>CM073581.1:112470492-113070492 GCA_037074715.1 Magnolia kwangsiensis
AAAACTTTGGATGTAGCTTGGCATACTTCCTCAATATGTCTAAATAGCAAAACATTGGCAAGAAATACAATGGTAGAAAATCTTTTACATGCATAATGTAATATTATCTTTAATGGGGAGAAAAAATGAAAATGATCTGAACAGGGAAGGACTTGGCTGCCCAAGATTTTCACTTTCAGTTACAACCATTTAAATGTGATAAAAACCATAATGTCTCAGGAAGTATATTTATCTATCGGCTATGCTGTCATGCATTGTATTCCAACACATGCAGTCAGGTGTACTGATTTTAAAAGGTATATGTTGAATTAGATTTATGCAATCCAAAGTAACAGGCCTTCCAATCCAGAAACTGATAGACTGATCTTATTGGACAAGATGTAAGGGAACGAACAAGTTGAATCTTTACCAAATTCTGAGAAGAAATCATATATGCACTTCATTATGGATAATGATAACTATCTGAAACCTAACTAGTATCAATCAGAGCCAGAAGATAATAAGCATCCAAATGGCATCAAAGGCAGAAAGTTCACATATCATGAGAAAATATATAAAATTGCCATAGAAAATAATTTCATTGGTTCACCAAAAAAGGAATTTAGATGGCGAGCTGTAGTAAACTTAAGGCTAGGTTGAGTTCTTTTTTTAGTTTTGTCGAATGGGCAGATTGATATAAGAGTGGCAGACGGGTGTGGCAGAGGACTGAGGGGATAATTTATGAACAATGAATTCTGTGAAAAAGGTGGATGGCATGGTTGGGATTCTTGCGTCCATCTACAGTCCAAAGGAAGTGCATAAATAAATTTCATTCTAACACTAAATACTGTAATCAAAATAAGTACTCCAAGTTTGGGCACCAAAATCATAGTCCCCTACATGAGTCAAAGTAAAATTAATGCCACTATTTAAAGAAACAGTTCGTCAATAATATCCAATAGGCTTGGCATCCCAAAAAGATACTTGATATACAAACCAACAGACATGATTAAACCGCTATCTAACTGGACGGACCGCCATCCGGTGGAGTGACATTATCCCGGCGGCAAGTAATTGTGGTAATGAAGGTGTCAATCTTACGCTCTACCCATTCCATACCCTTCTGGATGGCTTCAGAAAGCCGCTCCGGTCGCGTGAGTTGTCTGTCCTGCTCATCCATGTGCTTGACAATGTATGTCCTGCGGTTACGGCATGGCATCCTTCGACTAGTATGACCATGCGAGGATCGTGGCACCTCAGGCTGCTCTCCCTCTGTAGGATAGTCGGTGTTGGCTGCCTCTGTATCAGCGGCGTCTGTCTCTGCTGCCTGTCTCTACTGCATTTGCTTCTGTCTCTCCCATAAAATCTTCACTGCGCCTTACTGATGTCGATTCCCCCTTCGACCCCAGTTTCATGCGCTTGATATTGTTTTGTGTAAGCATTTTCACAGGTCTGGGTCGGTCAGTGGTGGGCATCAGGCTAACATGATGGGAGAGTAAACATAATAGGTGTGGGAATTGAATCGTATCCCTTTTGGTGGTCGCTATGCTGTCGGCAATTATTTGAGTAATGATGGTGGGCAGACACAGAGGAATACCATGACAGATGCACATTGGGGCCATATAGTAGCCTGAATATAGGTGCACATTGGGGTCATATATGGTGGGACCCATTGCATTAATGGTTTGGATGATGGAGGGTGGGCGAGATGTATTGTGGAGAGCCAACTATTTTTATAAGAGAATGTTATTTCCAACTCCTCAAATTGATATTTTAGCCATCTATTTAATTTATCAAACTACCCTTGTAGGGGTGGTACTATCAGTTTTTACGGATGGCAATATCATTTCTCTTTAGTAGTCACTTTTGAGATAAAATGCAGCACTACGTACTGCTAATCATCGCATGTGATTCTGTTGGGGGTCATAATCATAAAAAACATAGGTGCAACTGTGGGGCCCACTTATGGGCAACCATTAGTTGGTGGGACCATTAGTCGATGTTTTCCAAATCATAACCGTGACAGGAAGATCAAGAACTTATTCACCATCAGTGCTTCAAGAACCTGTATAAACCAATCACACAGACTACCAACATGTGTTTATTAATCAGCCTAACAGTGTGTAGGATCATTGTTAGGCTGATTTCTAACGTGGTATGTGATCTAAAATCTGGTTGACAGTTTGAAAAATAGAAGAAAGGAAGGTGAAAAGGGGTTTTCATTATCAACAAACACAACATTTTATATCGATTGCAATGAACACAAACATACCGAGATCGTTAAAGAAGAAATCCCTCGAAGAGGCCCCTTGCTAATGTGGAGAAATCCAGTTGAGATGAAGAGGAGGGACGATTTTGGAAGAAGAAGTCTAAAAAATGGATTTTAAGTGAAATCAAAGTTGGTTGGTGAAAGTAGTTAATGCTGTTTTTTTTTTTTCAAAATCGATTGTCGTAAATAATATCGACACATTGTCGATATATCGACGATATCAGAATTTCAACAGTCAAATTACGGGAAAGTTCAATTCTGTAATAGATATTATCGACCACTAGTTGATATATCGACAATATTATGTCGATATTATCTTGACCATATCGATATATCGACGAAAAATGGAATTCTTGTGCTTTGGTCACTGGATACTTTAAGACGTAATTCGATATTATCGATAATCTGTCGATATATCTCTATATGGATATATCGACAATATATGAATATATTGACATAATATGAAAATGTAGATAGGGGTTGCTGGACATTTACATTCCAAATTCGATATTATCGACACTCTGTCGATATATCGCTTTGTGGATATATCGATAATATATGGATATATCGACATAGTATGAAAATGCATTTAAAGTTTGCTAGACATTTGCACTACAGATTCGATAATATCACTATATTGTCGATATTATCGATAACTTGTGTCAATTATATTTATGATATGTAGATATTATCGGTAACTAATGTAGATGATATCGACGATATATCGATAACATCAACTTTACATTTCTGATTGTTTAATTCATGGATATCATCGACATATCGTCAATTTATCCATCATTACGTCGATAGTATCTATAAGTTCACGATTTATCGAGTAATTTTGGAATTTTTGAATTTCGTTGCTAAACAAATACATACATAATTCGATAATATCCACAATATGTCGATATATCGACATGTCTACTATCGATATATCTATATTATGTCGATATATCGACATATCACATCCTGAACAATTTTGAGAAATATTCGCGATTTATCGACATATTGCAGATCTTATCAATGACTTACATAGATAAGATCGATGATATGTTGATAATATCGACAATTTACTGTATATCATATCGATGATATGTAGATTATATCGATGTTGAAAATTTTGCAATTTTTTTTACAGAATTTATTCATCAATTTTTTGTAGTGTATTTTGTTTTAGAATTTATTCGCTAAATTATAGAGGGTTATACAGTCCTCATATACTATCAAAAGGCTGCAGAACGTACCAAGTGAAGTGCTCCTCACAGCGAATGGAACCATGGATAATCGAGAGTGCAGCTCCTTTCAACCAAAGAGCCCGCAAGCGTTGTCTACATTTAATTTCATCTTCCCACAATCTTGCATTATACTTAGCCCGATGAACTTCTCGCCATGCTCTCTCCTCTTCTGATAGAGCTTGAGACTCTTCTTTCACATCAAAAACCTGAATTTGTTACATCGACCTGAAGTTACATGGCAAAAAGCAACAGTGGAAAATTCTCTTCAATAATAGCCATTTAGGCCCTTTCTTACGGAAGAAGAAACAAAACAAGGAAAAAGACATAAACATCAACAAGAAAAAGAACAAATACAAAACAGCCTATGGAATCAAAGGTTCCTATAGATATGTAGAACCATGGGGTAAAAGACAACTACTTAGAAGTGCTTCTAGAGGTGAGGGTGAAGGATGTCAGATTTAAAGTGGGCTATGTAAGAGGATTTGCTTTGAAGAAGAATTTTGGATCGAGATGTCCTCTACATCTAGATTTCATAGACTTTACTCTATTGCTAGGTGGAACATTGTTGTCTTAATTGCTATCTTAAAATTAAACTTTAAAAAATAATAATAATAAATTAAAAATAAATAAAAAAACATTGTTATCAAATAGTCATATGAGCTCATGGAGGATAAATCTGATTTTTGCATTTTAATCCTAATCTATGGGATAATGAGATAGATCCCTATGGTGGCTGAGCTTCTTAATCTTCTAGTGGCTGAGCTTCTTAACCTTCTGAATGAGGTCGTCGTATGTGTCTTTGTGGGATCTATGCGCAAATGGTCGTTTTTCTTCTACAAGACTCCTCAAGGCTTCCAGTCCAATCAAGACCATGAAGCGGCCACAAGCAGAAGTGTGGGAAGTTATGTTCCACCACATGCGGAGGCATTCTGTTAGACACTTGTAACCAGGAAGATCGACAATCTCCAAAAAGGAAATTGCTCTCTTTCAATCATTTGCTTTATATGTAGTAGAAAAGATGCAGAATCAATTATCTCTTTCTTAATTGCAAGTGGCTATCCATATTTGGTCCACCTTTTTGTCTCTTTGAAATTGATTTTGGTTCTTCCTAGATTCATAGTGAACCCTATGGATGGATGAAGCGGTGGACCTTTTAAGCCTAAAGGCGAGATTTTATGGAGGATGCTCTGACTTACTATCAAGTGGGGTATTTGGAAAGAAGAGAAAGGAAATAATTTTTAAAAGTAACTCCTCAAGTATCACTCAACTTAGGAACTGTTTGACCACATCTTTCTTCATTGTCCATTCACTGGAGAGGTGTAGGCCGGTATCTTTAATCTTTCAGAAGAGTTTTGTTTCATGCCTCGCCTTGTTTGAGGTGCGGAATGCTTCAGACGGTGGTAATCTTGGGCAGCATAAATGAAGACTTGTCTAGTTAGCCTTCCTTTGGATGATGTGGCTTGAGAGGAGTAGCCATTGTTTTAGAAAATCTTAGACGGGGGTTCTTTTCCTTTTGTTATTTTCTGCTTAGTTTGCTTTTGTTTTAATAAATTGCTTCATCTTTCAAACAAAAATAAAAAATAATAAACAAAAGTATCATTCAACTACCTACCAAAGTTAATTGGGGCTTTGTTACTGAAGAACTCAAAGGGATTCCTAAACCCAATCTAATCCATGAAAGGCAGAGGATCATCAAAGATTATCAGAAACCACACCCAAATGTGGGTTTTAGATGGCTTCTCCCTGGGGTAGTGTAAGCTTAGTAATGATGAGAGCTCGACAATGTAGACACCCCACATGATGTCATTGGTTTAGACTCATTAACCTCCACTCCTAAAGAAGAGCTTGCACTGATCCAAATTTTAGAATCTTGAAAACCTTCACTAACTCCCATTACCCCTTAGCACACCCCCATCCTAAAAATCAATTGATTGTTGTGAACTAACTGTTGCGAACCACACCAAAATCAATTGACTGTTGCGAACTAACTAGGATGATGCCACTTGTTACCCATACTACCCCTTAGCACACCCCCATCCTTCCTTCAAATTGCAAGTCTACCCCTCAAAACCTTTCTAAAATGAGGCATTTTGTACAAGAAAGGAGTCCTAACTTTTTAACTGTCTAAGTGCCAGAAACCCTTGAAAATATATTTCCATATAGAATTTTTTGTAAGAATACAGAAAATTCAAGACTCATAACAACGAAGAGGGAGAAGATTTGGGAATTAAGAGCTTGGGAAGCTCCTCCTAAAGGATAATGAGTACAGCTCTACTCTCCAAAATAGTGGGCCATGGCTTCAATATCCTATAGAAGAGAAGTATTCTCTTGTTCATCCTTTCCTCTCACTTTTCATTGAAATGCAAGCAAGGCAAGAACCTCTTAGGTGTAGCCTCTACGGCTGTCCAAGGAGTCCATCTCAAGCTCAAATACATCAAAGGGCAATGGATCAGTCACTGATTTTCCACATTCCTTCCCTGTCCCGTCTTCTTCCCTTTCCTTTCTCATTGGCATCCCCTTCTTCTTTATGATTTTGGGCTAAATCAACTATTTGTTGAACTTCTAGTTTTGGAATCTCAATTCTCCAAAACATTTTATACAGGTGGAAAACGTTGCGTAACCCCTTCTCCATAACCAACGTCCTTGTTCAAAGCCTCTATATGAACTTTTCCAAAGAAATTTCCAAAAGAGAAAAGGTCCTCAATTTCAACTATTACATCAATCATAGTTTCGATGAGTTTAATGGTTTCACAGAGTGACCGGAAACTCATAGTTACATCTTAACAAATAAATAATAGCACCATGCATTTATGATGCAAGGCCCTCCAAATTTGACTTTCCCAATACGATTGCTTTACTACATTTACTATATTTCCTAGTATAAAATACATTGCCTTGAGATTTTTCATACAATCAAATATAGGTTTCTTACGTAACTTTCTCAATATATATATATATATATATATATATATATATATATATATATATATATATATATATATATATATATATATATATATATATATATATATATATATATATCCTATGGTTAGTATGGTTATGATTCTACCAGACGTGTCTCCTTTATTCCATTGAAGATCAGTTTTATAGTTGGCATTATGAGAGTTCGAATCCCTCTCTCTCTGTTTCCTCTGATCACTTGAGATTTATCTTTCGAAGAAATAAAACCATGTAAAGGAAGATACCACAAGCTGGTGAGCAACGAAAAGAAAATATAAAAATTAATCCTAATAAACAAACAAATATAAAGATATGAATATCACAATACCTCAGTTTGGCTTTGTAGTTATTGATTATCTCTTGCTTTTCTTCATTTGTGGAATACCAAATAACACTCGAAATGACAAAGTATGAGAGTTTGCGACATATCAGACAAGCCCTCAATGCAGTGTTGACATCCATGCCAGAGGTCGGAGAATTGCTTCGCCAATTCCAAATACATGATATACAGAATGGATGATCACATTCAGATAGCAAGTGCTGCATTGGAAATATTCCACTTTTTCCTCATATTGGTTCCACAAGAAATTCCAAAGTGCTGAATTTCAACAATTACTCCACAAAATCTACCAAAATTGTTACAAGCTTAATGCAAGAAGTGTTGTAAGAACACAAAATTCGCACCAATTAGATGATAGATTGGACCATCCATGAAATGTATGCAAGTACTCTACCTTGGTCTCTTTGAGATTTTACCTACTCAGTTTCAGGCTTTTGACTTTCAAAAAGAGGAGAAAAACACACTAGAGTTACAACATAGAGAATAAGCAGAGGCATGGAAAGATTTATTTATTTTTTTTCCAGCTCTTTAAAAGGTGGGTGATAGAAACAAAGTTTAAAAGATTCTTATGCCACTGCACAATTCCGATCCCCCTCAAACATGGGACATACTATAATCCAACCATAATACACATTAGCACTACCCTTTGGTAGGTATTCGAAACCTCTACCCTACATAACCAAGCTTATCAATCCAGAAGAATGCCTAGGAAACAAAAGAGAAAGGTGATTGTAAATAACACTGGCATGACTTAATGAAACTCATGTGACTTGAGAAAATTAAAACAGTCTCATCATTAACACAGGCAATATGAGAATAAGTTCAAAACGCACATGATGTACCGGGGAGTAAGGCAGGTGCAAGGCTACAAAGGGATGTCCCGTCACATAACAGACCGTAATGAATTATTTTATAGTGGAAGCACCACCAAGAGCATGCAATGTCCCAGGTTTGTTATTTCTTCCATTCCATAATCATTGTGAGTTCTAAGAATCATGTAGAACAAGTAACATGGTCTGCTTGAATCTCATCTTTGATGTCTTTATTAATTCAATTGATGCACACTTTTTATTGCTAACTGATCCACCCATATGACACCCCAAAAAATATATTTAAAAAAAAAAGAATGTGACCCACTCTTGATTTTTGTGGTTCAACACATTGACACTAAAAAAAAGTTTACAAGAGCTCAGTTAGCTAGCAACTGTGTTTCTTGAAGCTTACCACAATTCCACTTAGGTGCATTGGAAGAATGAGCACAATGGTCATACAATTCCACTTGGGCGCATTCAGAAGAATGAGGGCAGGTTGGATAGTGTATGTATTGGATCCAAGGTAAGAGGGAGAGATGGAAATAAAATAATTATGGTATGCTGCATTCCATGAGAAGTATTGAAACACAGGTTTCAATTTTTAGTTATTGATTGAGTGGCAAGTGAAAAATTTAATATTCCCCACATAATACTCACCAAGTTTCCCTTGCTGCAGTTTGGCATGAACCCATAGTTTCCGAACATGGCTTAAAGAAAACACAAACATCTCTGAACTCCCTCGAAAAAATACCCCATTGCAGTTAAAAAGAGAAGGAAGTGCCCTGCGGTGGTTGCATCATTGTGCATAGAACCCATACATTGTGTAATATCGAGACATTGAACTTGATCTACAGCAATTGCCAAGCATCAAGTTTGATGTGCATTGAACATGATCGACAAGTATATCGAGACAAATTGAAAATATTGTGGGACACTATAAAGTTAATTTGATCATCTACTAAAATTACAGAGTATGTTATACATCGAAACTTGCACTTCCGGCGAGTATGCAGAAAATTTTCAAGTATGTGCATTTCATTCTGAGCTCTTTGTCTAATCACGATAGACTTGAGAGGATTTCAGATCAACCCTCCCAAGGCTATCATGATTAGAGAAGGAACTCAGATTAAAATGCACATACTTGGAAAATTTCAGCACTTCAAGATTACTGTAAACCTCCGAATAATACATTCATACAAAATCTCTCCCATGCACTACACAAATATCACCTACTGACTATAGATAAACAATCATATGCTATTGACTTCCTCTAATCGGCGGTGTATTTTTGCATGTCTATTCTCTCCAAGGTGAGACCGTTACACAAAATGTCAATGAATTTCATCACGAAGATGCCGCAGTCATAACCATTGTCCTGCTTTGGCGCGAATTCATCGAATCTGACGGTCCACTTCTTCCCTTTAAGCGCAGTACTGTATCCAGTGGCATGGAAGAGAATGGGGAGTGCATCGGTCATATGTGTATAGGTTATCCACAACGACGATTTCTCTTTCTCTGGGATAAATGACTAGCAAAAACCAATGTGAATTATCGTGATTTATTGGCACATAAACCTGTCCATGATTCACCAAATAATATATTTGTCAAAACATGATAGAACATATAATAGTGAGAGATGACGTTATGTGACGAGTGTATTACCCGTTCATAACACCAAATCGCTCTGGCATATGGTTTATCTCGCTGCCTGGTAATTGCATAGGCCGTGGTCAGCTGACCTATTAGCGACGACCGTTCTGATGTCAAATTGGAGGCCCGATATGTGATCAAAACTGGCAAACATCCCTCGAGACTTTACTGTTACAAACATGATTAAAGTTTAATACATGTAATAAAATAAGATTGAGAGGTAATTAAGGATTACCATAATAAACATTTACTGTAAAATACGTAGGACAGAACTTGCAATCCTGAGGATATGCAATTG
Organism: Magnolia kwangsiensis; assembly: GCA_037074715.1. Classification (NCBI taxonomy): domain Eukaryota; kingdom Viridiplantae; phylum Streptophyta; class Magnoliopsida; order Magnoliales; family Magnoliaceae; genus Magnolia; species Magnolia kwangsiensis. The sequence continues at coordinate 112,480,037 of CM073581.1, forward strand.
AGTGGGAGTTATGCCTTTTCTCAAGGAACTCGATGTATGTGTCGATGGCCTAATCAATAGGATAGTACGATTTCATCATAGATTCATTTAACAAATAATTATATGACAATCGATGCATATATAGAATAAATTAGTAATGCTTACCTCGCTATCAACTCGGACATCCTTCATCCATATCGTACTGAACCATTTTTCCGCTGGCATGTCCTTATTTGCTTCATACCAGTCCTCTGCTTCTTTCACTTCCTGTGCAGATAGTATCTTGAAAGGATTCATCTATTAAGGAAATGGTATCAGAGAAGTAGCAAAAGTTGTAACTTGCTCGGGTTCACGAACCGCCCCAGGGTTTGTATCGAATGCAGATAGGGACAAGTATAGAAAAACTTTGTAAAATGACGGCTTTAGTATCCTTTTGGTTCTCCTTTCATAAAAGGGATGAGAAATGGATACATGTCCAAGTTCTTTATCTTCGATATCATTTGCTTCCACTATATTCCTCAACTCCTCACCCTCGAACTTCATCACAAAATGTCCCCTCTATTTAGGACTACCTTCATTCTCTGTATTAAACTAATTCCTCTCATTCGCTAACTTTTCCTTGTCCTTGAAGAACCATTCCTTGTCCGCTCCAGGGGTTGTATCGAATGCAGACAGGGACAAGTATGGAGAAATCTTGTAATATGACGGCTTTTGTACCCTTTTGGCTCTCCTTTCATAAACGGCATGAGTAGTGGATTCATTCCATACATTACCTTTGACATTACTATACGATTGTACATTCATATCCACATGTCGAAGTTTTTTATCTTCAATATCATTTACGTCCACTCCCTTCCTCAACTCCTCACCCTCCTCCTCCATCACAAAACATCCTCTTTGTGTACGACTACCCACATTCTCCTTATTAAACTCCTCCCTCTCATTCGCTAACTTTTCTTTGTCCTTGAAGAACCATTCCTTATCCACAAAGAACAACTCCTTCTCCCTCTTCAGTAACGTTTCCTTGTCATAAAACAATGCTTCTTTCCTTCTCATCTCTGCCTTGTTTTTCCTCAATTCGTCCCGCTCATTTTTCAATTCCTCTCTCTCCTTCTTCAACTCTTCCCTCTCATTCCGAAATTCCTCCATAAGAACAACATTCGGTATACCCCCCTCGGTCCCGATCCCTCCACGCCTTTCTCATCACTATCATCTAACTCCTCATCCTCCTCGTGATCAATCTAATTACCCTCCTCATCATCTTCCAGGGTCTCAGTAAGCTACAAAATACATAGATGGATATGTAAGAGTAAGGATAACTTTACAATGGCTGACATGAAATTATAGTTCATCTTCCGTAACATCTCACCTGAAAACTGTCTTGCACCGAGCAAATGACATCCGTTTTCCATTCTCGTAGCGTTGGTTCTAATTTTATTACCACTGAGGTCTGTAAAAGAACAAAGAGTAATATTAAATAAAAAAGCATATACGTCAAGTTAAGTAAAGTAAATGATAAGGATATATATATATATATATATATATATATATATATATATATATATATATTTATATATATATATATAAACTTACAGCTTTACTCTCGAAAATAACATGTATTCTGTTATACCTCCAACCCTTCCATCCTCGATATTGAATGAAGAGTGAAATTTGATGTGGAACGTACGATACAATACAGTCTTGTAGGGCCCGTAATATCTCTATTGCCCATACTTGCTAGAATGAAATTGCACCAGGTTACAAATCCATAATTGACTATAGAGGGAAAACATATACAAAGTAAAAGGTGTTCTTACTTATAAAGGAAGGACGCAACCACATACAGTGTACCGAGGGGAACTTGATGCAGCAACAGCAGATTCGATTCCTTACGACATTGTATAGTATCCCAAACTACCCCAGGGATACCTATAGAATTCATCTAGCGAGTCTACCAGATAAATATAATCCATGTTGCACATAGTTTTTGGTTTAGTTCCCCTAAGAAAGTGCTCCACAACTAGAAGTGGGGCAACCTTCACAACGTCCTCATGCTTATTGGTGTCAACTAATCTCTCAAACACCTCCATTAGTTGCTTCTTTAATACTGGGTATTCTTTGAAGTATCTGTCTCTTAATGTACTCGTAGTGCAATGATTCTTCAGTACAGTTAGATCTCCAATCTTAAGACCGGTAATGAGGGTGAAGTCCATCTTAGTAAAGTGCAATCGCCTCCCCTTAATCTCAAATACTAGATCACCTTTGTATCTTACAAAAAGAAGGTGAAATAGAACCCCTAAAAATCTAAAAGATGTAACATGCAATAGAAACGAGAAAGGAGATTGCCTAAACAAATTTAGGCGACTATCGTGCTTCTCCACTCCACCCTTCGCCTTGTCAAACTACCATGTGAGTGTACACCTATATGTTGGGTTGGGATCTTTGTAGAATATTCATCGCCTGCAAAGATGAATTAAAAAACATATTAAACATAAAATTCACAAGATAAATGTTGTGGACAAAATCAGATTACGTTGAAAAGAATGTAGCATTTCATTAATTTGAACAAGCTTCATATGAATTGGAAATAGAACTAGAATGAGAAATACTGAAAATTGTGCGAGACAAACTATCAAGGTAAGTAAGACAAACTATAATTTGATCGGGACAAACATGAAATTGAATGTTGCTCTGGTTGCTTTGGTAGTTCACATGGTTGGAGTTGGTTATAAAGAGTGCTCCATGTAGAAATTTCTGCCATGTGGTTCCTAAAAGCCAACCTAAATTCATAGATGAAGACTAAGATAATAATGGTGATGATGATGCATTTGTAAATTCATACACATATACAAACATACATACTTATAGAGATATACAGATATGCATGTGCACATATAGATACGGATACAGGGCATGTGGTTTTGATTGTATATGGCGACCACACAATGCAATTCTTGATATTCTGGAAAAGTCCATGTTTTTCATAGCCAACAATCATGGCCACCTATGACCTATCACTTGCCATGAAAGAGAAAAAACCAACAACATGTGAATCTGTTGCAGACCTAGGCCAGAGAAAAAATCAATAAGAAGGCAGGCCTAGAAGCTCGACAGTTCACGGCCATCTCATGAGATCCCCATGTCATCCCTTCTTTTAGTGAAGTAAATTGTACAAATCCTATGGGATGCCTACCCAGCTGAGGACTAATTCGATTTCCATGATAAATGAATTAGATTATAGAACTTGAATTGTAAATCATAGGATATTAACCGCAGGCTCATGTTATGAGAACCCAAAATGTGATTCAAGATCATGATAGTCCAAGGGACACCTGAGGTCATGTTGGGCCCTCTAGAGGTCATGTTGGGCTCAAGTTGCCCTCAACCCAACCCAACCTACCCTTCACTACAACTTAGGTTTGGATCAACTGGCCCAACTTTAGATGGGGTTAGGTTCACTCAGTTTGTCACGGTCTTAAGCGGGGCAAATATGAAATTGACCTTATCTACCATGAAATTAAGTTGGGCAAACATTAAATAAGCCTCGATGAATTTGATCGAGGCAAACTTTTAGTGCTTGTATATAACGGTTATTTATTATCTATAAAGGTGATGTGAAGAGTTTATCTAAATTACTTGTCTTCCTTTTTCAGCAACCAGCCAAGAAAAGCATACCTAAATAAGACTTTTATTTTACTATTAAACTATGGAGGTGTCTTAAAAGAATATTTTATGGATCTTCCGAGGAATGCTTTGAATGATGCTCGAAATGTTGGTTTCAATAAGCACATTGCATTAAGAGATACGTTTTCTACTTAAGACTTCTTAGAGGTGTCGTTGAAAGTGAGACAAAATGCACTTGTTCATCCACTTATTCTAGCTGAATAACCTAAAAAATGTTCTTTGGGCAATTTGTTCTTTTAAAAAATATTTTTGACACCTTCTATGTTAAATTCCACTTGTGCATTGAATACCTTTGACATGGATGATTTTCTTGCATTAAGAATGATTCTCTATGGAATTCCTCTTGATGAACCGTATTTGAAAGCTCACTTGTCAGTGCTAATGAGAGAAGAATTGAAAAGTCTCAAGGGAGAAAGGCTTCATGCACAAGTCTTTGGAGAATGTTGTTGCAAACATGAAATTGAGCGGGGGAAATATGAAATAGGCGGGGCAAACTAGAAAATCATTATGCCCACTTTTTCCCATGGTGATTCACTAGATATTTTGATATGCTTCAATTTGGGGCTCAACCGCTAAAATTAGATGGACGGCGTGGATATATTACATACATTAAGTGTAGGTTACAGGTTTAGGTTAAGGTTATAAGTGTCGGTTATAGGTTTAGGTTTAAGTTAGGTTATAGGTTAAGGTTTAGGGAACTGAGAATAAGTTAGGTTTAGGTAATTGTCAATCGGGTTCGGGACCATTTTCAAGTTTAGGTTTAGGTTAAGGAGTTAAGATTAGAATTAGGTGTAGGTTTAGGTTTAGATTACAGGTTTAGGTTAAGGTTATAAGTGTCAGTTATAGGTTTAGGTTTAAGTTAGGTTATAGGTTAAGGTTTACGGAACTGAGAATAGGTTAAGTTTTAGGTTTAGGAAATCAGGTTCGAGACTGGGTTTAAGTTTGGGTTTTCAAGATTAGGTTTAGGGATTTGAGAATACATTTAGGTTTTAAGTTATAAGTGTCGGTTATAGGTTTAGTTTTAAGTTAGGTTATAGATTAAGGTTTAGGGAACTGAGAATAGGTTAAGGTTTAGGTTTAGGAAATCAGGTTCGGGACCGGGTTTAGGATTGGGTTTTCAAGTTTAGGTTTAGGTTAAGGAGTTGAGATTAGGATTAGGTGTAGGATTAGGTTTAGGGATTTGAGAATACATTTAGGTTTTAGATTATAAGTGTAGGTTATAGGTTTAGGTTTAAGTTAGGTTATATGTTAAGGTTTAGAGAATTGAGAATAAGTTAAGGTTTAGGGATTTGAGAATACATTTAGATTTTAAGTTTAGGTTTTGAGCGGAGGCAAACATGAAATTGAGTGGGGGCAAACTAGAAAATCAGCGGGTTGAACATGAAATTGAGTGGGGGAAACATGGAATTGAGCGGGGCAAACTAGAAATTGAGCGGGGCAAACTAGGAAATGAGCGGGGCAGGTGTGGAATTGAGCAGGGCAAACATGAAATTGAGAGGGGAAAACTAGGAATTGAGTGGGGCAAGCATGAAATTGAGCAGGGCAAACACGAAAATTAGTGGGGCAAGCATGAAATTAAGAGGGACAAACTGGAAAATCAGCGGGGCAAACATGAAATTGAGCGGGACAAACATGAAATCAGCGGGGCAAACTATAAAATCAGCAGGGCAAACATGAAATTGAGCGAGGGAAACATGAAATCAGCGGGGTAAACTAGAAAATCATTATGCCCACTATTTCCCGTGGTATGATTCACTTGATATTTTGATATGCTTCAATTTGGGGCTAATCGCTAAAATTAGATGGATGGCGTGGATATATTACATACATTCAGTGTGGGCCCATCTAAGTGTAGGTTGGAGGTTTAGGTTTAGGTTATAGGTTAAGGTTTAGGTTTAAAAAATTGGGTTTGGGACCGGGTGTAGGTTTGGGTTTTTAAGATTAGGTTTAGGGATTTGAGAATACATTTAGGTTTTAGGTTTAGGTTATAGGTTTAGGTTTAGGTTATAAGTGTTAGTTTTAGGTTTAGGTTTAAGTTAGGTTATAGGTTAAGGTTTAAGGAACTGAGAATAAGTTTAGGTTTAGGTTTAGGTTTAGGAAATTGGGTTCAGGACCGGGTTTATGTTTGGGTTTTCAAGTTTAGGTTTAGGTTAAGGAGTTGAGATTAGGATTAGGCGTAGGTTTAGGTTTAGGGATTTGAGAACACATTTAGGTTTTAGGTTTAGGTTAAGGTTATAAGTGTCGGTTATAGGTTTAGGTTTAAGTTAAGTTATAAGTTAAGGTTTAGGGAATTGAGAATAGGTTAAGGTTTAGGTTTATGAAATCGGGTTCGGGATCGTTTTTAAGTTTAGGTTTAGGTAAAGGAGTTGAGATTAAGATTAAGTGTAGGTTTAAGTTTAGGAATTTGAGAATACATTTAGGTTTTAGGTTTAGGTTAAGGTTATAAGTGTCGGTTATAGGTTTAGGTTTAAGTTAAGTTATAGGTTAAGGTTTAGGGAATTGAGAATAGGTTAAGGTTTAGGTTTAGGAAATTGGGTTCGGGACTGGGTTTAGGTTTGGGTTTTCAAGTTTAGGTTTATGTTAAGGAGTTGATATTAGGATTAGGTGTAGGTTTAGGTTTAGAGATTTGAGAATACAGTTAGGTTTTAGGTTATACATGTAGGTTTAAGTTAGGTTATAGGTTAATGTTTAGGGAATTGAGAATGGGTTAAGGTTTAGGCTTAGGGATTTGAGAATACATTTATGTTTTAGGGATATAGGTTTTGGTTTAAGTTAGATTATAGGTTAAGGTTTAGGGAATTGAGAATAAGTTAAGGTTTGGGTTTAGGGATTTAAGAATACATTTAGGTTTTAAGTTTAAGTTTAGGTTTTGAGCGGGGGCAAACATGAAATTGAGTGGGGGCAAACTAGAAAATCAACGGGTTGGACATGAAATTGAGCAGGGGAAACATGAAATTGAGTGAGGCAAACTAGAAATTGAGTGAGGCAAGCATGAAATTGAGCGGGGCAAACTAGGAAATGAGCAGGGCAGGCATGAAATTGAGCAGGGCAAACTAGGAATTGAGTGGGACAAGCATGAAATTAAGCAGAGCAAACACGAAAATTAGTGGGGCAGGCATGAAATTGAGCGGGACAAACTGAAAAATCAGCGGGGCGAACATGAAATTGAGCGGGGAAAATATGAAATCAGTGGGGCAAACTATAAAATCAGTAGGGCAAATATGAAATTGAGAGGGGGAAACATGAAATAAGCAGGGCAAACTAGAAAATCATGATGTCCAATGTTTCCCGTGGTATGATTCACTTGATATTTTGATATGCTCCAATTTGGGGCTCAACCCCTTAAATTAGATGGAAAAACGGATGGAAGGCGTGGATATACTACAGGAAACAGATTGGCTACCCTCCCTGCCACCAGCCAATGGCCAGTGTTCGGTGCTCTGTTGGCCCCATCATGATGTATGTGTTTCATCCATGTCATTCATCTATTTTTTTTAGATCATTTTATCATATTATACAAAAATTGAGGTATGTCTTGATCTCAATTGGACCACATTATAGGAAACAGTATTTAATGAACATTGACCATTCAAAACTTTTTGGGGTCCATAAAAGTATTGCGTCACGATGATCTTTGTTTTTAGCCTTCATCTGGGTCTTTATCACCTAAAAAACAGATTGGATTTCAGACAAACAGTACAGTGGGCCTCAAGAGGATTTAAATGATGGATATCCAATCACCATTGTTTTCCTCTAGCGGGCCACCAACCAAATTTTCATCTAATTTGGGGCTCAACCCCTTAAATTAGATGGAAATTGAGCGGACAAAATGGATGAACGGAATGGATGAAACACATACACCATGATGGGACCTATAGAGCACCGACCACCAGCCCCGTACACCATGGTGGGACCCACAGAGCAACGACCACCGGTCACGTACACCATGGTGGGGTAAAAGAGCACCGACCACCAGCCATGTATACCATGGTGGGCCCCACAAAGCAACGACCACCAGCCACGTAGATCATGGTGGGGCTCACAGAGCACCGAAGGAGTAGCCAATCCGTTTCCTATACCTATACATTCAATGTGGGCCCAACTGAGTTTAAAATATACCTTTGCTGCGTACTTTCTTTGCTGGACCGATCATTTTCAGAAGGCGACAAATGTTGATAAAGGGGCCCCACAAAAAGGATTTTTTGGTCTTTTTAACCGGGCGAAGAAAGGGGGTGAAAGTAACGGTAGGGAAGTAGCAGTCGAAAAGGAAAGAAAAAAGGAAATAGTCGGAATGGAAAAGGAAAAGCAGCAGTGAAAAGGAGAGGTATTTTCATCCTAAAATTCAAAATCTGCACGTGCAGCTCTAAGTTACCAAACAAAGTTTTTATTCCTCCGTAAAAATAGCACAGCTGGCTAAAAGGTGGGGTCCACAGTCCTAAATTTCTTTAAGATTAACGTCATGCTTTGTTGGTAATACAGTGGTACATTAAATGGATATACACACCATTATTTGAAATTACTGAGAATAGCACACATGTATTATATCTAAATCGTTCATTTGTTTTGTAACATTATTTTATAGCATGAGCCTAAAAATGAGGTAGATCCAAAACTAATGTGGCCCCAAAGAAGTTTTCAACCATAGGTATTGAATCTCCGTTGCTTTCTTTGGTGGGGTCCACTTGAGCTTTAGATTTATCTCATTTACCTGATTTTTTGGCCTATGGTGGACGGTGTGGATATAGCCCACACATCATAGTGGGACCCACATGACTTGATAACATGTTGTGAAATTGGCACGGACCCAATGCGGATAGGAATTGGCACCGGACGAGATGAATCCCATCCCACCTGATCCCACTGCCCAAACACGCCCTGAAATCTTCTGTTGCAGCTACGTTACGCACATGTCCAATCATGATAAAGTTGTTCAGTAAGGCTGACATGTGGCCTTTGTAACGTCTCCATTAATTAGTTACCTATATTCGACGGTGGAATGATGGTAAGAAATTTTCAATGGGCGCTGATTGTGCTACCTCGGTGGTGCCTTGACGTAAGGCAAGCTCAAGTGGACCACAGCATTTAATGTATGTTTTTTATCCACGCCGTTCTTCTATTTAGAAACATAATTTTAAGGCTTTTTGCCAAAAATGAGGTAAATATAAATCTCATATGAACCACACCACGGGAAAACAGTAGTGATTGAATTTTCACCGTTAAAAACCTTCTAGGGCCAACTGTAATGGTTATTTGACATCTGACCCGGTGACTAGACCATGTGGACGTGGATGAAAGATATAAGACCATGTGGACCTGGATGAAAGATATATATATATATATATATATATATATATATATATATATATATATATATATATATAGAGAGAGAGAGAGAGAGAGAGAGAGAGAGAAATGGTTTCCTACGCACTATACCGCAAGGAGTTTATATGTGAGCCTTCGTGTAAGCTGTAGGATAAGGAGAACGGTTAGGATTCAACTTCATTGAGAGAAGGAGGGTCTTAAAAAAAAAAAAAAAAAAAAAGACTCTCCTACACTCATGGAAAGAAATTTAGAATTGCAAGAGAATTTTTCACAAAAGCCTTTCGCATGAAGATCATACTAAAGCCTTTTTGTGTGGGGCCTACTATGATGTTTATCATAAATCCAACCTGTTCATCCGTTTTTCAAAATCATTTTAGGATATTCAACCAAGAATAGGAGGTTCACCGTAATTTTCTTCCTTCTCATGAAGGTCAAGTTCTTTACCCCCTTCTATCCACCTTCACACACAAAGATCCCACTCTATAGTTGCCTTTTCTCAAAGATCAGTTATATAAGATCATGAGATGGGCCACTTTTATATTAGATAGTTGTTCTATTTCTCTTATCCATCCATTTATTTTGTATACATATAACCGCTTCCTTCATCACATCATATACTGATACAAGAGTCAGCTGGTGAGCAGCTTAAATAGGTTACATGTGTGACATATTCTTCACAGCATGTGGACTCCTGGCTCATTTGATGATCAGACCTTAACTTTGTCATATAGCATTGTGTTAACCCATACATGAAAGAAGAGAAACGCTAATATCAGTTTGATTGAAAACTTTTGTGGCCCTTAGAAGTTTTTAAGCGTGGGCATTACTCTCCCCACTTTTTTATGTGGTGGGGTCCATTAGAGCTTTTGATTTACCTCATTCTTTGCATAATTTCATAATATGATCTCTCAAAATGAATGAACGGTATAGATATAATACATACATCATGGTGGGACCCATTGAACTTGGTAACGTGACTTCTGCTGCTCAACTGAACCTCTCGTTATCCAGTCCGCGTCCTGTGAAGGCCTTTAACGAGAAGTTCCTATGCTGGAATGTAGGTGTGATTCAATCACCGCCGTTGAAATATTTTTAAGGCTACGAAAGTTTCTTATCATACTATTTTTTTATTGTTTTCACTTAATCCCTGTGGGAATGATCTTATAAACCGTTTGGATGGCATATAAAAATCAAGGTAGAGCCTAAGAAAGTTTCAACGGTAGAAAGCTCTTTTCCCGTTTTTCCTCTTGTATAGCCCACTTGACTTTTGAATCCATATCATTTTCAGCATTTCATAAAATGAACTCGGAAAACAGATGGACGGGATGAATTTATCAAAAACATCACGGTGGTCCCAGCGCAGGAACTTCCTGCGAAGGCTTTAGCAGGAAATCCTCATCCATCCGCGTCCCGGAAGTGGATTGCGTCTTCACACTGTTAGTAGCCAGGTGGCTACTGGACGGTTCTATGTGGCCCCACGATGATGTATATGTTCCGTCCATGCCGTTCATCCACTTTGCATCATTATATTTTAGCGTATGTGTTCATCCACTTTGCATCATTATATTTTAGTGTATGTGACAAAAATGAGATATATTTAGATCTAAAGTGGATCACACCACAGGAAAATAGTGGTGATTGAATGCTTACCATTGAAAACTTTCTAGGACCCACTGTAATATTTATTTTCCATCCAACCTGTTGAATAGGTGACAAAGATCTGGATGAAGGGAATAAACAAATATCAACTTGATCCAAAATTTTTGTGGCCCTCAGGAAGTTTTTAATGGTGGTTGTTCAATCACCACTCTTTCATGTAGTGTGGTCCACCTGATAATTTTACCCGGTTCATTTTTTGGCTCATACCCTAGAATGATATGAAAAAATGAATGTGCGATGTGGATAAAACGTATACATGATAGTGGGGCCCACACAGCACCGTCCAGTAGCGAGTCGCGGCTAAAAGCAGTGGTGGGCAAACCGCGTCCTCCGCGTCCCTATCCGAAACGGAAGCGGATTGGCCAGTGTACCGCACACCAGCTACGTTAGCAAGTTATGTGGGTCCCATCACGAGGTATGTGTTATATCCAAAGCGTTCATCCATTTGGCAAGCTCGTCTTAAGGCTTGAGCCGAAAGATAAGATGGATATAAAGATCAAGTCGGGAAATGGATTGGCTGCTCTCCTTGCCATCAGCCATTGGCCAGTGGTCGGTGCTCTGTGGGCCCCAGTATGATGTATGTGTTTCATCTATGCCGTCCATCTATTTTTCTAGGTCATTTTATGGTATGATACCAAAAATAAGATATATTCCAATCTCAAGTGGACCACATTACAAACAGTGTTAAATGGACGCTGAAAAAACTTTTATCATATTCATCCATTCATTTTACCAAATAATTTTAGGGTAAATTAGGCATATAAAATGTTCAAATCAACCACAACACTGGAAACAGTTGAATTGAACATCTTTCGTTGAAAAATTCTAGGGAGCCATAGGAGTTTTCAATTAAACTTATATTTGCATTTTACCTTCATCCATGTTGTATAATCCTATGAATATATTGGATGACAAGTAAACATCACTATAGGGCATATAAAGGGTATGAACCAATTGATTTGTGTATGTGCTTCAACTATGGGCTCAACACCTTAAATTTCAAGGGTGGTCACTAAATTTCCACTGTTGCCTCTTATGTAGCCCATTTAATTTTTGAAACCTCCTCATTCTTGATTGTATATCTTAAAATGATTTTGAAAAATGGATAGACAGGTTGAATTTATTACAAACATCATGCTAGGCCTCATTTACTATGATAGAGAGAATAAAAGTAGAGATGGAATTAACAACGGCCAAACACCTGTTTGGAGAGTACCCTACTTAGCTTGTCGTAGTATGTTTGGAATGTTCAGCTAGGGCGAGTAAGCCCATGGTCCTCTAATCCAGCCCATCAGCCTAATCAAACTTTTTATGATTGGATCGTGGCCACAAAATCTCTCAAATTCAAAGATTACAAATAAAATCTTGGGCTTCGTGGTCCTCTAATCTAGACCATCAGCCTAATCAAACTTTCTATGATTGGATCGTGGCCACAAAATCTCTCAAATTCAAAGATTACAAATAAAATCTTGGGCTTCTCTTAAATTGAATATGGATGTTGTTGTACTCCTCTTGTTAACCTAAGCACAAGTTAGGATTGTCTTATTCCTTGAGTTTCTGTGTCGTGGTCCATGCACAGTGGGTCCTAGTAGACCAACAGGTAGGATCATATAACCATGGGCCCACCTTTATAAACTATAGACCTGAGAGCACCGCACATACTCTTCCATATTGGTAGAAGAAATACCAAGGCAGATTCAGTGGATCCGGGGAACGACTGTGGGTCCACAACAATCAGTGAGATGACATTGTCGTCCTGTCCTCTCCGTGTTTTGTTTGAAAATTCCCCCATCAATCTGTTCATATTTTTAATGCACGCGTGTTTAGGTTTTGTATCAATCAGGACCGTCCATATGGTTTAACCTAGCACGGATGATCCATGTAGCAAAAATCATGCCTACCTAGTGACTCTGGCGATGCCGTCAGCGGCCACATCAGAGCCTCACCGAACTCCGTTTTTCCCGGCCTCACTGAATCCCATTGAGATTCGGATCAAATATGTGGGCAGAATCTATTTAAAAACGCCGTCCATTCCTTTTCTCATATCATGTTAAGATATGGGTTGAAAAAATGAATCAGATCCAAACTCTTGCACTTAATGCAATTTGCATTAATGATTTATGCATTTAATGTAACCCAAACTTACCATTTGGAGTGGTCCACTACCATGTTGGATCTGACTCATTTTGCGCCCATAACTTAACGTGATCATAGAAAAGGTATGGACAACTTAGATAAACAAATACATCACGGTGAGACCCATATAGATCTAGTTGTATGCTTGAAGATTCCACTGGGCTTGGTTGCAATCCATTTCCGTTCTATGATACCTTATATATTGTAACAAAAACTCAAAGTTTTCACTCTCAATTAAGGGCGTGTTTGGATTCGCATATAGGATTGTATTGCATTGTTATACAATACGGCACATGTACTCTAGGCATTGTAGACTGTAACGATGAGTCTTATCATTGATAAACAAAATGTTTGACACATAATGGGTTTAGAAATTTAACTAGTAGATATACCTAAATTACTATTTGTTGAAGCATCGAACTGAAAGTGCCTATAAATACAATACTTGTTGTGGACCACCGATGGATTGGCTACCAGAACCTGACACCACCCCATGGCTGGTGTTCGATGCTCTGTGGGCCCTACCACGATGAATGTGTTTCATCCAAACCATCTAATTACTTATACAAATCAATATATGGTATGATATCCAAAATGAAGTATATCCATGATATAAAGTGATTATATGGATCAATCCGTCTGTTTGTATGAGCCCTTTATCTGGGCCTCTATGATCTAATCAATATATTGGATAGCAATTTCCTTATAGAGTGGGGCATAGGAGGGTTTAAGTGGTGGATATCCAATCACTTTTCCTGTTAATGCGGTCTGCTCCACCTCTGATTCATACACCTCTCATGAGTTTGTATCAAGCCTTAAAATCATGTGAAAAAATGGATGAATGGAATGGATGCAGCACATATATCATGGTATGGCCCACATAGCACCAATCACTTTGAATGTGGCTGATTACTATGGTTTATCGAACCACAGCATTGACATACCCAATTTGAAAAGTTTAATTACCGGGTTTGACATAACAGAAACACAGATTGAGTATGTCCCAGAACTAAGCTAAATAAAGAAAAAAGAAAAAAAATTACTGAAGATAAAAAGGTATAGGACTGATAAACCAAACGAGCCCTGAAATAACGATGAACATAATATGATTAATACAAATAAAGTAAGATTTGTCCATTAAGCAGAAAAAAAAAAGGTTAAAAATATACTAAAAGGTGGATTCCAATTCAAATTCAAACGGGGTGGATTTCAATTCAAATTCAAACAGGCGATATTGTATTTTTTAATATTAAAACAATGTTGTGGGCCGTTCATCCAAACACGCCATAAATGCCTTCTTTTATGTCATGTGAGTATACTTTCGAATAAAGATATTTCATGTGTGCTCCCTCAACATATATTTATGCCTAACTTATGTCAAATGGTTCCCTCAGCCCATATCTGTGCCTGATCTGAAGCATACATCTGACGATTCGCAATTCAAGCATGCTATGGCCCAAAAACGGAGGGAATGAACAAGCATTGTGTGGAGAATTCTCATAAATTCACTCTCATCCATCCATTTGCTTCACAATATGGGACAACCCAACAAGATGACTGGCATGATTTCATTGCATATGAATTTTTATTCAAGATGGATAGTGCCGATCCTTATCTCAAACTGCAACTGCTTCCGGGTGTACATGAGTTGCCTCTTACATTCATCCAATCAGGCTCCGTCCAATGTAAATAGAGTATATCTCTAAAATCATACTCATCAAGCAGCCCTAACCGTCCAATTTCAGTGGCTAACAAATAAATGGTTAAACATAACATTGAGCGTGGTTCAAATTCAAAGTATTAGAAGATTGACATCATCTCTATGTAGATCTCTCGTGGTCAAGTTTCATGAATAGTTGGTAAGGGACATAGACCATCAATATTACCCATGAAATCATGACTTGTGTGGTTGAATAGTCACTACTATTTTTACTATTTTTTAAACTGTGCTAAACCAGTTCTACATGCTTGCACACATATATACCATATTTACCAATCGGCTAGTTGCATTGATCTAGAGAGTTTTACTTTTCAAGAGTTATTTGATACTCTAGTTGCATATGACACTCGATAGACAGGCACTTAGAAAATTTGTAAGGTGGCAGATATTGTATCAAATTAAAACGGCTAAATTGTGAAACCTACTGTTTTTAAGTTACAATGTAAAAATCAGCTTGAATGAAAAATCTTGGACGCTTGCTTTAGAGATAAGATTATTTGATTTTTCTTTTATTTTTTATTTTTAGCAGTCGATTAAATGTCTAGCAATCTAATTTTTCAAAAACTAAATTATTAGAGTAATCTTTTGTTCGTGAAATATCTATATTGGTGTTCATAATTTGGAAAGATTAGTTCGAATTATTTGTATGCTATGAAAGCAATTTCTGTGTAATTATTTAAATAGGCCTTTGGATGAGTTGGAAGGATGAAGTATCAAAGTATTAGATGGTTGACATCATCTCTATGTAGATTTGGTGGTCAAGCTTCATGAATAGTTCGTAAGGGACATCGTTGACAATCAATATTATTCATGGAACCCTGATTTGTGTGGTTGAATAGTCACCAGTATTTTTTAAATGGTGCTAAACCAATTCTACGCCCTTGCATATGCATACACCATGTTTACCAACCGGCTAGTTGCATTGATCTAAAGAGTTTTACTTTTCAAGAGTTATTTGATACTCTGGTTGCATATGACACTTGATAGATAGGAATTTAGAAATTGTAAACTGACGGATATTATATCAAATTAAAATAGTTCAATTGTAAACCTACTGTTTTTAAGTTACAATATAAAAATCAGCTTGAATGAAAAATCTTAGACGCTTGATTTTAGAGATAAGATTATTAGATTTTTTTAATAATAATAATTATTATTATTTTCTAGCAGTCAATTAAATGTCCAGAAATTATTATTTTCAAAAATCAAATTATCAAAGTAATCTTTTGGTCGTGAAATATCTAAATCGATGCTTCATAATTTTGACAAATTAGTTTAAATTATTTATATGCTACGAAAGCAATTTCTAGGTATCAATTTAAATGTGCCTTTGGATGAGTTAGAAGGATGAAGTATCAAAGTATTGGAAGATTAGCATCATCTCTATCTAGATTTCGTGTTTGAGCTTCATGAATAGTTGGTAAGGGACATAGACAATCAATATTATCCGTGGAACCGGGAGTTGTGTAGTTGAATAGTCACCTCTATTTTTTAAACGGTGCTAAACCAGTTCTACGTACTTGCACACACATACATCGTCTCTACCAATCGGCTAGTTGCATTGATCTAGAGAGTTTTACTTTTCAAGAGTTATTTGATACTCTAGTTGGATATGACACTTGATAGATTGGCA
Organism: Magnolia kwangsiensis; assembly: GCA_037074715.1. NCBI lineage: Eukaryota > Viridiplantae > Streptophyta > Magnoliopsida > Magnoliales > Magnoliaceae > Magnolia > Magnolia kwangsiensis. Next base: position 112,496,170 of record CM073581.1, read on the forward strand.
CTTCAAAATTGTGAAGTGGTGGAGATTATATCAAATTAAAAGGGCTAAATTGTGAAACCTACTGTTTTTAAGTTAAAAATGTAAAAATCAGCTTGAATGAAAAATCTTGGACTCTTGATTTTAGAAATAAGATTATTAGATTTTTCTTTTTCTTTTCTTTTTTTTTTTTTTAAAAAATTTCTAGCAGTTGAATAAATGTCTAGCAATCTAATTTTTCAAAAACCAAATCATTGAAATATCTAAATCGGTGCTCATAATTTTGGCAAGTTGGTTTGAATTATTTGTATGCTACGAAAGCAATTTCTGAGTAATTATTTAAATGCGCCTTTGGATGAGTTGGAAGGCTGAAGTATCAAAGTATTAGAAGATTGACATCATCTTTATTTAGATTTCGTGGTCAAGTTTCATGAATAGTTGGTAAGGTGCATAGACAATCAATATTACCCATGGAACCATGACTTGTGTGGTTGAATGGTCACCCCTATTTTAACCATTTTTTAAACGGTACTAAATTAGTTCTACACGCTTGAACATGCATACACCGTGTTTACCGATCAGTTGCATTGATCTAGAGAGCTTTACTTTTCAAGAGTTATTTGATACTCTGGTTGCATCTGACACTTGATAAACAAGTACTTAGAAATTGTAAAGTGACGGATATTATATCAAATTAAAACAGCTAAATTGTGAAATCTACTGTTTTTAAGTTACAATGTAAAAATCAGATTGAATGAAAAATCTTGGACGCTTGATCCTAGAGATAAGATTATTAGAATTTTCTTTTTTTTTTTTTTTTAATTTCTAGTAGTCAATTAAATATCCAGCAATCTAATTTTTCAAAAACTAAATTATCAGACTAATCTTTTGTTTGTGAAATATCTAAATCGGTGCTCATAATTTTGACAGATTAGTTTGAATTATTTGTATGCTATGAAAACAATCTTTGAGTAATTATTTAAATGCGCCTTTGGATGACTTAGCAGGCTGAAGTAGTCAAAATCCAAACACTTGACTCAAATGATATCCAGCTGAGTAGGGATGGCAATGAGCCAGGCTGCCCAGCCCCTTAGGGCCAGGGCTCGGCCCCTTGACTTGGCCTAAGATTGGGCTGAGGCTGGAAATATAGGCCCAATGTTTGATTGGACTGGGCAAAGTCAAGCCAATGGTGAATGGCTGGGGCTGGTCAAATCATCAGGTGGGCTACCATTGTAACAGCAATGAAAATTAAAAGATATTTATGAGCAGTCCCATTTAACACACATGATAGTTTAAAAGCTTTTTTTTTTTTTTCTCCAGAGTCATGTTCTACAATCAAACCATTCATATGAATGGGTTTGTCGTGGTTAGAATGGATACCTCGGAAGATTTTAAATTTAGACTTGCAAATCTTTGATCATTCACCCTTTTTCCTTACAGAGCCTGCCCAGCCTAGGTTAGGCCTGACCCACCTAAATCATGATTCAACCTGATTTTCATGATATGGCATATATGCATGTCACATTGGACCCCATAAAAATCAAGGGTCCCTTTTTCAACTTTCTTCTATTTTTTTTTTTTAATAATAATTGGGGTCGGATGCCCACCCTTAAATTTTTTTTCAGGTCCACCATTATATGTATGTGAAATCTACTTTCACAATTAGATATATGTGATCTCATCTTATTTCTAGTGCCAAAAAGATCAGGCTAACTTGTAATTTATGTGGGCCACACCAAAGTAAATAATTAACACTTAGATGTCACACTAAAATATAGGCCTAGGCCTGAAAATCAAGCTTATCCATTATTCATGTGGGCCATAACAACTAAACAATTTGGTGGGTGCCTGTACACTGTTTTCAATGGTCTGTTCCACCTGAATCATGAGTTAAGTTTTAAGCACTGGCCCTGATAGGGGTAACGTACTTGGTGGTTGCAATGGACTTTGCATAAACATCATAGTGGGGCCCACGTACTCTTGCCACCGGCCCTTAACCGGAAAGTCCAGCCCCAACCACTGTGTAAATTCAAGGGAAGATACTTTAATGATAATTACTTACAACAATGCGGTAGTTTTTCTTAAACCTTGGGAATGTAAAGTCTATATTAAGCATTAGTTTTTGTAAAATTCTCTAAAAACAGTGTCATGAGAAAATTTACCAAAATATCATGCCAGAGCAAGAGACAATTATTAAAATGTCATGAAGGGCGAGGAGTTTCGAACTCTTTTTCACGTTTGCTTGACATGGATGTAATCTTTCACCCCACACGATTCAAGAAAGGTGAACGCATTTTAACCTCGTGCCCACAAACAACCCTCCCTTTTCAGTACTATGTACAGAAGTTATGTGATGCTTCATTTAAAATTTATACGGTTCTACTTGGATCATGGATGCCACGTGTCCTAAAGTTATGTGAAAGGTGGGCAATTGTTACATGTAAACCAAGCCAGCTCGCTACACCTTATGGTTCATGGCTCATGATGCGCATGAATGGCCCGCCTCCCACCCTTCCTTTTTGCCATAAGCAAATAACTCCACTCCTTTTATCATCCATCACTTCAGCTAGGTCATATGTATACATGAATTTAGATTCTTAGCCATCCAATAATTTTCATATTATAGCTGATCTGCTGAGTTGGTCAACCTCATTTTGGTGCTAGGTGATCTTGGAGATGGGATACACAAGCTTTTCACACCTCTCCAATATTATGCACATGACCTAATATTGACACAAAGATAAATATGATGAGGTCGATTACCGTCTTCCTCAAGGATAACTACTATGAATTCTCGAAGCTTCTCTGGAATCCTCATAGTGACTTCTCAAATTCACAAGAAAAGAAAGCAAGGAAATAGAAATAAATTCTATAAAGCTTGTAACTTGTTTGGTGAATGAAATAAACATGTTCACAACCCTTCAAAATCAAACTACAACTAAAACTCTTAGGATTTGCAACTTACTATAAATAGTAAACTTACTATTTATAGATGGTCGTAATTTCCACCAATGCACAAGGTTTTCGGCCAAAATTAGTATGTGTCCTATTTGGCTTTACCAAGCTATTCTACTAATTATTCTAAGTACTTTTCACATTGAGTGCAACTCGTAAAGCCCAACAGATAAAGATTTATAATCAAAGTAAAACTTATAATTTATAGTAAAAACTAAATTCAAATAGGGAAATGACCGTCAATTTGTGGTATTTTGCAAATCCATCTTGTGCAAACCGGCGTAGGTTGGGTGGCTTCTACTCCAAAATCATATATTTTACGTCAGATCATTTTGAATTACAAGATATGCCCGATTTAAGATCTGACGGTACGGATTACTTCTGTCATCAACCAGGCCTTTTCTGATCCATCTTCGCCATGACACTATATGCAACCAACCTGCTCCACATCAAAAACTTAGCAAATTAATGGCATGTTTAGATTAATCTGCAAAGTTTGGATCGGTAGTAAACTAGGCAAAGGGCAAGGAAGGCAAACATATGAACATAGTTAGCGATTATTCAATACTGCAAACATTCATATTAAAAATACAAATAAAAATTGGGCCATAAAATACAAAAAATGCCTAAAAATTGGAGACGAATGTGTTCAATATTCAATTTTACTTGAAATGTTTAGAACTAAAAATTTGGATATATATATATATATATATATATATATATATATATATATATATACACACATGTGTGTGTGTGTGTGTGTGTGTGTGTGTCATAAACTATTAGCCATTCAAGTATATAATCAATCCACATATTCATACGCCCGTGAATATAATGGATTCAATTTAAAAGCCTTTTATACATTTTAAAGAACAAAAGTTTTTTTAATTCTGTAAGTAAACAACATTGATGGGTGTCTGTGAAGAAGATCAAATGCCAAGCAAGTCCAGTTACAAGATATGACTAGTGATGCCCAGGTATTCAAAATTGTATATGTGGTATATAATTAATATTATTTAAATATTCAAATTACAGGCACTAATTTAGATTTATCATGTACTAGATATCATACTTATTTGATAATCTAAACATCCGATTGTAGATATTTAAAGAAGAACTCTACTGGAGTCCAATTCAACAAACAATTGTCCATGAATTAATGATCAAGAATTTTTTCGGGATCTCTTATTTTGGTACTGTGACTTGGAAATGATGGGTTCTACAATTTACTATAAAAGTTGAGATATGAGAAGCGCACGAATTTTAAGAGCCTCTATATTAAACATCACACAGCACCAAGACAAGAAAAAAAAAAGTGTATTGCAGCCCTGTTTGCATGAGAAAAACATTGATACTCTGGCAGAGTATGACCAGTGATACATGGGCACATGGAATTTCAAACATGACTTGTAATAACTAAAACAGAACCTCAGACGTATGCATCTCAATTTATATATTGCCAAAAATTATACTCATATGACTTTCGCATGACCCCGTATCTTACACACGACCCAAAATCGATAGATTAATGGCATAGTTCAATTAAGAAAAATATAAACCCTAAGCATATGAGACACATATATGCACATACACATGTATTGGCACATGGAAAATGTTCACATATCATTCCAATTTAGCACTGAAACATACAAATAAAAATTCATCTATAAAATTAAAAATTAAAAATAAACACTATAAAGTCATAGACGAATTCATTTGGGTATTACCATTTTACTTGAAAAGTTATGGTCTAGAGGTTTGAACAGAGGAACAATGCTACTAGTAGCTTAGGTTGGGATATTTTAGTAAACACCACCCAACTTAGCCTTCTAATAAATCAACGAAGACTGAAGAGCTTGAAAAGCTAAAGATAAAAAAATGGATTTTTCTATATGACCACGTGTTTTTCAACTAAGTACCTAAAACCCTTAGCTTTTGAACTAATTCCCAAAACTCACCTATAATTTTCATGCTTAGACATTAAACCGCCTGCTGTTGGTTAACTATATGAATCGGTTTTGTATTTTTGATATTAACAAAATTGCTCCCACTTTATGGCATTTGGCGATCTTCCCTCAGTAGTCGAAACGATTTGATCCATGGGCTGCCACACCAACCTCTAACCATATAAGCCCATTTTCTTGTTTGGGAGAAATCCAACCTCATTTGTTTTGCCTGCTCATTTTATGATACATGACAAAAAATTTAGGCAGATAAAAATCTCAAAGTGGGCCCAGAAATGGTATGGTGGGCGTTTAATCCTCACAATGAACGTTTGTCCCACTTGAGCTTAGTCTGGGCCTATCTTGTAGCCCATGCAATAAAATGAGTCTGGTCTAGTGCACTGGCTCCTGACAGCGCTTCGTTACCCGGACCTTACTTTATCCGGACTTGCGTTGGGTGCCACCACGCGTGTCCCGAGCTCGGTGGGTCTATGAGAGGCCAGCGTCATGTACGTGCTTTATCCCCACCGTTCACCATTTTTCCATATCATTTTAAGGTATAAGCCAAAATAGAGGCGGATCAAAAGCTTAAGTGACCCACAGAAGTTTTGGATCAAGTTGATATTTGTGTTTTCCGTTCATTATGTCTATGTGACCTCATGAACAGATTCGATGGAAAATAAACATCATGTTGGGCCCTAGGTTTCAACCATGAGCGTCGTTATCACTACTGCTTCCTGTAGTGTGGCTCACTTGAGCCTTGGATATGCATCATTTTTTTATTTTTTTATTTTTTATTTTTTGCCTTATACCGAAAAACTAGACGGAAAATGGATGGACGGTGTGGATAAAACCAATACAACATGGTGGCACAGACGGCTATTACGCAATCCGCGTCCGCTTAATCAGTGCACCGTCCTTCACCAAAAGGCTGCATCCATGACTTGAATGACTCATCTGAGGTTTGCTCGATTACATCTTCGCGGATTAAATACAATACTTCGGGACTTTAGCCATTGAATTTCAGTCATTTTCCAATGATCTAAGCCGTTCATATGACAAGTCACTTTTTACGGTAGAAAAAAATACAAATCCAAATTTCACTGTGTTAATGTATATGTGTGTGTGTGTGTGTGTGTGTGTGTGTGTGTGTATATATATATATATATAATAGTTTGTCCCAGATTGGTTAGAAAGGAAAACATTCCCCTCAAGTTCGACTATAAATAGCATACCTCTCTTGTAAATAAAATATATTATTTAATACAATTATCTTCTCTTTGTATTGTCTCATTTCCTTTCTTAAATTCAACTTGGTATCAAAGCTACTATTTTTAGTGGTCCTCGGTATATCAAGAGTTGAATATGCTCTGTGATTGCCACTATTAGTGGAGCTTTCATATCAGAAAAACTTCTTATATATCATCTTCTTCATCAAGAGTAAAGTATGCTCTGTGATTGCCACTATTAGTGGAGCCTTCACATCAGAAAAACTTCTTGTATATCATCTTCATATCTATCAGGTCGTCACTATATTCGGAGTCTTATTCTCCATCGACGTCATCTCAGCCGCCACTCCATCAGTCATATTCTGACCAGTTCAGTTCGTTCCTGTTATTTTTTATCTCTGTCTCCTTTTAGCTTTTTGCACACTATGGAGCATCTTGAAGCCTCACAACCCATTGCCATTGTCATGGAAGGACTCAACTATACTATATGGGCTCAAGCTATGTCAAGCTTTCTTAAGGGCAGAAAGCTCTGGCGCTATGTCACTGGCAATATTACCGAACCAGAGAAAATCGTTGGAGAAGCCGACACAAAATACATAAACCGTCTCGAAAAGTGGAATAGCAAAAATCACCAGATTATCACTTGGATTCGCAACACGTGTGTATGTTCCATCAGCCTCCAGTTTGGTAAATTCAAGACTGCCAAGTCACTATGGGATTTTTTTACAGAAACGCTACACCACCGCAGATCTATCTCATCAATACCAACTTCTGGGCACTCTACATCGCATGCAGCAACAACCTGGGCAATCCATCAATAACTTCTTATCTGGGATGCACTATGTTTGGGATCAACTTGCTTCCTCAGAACCAGAGTTTACAGATGCCAACAATACTGAAAAAATTTTCAACTATCTGGATCCGCAACACTTGGTTCTCTTTCTAATGGCCCTCACTAATGAGTTTGAGTATGTTCGTGCATCTCTCCTTCACCGCAATCCCTTACCTACTTTAGATCAAGCTGTCACTGAACTTCTCTCGGAGGAAACTCGTCTTACCCCCCGCAAGACGACCTCTACAGATGTTGTCTTCGCCACTCCCAAGGGATCTTTTCAACCCAATAATAAAGGGCGTCCATCTGGATCCTCGAAATTCTGCAATTACTGTAAGAAACTAGGACACACTCTTTTGGAATGTACGGTTCGAGTTTGTCAATTCTGTCAGAAGCAAGCCCCTGGTCATCTTCAACGTGATTGTTTCCAAAACCCCAACAGACACTCCCAACAATACATATCTCGCGGTACTCCTACTAGATCCGCTGTCACTACTGCTGAAGGTTCATCATCCATTGCTTGCGGTACTCCTTTTAGATCCGCTATCACTACTGTTGAAGGTTCATCATCCATTACTTCCATTGAGGCATTTTCTGCCTCTGATATAGAGAAAATTGTCAAACAAATTCTTGCTCGTTCTGGTAATCTACCCTCTACTGCTATGTCAGTCAACTCAGGTAATTCATCTTGGTTCTTTAACTCTGCATGTTGTAATCACGTGACACCTGATTCCACTATATTTGCCACCAAACGTCTTGCTAATCATACCCCAACTATTTAAACTGCTGATGGTTCTCCTATGACCGTGAATCATATCGAAAAAATCTCAACATTAAACACTTCCCTTCCTGATACTTATTGTATTCCCCAACTCACTCTCAATCTTATATCTGTTGGTCAATTATGTGACTTCAGTCTAACTGTCATCTTTTCTGCTTCTGATTATTGTGTGCAGGATCCAAAGACGGGACAAACTCTTGGGATAGACCGTAAGGTTGGACGACTCTTTGAGCTCATCAATCTTCACATTCCATCCCGTTTCTCCTCATCAGTTTAGACAGCAGCTTTAGTCTCATCTACCCCATCCATTAGTCTTTGGCATTCTCGTCTGGGTCATGCTTCTGTTGGTCGTCATCAATCCTTAGTATCTAATGGTTATTTAGGGCTTGTTAATAAAGAACAATTTGATTGTCTTCCTTGTCAACTTGTAAAACAATCGACTTGCCATTTCACAATAGTGATTCTTTTTCTTCTGCACCATTTGATTAGATTAACTCTGATGTTTGGGTCCTGTCTCCCACTGCTACTATGGGAGGCTCTAGATATTTTGTCATTTTTGTTGATGATTACTCTCGTTATACTTGGATATTTCTTATGCGTAATCGATCAGAATTACCTCAGTTGTATTTTGATTTTGCTAACATGGTCAAAATTCAATTTTCTTGCAATATCAAAGTGTTTCATACTGACAATGCTGCCGAATACACAAACTCTAGAGTCCCAACATGGCACTCTTCCTCATCGTTCATGTCCAGGCACTTCTCAACAAAATGGGCGTGCTGAGCGCAAACACTGAGATATTCTCAATACCGTCCGTGCTCTTCTCATATCAGCTTCTTGTCCTAAACGCTTTTGGGGTGAAGCTGCTCTTACAGCTGTTTACACCAAGAACTGCGTGCCTTCTCCCATCATTGGGAATTAATCACCCTTTGAGCGTCTTTATGGTCACCCTCCTGACTATAGCACTCTTAAGGTATTTCGTTGTGCGTGTTTTGTTCTTCTTCAAACTCATGAGCACACCAAATTGGAATCTAGATCTCGATTATGTTATTTTTTGGGATAAGGCGTTGAACACAAAGGCTACAGATGTTGGGATCCTTACTCCAAACGTCTCCGAGTATCTCGTCATGTTGTTTTTTGGGAACACAAGATGTTCGCCTCCATATCCAAGTTTCACCTGTCACATGACAACACCTCTCTCCTCTTCACTGACCTCTCCACAGATCTTTTTCCCGACACTCCTGAGACAAACTCTTCCTCTGAGTCAATACCTCCACCAACACATCCTATCTCATTTTCAGATATGACATTGCCCACTAACATATCTACAGATACCTCAATTGAGTTATCCACTTTACCCTCTTCTAAGGAACTTGTCTCTTCTGATGGATCCACTCCAACAGCTTCTGATCTCCCTCCTCGGCGAAGTGACCGGGTAAAAATTCCTTCTGTTAATCTTCGTGACTTTGTTGTATTTTCAACTATTCTTTCTCACTATGAACCTCAGTCTTATCATGAAGCTAGTTCTGATCCTCTTTGGCAGAAAGCAATGAATGATGAACTACAGGCACTCGAAAATACTCACACCTGGGATCTAGTAGACCTACCAAAAGGCAAATATGCTATGGGATGCAAGTAGGTTTACAAGATCAAAACTCACTCTGATGGGTCCAGTGATCGGTACAAGGCTCGCTTAGTAGATAAAGGGTTTACCCAGGAGTATGGGATTGACTATGAGGAGACCTTTGCACCAGTTGCCCGCCTCACTTCAGTTCGCAGCTTAATTGCAGTTGCTGCCGTTCGTCATTGGGAATTATTTCAGATGGATGTGAAAAATGCTTTTCTTAATGGTGAACTCACCGAAGAAGTTTATATGTGCCTTCCTCCTGGTTCTCATCATCTTCCGCATCAAGTCTGTAAACTTCGTCGGGCTCTTTATGGTCTCAAGCAAGCTCCTCGGGCTTGGTTTGCCAAGTTTAGTACCATTGTTGGAGATTTTGGGTTCACTTCCAGCTCAAATGATTCCGCTCTCTTCATTCGCAAAATGGATCAAGGTACTATCCTTCTTCTCCTCTATTTTGATGATATGATCATCACTGGTGATGACACATCTGAAATTTTGGATCTCAAGACTTATCTCAGCCAACATGTCGAGATAAAAGATCTTGGAAAACTTAGTTACTTTTTGGGACTTGAGATCACTTCTAACTCTGAGGGATATTATCTTTCGCAAGCAAAGTATGCTTCTGATCTTCTTACTCGAGCGGGACTCACAGATAGTAAGACATGTACCACTCCTCTAGAGCTCAACTCTAAACTCACTCCTATGGATGGTACACCTTTGGATGACCCCACCTTATTTCGCCAGTTGGTTGGTAGTCTTGTTTACCTTATAGTTACTCGCCCTGACATCTCTTATGTTGTCCATATTGTCAGTCAATTTCTCTCTGCTCCTCGCACACCCCATTATGCCACAGTACTTCACATTCTCAGGTACATCAAGGGGACCCTATTTCATGGTCTCCATTTCTCAACTCACTCTTCACTTGAGCTTCGTGCCTACTCAGATGCAGATTGGGCAGGTGACCCCACTGATCGTAGATCCAACACTGGTTATTGCTTCTTCCTTTGTGATTCTCTTATTTCTTGGCGTAGCAAGAAGCAAACAGTAGTTGCTTGATCGAGTACAGAAGCTGAATATCGAGCACTTGCTGATACAACTCAGGAACTTCTTTGGCTTCACTGGTTACTTGAAGACATGGGCGTCATTCATTCTACTGCCACTATCATTAACTGCGATAATCAAAGTGCTATCCAAATTGTTCATAATGATGTATTCCATGAACGCACCAAACACATTGAGATTGATTGTCACTTTGTGCGTCATCATCTCACCCGTGGGAATATTGGACTACTATCAGTTCCCTCAGCCGATCAAACTGCTGATATCTTCACCAAAACGTATCCTCCTGGACACCTTCAGGATTTAGTTTTCAAACTCAAGTTGATCTCCATTTTACCACCTTGAGTTTGAGGGGGGCTGTTAATGTGTGTGTGTGTGTGTGTGTGTGTGTGTGTGTGTGTGTGTAATAGTTGGTCCCACATTGGTTAGAAAGGGAAACACTCCCCTCAAGTCCGACTATAAATATGATACCTCTCTTGTAAATAAAATATACTATTCAATACAATTTTCTTCTCTTTGTATTGTCTCATTTCCTTTCTTAAATTCAACTCGCTGGATTATTTAAAACCTTTGACAATTTGGCTCTATTGCTTTGAACATGGACGGTCGCCATAAACTTTCTACAGCCTATGGGTTTGAATATTCAATCTAAGAGGTATTTTGGTCATTCCCCATCCAAGTAAAGCCCATTCAAATAAACGGTTTCTTCCATCGGAAAAGGCTCAAATCCAACTAGAATCTCCGATTATCTTCCTCTAATGTGTCGGGATGTATTCGAGAAAACTTCAACTTCCCTAGCCACGGAGCATCGAGAGCTCAACTTCCTGCCTGTAACACTAGCAATACCATCCTTCCACCAATGGTTGCTGCTCTTTCTCATCTTCTCTTCTTCTTCCTTCACTTCTTCCACTCTCTGCCACAGCCCAAATTAACCACAACGTAAGCAATTAAGCTTTATGGTGAGCCGTAAGAAGGTTTCAATTAGGGCTGACAATGACCAGGCCTGGTCAAGTCTTGGCTTGGATTTTGAACTGTTTCAGAGTGGGCCATCAGGCTAGTCTTATTCAAAATTCTGATTTTTCAGCCCCAAGCCTAGCCCATTGACACCCCTAGTTTCAATGGCAAGTATCACTACCACTACTACTTCCTATAGTGTGGTTTACTCGAGCCTTATATCTACTTCATTTTTGGACTAATACACTAAAATGATATGGCAAGGTTAATGGACAGTGTGGATAAAACAAATACATTAGGGGAACGCGGATTGGCTGATGCACCACACACCATCTATATAGCTGCTGATGTAGAAACGTGTTGTGCGAAGACGAGCACCAATGCTCCTCGAGCTTTGAGGTGTACGAATGGTTCAACGGAGAAAGTTACCTGGCACCAAACTATGTATTTATTATATCCACACGGTTCATCCATTTTTTGAGATCATTTTATATTATTAGGTATAAATGAATCATATCCAAAGCTCAAATGGACCACACCAAAAATAGAACCGGGATACTGATTTTCACCTTTAAAAATTTTATAAGCCCACCATAACCTTTATTTTCCATCCAATCTATTCATAAGGTCACAAATACATGGATGAAGAGGAAAAACAAATTTAATATTGATCAAACAAATTTAATATTGATCCGAAACTTGTGTGACCCCCAAAAGGGTTTCAATCATAGACGTTCAATCTCACATTGCCTTTTGCAGTGTGGTCCACTTAATCTTTATATCTGCCTTAGTTTTCAGCTCAAGCGTTAAGACGAGCTCGTAAAATGGACGGACAGTTCAAATATAACACATACCTCAAGATGTGACCTACGGAACTTGCTGATGTTAATACACCAGCCAATCCGCTTCCCGCGGATTGAGTCCTACACCCACCTGTCTATATACAAATAGGCAGGGCTCTGAGCGGCCGGGCCCGGATGAGTAGCGAAACTCGCTGTTGAGCTGGCGCTCCCGAGTTCCTTACGCCCCACCATTATGTACATTTGCTTTCCATCCATTTGGTGAGATCATTTTAGGGCAATACCCAAAGAATCAGTTAAATCCAAAGCTCCAATTGACCCAGCACATAAAACAGTGGGGCAGTAACGCCCACAGTTAAAAACTTTTAATTGCTTCAAAGTTTTAGATGAAGCTGATATTTACTTTTTCCCTTCTATCATGTGTTTTTTAACTTCTGAACATGTTGGATTTCAATTAAACACTATGTTGGGTCTTAGGATAATTTCAAAGGTGGGAATCACTCTCCTCACTTTTTTCTATGGTGGGGTTCACTTCAGACCTAAAATGATATTTCAAAATGGGTGAATGGTGTGGATATAACAAATACATTATACCGAGGCCCATATAAACTTGGTGACGTCACTTCAATAGGGGCCTCATATGGATAGTGACAAGGTCAGTAGCCAAACCGCCACTTAAGTGACGTCACCAAGTTTTGTGAACCTCATCATGATGCATGTGTTGTATCCATGCCGTCCAACCACTTTTAGAGATCGTTTTATGGCGTTTTAAAGAAAATGAGGTAGATCTAAACTTTAAGTGGACCCCACCATAGAAAATAGTGGAGACAATGACATCCACTGTTCAAAACTTTTTAGGGGCCACAGTAGTTTTCAATGAAGTTATATATTTTTGTTTTCATTTCATCTACCTCTATGTTAACTTAAGAACAGGATGGATCTTAAAAATACATCACTGTAAGCTCTATAAATGTTTCAATGGTGCGTGCGACAGCTTCCACAGTTTTCCATGATGGGTCCACTTGAAATTTAGATCTATCTCATTCTATTTGTAATGCCATAATACCAGCTCTACAAATTATTGGACGGCATGGATACAACACGTGCATCATGGTAGAGTCCACAGAGCTTGCAGACATCACTTCAGTAGGGATTTGGCTACTGATTTTGTTAGTATCCAATCCGTGCCTCCGTAATGTATGGGTTTGTTTTATCCATACCCTCCATTGACATTTTGCAAATTATTTTATAGTGAATAAATTCAAATTTGAGGCAAATCAAAGATTCAAGTTTACTTATACAGTGACGGTTATACTCTTACCATTAAAAATTTACGGGAGCTTCAGAAGTTTTGGAACCCGCTGGTGTTTGTGTTTTCCCTTCGTCCATGTCCACGGAACCTTACGAATGGCTAGGATTTTCAATTATGGCTGTCAACGGACTGGGCCTAGGGTAGGACTCAGCCTGAATTTTGTACTGTTTTGGGCGAAAGCCCAGCCCATTGACATCCTTAGTTTCAATGGTAGGTGTCACTACCACTTCTACTTCCTGTGGTGTGGTCCACCTGAGGCTTAGATTTTCTTTATTTATGGATTGATATACTAAACGAGGATACGGAAAAGTCAATGGACGGTGTTGATAAAACCCATACATTAAGGTGGCCCTCGGAGGCCCTGCCGGCGGGTAGGACGCAACCGCGTTCCATTGGGAACGTTTACTGTACGGATAAGATGTAAAGTTGACTGGTCAAACTTAAAAGTCTATTGGCATCACCTCTCAAAACTTCCGTGGTCCCAGTAAGTTTTCAACGGTAAGAGTTTAATACCCATTGTGTGGTCTCCTGTTCTCAGATTGCTTCTTTTTTGATATAATATACTGAAATGATAAAAAAAAAAAAGAAGGATGGACGGTGTGGATAAAACCCATACATCACGGTGGCCACCCAAAGCTCTTGCCCGTTCCCAGATGGAGACGGACGGGGGTAGGACGAAATCCGCGTTCTTGCATAAATGCGAGGTTGAAAAAGTCCAGTTTGAGTTATACAGGTTTGTCAAAAGTGGAGAACACACGACCCACTTGCGTATGAACCGTCGTTTCTGTCGGAGTGTCAAATAATCCTACGTGACTTTTTGATATACTTATAGTAGAACATCTTCTACTTCTCTTGGTGTAGGTTGTGACTTCTCTTCCTCTGATTCAAGTAATCTCTCTCAACTTGAAAATGTCTTCTCCTCTTTCTCATCTTCTCTATCTCTTGCTTCTGTTTCTACCTCTTTCTGCCCTCTCTCAAACTCACCATAACATAAGCTTACAGTCTTCGCTTTCCTCCAAAGATAAAAACCCGTCATGGCTTTCTCCTTCCGGCGAATTCGCCTTCGGATTCCATCCCCTTCCAGAAAGTAATCTCTTCTTGCTAGCAATCTGGTTCGACAAAATACCTGAAAAAACGATAGTTTGGTGGGCAAACAAAGACAATCCGGTGTTGCAGAAAGGATCGAAAGTTGAGCTAACCAGCAGTGGGCTCATTCTCAGCGATCATCAAGGCCAAGAGGTGTGGCGAGCCGAGTCCAGCAATGGTGAGGCAATCGCATCAGCTGTCATGCGTGACAATGGGAGCTTCGTGCTCATGAGCCCGGATTCTAATATTACATGGGAGAGCTTCAGCGATCCGACCGACACCATCTTGCCAACACAGGTATTGAGACTAGGCAGCGAACTTCGGTCCGTTCTAACAGAGACCGACTACTCAAAGGGACGGTTCTCACTCCGTCTACAGACCGATGGGAATCTGGTTCTTTATCCCATTGTTCTCCCCTCGAAAGATTCCATTTACAGTGCTTATTGGGCTAGCAATACGGTAGGGAATGGTACTCAGCTGGTCTTCAATTCATCCGGTCGCATTCACCTCACGCTAAGAAATGGAGGTCCGCTTGATCTTGCCCCAGTGAATGGAGCTTCGATTAAAGAATTCTATCAGAGAGCGACGTTGGATTTTGATGGAGTTTTCAGGGAATACGTCCGACCAAAGTCCCAAAGTAACAATGGGAGCTGGCCCATGTCATGGACTGCTGTGTATTCTCTGCCGGAGAACATGTGCACAATGGATTTCGGTAACGTGGGTCCTGGTGCTTGTGGGTTCAACAGCTATTGCAAGATGGATGGGAATCAAAGGCCGAGCTGTAATTGTCCACCTGGGTATTCCTTCCAGGATCCAAACAACAAATACAAAGGGTGCAAACTGGACTTTTCACCGCAGACTTGCAATCAGGACGGGTCGGAAGAAGATACTCAGTTCGTGATGACGCAGTTGCTTAATACAGATTGGAAGGGATCGGAGTATGAAGTATATAGAGATGTGGAAGAAGACGAGTGTAGGAAATATTGCTTGAACGATTGTTTATGCATGGCAGCTGCTTTCTCTGACGGAGTTTGTTATAAGAAGAGGTTTCCGCTCTCCAATGGGAGGATGGATCCGAGTGCTGGACATAAGATTCTCATCAAAGTGTCAAGAAATAATTCTTCTCTTCCACCTCCAGGTGTAGTTGGAAGGAAGAAAGATCGTTCGACTTTGATCCTTGCTGGATCAGTGCTTTTGGGTGGCTCAGTATTTCTCAATCTTATGTTTTTGTTAGCGATTTTATTCCTCAGTTTCATCTTACATCGCAGAAAAATACCGGAGGCTAAGAAAAATTCGATAATGTTGGGAAAGAATCTGCGTTGCTTTACTTACAAAGAGCTCGAAGAAGCAACCAGCGGGTTCAAGGAAGAATTGGGTGGTGGTGCTTTTGGTACTGTTTATAGAGGGTCCTTAGCGCTTGGCAATTCTACAGATTCCGCAACTTCCGTAGCAATCAAGAAACTAGAGAAGGTGGTCGAAGATGGCGAGAAGGAATTTACAACGGAAGTGATTGCAATCGCACAGACCCATCACAAGAATCTAGTCCAACTGATTGGATTCTGCGATGAGGGGCCACAGCGACTTCTGGTCTACGAGTTCATGAGCAATGGTTCTTTATCAAGCTTCCTCTTCGGGAGCTTGAAACCCAAATGGTACCAAAGGTTGCAGATTGCATTCGGAATTGCAAGAGGGCTCACTTATTTACATGAAGAGTGCAGCACCCAAATCATACACTGTGATATAAAGCCTCAGAACATACTTCTAGACGACTGTTTGACGGCGAGGATATCCGACTTTGGATTGGCGAAGCTTTTGAAGACGGATCAGACCCGAACAAGCACGGGCATCAGAGGGACAAGAGGGTATGTTGCGCCTGAATGGTTCAAGAAGATGCCGATCACAGCAAAGGTTGATGTCTACAGCTTTGGCATTATGTTGTTGGAGATCATTTGTTGTAGGAAGAACGTAGAATTGAAGGCAGGGAATGAAGAGGTGGAGATATTGTCTGATTGGGCTTACGATTGTTACAGAGAAGGGAAGCTGGATCTGTTAGTGGAGAATGACGAAGATGCGGTGATGGACGGACTACGGAAGCTGGAGAGATTGGTGAAGGTGGCGATTTGGTGTGTTCAAGAAGAGCCAGGTCTAAGGCCTTCCATGAAGAAGGTGACACAGATGCTAGAAGGAGCGGTCGACGTTTCTGCACCACCTGATCCGTCTTCCTTTCTTAGTTCATTAGGTTGAATCCGATCTACAGCTACTCACAATCACTATTGCATGTTTGTAATTTTCGCTACAGTAAACATTCAAAACTTTGATCTTATATATGTATCACTTGAAAACTCTGATACTCGGACAGATGGCAGTCCATTAAAATTTGCCATCTATCTGTTCATAAGGCCACCGGGAGAAAGGTAAAAAGACAAATATCAGCTTGATGAGATCCTTTTTGTGGCTTTGAGAAGTTTCTATGATCATATCCTTAGAATGATATGAAAAAATGAATAATGATATGAAAAAAAAATGAATAAATGGTGTGGATTTAAGAAAAAACAACATTGCTAGGGCTACGTTACTTTCATTGTTGTAGTGCACTTGTGGATGTGCCTCGTTTTTAGGCTCATGCACTATACTAATTGAGAAAAAAAATTGATGGACGGTGTGAATCTAACACAAATCATGAGATGACTTTGGAAAGTTTTATACGTTGAAACGTTGTGTAGCAGGGAAACATTCGTGAGAGAAAATATATGGCGATCTTTTACGTTGGAGGCACGAGAAATTCTAGAGCGCTTCTATTAGTCCACCTCATTTTTGAATACTCAAGCTGATAAGAGAAATTTCTCATCGTAAACTTAACTTTTAACTCACTACCTTGTTTAAATCTCCGAAACTTTACCTTTCAATTCTTAATTATAGAGCTTTTTTAAACTTGGAGTTTTCTAGATGATAATGCCTTTACTACCGGAAACCATACTATAGAAACCCATTTATACCTTTACTACCAGAAACCTTACTACAGAAATGTTGGGATTGGGATTTGATATGTGAAATCACATAGATATAGATTTAGGATAGCAATCCAAGGGCACCAAGCAAATATAAGAAACACAGAGATTTAACATAGAAAATCCTTGCGGGAAAAAATCACAGTACAAAGCGACAGAAAATTCCACTATGAAAGTACAAATTACAAACATTGAGGACTTACTCGGCTTGAGCAATCCTCTCATTTTCTCCACCCCTTGAAACCCTAGAACCCTTTTAGAAATACTTAGAACCTCTTAGAATACCTTATAATGCCTCTCAATCCCGCATACACCCATTTATATAGGTTTAAAAAGAAGTAGAATTGGAATAAAAAATAAAAATCGTAAAATCTACGTTTCCGCAAATTAATCTGCGTAAACCTTCGATGTCAACGAAACACCTTCAATGTCATCAAAGAGACACTACAAGAGTCCAACGACTAAACATAGATTTTGCGAAAATTATCAATTGCTCGACCCGCCTTCGATGTCATCAAAAAATGACACCAATATGTCTAGCGACCAACAGAAGAAATTCCGAATAAATTCGATGGATCGAGTACTGTTCGATGTCATCGAAGGTGACACCGAACAGTCAGTCAATGGCATCGACAGACTCTGCATCATACTAGAATATTTAAGACATCTAATACAACAATAAATCCATTTTCCTTAAATCTTATCATCTTTTCCTCTTTCCTGCTATACCACATACCATTACTTCATTTTCTTCGTTTTCTCTACTAAATTTTAAGGCCAAACTTTTCTTCCTACAATATCATGGACCCATACTTAAGCGTTAGAATTGCCTCATTTTCGGGCTTATACACTGAAATATGAATAGATGGTGTGGATAAGACCCATCCATCGGTGGCCACTCAAAGCTTCTACCCATTCCCAGCTGGAGATAGGTGGGGGTAGGACGCAATCCGCCTCTCACCTTGTTGGATAAAGCCAAGCCATTCAAAATCCGTTCAACTATATCAGATATTTTGCTTTACTGGTGTGACTCTTTTATGCCAATTGCAAAAGACTGTATTGCTTTTGCAATAATCACCTACAATGTTTGCATTACGCATGATTGATGCACGTTATCCTTAACTGCTGGGTAACAGGTTGCAACAGCTTATTAGTTAACCATTATTGTTGAAGATTTAGTCCATTTTAACCATTTATATTCTTAAAATGCCTTGCCCTTAAAATTCAATTTCTACTATTCAAAGTCACCTCTCCAAAGGGTGTTAACTTAGTCGGGCCAACCTTGATGTATGTTTAACATATCTAATTTATTTTTAAGAAAATATGCACAGTCTGAGGGTTCACACTCTGTACTCGAATTTCAGGGCGTAACAGAATGGTATCAAAGAGATGATCATTTTAAACTTATTATGACCTGTAGGTTATGCTCCCACATACATACATAATTGGTATATCCTCTTTAATTAGAAATTGTATACTTAGGATTTCCTATTTGAATATTGTATATTAAGGAGAATGTAGGGAAAAAAAAAAAGAAGAAGAAGAAGAAGGATTCCCTGTTCATTGATGTATTACTATAAAAAATAAAAAACCAAAAATGTACAAAACTACGTTATGATATTTCCGTGTACTCTATTTTAATATTATTTGAACTGTAAAGTTAAATTAAAACATTAAACTCCCTAAAGTCCTACTGGACAAAAATGGACAGCAGTAGACACTGTAATTATAAAATTTGTAATTATAAATAAAAAAAATTTGATACAGGTGATTCAAAAGCCTACTTGTAGCTCTCTCTCTCTCTCTCTCTCTCTCTCTCTCTCTCTCTCTCTCTCTCTCTATATATATATATATATATATATATATATATATATATATAGAACCTAATCTGAAATTTTAAGGTAAAAGAAAATGTGATAGAAACAGCGTCGATAATCAATATACTCAAACAAGTGTCATGTCGATTTAACTGACATAGTTCTTTATTATGATCATTTACTTTCATTAAATTAACATTTTTTTGAAATACTTTATTTAAAAAAAAAAAAAAAAAAAAAAAAAAAACATAACCTTTACTAAATTTTAAAATCTCTTGTTAGATGAACGTTGGTCCCATACTTGAAAAAAAAAAAATCTTATAAAATAATCCCGTGTCTAAAACTATTGATAACATCAATGTGACCAATTTTTTTTTATATATATACTATATTTCAAATCTCGAGGATGAGATTTTATTTTAAGGGGGTAGAATGTAATAACCTAAAATTTTGGGTACAAGTTTACCTATACATAAGGATGTATGATTACACTTGTTCAACTCTACACTTGTAGAAACATTAATATTTATGTAGTTTAATTTGAATCTAACCATAGACAGCATTTTTCAATGGTTGATTAATAGAACAAACCAATTAACATTATAATCCGCCTCAGCCTTAGTGCGTTCCAAGGCCTCACCCAGCCAGGTGGTCTCCACAGCCAAGGAATCCGCGTGAGCTCTAGCGCGGGTCAGCTCGGCGGTCGCTGCATCACTGCTGGCTTTGAAGCTATCCGCCATTTCCTGCAGCAGCAACTCCCTAACCTCTAGGTCGACCACAACCTCCTGCAGTCGACTTCCTCTGGCCCTCTCGTCCAAAAGCTGCTGGCGCAGCTTACTTTGCTCGGACTTTAAGAGGGCGGATTCATCTCGTAAGGCCGTCATCTCAGCCTTGAGGGCCTCAAGCTCAATCTCCCTCTTTTGATACTCCCGCGCTCTCTCCCGAACCAAAAGTAACTTCGAGACAGCTTGAATAGAATATGAGAATCAGTATCTAAGAAAAGATAGACAATGGCAATACAAAGGAAAGAGAGGGTCCTCTCGGAGACATACCGTGTAACATACGACAGCTATATTGTTCAGAAAGGAGCTATCCGACCTGCCGAGGTTTTGAGCTATATCCTCCTCGAGGGCATGCTTGGCGGGCCACGAAGCCAAACTGGCCATATGGTAGCCCGGCTCGAACCTCCCGCCGCTCGTCCCCACCACAGCCTCCTTCGCCCCTACCCTGCTACCGGCCGAGTTTTGACCCTCGGCACGGGAACCTTCCCCAACCTTAGGGGGGAAGCATGTTATCGGTCATTCTAATGGCCTCCTCCTGCTCGGAGAAAGAAGGGATAACAATGGGGGGCTCGGGGGCTGCAATAGGAGCCTCCGCGGTGGGAGAACGGTGGTGGAAGAAGCAGAGCTCAGAACGACTGGGGTGTCAGCCATGGTTGCATGGGCAAGCACTGGGGGAGGAACTACCACCGGGCCCCTGGTCGGACCGAAAAGCACCAGAAGTGGAATTGTCAAAGGAGCCATAACTGCACTAGGGATCACCAGAGTCGGCGCTGCACCCGACGTCTGTGGGTGAGCAAGCACCGAAAGAGTTAAGCCGACGAGCCTCGGAGCGGGGGCTATAGAGATCGACGTGACAGAAGATTCCCCCTCATGAGGGGGCACCTGCTTCTTTCGGGGAATCTTCACCCAGGGAGCATCCCTCAACAACTCCGTCGCTGTCGGAATTGCCTTCCTCTTCCGAGAGCCAGACGCCTCGGCCATGCCTGCGAGATAAATGACAGTGTCAGCGACTAAGTAGGTAAAACTGGACTCATCAGGAAGATTGGGACAATTTACTGAAAGACATGGGCAAAGGCTGTGACTTGTAAAGCCCGGACCAATGAAGATTGTCCGCTATTATCAGGTCCGTCCAGGAGCGAAGCCCCTCCGATCACGAACTAGCCTTTGCGATGCGGTTCTTCTGGGCCGGGTCGAGGAGTGGCAGTCCCTTTTGAAAACTTACAAAAGGAAACAGAGTGCTTTACTTCAATTAAAACAAATGTAAACAAGGGAAGCGGTACAGATACTGGTTAAAGTCTGACCTAGTTTTGTGAAGTGGGTCGGAACCTGTGTTGTTAAGGTTCCGAGCTCCGTTGCTGGCGCCTCCCATTCCCCTACCACCCAGAACCATTTATTTTTTCAGTCCTTATTGGAGCATGGTAGGTTCATCACCAGCCCCGACCCCTTGCTGCCTCGGGTCGCGAAGTAGTACCATGGGTCGTTGATGTCGTGCTTGACCAGGCACGAACTCATCAGCTATTCCGGGGACAGCTCAGGTTTCCCGACTTGTCGCCAGATGATGAAGGTGGAGATCAGCACCCTCCAGGCGTTGAGAGTGAATTGCCCCGGAGCCAGCCCGAGGTATGCCGCAACCTTCCGAACCAAGGGGTGAAGTGAGAGCCGAAGCCCACACTACAATACACAGAGAAAGATTGCGACTTCCCCCTTGGCAAGAGCACCAGCCGTATCCATAGGCCCAGGGGCCCTTATCTGAACGGAGTTCAAAATTTGAAACTCCGAACGAATCCAATCCATCTGAGATTCTGACAAAACGGAACCTCCCGGGACTACTTCCGCGGTACGCCCACTCGCGGTCATTTCAGTGGCCTCAGCTGTGCTGACTTGGCGTGCTCGGGTGGCCTTCTTTTTGTTGGGTTGCTTGGTCTTAGCACTCGTCCCCTTTTATCTCCGAGACAGGGGGTATAGTGGTATGCTTTCGAAGGGGCCTTCGGAAGCCCCACTTCCGTCTTCAGAACTCCCTAGCTCTGAGAGCTCAGCGTACTTACGCACCATTTCGAGGTCGGAAGACATTATGAAAAGAAGGATGAAGATTAACGGAAGAGACTCACCGGACGACTATCAAAAATTGTCTTTTACCGAAAAAGGGTGATCAGTCGGAATCGCCCACCGAAAATGTCGAATTCGAACGGAATCGCCTCCTCCGGTATGCTCTCAAGATCCACAATGCAAAGTGACAGAGAAAATTCGGGGATCCTTTATATAGTCTACGAAGGATCTTTGCATTAATGGTAAGCCATAATAGCCGCAGCCGAATTGGCACGAGCCGATCCTCAAGCCCACGTGGCAACACCTCGTTGGGGAAGTATTCAACTGACGGTATGACTCTGACATCGGACAGCGTGCTTCGATATGCGAAACGATGCCTGAGCATCAGGAGTCATCATGTACACGTCTCCTCAGACCTGTATGGTAATCCCTCATAGGCTGGAAGGATATTCAGAATCGTAACCGTCGCCACACGTCCACCAAAGAGACTCGCACGCGCACGATCTCAAGATGGGACGCTTCGAATTTAAAAACCATCATTAACGTAGTATGGGCGGGAGACCTCCTACATACTCTCCGAGTCTACAAGTAGACCCAAAGAGTAGGGAGCTTCTGTTATGGGAAGATCCGAGCTCATAATAAAACACCAATCTGAGCGTCAGTCTGAGCCGACTCACTGCCATGACGTCTGAGGCACGACCCGTCCGACTTGATACGAGCATCCTGTGAAGATCCGAGCACATGTAAAGTCTGAGGCGACAAGAGCCTTGGAGAATAAAGCCTCCCGCTTCGGTTCGGACCAGCAAGATCGGCTCGGACCTTTAAGGTCAGATCGAATTTGAAGGTCGCTCGGATCTGGAAACTGCCCTTGTTCAACCGAACAAGCGTAGAGGCAGACGGTTAGACGAGTCGAGCCGAGCAGATACTCGGAAGCGTATATTCTATTTGACGTACATGAAAACTGCTATAACTGAACATGGCTGATAACTTCGCTCGCAGATACGCACTACATGCCCGATACGCTGTGTGATCAGTAGATTGCGGGCAATATCTCCATGATCTGAGAATCCCCTTGATCGTGCCGAGATTATCGGATCCAGACCATTCTACAGGCAAGTATAAATAGAATACGACACCACATCTACAGGTACGCAATAGCAACTGCTCTCTCCTCTACTTTCTACTTAGACCCCGATTCCCTTGACCTGACTTAGGAATCGGAGGGTCCCCCGGCTTAGCCAAGGTCACCTTTGTCAGTTCTCTTGGTGCAGGTTCCAGAGGTGAAGACAACGTGGAGGGAGGGCTGACCAGATTTAAACATCAACATATACTATATTTCAAATCTCGAGGATGAGATTTTATTTTAAGGGGGTAGAATGTAACAACCTGAAATTTTGGGTACGAGTTTACCTATGCATAAGGATGTATGATTACACTTGTTTAACTCTACACTTGTAGAAACATTAATATTTATGTAGTTCAACTTGAATCTAACCATAGATAGCATTTTTCAACGGTTGATTAATAGGACAAACCCAATTAACATTATAATTCGTCTCTCTTATTTGTCAATTATGAATATGCTTAATTTACAGTCAAAATTATGATCTACGCATTTTACAGATGTGAACCAATAACTTGAATCTAACAGTATAC
Organism: Magnolia kwangsiensis; assembly: GCA_037074715.1. Taxonomy (NCBI): domain Eukaryota; kingdom Viridiplantae; phylum Streptophyta; class Magnoliopsida; order Magnoliales; family Magnoliaceae; genus Magnolia; species Magnolia kwangsiensis. Next base: position 112,520,030 of record CM073581.1, read on the forward strand.
ATTTCTAACATAGATCACATTCAAAAACTACTTTATACGTATCCATTTACAAAAATGACCGTACAATAACCCATAAATATGATTAACATTTTAACTATCTACTTATTTAAAATTTAGACCATTAATTGATCATCCATCACAGTCTGATCTACCAACTGGGTCATTCAAATGTCTAAATGAACCATTCATTAGGGAGATCATAGGGTATACATCAAAGCTATCGGTTAATTTTTACATAGGATGTCGTTAAATATTGTGTTAAGTTACAAATAGGCTTGAGCCATTAAATAGGTATCTCAGTCATCGTTAAGAGATCAAGTTCCAAATTTATTCTATTTATAGATCACACAAAATGAAGGACCATACTAAAGTTTTATCTTATTTAGACAGTCCAATTAAAAGATATACAAGACCAAAGTTTTATGTGAAAAATGAGGATGTGAGAGGGTCATTCTCTAAGGGCTCTCCAGGTATAGAGACTTGAGTTGGTTTTTTTAAAAAAAAAAAAAAAATTTGGAACCACCCTCTACCTGTCATCCACACCATATGGTATGTGGCCTACTTAAAATTCAAATCTATCTTATATTTGGACCAATGACCTACCATAATATAACAAAATTAATAAATGGAATGGATTTTGGTCCACATCGTTGTAGGTCCAACATCTAAAAATAAAATAAAACACAAATGAAGATAAACATCCGGTTTTTATATAATAATAGAGAAAAAAAATGGAGAGAACGTAGTAGGAAACAAATCCACCGTTTCATCCACACATGTCACCTAATGTTTCCATCCTCCACATGTGTGCACACGCTTTTTTTTTTTTTTCAAAAATAAATTTTTTATTGCTAAAAGTTAGAAAAAAAAACGGGGGGAGTTACTTATGAGGTGATATTCAAACAGGTCCTTCAAGAGTTACATGTGCACACACATGTGTAAAGTATGATAGTAAAAAAATAAAATATAAATAAATATAATATATAAATAAAATAAAAATGAATAATAATAATAATAATAATAATAATAATAGTAAGGAGAGAAGTTTCAATGATGGTTCTTCTTACACACGGTTTATGGCGGGCCACTCAAGTACTAGTTATATTTCATTTTTGGACACATATATTAACATGACAAGGCAAAGAAAATCGGCGGAGTAAATTTCTCATAACATGTTAGTGAATGTCATCAATTGAATGACACATGTATGTATGAAAGAATTCTTTTGAAACAATTCCCTAAAATTTAATTTTATCCAACACAAACAAAGTTTGAAACGGAGAGTACCTATTTTCCCTCCCTATTCAAGATAGGCTCTTCTTTATCTTTGGGAGATACTGCTGTTGTTTAATCTGAGTCATTCATTAGTTAATTATAACTATTTATTTGATTAAACTCATCCATCAAGTCTCAACCGTCCATATGGAATGTTCTCCATCGTTTCTGGACCCTAATTAAATCAAAATACATACTTAGGGAGTCTTTACGTATGTTTTCTAGTTTGTGAGTTGTTTCAAGCGATAACTTGGAATCGTACTTAGAAGAGTCGAATCCTAACCACTCGATATCATCAAATCCATGCCATATCTTTGGTGGTTAATGAAACTTTCAGAATTGGATCCGAAGCTTTTTAAAAACTACCCTTTTTCAAATGCTTTTTAGCGGAAAGACAAGAGAAATGAAGAAACTTTAAGTTGCCTTTGATACAGGTTAGTGATGGATATTTTAATTTTATTTTCTCATAATTTAGAATTATTCTTTAAGATAAATGCAATGAACGAGTTAGATTGACCACATGTCCATCACATCGGCCTATTGATACATATGATAAAAATAGTAAATCTTAAGCGAAATCTCTTGTTATAAATATTGGTATGGGATCGCCTAGTTTAATTAGATTAGATCTATGTTGACCTTATGATTCCTATGGCTAAGATATATCAAGGCTTTAAATTTTGGAGTGATCAAACCATTAGATGGGCAACTTCAATCTGAATAAATGATAAATAATAAATCATACCTTTTATTCATTATGTGTAATCGTAAGATTAAAGAAAATTCTTATTTATGTGATTTTAGGAAGTTCTAATTCAATTCAAACCGTTAGTTCATGGAATCATATCCACCATATCAAGGTGAGTGATCCTGATGTGTTTCTCATCCATCAAATTAAAATAGATGGATTGTTTGATGTATTATATTATTATCCTGATCTAATTGCCATGATTTAATTGTCATGTACTCTTAGTTAATTTAAATGACTATAATTTCTGTATTAATAATGATATGATTTGATTAAGGTGTTAAACTATGTTGATTCAAATGTGATAAATAATATATATAATATATGATTCATGATTACTGGGTGTACTATCAATTGCATGCACAACACATGTTAGATTCTTAGGGGACCTCCCTAGATGGTATATCCTAATAGAATTGTTACTAGAAACTCACTATACTAGTGGAAGCCTACTCAAGGAGTAGATGTATGTTAAGAAAAATCTTAAATCTTAAGTTTTTAAGGTTGTTCAATCGGTGGTGGGACAGCTTCGACTGATCGTGGGAGGCGCTCGACCGGTCATAGATTCGAGCCCTGGCACGACTCAAAGTCCAGTGAGTTTTTGCTGTTTTTCTCCGCGGTCTTCAACCAGTCGTAGGTGAACTTCGACAGGTCAAAGGTGGGCTTTGACCAGTCGAAGGAGGCTAAGACCAGTCCTAGAATTTCCAGGACTAGTCGTATGTTATGTAGTTTGTTCCGTAATTTTGCGCGAAACTGCGGATTTGAGTCCTTTCACAACTGGGATGCGAAAGGGAAGTTGCTTAAACTATAAATAGGTATTCCTAGGGTTTTTTCTAGGCTATGGGAAAGCTTTTTAAAGGAGTTTTAGGGAAATTAAACGGTGTAGCAAGGGTGAGATTCGAGGTTATTCGAATCGGGTAAATCCTCTCTCTTTGTAATTTCTATTTTTCATAGTGGAGATCTGTCGCTTTGTGCCGTAGTTTTTTTCCGAAAGGATTTTTCACATTAAATTTGGGTGTTCTCTGTGTTCTATTGTGTGATTGGTGTCATTGGATTGCTATCCTAGATCTAGATCTGTGTGATTCCGCAGGTCAAAATCCCCAACAATATAGGCCTTGTGTATGCCTACCAAATGGCAGAAGCCCACCAAGGGGCAGATGCGGCTTGACGGGTTTCCAACTCAAGCAAATAAACAGATTCCCACTTAATGCATTATTATATTAAATTTGCATTTTAAAAAAATATATATATTGTGTTTGATTATTGAGCATCTATTATAATTTAATGTAAAGAATCATGTCGGGAATTCTCATTGGGCCTGGCCAGCTTATCCTTTTTATTGATGAGAAAACCATACAGATATGAATGAGGGTGAGCCGATGGCTTAAGAATATGAATACGTGACTGAGCCAGAAGAGGATTTAAGGGATATGCGGCCCTACTTCATAGAGGAAGAAGTTGCTGCCTTAGACTAATCATAATATTTTTACTTTAATTATATTTGGTTTTGTTAGATTGTTAATCAATTCTTTTAAGTTGCTGGATATACTTATTTCACTCATAAGACCCCGAATGGGAAGGTCCTTAGTTATGTTTATGATTGATTATTAAAATAAATGATCGTTTCTTATTTTTTGATATGTTGTTGAGTATGAATGAAATATATATCTACGGTAGAGTTACTAGGTAGATGAATAGTTGTATAATCGAATGAAATTAGTATACTCAGTATACGTGTAATGGGCCGAAACTCATGTCTGAGGGTGCACACTCTATACTCGAATTTCAGGGCGTGACAATATATGCAAATATGGTGGATGTCGTGTTCCATCTAAAAGTTTATATGTCAGGTAAGGCCCACCTGAGTTATATATTGGTTTGAATTTTGGAATCTGGGCCTAACGTATGTGGAGTGCACCATATATAAGTATGACTTCGGATAAACATTATGTTGAGTCCCAATAACTCGAATCAATGGTAATTTAATGAAAGATCAAACCACTGCAAACACATAAGATGCACTTCACATCAATTTGATAATGTTGTTTTAATGGTGATTTGGGTTATTGTGAAAGGGCCCACCAATGCAGATATTTTTTAACCAACTCCAAATGTATGGCCAAGATTGTTGGCTTGACATGTTCATCTCAAGTCCTACACAAAACAAAGTCGGGCCTGCTTTGATTAATCAAACTATAGTTCCTGCAAAACAAGCCTTGTGGGACCCACTATTATTTATGTGTAATTAAAATCCGCTCCCTCTATAGTTTTGCTTGCTCATGTTAAAAGGAAGAATTCTAATCTTCTGCTTGCCTCAAGTAGAAAAATCTAGCTTGTTGTAATTTGATTGGACCACATAATCATAGACTGCATTTAATGCACAGTATCGACAACATCAGTGATTATGTGGACTAATTACAATTAAGTAAAATAATATTTTTCTGTTTATGGCAAGCAAAGGATACAGAAGCGTACAAAAAAGTCCCCAAAATAAATTGGATCTATAAATGAGTAATAACATAGAGAGCACCCAGGGGGACATGAACAGCCTTATCCCTAAGTATCCCATGACATGCAAATGAGAGTAATATATAGGCCTCTATTTATATATGCTGACCTTGATAATTTGTAGGGCAAACACCGCCTCATGGTACGATCTGAATGATTGTAGGATACATGGCGATGTGAATTTATTTTAGTAAGTAGTAAAACAACTAATTTCATCCTACAGTAAGATGAAATGATTGTTTTACTCTAGGTTACCAATATTTCCAACTTGCTGTCCGGGAATATCTTCGGAGAGATTCCCTTGCCTGTTCATAACACTTGCAATATTTCAGTCACGATGACACTTTTGGGCTCCTTGTTCATCTAACGGGTTTGCTGGAATTAGCCCGGCTAGTGGCCCAATTGCTGCCGATGTTTGTGGTGAATCCACGGGGGGAACTGTTCATGATTAAGGGCCATGGAAATATTTGTACTCTAATCTTGCACATGAACTTATTAGCCCAGTTGGGCACATGAACTTATTAGCCCATTTGGCCTTATTATGGTTTAAGAGTTTTGTGGATAAGTTAGGCTATATTCTTAAGGGTTCTCTAAGCTTTTAAGTCGTCACATAATCTAAGATAAGGTGCACCAGATATGGGAAGAGGTGGCTATACGTACACATCCAAAGAATCAAATAACTTTAAAAAATAAATAAATAGATGCAGTTCCAAAGCATCTAGGGAACCATTGAGGTTTAGCATGGTCAAATTAGATTAGCCTCGTGAGAGATAGGGTCAGGCAAAACATGTTTAAAAGTTATCCAACTTGGCATAACCCACCTCTCTAATAGAGGCACGCTGTCCAATTAATCAAATCTCAGCATATTAGGGAATATGGTCCTTAGTGTTTTCCCTACCGACTGAATTGCCTCTATAAAATCTATATAACTGACGAATTGGGATGGACAGAAATTGCCTAGAGACCAGGTGACCTGACTCTCTAGGCCTTGCACTGGTTTGGACGGAGGAGGATTGCCTAGAGACCTCAGCAGATGCTTTCGGGGCCCACCGTTATATTTGTTTTTTACCCACATGTTGATATGTTTTTCAGCTCATTTCAGGACATGAGCTTAAAAATGAGGCAGACCTAAAGCTTAAGTGGACCCAAAAAAAAAAAAAAAAACCCATGGGGATTAAACGCTTGCCATTGAAAACTTATCAGGGGCACAGAAGTTTTGAGATCACGCTGATCATATATGTGTTTTCCCTTTACCCAGGTCATATGAATAGGTTGGATCTCACGTCATGCATGGTCGGTGCTCTCATTCCTGCTCTGTGGTTAACATGAGATTTGGATATATTTTAATTTTAAGCTTATATTCACCAAAGTTTTGAATCAAAGTAAAAATTGAATTAATGAAGTTTTATAAGGTGTAGTTTTACGTGGACTACTATTCAAATTTTAGAGTCACATCGGCTTATGATAAGTTCTCGATCAAAATTCAGAGGAGTCCCGTAGGAACGGGTGCGCAGCGGAGCAGTTGGATGGTCGTCAAAGAATAGGTGCCGACCAGGTCTCCAGCAATCCCAAGTACGGGGACATCTAGCGTACGGATAAGAATCAAAGTCAATAAGTCAAAATCAACTGCCTATTGACATCAAAAGGAGGTTCAAAACGTCCGGTTTGAGTTACAGGTCTGTCAAAAGTGGAGAATATATGACCACCCGCGTATGAACCTTCACTTCTGCCCGAGTATCAAGAATACGGATCCTCTGCATGCGTCAAGCTAGAAAATCAAGGTTATTGCACTTTAATTGGACGGTATCTTTACATACCTTTCAGAGCTGCCTGACATAGAACAACAACGATACTGGAGAGTATTAAAGTCATGCTTTTGACAAATAAAGAGTATCCAGACTCTTTTCTAATTTATGAAATTTGACCACCAGCTTTTTAAGTGCCGGTGACACTTTTCATACTTGTAACTAGATGTGTACACGAGTCTAGTGGAGTCGAGCTTTGCCCAGCTCTTACTCAACTCGAATTGCTCGAGTCCTAGCTCATGCTCGGCTCGGCTCGGCTCGGCTTAGCTTTCGAAGTCGGAACAGTAGCTCGTGCTCAGCTCATCTGAGTTTGAGCAGATTTCGAGCTGAGTTTGAGCAGAGTTTTCGAGTCGCGTTTGAATTCGAGTCTTCAGATCTAAAGGGTTTATAAAATGATTAGATTGACTCAAAACTTTTTTGGCTCACAATTTTTTTTTCATGATTTTACATCACTTCTTTTGGCATGGTCCCCATGAGATTGGTAGTTTCTTTTGATTTTGAGATGGGTTCCTAAAATGATATGGAAAAACAGATAGACTACATATACAAGAAATACATTAAGATAGGCCCACCTGGGTAACAGACAATCCTTTCCCTACTAAAATCAATTGGCAGGTGGGACACACTGAACAAAACAAATAAATGGATCGTAAAAATTTGGAGTGATTTGAACACTTACCGGATTGGCTTGGGGCGACCAGACTGACAAAGCAGTGGTAGCCGGCAGGGGCAACTGAGCAGTGGCTGGCAAGGCCGCAGGGGCGGGCGACAAGGGCGGCCGTGCGGGTAAGGAAGTCTGAGGGAGAGAATAGAGAGAGAGAGAGAGAGAGAGAGAGAGAGAGAGAGAGAGAGAGAGAGAGAGAGAGAGAGAGGCTCGTCGGCCGAACTGACAGAGAGGGCATGCGTTGATGCGGCCATGAGGTAGGTAAATGAGGATGAGGGAGAGAGTAGAGAGAAAGAGAGGGAGGACGGAGGAGCTTCATTGGCCGCCGGACTGACAGAGAGGGAGGAAATACGGAGAGAAGGTTAGGGTTAGGCGTCGGGCGGGATAGTTTTGAAAAGTGGGGTAGGGTTTTTTTTAAAAGGGTATATGTAACACCTCAAATTTTTGCCTACCTAGAGTTAAACGTCCTCAGGCAATGTGTCAACCATAGCACCTTGGTAGCTTCTCAAAATTCGATTCCAAAGCCAGAATAATCATTTAGAACCTAATTCTTTAGAAATTTAACGTGAATTAGCCAGTGCTACATTGGATTTCCTGTAAAATTAGCACCAACCACTTTAAATACGATCTTTAAGATCCAAAACTTCTAGAATCGTTGACGCTACATTATTCTAAAATCCAGGATCAAACTCTAAACCAGTTTGTTCTCAGGAACCCTTTGAAACTTTGTATTGAATCTAGACCGCGCGTCAAAAGTCCGATATCCGCAATCTCAGACCATGATGACCGCTTAGTTGGACTTGACAATCGTTTCGAAAATCAAGCTTAACTGATGTCCTGACGCTATTTTACTGAGGTCGGAGTAAAGAGGGTGAGAAAAGGTAAAGATTTAGAGAAATAATTCAAAATCTGGCACGTGTCGTTGCGCGTTATTTTTAAGCGTTTTGACCGTCAGAATTCATCCAGATTTCACCCTCGAATCAGAAAAAATTTCTCTTTCATGTCATGAAACTCATAGTCCTGATTTAGGTTCGGTAACCTTTGAATTGAAACCAGTCTGCCACGTGCGATCTGGAAGTCCGATCAAACTGAAAACTTAATGTGATCAACATCCAATCAGTTTCACATGTGGGCTTTTTCAGTGATGCAAGCCGTTTGTATGGGACAGGATTTGGTGAGGCTGTAATTATGGGGCTGATACAGAGCAGGTCATGGGTACTTTAATGGCCAAGATGGACTAGAGAAGGTACGATCAGAAGAAAAAACATTCCAGACCATTAAGACCTTAAAACAGTCGTATCTCTCATGAATCAAGATGAGTTTTTCGACTGGAGAACCTACTTAAGCCAACCAACCCCGCTATCCATGCTAGATTTGTGAGATTCCATCATATGCATGGTCAAAGGTCTCATTAATTTATTTTCATTTTTACTATAAATAATAAGTTTTAGTTAGAGTATAACTCCTATTAGTTGTAGAAGTAGTGCCCAATATAAAAAGGGCTTTAAAATTAAAGAGAATAACATGTTGAGCCAAATTGGACACTTATTATTTTTGGCTAAAAACCATGAAGTTTAGTAGGAATAAAGTTCTTCTATAAATAGTAAGTTTAATATTCATATTAAGTCAAATTAAGTTTAATAACATGTATGGATCCTTAATTACTCTTGCTCGGGTGGTAGACTCTCATAAGTTTCAACATCCAGTCAAGGGTTTGAGTATCCATAGGTGGTGATATTCCTCTATGGTGTGAGTGTGTGAGTGTGTGAGGGTGTGTGTACGTGTGTTAGAAAAAAAAAAAAGTCACATTTTTTTGAGAGGTTTAGTTAAACTATAAAACTCCTCTTAGGTTTCACTTTCTTATCTAAATAGTTGTAATTTCATTTATTTTTTTTATGATCAATCAAATTATTTATGTTTTATTAAGAATTATTTATGCTTTTATCCCTTCTAAATTTGAGGAAACTCTATGAGGAGTTTATAGAGCCCTGTAGATTTAGACTACTTATCCTTTAAGAAAAGCCGTGATCGGCCTCATCATGTCCCTTCTCACATCAGGGGCCCTCTCCCTGATGTCTTGTTCATTTTAAGGCATGCCATCATTAAAAACTTCCCAAATCTGACCATCATGTTTATTTGCTATCCAACCTATTGATAAGGTCGCATGTACCTGCATGAAAGGAAAATATAAATACAAGCTTGATCAAAAACTTTTTTAATGGTGTGCATTTGATCATTGTTGTTTCTCTTGGTTCTGTCCACTCGAGAGTTGCATCAGCTTCATTTTTTGGTGTATACCTTAAAATTAACTACAAAAACAAATGGAGCATGTACATACAGCACATACGTGGAGGTGGGCCGCACAGTCACAGTCTCACAAAAGTGTGTGTTTCGGGGCTTCACCCATTTTATCATTTTGAGCCGCTGGATGCACAAAAATACAATCGAATTGAATATTTAAACCTTTCGAGTATAGAAAAATTATGATGACGGTTCATGCCCAATGCAAAAAGTGCCAAAATTACTCAATGGTTGAAATAATCCTGTTATGGAAAATCTGAGCTCACAATAGAACACTGCTCCGAGAACAAGTCTGAGCCGAGTCGCGACACTCTAGACCTGTTTCAAGACGAGACCCATCTGAGCAGCCGACTTGGTTGGGGTCGAACCCATCCGAGCAGTCGTGACCCTCCCGATCTACGCTGTAACCGCTCTGCTCTAACCTTCATTCCTTGACGAACGATGTTCCGAGCCGAGCATACAGTTCGAACAGATTGAACGTTCAGATGCACATATCCCACCCGCTGAACATGAAAACTGCCATGACCAAACGTGGTCGATAACCTCGCTCGTAGATACGCATAATCCACCAGATACGTTACATGATCGATAGATTGTGGAGGGTATCTCCACGATCCGGGAATCCCCCTAATCGTGCCAAGATTATCGGATCCAGACCACTCGACAACCAAGTATAAATAGTGCATTATGTCATATCTACAGGTATGAAAAATCGAGCTATCCTCTTCTACTCGACTTAGACCCTGATTTTCTTATCCTGACTTATGCATCGGAGGGTCCCCCGACTTAGCCAGGGTCACCTTTGCTCTTCTTAGTGAAAGTTTCAGGAATAATACGTGGTGGGAGAGCCAACCAAATTTTGACATCAACAAATCCAATTAAGAAATTTATTCAATTGTTACCGTAAAAAGTCAGACTCCTTATAATGATCCAACTCAAAAGCGAAGCCCCATCAATCTTTGGAGCAGAGAGGATGCATCGGAGCAAACCTCAGGGCATTTTGGTCGAGACCCACGTCCCAATCATCTATATAAGACACGAGGACTTTTCAAGTCCGCATCTTTCGCGAACTGAATTACGAAAGTGCCACTGCTGGCGAGGTTCAAAACTGTAAATGTGAGCACAAGCCCGACAGATAATTCACCCCCATTTTCAAGATTGAGGGCCACTTACCCTGCACTTCACCTACACGCACATCAATCTGAATCGTTCAAATCGAAGGTAATGGAACGTAGGCAGAACCCCAACTAAGTGTATGCAGTAATCCTAGCAATTCATTGAGCAGTTTCAAAAATAAAATTCTAATATTCAGGATCCAAATTCAGTTAGTTGGCTATGTTCCATACACAACGGTGTTGTACGGTCCAATGGATATGACACCACAACCTAAGAAGTGTTGCTGATCTATCTACCTGACTCTGCCAGTGGGTCCGGACGGCACCATCCATGCCCGAGCATGGGTGTCGCTGAGAGGTATTGACTTGAGCCGGTTAATAATCAGTTGGGTGATCACATTTTGAAAAATGTTCAAGTCTGACAGATGAATGGATCAATCTGGACCGTTTATTCACTCCAGAACACATTTTATTACTGCTATCTGTCAAAGTATCATAGTTTTACAAGCGTAGGATCATACTTTTTAAATACTCGCTGAAGCCAAAATTACAAACATGAAACAGTGATGATGAACGGCTGTAGATCGGATTCAACCTAATGACCTAACAAAGGAAGACGGATCAGGTGGTGCAGAAACGTCGACCGCTCCTTCCAGCATCTGTGTCACCTTCTTCATGGAAGGCCTTAGACCTGGCTCTTCTTGAACGCACCAAATCGCCACCTTCACCAATCTCTGCAGCTTCTGTCGTCCGTCGATCACCACATCTTGGTCGTTCTCCACTAACAGATTCAGTCTCCCTTCTCTGTAGCAATCGTAAGCCCAATCAGACAGTATCACTTCCTCTTCGTTCCCCGCCTTTGATTCAACGTTCTTCCTGCAGCAAATGATCTCCAACAACATGATGCCGAAGCTGTAGACGTCGACCTTTGCTGTGATCGGCATGTTCTTGAACCATTCAGGCGCCATGTACCCTCTAGTCCCTCTGATATCCGTGTTGGTTCGGGTCTGATCCGTCTTCAAAAGCTTCGCCAATCCAAAGTCAGATATCCTTGGCGTGAAACAGTCGTCTAGAAGTATGTTCTGAGGCTTTATATCGCAGTGTATGATTTGAGTGCTGCACTCTTCATGTAAGTAAGTGAGCCCTCTTGCAATTCCGAATGCAATCTGCAACCGTTGGTACCATTTGGGCTTCGACCTTCCGAATAGGAAACTTGATAAAGTTCCATTGCTCATGAACTCGTAGACCAGAAGTCGGTGTGGCCCCTCATCGCAGAATCCAATCAGTTGAACTAGATTCTTGTGATGGGTCTGTCCAATTGCGATCACTTCCGTTACAAATTCCTTCTCGCCATCTTCGACCACCTTCTCTAGCTTCTTGATTGCCACGGAAGCTGCAGAATCTACAGAATCGCCGAGCGCTAGGGAACCTCTATAAACAGTTCCAAAAGCACCGCTACCCAATTCTTCCTTGAATCCACCGGTCACTTCTTCAAGCTCTTTGTAAGTAAAGCAACGCAGATTCTTTCCCAACATGCTCGAATTTGGCTTAACTTCCAGTAGTTTCCTACGATGTGAGATGAAAGCAATCAATAAAATCACTAAAAAGAAGATGAGATTGAGAAATAGTGAGCCACCCAAAAGCACTGATCCGGTGAGGATCAAAGTGGATCGATCTTTCTTCCTTCTAGCTACGCCTCGAATTGGAAGAGCGGATTTATTTTTTGATACTTTGATGAGAAACTTATTTCCAGCACTCGGATCCATCCTCCCATTGGAGAGCGGAAACTTCTTCTTATAACAATTTCCATTAGAGAAACTAGCCGCCATGCATAAACAATCATTCAAGCAAAATTCCCGACACCCATCTTCATTCATATAATTATATCTTTCATAATCCGATCCCATCCAATTCATGTTAAGCAACTCAGTCATCTCGAACTGAGGTTCTTTTTTGGATCCGTTCTGACTGCAACTCTGCGGTTGGAAGTCCCGTTCGCATCCTTTGTATTTCTCGTTTGGATCCAGTAAGGAATACCCAGGCAGGCAATGACAACTCGGCCTTTGATTCTCATCCATCTTGCAGTAGCTGTTAAACCCACAAGCGCCAGGACCCATCTTACCGAAATCAACAGAGCAAATGTCCGCTGGCACAAACCACACAACCGACCATGACATGGACCATCTCCAATCGCTAATTTGGGTCTTTGGTCGGACGTATTGCCTGAAAACCCCATCGAAATCAAATACCGCACTCTGATAGAATTCTGTTGTTGGAGCTCCGTTCGCTGCTGCAAGATCATAAGAGCCTCCATCCCTTAGCTTGAGGTGAATGCGGCCAGATGAATTGAAAACCAGCTCAGTAACGTTCCCTACCGTCACGCTAGCCCAATACACAAAATCTTTCCAGGGGAGATCAACGGGATAAAGAACCAAACCATCACTTTGTACACGGAGTAAGAACTGTCCCCTTGAGTAGTCCGTCTCTGTTAGACGGGACCGAAGTTCGGTGTCCAGTCTCAATACCTGGGTAGGCAAGATGGTGTCGGTCGGTTCGTCGAAGCTCTCCCATGTAATAGTAGAATCCATGCTCATGAGCACGAAGCTACCATTGTCACGCATGGCGGCCGATGCGACTGTCTCGCCATTGCTGGACCTGGTCTCCCACACCACGTTGCCTTGATGATCTTTGAGAATGAGCCCACGGTTGGTTAGCTCAACTTTTGATCCTTTCTCCACCTGCGGATTTTCACTTTTTGCCCACCAAACTATCGTTTTTTCAGGTATTTTGTCGAACCAGATTGCTAGCAAGAAGAGATTTCTTTCTGGGAGAAGACGGAATCCGAAGGCGAATTCGCCTGAAGCAGAACGCCATGACAGGTTTTCGTCTTGGGTGGAAAGAGAAGACTCTAAGTTTATGTTATGTTCAGTTTGAGAGAGGGCAGAAAGAGGGAGAAACAGAAGCAAGAGATGGAGAAGAAGAGAAAGATGAGAAGACATTTTCAAGTTGAGAGAGATTGCTTGAATAAGAGAAAGCGTACTTTAGCAAGCTACACCAAGAGAGGGAGAAGACAAGAAGATGATAACTCGCATTGGGAAGGATTACGTGGGATGGGATCCAAAAAGCCCAATTATTACGTACGGCAGGGATGGTCCCTGCTTAATTCCATGCTATGTTTGTAATAGGGTGGTATATTGAATGGATATACCCACCATCTTTTTAAACTATTGAGAATAATAAATGTGTTATATCCAAATTATTCATCCGTTTTGTAACCTCATTTTGTGGTATAGGTATAAAAATGAGGCAGACCAAAACTTATGTAGCCCAAAGAAGTTTTCAACGGTGACAATTCAATCCCCACTGCTTTCTTGGTGAGGTCCACTTGAGCTTTAGATCTACCTGATTTTTTTGCCCATGCTCTAAAATGAACTTAAAAAATCGGTAGACATTGTGCAAATACCCCACACATCATGGTGGGACCTACACAACTTGCTAACATTTAGTGAAATTGAAACCAACCAATGCAATTCAATCGACTTTTTCAAACCTTGGATAATTTCATTCCATCGCTTTAAAAATGAACGGTCACCATAAACTTTCTACAATCAATGGGTTTAAACATTCAATCTGATATGTATTTTGATCATTCCCCATCCGACCAAATTAGCCCAATCAAATAAACGGCTCCCTAGTCCCTCCACTGGAAAAGGCTCAAATCCAACGGCTAGCCATCCCATCCTTTCATCTTTGGCTGCTGCTCTTTCACATTGTGAGCTCAGCTTCCTGCCTGTAACAACAGCAATCCCATCCTTCCAACAATGGCTTCTGCTCTTTCTCATCTTCTCTTCTTCTTATCGCTTCTGTTTCTTCCACTCTCTGCCACCGGCCAAACTGGCCGCAACATAAGCTTAGGATCATCTCTCTATGCGAACGGTGAAAACTCTTCATGGGTCTCGCCCTCTGGCGATTTCGCTTTCGGATTCTATCCTATCGCCAAAGGAAATTTCTTCTTGCTTGCAATCTGGTTCGATAAAATACCCGAGAAGACGATGGTATGGTTCGCTAACAGAGATAATCCAGTGCAACAAGGATCGACAGCTCAGCTCACAAAAGATGGACGGCTCGTGCTCAAGGACCATCAAGGCCGGCTGATATGGGAACCCAACTCCATAAATGGTAGTATCTCCTATGCTGCCATGCTCGATACTGGCAACTTCATTCTATCAAGCAGCGATTCCGTCGTTAGATGGGGAAGCTTCGACGAGCTGACCGACACCATCTTGCCAACACAGGTGTTGAATTTCGGCGGCAAGCTTTCGAGCCGTCTGACAGAAACCAACTACTCCATCGGAAGGTTCGAGCTCCGTTTTCTGCCAGATGGTAATCTCGTTCTTAATCGCTTAGCTCTCCCGACTGGAAATGCTTACGAAGCTTGTTATTGGAGCAATACATATCTGTCGGGTTATCAGGTGATCTTCAATCAGTCGGGCTACATTTACGTCCTACAAAGGAATCAAAGCATACTCTATCTCACGCCGTCAAGCCCTGTTTTAACAGAGGACGTCTACCATAGGGCGACGCTTGATATAGATGGAACATTCAGGCAGTATACATACCCAAAGGCCGGCGCAAGAGATGGGAGTGGGGCTGCCGTATGGTCTGTCGTGTGGTCTGCTCCCGATGACATCTGCACGGCTGTCCAAATCAACATCAACGGCAGCGGTGTTTGTGGATTTAATAGCTATTGCAGCCTAGACAATGATAGATGGGCTGTCTGCCAGTGCCTTCCTGGGTTTTCCTTCTTCGATGAGAATAACAAATTCAAAGGTTGCAAGCCGGATGATGTTGTACAAGCTTGCAAGCTTGATCCATCGAGGCGGCCGAGGGATTTGTTTACACTGTGGGAGGAGGAAGATTTGGATTTTCCTGGGCATGACTACGAAGGGCTGGCTTCCGTAACTGAGGATGAATGTAGAGATTCTTGCTTAGATGATTGTCGTTGTACGCTTGCCCTCTTCCGTGGTGATAGTACCTGTTGGAAGAAGAGGTTTCCTCTCTCGAATGGGAGGATAAGTCCTAGTTCCAGTAGAAAATCTCTCATTAAAGTATTGAAAGCGAATTATTCACAGCTTCTTCTTCTTCCAGAACCGAAGGAGAAAGATCAAGAGACAACGATCCTCGTTGGGTCAATGCTTCTAGGCAGCTCCATGTTTCTCAACTTGGTATTCTCATTAACTATTTCTCTGTATGTTTGGTACAGATACCATATGAGATCGCGGAAAGTTCAACGGAATCCGAATATGCTGCTATCAAATTTGCGGTCTTTTACTTACAGAGAGTTGCAAGAAGCGACAGATGGGTTCAAGGAAGAAGTGGGTAGGGGCGCTTTTGGCACAGTTTATAAAGGAATCATGCAATTAGATTCCATGGCCACTTCCGTTGCGGTCAAGAAGCTCGAGAGGATTATAGAAGAGGGCGAAAAGGAGTTGAAGACAGAGGTGGGAGCGATCGGCAAGAACCATCATAAGAATCTAGTCCAATTGCTTGGATTCTGCGACGAGGGGGCCCACCGTCTTCTGGTGTATGAGTTCATGAGCAGTGGATCCTTGGCAAGCTTGCTCTTTGGGACCTCAAAACCCACCTGGAATCAACGGTTGAAGATGGTGTTCGGGATTGCAAGAGGGCTCAGGTACTTACATGAAGAATGCAGCTCCCAGATCATACATTGCGATATAAAGCCTCAAAACATACTTCTAGATGATAATCTAATGGCCAAGATTTCTGATTTTGGATTGGCAAAGCTATTGAGGACAGACTAGACCCGAACAAGCACAGGCTTCCGAGGCACCAGAGGCTATGTTGCACTGGAATGGTACAAGAACATGCCGATCACGTCCAAGGTCGATGTGTATAGCTTCGGTGTAATGCTTTTGGAGATTTTTTTGTTGCCGGAAGAACGTCGAATTAGTTGTGGGGAATGAGAAGGCGGTCTTAACGGATTGGGCCTATGGATGCTATCGAAGGGGGAGATTGGACATGTTAGTGATGGACGACCAAGATGCAATGGAGGATATGAGAAGGGTGGAGAGACTGGTGAAACTAGGGATTTGGTGCATACAAGAAGAGCCATCGATGAGGCCTTGTATGAAGAAGGTGACACAGGTACTTGAAGGTGCAGTTGAAGTTTCAGTGCCCCCTCACCCTTCTTCTTTCATTAGTTCACTTGGCTGAGCTGAAATCTTCCACCTAGGCCTGAAAGTCGGGCGGGTTCAACCTGAAGACCCGACATTGGGTTGGGCTCGGGCAGGATGTACTGGGCTTGGTCTTGGGCTTGGGCTACATAAACACCAACCCGATAAAGGTTGGGTCGGGCTTGGGTTGAGGTCTCGGGTTGTCTGACCCAACCTGAACCCGATCAATATGTCATATATAAATTGTAATTGATTGTGGATCATTTGTGTTGAAGGCAGAGGAAATTCTAGCTTTGGTTGACGTCTCAGGTTGCCCAACCCAACCCAACCCGAACCCGATCAATATGTCAGTTATAAATTGTAATTGATTGTGGATCATATGTGTTGAAGGCATAGGAAAATCCAGTGCCATCGGGTCTCATTGGTCCACGCCATTTTCAATTATTCAAGCTAACAAGATATGCCAGATTTCTCTCTCTTAAATAGATTGCATACTACGTAACACGGCCTTTAAAGGAGTAGTCCTATATTTTAGCTTGTTTGTTTAGAAAAAATATAGTTCTTTACAATAAATAACTACATATATAGTTAATAAAATCACAGGTACAACAAATAAGAAGTGTATTGAAATATAATGGACTAATGTAATAATGAAAATATTAGCATGTATCTGCCTGACCAACCCGACCGAGCCCACTTGGGTTGGGATTGGGTTGAGAATTTCCAACCCAATGTTGGGTTGGGTTAGGGTTGAGGTATAAGAACCTTGGGTAGGGC
Source organism: Magnolia kwangsiensis (assembly GCA_037074715.1). Lineage (NCBI taxonomy): Eukaryota > Viridiplantae > Streptophyta > Magnoliopsida > Magnoliales > Magnoliaceae > Magnolia > Magnolia kwangsiensis. The sequence continues at coordinate 112,537,417 of CM073581.1, forward strand.
TAGGGTTGAGCACCAACCTGACCCAACCCGCCCAACTTTCAACCCTACTTCCACCTCCCTCCAGTGCATACACAAGATGTTCGGTATATGCGAGTGTATGGGTGCATGTGTGCGTTCGTTCTCCTTTGTTTATTTCATTGAAATTTTGTGGTGTTTTGCCAAAGTATCTCTTTCACTTTTTGCCTCTTGTCAAGACCCTTTTGCACGATAAGGTTTCTGCAACTAGCATCAAAGTATCTAGCTATTGCACAACTACGAGTACTTTGATCATTTAGAAATTACAGTTGGCTGGGTTTATACATGTGTGTGTGTGTGTGTGTGTGTGTTGATGCAAAAATCGGACCACCCTCCACCAAGCATTGTGCCTTTAAAATGAACTCTGGTCCTGCACAGAGAGGAGACCCTAGCTCAAGCAAGGGACCCTCCAATGCCTAAGTCAGGCTAAGGAAACTGGGTCTAGGTAGTGTAAAGTAGAGAGGATGCAAGATGTTGCGTACCTAATCTTGTAAAAATGACCTGTATTTATACCTAAGGTTCGTAGTGAATGTGTCCGACAATCTCGGCATGGCCATAGCCATCATGCGAGGATTATGCGAGCACGGTAACTAATAGTTATCCGGAGATCGTGCACTGTGCATAACTACAGTCGTGTGTTACTTGAGTTGTACATTAATGATGTCACTGATCGACCTCTCATTTGACCTAACCTCCTGGCTCAGATCACACTCGGCGATCCAAGCGTAGCCCATGGAGTGATGACACGTTCAAGTAAAGAGGATCGGGTGGGTCAAGCATGAAGTACGGTCCGGCTCGGATGTGAAGGATGAGTCGACGTATAGTTCTACCAGAACCCTTAGGTCGGACATTATCCTCGACTCGGACATTACCCATCCGAGGCTTTCTTCATCGACACTGAAGTTAACCTGATGCGGCTCGGTTTGGATTTACCCATAACAATATATATATATATATATATATATATATATATATATATATATATATATATATATATATATATATATATATATATATATAGGGAAAAGGTATTATGCGCTCGACCTCACAATAAGTTCCCATGAGGTCGAGCTGTGTGGGCCCCACTGTGATGCGTGTCGATTATCAACACCGTGCGTTTGATGGATCCCCTTTAAATTATGGGATATCCTAAAAATTAGCCATATACGAAACTCAGGTGGGCCATATCATCTAAAATCATGTGAAGACACCGTTAAAACATATAAAAGCACTGGGGGGGGGGGTGTTGGGTTGGAATGGAAAGTTATGTATTTCATTAGTAATTCGTTATATTTTTCATTATTTCTTTATAAAATCTTAAACAAGGACAACAAGTTCCACCCTTTTATTTCTTGGAGTTTGCAAATCATTTGTGTCAGAGGTATCCGAAAAATTCAGAAATGAATTGGCTACTCCCCCCAACACCAGCCACGGGTGGTCAGTGCTCCGTGGGCCCCAAAATGATGTATGTATTTTATTCATTTTTAAAGACCATTTTAGGGCTTGATCTCAAAAATGGCTTGATCCCAAAAATGAGAGGGATATAAATCTCAGGTGGACCACACCACATGAAAACAATAGTGATTGGATATCCACCATTAAAATCCTCCTAAGGTCCACTGTACTATTTATTTGACATCTAATCTGTTGATTAGGTCATAAAAGCTCAGATGAAGGGAAAAAACAAAAATCAGCTTGATCCAAAACTTTTATGGCTCCTAAAATGTTTTTAATGTTTGATGATCATTCAACACTGTTTCCTGTAATGTGGTCCACTTGAGATTTGGATATACCTCATTGTTGGTCTCATATTGTAAAATGATATATAAAAATATATGGACGGCATGAATGAAACACATACATCATGGTGGGCCCACGGAGCACCATCACCAGCCATTGGCCGGTGTCAGGGGGAGTAGCCGTTTCCGAAAATTCAGCTCAGCCGATGACACGAGGTCACGAAACAAGCCTATTTTCTATCTCCTAAGTGGATTGCCTATACACAACCCAACCTTATACGTGTGAAACTTCTCTGGCCATCATGTTTTGTGTGTTATATCATCCATACCGTCCATTCATTTTTACAGATCGGTCTAGAGTATGAGGCCAAAAATGAGGCACATCAAAAGTTCAAATGAACCACACAACAAAAAGAAGCAGGGATTGAATGACTACTGTTGAAACCTTCCTATGGTACCATGTAAAACTTATTTGATATCTAACCACTTCATAATATCATACAGACTTGGATGAAGGGAAAATATTAATATCAGCTTGATTAAGGCCTTCTGTGGCCCTAAGAAGTTTTCAATGGTAGGCAACGTCTAATCCCTACTTTTTCTTTGCAGTGTGGCCCACGAGAACCTTAAATTTGCCTCGTTTTTTGTTCGATGCCCTGAAATAGTACGTAAAAATGGATGGACAGTGTAGATCCTTTGCATGAGTGAAGTTTCACATGCCAATACGTCTGGTTTTCTTTTATCTCTGCTACATCACCCACGGTGATGTATTTCTTGGATCTATACCGTCCTTCCACTTTTTTCAAATCATTCTAATTTATGAGACCAAACACAAGGCAGATTTACAACTATAGTGGGCCACACTTACAGGAAATAGTAGGAATTGATACTACTATTGAGAAGTTTTTAGTGCAACTGAAAGTTTGTGATCAAGCTAATATTTGTGTTTTACTTTCATCCCGTATTTTTGACCTTATGAACACGTGAGATGGAAAATAAGCCTCACGGTTGGTCCTACGAAGGTTTTGAATGGTAGCTTGTTCAATCCCCACTCATTTATGCGGTGTGGCCCACTTGATCTTGTATGTATCTTAGTTTTGGTCTCATGCTCTGACATTATCTGAAAAAATTGATGGACGGTGTGGATCTAATCAACATAAAAATCATGGTGGGACTGGTAACAATTTTACACGATAAAAGTTGTGTTGTGCAGCACGCGGTCCATTTAGATAAAAATTCGGTGCATTTTTGTACCTGGAGTTATTGGAAATGACGTGGACGACATCGCAAAAATTTCGTGGGCTTTCGACACAGACGGTCCACTCTTTCTAAAATGGAATCATATTTATATTTTTAAAAATTCAGAGTTAGTAAGGACCGCCAGAATGTGGTATGGACTTTTGTAAACTCGATTCAAAGGTGGATTTTGATTTTCCAATTGTCTGTTTGGATTCCAACTTCATATCTATTCCACCTGCGGCGACTGGGTGGCTTCTCTATGTACAAATAGATTTTACGTTTTCTTTCGAGGGAAATGAATATCTACCATTTGAAATTGACTTTAAAGACCGCTCTTTCTTCTGATTAGGTCCGTAGTGCCCCACTGGGTAGGTTGTGGAATAACTGTTTAGGCCCTACTATGATGTATGTATTCTATCCATGTTGTCCATCTATTTTGTCAGCTCAATTTAGGACATGCGTCCAAAAACAAGATTGATCCAAATCTTAAGTGGACCACATCACATACCACATCATAGGAAATGGTGGTGATTAAATGTTTACTGTTAAAAATGTTTAAAAGAGCACAAAAATTTTTGGATCAAGCTGATATTTGTGTTTTCCCTCCATCCATGTCTGTGATCAAATCAATAAATTAACGACAAATAAACATTATGGTGGGCCTTGGGAAGTTTTTAATGGTGGGGTTCAATCACCATCATTTCCTATGGTGCAGTCCACCTGTTAGATCTATGTTATTTTTGGGCTCATGCCAAGGAGTTCATATAACACACACATTATTGTGGGGGCACTGATGTAGAGCGGGTCACGGACAATTTCATGGCTAAGATGGATCAGAAAAGGCACGGTCGACTACAGAAATGATCCGAACCATCAGACCTTAGATTGGGCGTATCTTGCAATCCGGAATGAGTTATCCGACGTAAAATATATGATTTTGGGGTAAAACGAGCTACTTTAGCCAACCAACCCTGCTATGTCGGGTTGCGCAACCCGGATTTGCGAGAAATCCCCTGATTGACGGTCGTTTCCCCGTTTTAATTTTGTTTTTACTATTTATACTAAGTTTTAGTTTGCTTATAGCTCTTCATCCATTGGGCTTTAGAAGTTGTGTCCAACATGAAAAGTGCTTAGGATAATTAGGAGAACGGTTTGATGAAGCCAAATTGGACACTTACTATTTTTGGCTGAAAACCTTGCACACTAGTAGACATCACGACCGTCTATAAATAGTAAGTTTACTATTTATAGTAAGTTGCGGATTCTAGGAGTTTTAGTTGTAGTTTGAGTTTGATTTCTTTCCTATTGCTTGGTTGCCTTATTTAAAGGGGTGTAAACTCGTTTTTAGTCATTCAGTAATCAATTTCGAATTTTATTAGAATTTATTTCTATTCTCTTGCTTTCTTTCCTCGTGAATTCGAGAAGTCTCTATGAGGAGTCCAGAGAAGCTCCGTGGAGTCAGAGTAGTTATCCTTGAGGAAGACGGTGATCGACCTCATCACGTTCATCCCTGCGTCAGGCGCACAACACCAGCCAGTACCAAGATCTGGGTACTAAATGGACCTGATTTGGCTAACAACCAAATAATCATTTTTCCCAATAATGTGGTGCAATTGAATTTTGGATCTACCTCATTTTTTGGCTTATGCCCTAAAATGACCTGTCAAAATTGACAAATGGCATTACAAAATACATACATCATGGTGGGGCCATAAAGGATCAATGTGTGCAATCTACCGTTGGGAGTGGATTAAGTGAGACCTAGACTCACTGAGACAGAGCAGTCCTCACTGTGGGGCCCACCTTGATATATGTATTCTATATCAACCTGTCCATCCATTTTCTCATATCATTTTAGGGCATTATTCAAAAAATGAAGCGAATCTAATTATCAAGTGGACCATACCATATGCAACAAATTTAAAAGAGGATTTGAAATCCCAGGTAAAAGTTAGGGTTACAGCTTAAAATCCTTCCATAAGTCAAATGTGTAATGTGTGTGTCACTAGGCTGCTAGTCTATTAGGCATGTGGTCCACTCCTGACATCCCAAAACAATCAAATTATCAACTCCATCACTAAAATTACTTCAAAAGAATGATATGCACCATCCAAATTACATTGTCCATATAAATTAGCAGTTAAATTTTATTAGCTAGTTGCTCAAATGTCATTCTATGCTTATGGCTCATCCAAGACTTTGGAATTTCATCGTTTTCCACTGAAGTATATATTTCAATAAGCTTATTACATATTAAATTTGATTTAATAATTAAATTCACACCTCTGTAAATATATCATGCATAGATACTTTTAGATTAGAGAAGATTTTAAATTTAGAGTTCCAAATATAACCCTGAGGATCTTGAGTAATGTTGCCCCTGTTGGAGGTTGAGAATCCTAAGTGGCGGCAAGGCCTAGTGGAAAAGAGTGGCCTAAACTAAGATGACTTGGGCTCCTAATATATTGAGGCCTTAATGTTTTCCTAGTGTTTATTTGCCTTGTTAAGGTACTTGTAACGCCCCGAAAATTAGGGTTCGAGCAAAGCTCAACTCCCGAGATTCAACGCATCACTTATGCAATATAGGTAATGATATTTAAATGTTGTCTATATTATTACATTAAACATGAGTGGGATTACACTAAATCAACATATCATACTCAAGAGTTAATGTACTTAAGCAAGTGGAAGACAGATAGATATATAAAGCATATACGTATTTCATAACCTCTAGAGTATGAACGTGCTGTCGTGCTGAATATATACATAATTTGTTTCAAACTACATAAGATATCAAAATATAAATGTTCAACTAATCCAATATCCATGTAATCCCAACGACGTAACTCTAGGTCTATACAGACCCACCTGAGAGTTGCACGTGGGAGAACTCCTCCTCCTCGTCAATGAAATCTGGCTCTGTCACGTAAGTCTCGCCATAACCTATATCTAAATCAGAGTTTGGTTGGTGTTTTAAAACACCGTCCCAAAGTAGAAGTGAGTGATCAACTCAGTAGTACTATAATGTAAATGTTAATATGTTATCAATTCAATCAAGCAATAATGATAAAGTAGTACAGCAATCACTTCCTAATTACTCTTGTTAATAGAGGAATGATATACAGTAATGATGCATGCCCTCGCCTACACTCCCTCAATGACTTCATCTCACAATCGCGCCTAGTAAACTCCCTAAACGTACGCTTCCTTACCAAAGCATATGCAATATGGTGTATGGTTGTGTTAGCCAAGTATTTGATTAGACTTATTCATACAGCAGATTCGAGAAGCTAAGGTACCTCCTTTTTTATCATTTACCCAAACAAGGATCCATCAAGAGTCATCAATCTTAATTAATCACATACGATAAGTAAGTTGTACGACATCACTCCTAATGAAAAGCAGTGGATAAGTAAGTTCACGAGTTTACACTCGAGGTCATTACGGAAAGGCTCGTCACCTCAGTGTGGGACTAGTTTATACTCGAGGTCACTATGGGAAGGCTCGTCACCTTAACATAGGTCGACAACTCGAATACAGTGTCACATACCATCGTATTCTGCTCACGAGTTTGGGTTGCTCACTAGTCACTACGGGGAGGCTCGTCACCCCAGAGTAAGCCGACAGCTCGATCACGGTGTCCCATACCACCATGCCCGGCTCATGAGTCTTAGCGGATCGTGGTACCATGGTTGAGATAGGTCTTTACAATGGCGGGGGTATCTTAGATTCAAGCAAGAGCGTCCATACATGGTAAACACATAATAGGCCAATTGTATTATTGGACGAGTTCGATTAATTAGTACAAGCGCACGCTAAGTTAATCGACATGGAGTGCATAAGCACTCCACGTGGCCTAACTACTGTCAACAATCACCATACGGCTCGGATTCTTTGAACGTATCCAACGTGACGAAACTAGTTTGGCCACTTAGTCGAGAACTGTTACCGATTGCCTGGACTAAGTAACAGTCTCAATCATACTCAAATGCAGCATGTGAATACATGTGATATTCATAATAGCATTTGACAAACAATTTAAATATAAATCTCATTTGAGCATTTTATCGAACACATTGAACATATTGTTATACATATGCATTTCGCACGTAAATCACGTAGTAGCAATTTAGATTACATGAAGAAAACTATAAATATAGATAAGGTAGTTGAGAATCTTATCTCAACACCTTTATTAAATACAATTCATCAAACAATTTCTCATTTAAACATTTTATCAAACACTTAGACTATACATTACTACATACATGAACAAAATTAGTTATAGCATATATTATGGCAAATCCTTTCATAAAGGAGTTTTCATACATACAAAAAACATATATTTTAGATTAATGATCATAGCAAGCACAAATTATTCTTGCAATTTCATTCAAACATTTCAACAAACACATGGAATGCATTATGTATTCACATAGTTCACACGCATGTATAATTTATCGAATACATCGTAACTAAGATCATATAGTAGTAATCAAGTCAGACATAAATCATTACTGACATTGAAAGCCTTGAAAATTATAACCTAAATATTTATGATCCCCACCTTTCGTCATATTTCTCATTTCGAACTTAGTTTGAATCCTACGTTCCCGTATAAAGAACAACAGTGCCTAAACATCGAAATAGGTTGGGTATTTCACTGATTACCTTATCTGAACTTCTAAAACAAGATTATGATTAAGATTTCTTACCTAAATCGTAATCGAAGACGAACGTGTAGCGAGGTGGGGTGGTAAATCGAGGCGTGGAGTCATGGGAAAGAATCCCAGCAATGATCTCCCTATCTCACTCTCTTCTCCTCAGTCTTTTCTCCTCTTTTCTCTCTTCTCTCTCCTAGGGTTAGAGAAATTCATATGGAACAAGAGAGAGGTGGTTTAAGGGCCTTATATGGCTCAAAACTGATGTCAATGGCCCCAGGGCCATGGTATACTTATGTTATAGCCCAAGGGTGCCTGCTTTTGACAAACAGGGCCCTTAGGAAAGTCCATTTTTCACATACGTCATAGAGCAAGTTCTCTGACAATGGATTTACGCCAGAGCTGTGTTCTTGGTGCGATCTGACAAATGGATCGTCGTGAAAGACTTGTATCAGATCAACGGTTGTCGTTCCTCGATCAGGGCCACAAGTATACCGTTAGTGTAGGAAAATTTTCTTGATCCATGGATAAAGTTTGGTCAGAATCTGACGGTCTGAAGTCTTCAATTTCGCCCACAAGCGAATGTCCCAAATCACTTAAGTTTGTGTTTATTTTTAAAGATATTCGTGTATCTCACACACTTCACTCAAGACTTAAGTTGTGCGTTTCTAAATACTATTTGGGCTCGATTCCCGCAATAGTTGTTAAGACTAATAAGACGATCATAACCCTATAGTTTCGCAGTCATCGCTACGGATTTTAACTGTTGCTATCCATAGCAGTTTGAAGTTTTCGCTACAGATAATATTGGTACGGATTTTAACTGTTGCTATTGTACTCTATAGCTACGGAATAACTCCGTAGCCATAGGTTTTGGACCTATTGTTATGGCACCTACGGCAACGGCCATGCTACGGATAAAAACCGTAGCCATAGGCCTATGGCTACGGGTTTTATCCGTAGCCTTTGCTCAATTTTTTGGTGGTGTTGAACTTTCGACGCGCGGTTCAGGTCCGATATGAAGTTTCAATATACTCCCAAGAACAACTAGGTTTTGGGATTTCCCCGAGGTTTTCAAATAATGTTGAGCTAACAATTTTAATGGGTTTGGGTCTTGCAGTTCGTATAGATAATGGTTCAAGCTAATCCACCGATTAATTTTTGTTAGTACTTAATTAATTTCTGTCTAAATTTCACAGAATTCGGTCCTTGTACGGATTTTTTCGAGACGTTAGAGTCCTATAAGCTTAAATGGGAAGGGAAAAAATATATATATATTATGTTGATCTAAGACTTTTGTAGCCCATTTATAGTCAATTTCCATAATTTTTTATGAAATGGTCCACCTGATAATTGCATCTGCTTTTATTTTTTGGGATAATATTTTTAAATGATCTGAAAAATAGATGGGCCACGTAGATAAGGAAGTGGTGAGCCCAGCCAAAAGGACCGCATTAAATTGGCTGAGTCTGTGGTCTCACCTAATCTGCTCCCATCCCATCCGAGTATGAGTCATCTCTCCGTATTCCACAGGTGACACGGCCATTAGGATCCATGCATTTAGTCTCACCCACCCTGGACGCCTAGCGGTTGAAAATCATACCTGTCAGTCAATCAGGCGTTCAGCACTTTAATGGACAGATCTAACGGAGAATATGCACCATGGTGCCCTGCATGCGACCTATAGACGACATCATGTTTCTCTCCTTCTCTGCGGCTTAGCTGTGAATTGGGCTGCGTTTTAGCCTCGTTTCAAAAAATTGAGGAACATACAAGATATATTGGGTGGATGTCACACACTCAGTAGTATGGTACTGTGGAGCTTGATTGTTTCAAATTGATTATTGAACAGTTATTGGGACGATTTAAGTCCTAACACGAATATCGGTCACCAATATTCTTAAATTACATTGATTACTGGCCAATATCAATGATCTGGAGTCTTCCATCGCACCTACGTTATCCACACGTCCAATCGCAATAAAGCTATTTTGTGAGACTAACATGTTGCCTTTGTAACGTCTGCATTAATTAGACAGCTATATTCTACGGTGCAATGATCGTAAGAAATGTTCAACGGACGCTGACTGTGCCACCTGGGCTGTGCGTTGACGTAAGGCAAGCTCAAGTGGACCACACCATATAATGCATGTGTTTTATCCACGCCGGCCATCCATTTGGAAAGATAATTACCAAAAATGAGGTAAATATAAATCACCGATGGACCACACCATGAGAAAATAGTAGTGAATATTGAATTTCCACCATTTAAAACCTTTTAGGGCCCACTGTAATGGTTATTTGACATCTAACCCATTGATTAGATCATACAGACTCAAATGAAGGGAATATATATATACACACCAGCTTGATCCGAAACTTTTGTAGTCCCGGGAAGTTTTAAATGGTGGGCATACAATCAACACTTTTCAGTTCATTTGAGATTTGGATCAACCTCATTTTTTAGATCATACTATAAATTGATCTGTAATAATAGGTGGATGGCATGGATGAAACCCAATATCATAGCGGGGCCCACGGAGCACCAACCACTAGCCATTGGCTAGTAATGGCTATGGTAGGGGGAGTAGCCAATCCCTTTCCCTGATAACGACAGTGAAAAAAAGTGTCAAGCAAGCAAGAGGAGGAGCCGATTCTTCCGGTCCAATTTCATGTATCAGCTAAGACGGGCGTGTGGGTGGAAGACTGAAAGCTAACAATCAATCAAAACGGATGGAAAGAGTCAAAGAAGACGTGGAATTAACACTGATCAAACACCTGTTTGGACACCTAGATCCAGAGCTCAACTGATAGACTACTTGGAGATACCTCGTTTCAACACTTGGGGCATGTTTGGCTGGACGGATCCCATGGGATTAGGAGGGATGGGATAGATTTTAGGCCCCGTTTGGATGGGCCGATTGGAAGGGATTTGATGGTATTGAAAGGGATTGGAAGTTAAATCCCGAGATTGGCCAGGCGTGCCAAACAGATTGGGTGATCTGATCCTGAGATATAGCAATCCCATGGATCTTAAGACAATCCACTGACTACACCATCATTACCTTTAAATCTCATCCAATCCACCCTAATCTGTTCAAATTTGCCTCGAACGTGTTTGGTTCGAGGGATTAAAAGGCTAAAAGGGATGGGAAAGTTTAATCCCAGGATTAGCTTGGTGTGCCAAACGGACTCGATATAGCAATCCCAGGATGCAGCAATCCCATGGATCTTAAGACAATCCACTAGCAACACCATCATTACCTTGAAATCCATGCCATTCACCCTAATACCATTTACTCCCTTTCAATCCACCTAGCCAAATGGGCCCTTAAGGTAATGATGGTGGTGTCAATGGATTGGTTTAAGATCCATGATATTGTTATATCCAGGGATAAGTTTACCGAGTCTTTTTGGCATGCCCGCATATCCCGGGATTTTACCTTTCAATCCTTCTAATTTGTCCAACCAAACACCCCCTAGGCACAATTGAACGGGATTAGGCGGGATGGGATCAATTTTAAGATAATGATAGTAATGTCAGTGGATTGGTTTAAGATTCATGGGTTTGCTATATTTCAGGACAAGTTCACCGGGTTTGTTTGGCTCGTTTGGCATATCTTAGAATTTTATCATCCCATCCCTCCTAATCCCTCTTAATCCGCTCGGCCAAATAGTCCCCCAAGGTCTTGGTATCGATCCGTAGCCGGGGTGGCTAACATGGAGTGTGTGTGTACTGACAAGGGTGTGTACTAATAAGCTAACTAAAAAAAAAAAAAAAAGCACGAGTTTGGAGAGTACCCCACTCAGCTTATCGCAATATGTTTGGAATGTTTAGCTTCGGCCAGTGATCCCATGGTCTTCTAATCCAGATTGTTGGGGAAAAATGTGTTAAGCTCGGAGACTCGGATAGGAGTAGGTCGGCTTTGCTGACACTGCCTGAAGAATCCGAGACAACACCGACGGAACAGAGGATAGGCCAGGAGGCGTAAACAAGGACGATTAAAGTCGCTCTGTCAGAGTGATAACCTCGTCTGCATAAGCCCACTAAAGGTCGAGCGTGTTAAAGCCACTCAGCCGATAGAACAAGACCGACTCAAGGAGTTGGTTCTGTCGGTCACGGAGCAAGGAATGACCGATAGAAATCGAGATTATTCCGCCCGTGGAAGGGCCGGGAACCCGTCCTCCTGTGTCGGCCGAGACTCCCCCAGGGTCGGTCACGACCTGGCCGAGACTCCCCCAGAGTCGGTCACGACCTAGTCGAGACAGCGAGTGGCGTAACGAGAACAGATGCTGCTCTACGGAAATCTAGGGATACGGGTAGCGAATCCAGAGATTCTTGAGATTCTGAACAATCCCAGGAGAAGAATCCTCTGAGGATAAGGGTTGGCAAACTGTATAAATCTCTAAGTTTGGGACAGAAGAAGGTACGCAATACTAACTGAGACAAGCTCTTGGCTATTGATCAGATAACTGACTTAAGCATCGGAGGTTCCCCGGTTCTAGCCAGGATTCCCTTGACATCATTGTCCGTGCAGGTGAAGGAGGGCCCGCCTTAAGGAAGCCATCCCATAAGAACACTGCAACAGTTTGGCGCCGTCTGTGGAAAATGGACAAAAAGCCATTTTCTCCAATTATTCGAATGACAAGAACAAGAAGGACGGACCCAGATGAAGCAGGGGAGGCCGCTGCTAGCATAGCTCAGGGACCTCCCCCGGCAGCACCGCCTGCGACTACATGCCAGCCTAATCAAAGGAACGCACACCTGGATCACGAGGTTCAAGAAATCCGTTCCGAGATGGCTGCCATGAAACACATGCTGGAACAACTGTGTAACCAGCAGATGCAGCGCCAGGAGTCGGCACAAGTTCATCACCTGCCGCGCCACAGTCGCTCAGACGACTGAGTCAGCCTCGAGAACCAAGTCACCCGGCGCCTGCCCGTTCAGCAATAGCCATTTTACCTCCCTCTGATCTGAGGCATAGAATAGATCAGAGGAGGCAAAGTCAGCTACCTGCAGACGCTGAAGAAACGGCAGAGAGCGCCGAACCCTGGAAGGTTGATATACAGGACTTTAAGAACGAGGTCCGAGAGAAGATGGAAAAGGAGATGGCGGATATAAAGCACGGTCGGAACTCAGATCCGACCAAATACGAAGAAAAAGCTTCTCCGTTTATGGACGAGGTAATGCGGACTCGGTTGCCGGAAAGGTTCCGCTTATCCTAGATAACTCCTTTCTCCGGAAAGACTGATCCAACAGAGCATCTTGAATGCTTCAGGACTTACATGAAATTGCACGACGCCTCGGACGCTGTTATGTACCAAGCGTTCTCTCTGACCTTGACTGACGTAGCTCGACTTTGGTTTAAGCAATTGAAACCTAGGTCGATAAAGTCGTTCGCCGAACTCAGTGACGCCTTCCTCAGCAATTTCATCGGCGGAAAAAAGAAATTGAAGCCTTTCGCGCATCTGAACAACATAGTTCAGAGGGAAGGAGAACTACTAAAAGACTACATTAAATGCTTCAATTTCGAGTCTCTACAAGTTCGAAAGCATTCTGAGGAGACGGCTCTCAACGCTCTCATGCAGGGGGTTAGAGACAAGCCTTTTTTGGTGTCACTGGACAAAAATTCGCCCGATACTCTGGGCGAGTTTATGGTTCGGTCGGACAAATATGCCGATGTGGAAGAGACGCGACTCCTCAGAGAAAAGATCCAGAACACAAAACCATCGGCAAAAGAGTCGGCCAAAAAAGAAGCCGACTCAGCCGGAGGGAAAAAGCGAAAAGACGACCGGGGGCGAGACGACAGCAGGCCAGGAAAGCGACCAGACAGAAGATTCTCTACATACACCCCCCTAAACAAATCTCCTGAACAAGTACTAATGGAGATCAAGACCGAAGGCTTCGTCAACTGGTCCCGAAAAATGCGAGGGAATCCGGATCGTTGAAACAAGAATAAATATTGCCACTACCATCGTGACCATGGTCACAACACGAGTGGCTGTTATCACTTAAAGGACGAGATTGAGCGGCTGATTAAAGAGGGCCGGCTAAGAGAACATACAGTAGGGACCGGCATCGCAGCAGGACCGAGTGAAGAACGGCCCCAAGAAGAAATTCGAACGATCTTCGGGGGTCATCAAGGCGGTGGGGACTCAAATAACGCCCAAAGAAACCACGCTAGAAGCCTCGATCGCCCCGAGTCTGAGGTTCTTCTGCTATCTCGGCCTCCCAAGGAGAAGAAACAAGAGAAATATTGTATCTCGTTCATTGAAGAAGATGCTCGAGGCATTCGTCATCCTCATGATGATGCGCTCGTGGTCACCCTTACCATCGCGAATAGAAAAGTATTCCGGATACTAGTGGATACAGGATCATCAGCAGACGTCCTGTTTGCCTAAGCATTCGACAAAATGGGCATAGGTCGGTCTGTACTACGGCCTGTCCGAACCCCGCTCATCGGGTTCTCGGGTGGACAGGTACTTTCAGAGGGAATTGTCTCGCTGCCGCTTACCGCCAGAACCGTGCCCCATCAAAGGACCGTGATGGATGACTTCCTGATCGTGGACCAACCGTCGGTGTATAACGCCATACTCGGCCGACCGTCTCTAAGCCTCCTTCAAACCGTGGTGTCTACCTACCACCTCTTCATGAAATTTTCGACCGAGTCGGGAGTAGGGATAGTGAAAGGAGATCAGCAAGACTCTCGGAAGTGCTATGCCACCGCGGTCAAGGCCTCGACTGAGGTTTTGACGATTGAATCGCTGGACCCCCGTATCGGATCTCACGAACAGGGGGAACCGATGGAAAAACTCATCTCGGTGCCATTAATCGAGACAAATGTTTTGAAAGTAGTCCGAATCGGCTCATTTTTGAGCCCGTCTCTTAAAGAACGGATGAGCCCGTCTCTCCAATGATAGCTTGGAGTCATGCAGACATGCCTGGGATCGATCCCTCGGTCATAACACACCGACTCAATATCGACTCAACCTAGAAACCCATCCGACAGAAGCGTCGTCCTCTCGGCCCGGAAAGGTACGCTATCATTAGAGAGGAAGTCACAAGCTTCTTAAAGCCAAATTCATCGAAGAGATATACTATCCGGAATGGATAGCCAATGTCGTACTCGTAAAGAAAGCCAATGGGAAGTGGCGAGTCTGTATAGACTATATGGATCTAAACAAAGCCTGCCCCAAAGATAGCTTCCCTCTTCCTCTCATCAATCAGCTGGTTGATAGTACCACGAGTCATGAACTGCTAAGTTTTATGGATGCCTATTCAGGCTACAATCAAATTGTAATGCACGAGAATGATAAATAAAAAACCGCCTTTGTCACTGACAAAGGCCTTTACTGTTACCGAGTGATGCCGTTTGGATTAAAGAATGCCGGAGCAACGTATCAGCGGTTAATGAACAAAATGTTCGCTCGGTAAATAGGCCGAACGATGGAAGTTTATATTGACGATATGCTCATCAAAAGTAAACGAGCAGCCGACCATGAGAAGGACTTGGAAGAAATGTTCTTGACTCTGCGTAAATATAAAATGAAGCTGAATCCCAGCAAGTGTGCGTTTGGCGTGAGCTCAGGAAAATTTCTCGGTTTCCTCGTTAGTCAGCGAGGAATCGAAGCGAATCCCGAGAAAATCAAAGCCTTACTCGAAATGGAATCTCCTAAAACAATCAAAGATGTTCAAAGGTTGACAGGAAGAGTGGCCGCGCTCAATTGTTTCCTTTCCCGAGCCACAGACAAGTGTCTCCCGTTCTTCAAGAAATTGAAGGGACGACAGACGATGGAGTGGACGGATGAATGTGAGAAGGCATTTCAAGATCTGAAGGTTTACCTCGGATCCCCACCGCTACTATCTAAGCCCAAGCCTGGTGAAGCATTGTTATTATATTTGGCCGTGTCTGAAGCCGCAGTAAGCTCGGCTTTAATACGAGAGAGTCAAGGGAAGCAGCTGCCAGTCTACTACGTCAGCAAAGCCTTATTACCAGCAGAGACGAGGTATCCTCAGCTCGAGAAAGTAGCCTTCACTCTTATGGTTTCATCACGACGCCTTCGGCCATACTTTCAGGCCCACACCATTGTCGTTGTGACCGACTTACCACTCCGCCAGATTCTCCAGAAGCCGGAAGCTTCCGGCCGACTTACAAAATGGACAGTCGAATTAAGCAAATTTGAGATACATTACAGGCCCAGGGCAGTCTTAAAAGAACAGGCCGTCGCCGACTTCCTTGTCGAAGTAGTTCCTAATCGTGACAATATGCCTGAGTCAGAGGGAATTAATGTACCTGAGGCTTCTTCCTCTCTCGGGCCGACACCATGGAAGCTATTTGTCGACGGATCATCCAACTCGAAGGCAAGCGGGGCAGGGGTAGTGTTAGAAACTCCCGACCAAACCTGTATGCAATATGCCTTGCGACTCAGCTTTTAAGCGTCCAACAATACAGCAGAATAGGAAGCCTTATTGTTAGGCCTTAGACTCGCCGCGAGTCTGGGCGTGACCCATTTGAACGTTTTCAGCGACTCACAATTAGTTGTTAACCAAGTTTCCGGTGTTTATCAAATTCGGAAAGAGAAACTAAAGGCGTATATGGAAAAGGCTAAAGAATTGATCGGCGGATTCCAGAAATGTGAAGTAATTCGAATACCCAGAACCCACAACGCCAAAGCTGACCTGTTAGCAAAGCTTGCCTCAGCAGATGAGAAAGACATACCTCGGTTGGTTCCGATTGAATGTCCCTAAACCAAGCATAAATGAGCCGACAGTCTCGGCCCTATTTTCCATCAATCCAGCGACTGCTTGGTTTGACCCACTCGTCCGCTACCTCAACGATGGTGAACTGCCAGAAGACCCCGCCGAGGCACGGCGGTTAAAAGTTCGAGCCTCGCGCTACACCATCTTGAATGAGATTCTGTATAAAAAAGGCTTTCATGCTCCTCTACTAAGGTGCGTCGACTCCCAAGAAGCCGACTATATCTTACGGGAGATACACGAAGGGATATGTGGAAACCATTCAGGAGGACGCTCGCTCGCCAACAAAGTGTTGCGGCAGGGGTATTACTGGCCGACTATACAGCATGACTCCAAATGATTCGTCCAGAGATACGACAAGTGTTAGCGGTTCGCAGTAATCCCTAGACAACCCTCCGAGGATTTGACTCCGATGTCGGGACCATGGCCCTTTGCGCAGTGGGGGATCGACATAATCGGGCCCTTTCTATTGGGGAAGGGTCAGACTAAATTTGCCGTGGTTGCGGTGGACTACTTCATGAAGTGGGCTGAAGCAGAACCATTGGCGAAAATTACAGAGCAAAGGATCACGAGTTTCGTTTGGAAGAATATCATCTGTCGGTTCGGGATACCTCGGACAATAGTTACAGACAATGAAAGACAGTTCGATAACAAACAATTCCGGGAGATGTGCAGTAACCTCGGGATTCGAAACGTGTATGCCTCGCCTCATCACCCTCAGACGAACGGATAGGTCGAGGCGGTCAACAAAATTATAAAGTAGCATCTCCGGACGAGACTCGACGAAGCAAAGGGAGCGTGGGCCGAAGAACTTCCGAATATACTATGGGCCTATCGGACCACAGCACGGACTGCCACGGGAGAAACCCCATTTTTCCTATGTTACGGTGCGGAAGCAGTCGCACCGGTTGAGATCGGTATTGGTTCAGCCCGAGTCAACTTATATAGTGGACAAGAGAATGGTGAACTCCTCTCATTCGCGCTTGATTCGTTGGAAGAAAGAAGAGAAAGTGCTCGATTGAAGATGATGGCCCGATAAAGACTGGTGTCTCGATTTTACAATCGCCGAGTTAAAGTCCGACGATTCCGAGCCGGGGATATAGTCCTCCGAAAGACCTTCCCAAACACCAAGGAAATTGGGTCGGGTACACTAGGGCCAAATTGGGAAGGCCCCTACGTCGTCTCAAGCACCATCCGACCGGAAACCTACCGGCTGGAAGACCTAAAAGGGCAGCTATTACCTCATCCTTGGAACGCCGAGCAGCTCAAGACTTATTACCCGTAAGATAGAATAAAAAGCGCTGTAATTGAAGTCGACTCAATAAAAGTTCTATTTCGTACAAGTACCCAATGTCGGGTCACTAACAAAAAAAATAAATAAAAATAAAATCACAAAAAGAAAAGTACATTATCCGACTGTCTCATTCAGTCGGGATTCAACTCCTATGCGGCGCCTGAAGGATCGGCCTCGTCAGCAGCGGCATCTCCTTCAGTGGCTTCGCCCTCAGCAGCCTCGACGGTCGGACTGTCAACCTCGAAGGCGGAAAGATCGAGATCAGGGAAGGCCGCCCTCATCTCCAAGACGCAGGCCTTGTAACCACCTTGATAAAGATGATCCCTCTCCTCTTCAAAGTCGGTAGATTCGAGGAAGGCGTCTACGGCTCGCTCTCGCTCCTCTTTGGCTCGGCGCGTTTCTTCTTGAGCTTCCTAACAAGAGCACCCTCGCACTCGCCGTGAACTTGAAGAAGGCGCCGCTCCCTCTCGGCCTCCTGAAGGAGTGAAGTCAGACGAGCATTGTCGGCCTTAACTCCTTCGAGAGCTGCACGGGCGTCCGCGGCCAGCTTCCGAGCGATAAAGAAATCGCCGGTCATGATGCCAATCCGGCTCTCAGCGATCTCTCTACGGCCCTCAGCCTCGGCCGCGACCCTCCTCGCAGTCTCTGCCTCGGATGCGAGCTTCTGGGAGGCGGTCAGCTTCGAGCTTGCTTTGACGAGAAAAGGTGTCAGCTGCAATAAAGAGACAGTGAGCTATGCTGTAAAACTTAGCTAGGGGCGACACAAGATTGGAGAAAAGTTTACCTCAAAAAGCAACCTCGCCGCATGCCCGAGGGTCTGGGCCGTCGGAGCATTGTAATAACTGGCGAAGTATCTTTCGCCCCCGTGGGCAAGCGCCCAAGGAACCATCCCCACAATGATCTTCGTGAAGGGGGACTCCTGTTGAGTCATCTCCCTTCTCGGAGATTCTTCGCGCGAGGCCTCCCTCGGCAATGGGACCTCCTCAGCAACAGGCCCCGACTCGAGTGTCACCTGAGTCATTGGAGGAGTTGGCTCCGCTTCCTCAGCCCTCTCATCAGGGTCGGAAAGGACGACCACTTGGAGAGCAGCAGGTGTAGCAGCAGGTGGAACGACCTTTTCCTTACCCTTGCCTGTGGTCTTCTGCTGCTTCGAGGACCGAGACCCAAACAACTGAGCCGATCTCGGGGGGCCCTTCACTTTGGAAGTGGCTTTAAGGCGGGGCGAGACTCGGCCATGCTCTCAGGCGCGGGCCTCAGAATAGGGCGAGCTTCAGGAAGGTCTGCAAGGACGAGTAAAAAGAATGAGGGAGCAAACAGGAAACTAAAAGGATAAAGATAAGGAGGACGAACTATCTGAGACAAACGAGTCTAAACCTGCAAGGTGGAGGCACTCAGGTTACAGAAGCAACTTCCAAGATCGCTCTGCCGCGCTTAGCTTCCTCAGCTCCCTTATCCGAGTCAGAGCCCCGGACTCGAGCTTCCCTCTCCTCTTCAAAATATCTGCAAGACATTATGGAGTCAGGATTAGTGGAAGAGGATATAAAAACAAAGAGTAAGAAAAGGAAAGACCATCGGGCCGAGTCACCGAGTCACCTGATCTACGGAACGTGCGGGATACTTAAGGCTCGTACGGCCACGTGTCGGCTGACTCCCACCGACCGTACGCCCAGAACCACCTTTCCTTTCAGAACTTGTTCGAAGTATGTGGGTCGGTTATTAAAGACCCCCCTTTGCCTCTCCACGCGCTCAGAAAGTAGAGACCAGGAAAGTTAGGGTTTGGTCGGACTTGGTACAGATAGAGGAACTCGTCTACTGTGAGGAAAGGTTGCTCTAACTCGGACCAGAGCACGGCACACCCGAACAAATTTCTCCACGCATTCGGAACAATTTGACCGGGAGCTATTTTGACTCGGGATAGAAAGTCACGAGCAATGGGCTGGAGTGGCAAACGCAAGTCACACTGCATCGCGACTTGGAAAATTGCGACCATCCCTACAGGGGGATGGTCGGGCAAATCACCCGGACGAGGGAGATGGAGGATGACCGAGTCAGGGACATGGTATCCAGCCCTGATCCGGTTTAAGTCGGATTCATTTAGAATGGATGCGACGAGACCGCTGGGCTCGTCTTCTTCCCCTTTTGAAGACGACCTAGAGGCTTCCGTAGTTCGGTTCATAGGGTATGGAATGGCCGCTCCTTCACCCATAATTAAGTCATCCTCTCCATCTTCGTCCTCCATCTGATCCACCCAAGGGTTAGGTCTCCCTGAACGAGTCACCAGAGAAGTCCCACCGCTGGATGGACCGGTCTGGCCAGGACGCCCAGCCGATGAGTCGTCGGATTCTCTAACAAGCCGGAATGCGGCGTCAGCACCGACGGCAAACTCCGTCAACAGTGAAGGTGGTTCCGTAACGTCCCAAAGATGTTGGGACACACCCTCATCTACGGACATTTCCTCCCGAGGGCTTTGAGAGCCGTGTGTGGCCATTAAAGCTGATAAAAGAAGGAGGAAAGGACTCACTAAAGAAATCAACGACGACTGCAAGGAAAGATTGACGGAGAAAGAGGCGACAGCGGAGGAGGAGAAGAAGAAGAAGCGAAAACGCACTCGGGATCAGATACAGGCGGGAGGAAGAAGGGCGAAAACAAAATTCGCACCGTCCTCTCGCCCGGCCCTTTTATAGCCGCGCCACGTGGCAGGAAAATTATGGTAAAAGCGAATCGACATTTGCTTCGGCTCCCCCGTTCGACGCGTGGCAACCACTAACTGACTGCGGTGAAATAGTGGTCACGCGTCCGCTTTTCATACGCGGACGGAACGAATTGACGGCTGGTTGCACGTGCGACCTTGGGAGGCGCAACGTCGTGCGCTAGAGACGACTCAAAGAGCATTAAATGCCTCATCATTGTCTCGGATGCTAATACGAATCGACCGAGAAAATCATACTCTTTGATGCCATAGACGACACAAGGAGTAAGGGGGGCTCACTGTTGGGGAAAAATGTGTTAAGCTTGGAGACTCGGATAAGAGTAGGTCGGCTTTGCTGACACTGCCTGAAGAATCCGAGACAACACCGACGGAGCAGAGGATAGGCCAGGAGGCGTAAGCAAGGACGATTAAAGTCGCTCTGTCAGAGTGATGACCTCGCCTGCATAAGCCCACTAAAGGCCGAGCGTGTTAAAGTCACTCAGCCTATAGAACAAGACCGACTCAAGGAGTTGGTTCTGTCAGTCATGGAGCAAGGAATGACCGATAGAAACCGAGATTATTCCGCCCGTGGAAGGGTCGGGAACCCGTCCTCCTGTGTCGGCCGAGACTCCCCCAGGGTCGGTCACGACCTGGCCGAGACTCCCCCAGAGTCGGTCACGAACTAGCCGAGACAGCGAATGGCGGAACGAGAACAGATGCTGCTCTACGGAAATCCAGGGATACAGGTAGCGAATCCCGAGATTCTCGGGATTCTGAGCAATCCCAGGAGAAGAATCCTCTGAGGATAAGGGTTGACAAACTGTATAAATCTCTAACATTGGGACAGAAGAAGGTACGCAATACTAACTGATACAAGCTCTTAGCCATTGATCAGATAACTGACTTAAGCATCGGAGGTTCCCCGGCTCTAGCTAGGGTTCCCTTGACATCGTTGTCCGTGCAGGTGAAGGAGGGCCCGCCTTAAGGAAGCCATCCCATAAGAACACTACAACACAGATCATCAGCCTAATCAAACTTTCTATGAATAGATCTTGGCCACAAAATCTCTCAAATTCAAAGATTACAGAAAAAATCTTGGGCTTTTCTTAAATTGAATATGGATGCTGTTGTACTCCTCTTGTTAACCGTCTAAGCATAGGTTATACATTGAAAGGTTAGGATTGTCTTTATTCCTTGAGTTTGTGTAGTGGGATATGTACAGTGGGTCCCAGTAGACCAACCGGTAGGATCATCTAACCATGGGCCCACCTTTATAAACTATAGACCTGAGTGCACCGCACATACTCTTCCATATTGATACATGAAATACAAAGGCGGATAATCTGGGGAACTTCTATCCGTGACTGTGGGGTCCACAACAATCAATGGGATGCCATTGTTGTCCTGTCCCCTCCGCGTTCTGTTTAACAATTCTCCCGTCAATCGGTTCATATCTTTAATGCACGCGTGTCTAGGTTTCGTATCAATCAGGACCGTGCATCTGGTTGAACCTAGTACGGTTGATCCATGATGCAAAAATCACGTCTACCTAGTGACCCTGGCGATACGGTCATCGGCTACGGACGCGGATTGCGTCCGACCCCCGCCCGGACAGTAATCCGTCCGGGCAGGGCTCTCTGGGGCCCACTGTGATGTAAGCTTTTTATCCACGCTGTTAATCTTTTCTCTCGTATCATTTTAAGGTATGAAATAAAAAATGAAGTAGGTTTACAGCTCCAGTGGAACACACCAAAGGAAGCTGCAGTGATATGACACTCAACATTAAAACATTTCTAAGGGCCACCGTGATGTTTTTTTACCATACAACCTACTCATAAGGTCACGTAGACGTGGATGAAGCGAAAACAAACTTTTCCAGCACCTAAGAAGTTTTTAATGGTGAACCTTTAATCCCCAATTTGTGGTCCATTTAAGCGTCTTGCGTAGCTATTTTTTTGTATCATAGCTTAAAATGATTTGAGAGAAAATCTCAACGGCGTGGATAAAATTATTACATCACGGTGGGTCTCAGAGAGCCCTGCCAATCCGCGTCCGAAGCTTGCACTCTCATTTAAATGCCTTCTTTTATGTCCTGTGAGTATAATTTCGTATGAGATTTTTCATGTGTGCTCCTTCAACATATATCTATGCCTAACTTAGGTCTGATAGTTCCCTCAGCCCATATCTGTGCCTGATCTGAAGCATGCATCTGATTATTCGCAAATTAAGCATGCAGTGGCCCAAAAACGGAGGGAATGAACATGCATTGTGTGGAGAAATCTCATAAATTCACTCTCATCCATCCGTTTGTTTCACAATATGGGACAACCCAGCAAGATGACTGGCTTGATTTCATTACATATGAATTTTTATAGCGTGACTTTCAAGATGGATGGCGCGGATCCTTATCTCACGCTGCAACTGCTTCCGCGTCTACATGAGTTGCCTCTTACATTCATCCAATCAGGCTCAGCACAGGGCACATCTTTTGTTAGTTTTCTGAAAATGGTGGTCATCCTCCTGGCGTATCTAACATGCAGCTATGCATATCATCAAATTTGTGGGTCCAATGTAAATAGAGTATATCTCTAAAATCATACTCATCAAGCAGTCCTAACCGTCCATTTTCAGTGGCTCTCAATTAAATTGTTAAACATAACATTGAGAGTGGTTCAAATTCAAAGAACTACTAGAAGATTGACATCATCTCTATGTAGATTTCCTGGTAAGCTTCGTGAATAGTTGGTAAGGGATATAGACAGTCAATATTGCCCGTGGAACGATGACTTGTGTGGCTGAATAGTCACCACTAATTTTTAAACGGTGCTAAGCCAGTTCTACGCAGCTTGCACGCGCATACACCGTGTTTACCAATCGGCTAGTTGCATTGATCTAGAGAGTTTTACTTTTCAAGAGTTATTTGATACTCTGGTTGCATATGACGCTTGATAGACATGCACTTGGAAATTGTAAAGTGGCGGATATTATATCAAATTAAAATGCTAAATTGTGAAACCTACATTTGTTAAGTTACAATGTAAAAAATCAGCTTGATTGAAAAATCTTGGACGCTTGATTTTAGTGTTGGGGGCCTTGCACAAAACCTTAGGATATAGCTTCCCGAACAAGCCAGAATTATGGGATAATAATAGCAATGAAACAAATCAAAACATCAATCACATATCACACAAGAGATTTTTACGTGAAAAACCGTCAAAGAGGTAAAAACTACGGGACCTCGTCCAGATCAACAATCTACCATTAAGCAGAACGTTACAACCTTCATCACTCATACAGGAGTGGATGAACAATAAGAGAATAAAAGAAAACAGAGAGATCTGATTGATTACAAGGATGTAGAAGCGCTGAGATGTAGATTGCACAGTAGATCGTCTCCACGAGCATAACCTCCCTTCTACAAGATTTCTCTCTCTCTCTCTCTCTCTCTCTCTCTCTCTCTCTCTCTCTCTCTCTCACCCTTGATATTCCTCTTGTGTTTTTCTCATGACACAACATGCCCTAGAAAAAAACCCTAGGGACCCCCTTTTTATAGTTTTAGAAAACTCCTTTTCGCATCCCAGTTGCAAAAGAACTTGCGATACGAAATTCACGCAAAATCGCGGAACGAATCTATGTACGTTCGACCGGTTGTGGACCTCCTACGACCGGTCGTGGGCCATCTACGACTGGTCGAGCACCCCCCTAAAAAAATAGTCCAATCGCTGGACTTTGAGTCGAGCTACGACTCGACTCCCACGACTGGTCGTACCAGCCTTCGACCGGTCGAGTAGGGCCTACGACCGGTCGAACACAGGGTAAAAATTCCATCAAATCTCTCCCTTTTTGACCTGGGAGGGATCCTCTTTCTTCAAGCTAGCCAAGTTTCTACAAACTTCAAATTTTCCCTTGAGCAAAGCCTTGGTCATCATGTCTGACCCATTATCGTTCGTGTGGACCTTCTCAAGCTGTAACACTTTCTATTCCAAAGTATCCCTAATCCAGTGATACCGAATCTCTATGTGCTTCGACTTGGAATGCTGACTTGGATTCTTGCTCAAGTGTATAGCACTCTGACTATCGCAATAGATCACGTGCTGCTCTTGCTTCAGGCTAAGTTCCTGTAGGAACCTCTTCATCCAAAGCATCTCTTTACATGCCTCTGTGACTGCAATATACTCGGCTTCTGTCGTCGACAATGATATGACCCTTTGTAGCTTGCTCTGCCAAGAAACCGCTCCCCCTCCAAACGTGAACATGAACCCCGATATAGACTTCTTGGAATCTATGTCGCCTGCCATATATGTATCTGTGTAGCCCTTTATCACAGGTTTTCCATCACCATAGAATAGGCTCAACCTGGATGAGCCTCTTAGATACCGTAGTATCTATTTCACCGCTGCCCACTGCTCTTTGCCAGGATTGGCAAGATACCGGCTGACAACACCAACTGCATATGTTATGTCTAGGCATGTACACACCATAGCATATATCAAACTTCCTACAGCTGACGCGTAGGGTATCTTCTGCATCTCTTCCACCTCTGACTTCGTCTTGGGACATTGCCTGTCGCTCAATCTGAAGTGACCATCCAATGGAGTACTGACCGGCTTTGCTGGATTCATATTGAACCGCTCTAGGACTTTCTCAATATACCGCTCTTGTGACAGCTAAAGCTTCCTGCTACTTTTGTCACGAATTATCTCCATTCCTAGGATCTGTTTAACCGAGCCCAAGTCTTTCATCGCAAAAGACTTGCCCAACTCTTATTTTAGCCTGTCGATCTTCTTGATTTCTTTTTTCATGATGAGCATGTCATCAACGTATAAGAGCAGAACTATGAAATCACCATCTGAGAACTTGTGCGTGAACATACAGTGGTCCGACTCCATTCTATCATACTCATGCTGTAACATGAATAAATCGAAATTCTTGTACCATTGTCGTGGAGCTTGTTTCAGCCCATACAAGCTCTTCCTCAGCCTACACATTATATGCTCCTTGCCATTGACTTCAAACTCCTCCGGTTGGTGCATGTAGATCTCTTCTTTCAGGTCACCATGGAGAAAGATAGTTTTAACGTCCAACTGCTCTTTCTCCAGATCCATGCTAGCCACCAACCAAAGCAACACCTGTATAGATGTCATCTTCACCACTGGTGAGAATATCTCCTCGAAGTCTATGTCTTTCCTCTGACTGAACCTTTTACCATAAGTCTGGCCTTGAACCTCGTCTGTGAATTCTTCTACTCAACCTTCTTTCTGAACATTCACTTGTTGCTCAGAGCTTTCTTGCCCTTACGTAATTTCACCATGTCATAGGTGTGGTTCTTATGCAAGAATTTCATCTCCTCTTACATAGCTTTCAACCACTCCTTATGCTCATGGGCTAGGGCCTCAGAATAGTCTTCTGGCTCTCCCCCATCGGTTAGCATAATGTACTCATGCGGCGAGTACCTCTTAGAAGGCTGTCTGTCCCTAGATGACCTCCTCACCTGTGGCTCAACAGGTGGATCAAGTGGGGGCTGCTCCCCTGGTCCATCTTCTGAAGGAACTCTCTCGTCCTTTGCACCTTACTGTACTCCCCCGTCATCACGCACCACGGGAGAAATAACTGGATCCATGCCCTCTAGCTCACCTGAACTAGACTAGTTCTTCTCTGACTTACCAATGTCTTTTATACACTGATCTTCAAAGAATACTACATCTCTGCTCCTGACGAGCTTCTTCTCAGTCGGATCCCACAATCTGTAACCGAACTTTTCATCACCGTATCCCAGGAACACACATTGCCTGATCTTCATGTCGAGCTTGGACCACTCGTCCCTTGGTACGTGAATGGATGCCCTATATCCAAACACCCTGAGATGACTGTACAATGGATCCTGTTCAGTCCACACCTTCTCAGGCACTTCTCCATTCAACTGGGCTGATGGAGACCTGTTTATTAGATACACCGCCGTGTGCATTGCTTCTCCCCTGAACGTCTTGGGAAACTTCGCATTGAATAACATGCATCTGATTCTCTCAATAATGGTGCGATTCATTCGCTCAGCTACACCATTATGATGGGGGGTCTTGGGAACCGTCTATTCATGTCGTATACCCAGGGACTTCCATTACTCATGAAAGTCGCCAATGTATTCACCACCATTGTCAGTGCGGATGCACTTCAATGATCTACCTGTCTCTCTCCCGACCATAGCATGAAACAACTTAAACACACCAAAGGCCTCATCCTTGGATTTCAAAGCATAAACCCAAACCCTCTTAGATGCATCATCTATAAAAGTAACAAAGTACAATGCCCCACCCAAGGTTTTTGTCCTCATAGGACTACAAACATCAGAATAAACCAAATCTAATGCCTACACTTTATTAACATGAGAAGCAGGTTTAACAAATGAAACTCTATGCTATTTTCCTGATAAACAATTAAGACAGGTTTTGAGAGGTGTACCTGTCATGTCTGGAAGGAGCCGCTTGCTCGCTAGTAGCTGAAGCCCTTTTTCACTCATGTGGCCTAGACGCCTATGTCACATGTCAATAGCTGAATCTTCCGCTGCGTTCAACCCACCCTTGCACACACTGAGACATGCCTTATAAAGGGTGTAACACTTCTTTCCTCTGGCTGCAATCAACGAACCCTTGATGAACTTCCAGCGCCTACCAGCAAACCGGCTTTCATAGCCATCATCATCTAACCTTCCTGTCAACATCAAGTTGAGGCGAAGGCCTGGGATATGCCTCACATCCCTAAGAACCAATGTGCAGCCCACATCGGTCTTCACACAAATATCACCAACCCCTATGATCTTTGATACGTCAGAATTTTCCATCTTCACGGTCTCATAGTCACCTGACTTATAGCTTATGAAGAAATCTCTACGTGGAGTCGCATGAAAAGAAGCTCCCGAGTCTATCACTCAGTCGGTGTCCTAACTCGTAGCCATGAGATATACATCATGATCTACAGAAAAAATAACTACAACGTCGCCATCTGAAGCGACCGCAGTGGAATCTGATTCATCTTCCTTCTCCTTTCCTTTTCCTTTCTTGTCGTTCTTAGTTTTACGACATTCATGTTTATAGTGGCCATTCTTGCCACAATTCTAGCATTCAATATCTTTTCTATTACTCGACTTGCCTCTTGATTTACTCGGGCCTTCCCGCCCTTCCTTTTCCTTCCTCTCCCTCGTTCCTATGTTACAAGGGCCTCTTACTGAGTAGATCCCTCAGACTTCCTCCTTATCTCTTCATTGAAGAGACAGCTAGTAACCTGTTCCATGGATATCTTTCCGTCTGACGCGGAGTTACTTAGAGACACCATCAATGTCTCCCAACTGTCAGGCAATGAACTAAGCAATAGTAAAGCCTACAATTCATCATCCAGGACCATCTTCATAGAGGAGAGTTGGTTCACTATATTGCTGACCTCATTCATGTGCTCGGCCACAGAACCACCATCCTTAAACTTGAGATTCACAAGTCGCCTTATCAGAAAAATCTTATTACCGGCTGTCTTCCTCTCATACAGCCCTTGTAATTTCAGTTATAGGCTAGCGGCTGAGGTTTCCGTAGACACATGGTGGAATACAGAATTATTCAGCCATTTTCTAATAAACCCCACTGCCTTCCGGTCCAACTTCTTCCAATCTTCATCAAACACATCCTTGGATTTTGCTAATATGCCTAAAATTGGAGAGTATGGATCCTTGCAATAAAGCAAGTCCTCCATCTTAGCCTTCCATATGGTCCAGTTAGAACCATTGAGGCTGATCATCCTTAATGAGACACCTTCCATAATTTCAAACCGATTCTACTCGTTCAATGAACTTAGCGCTCTGATACCACTTTGTTAGGGGCCTTGCACAAAACCTTAGGATCTAGCTTTCCGAACAAACCAGAATTATGGGATAATAATAGCGATGAAACAAATCAAAGCATCAATCACACACCACACAAGAGATTTTTACGTGAAAAACCCTCAAAGAAGTAAAAATCACGAGACCTCGTCCAGATCAACAATCCACTATTAAGCAGAACGTTACAACCTTCGTCACTCACGCAGGAGTGGATGAACAATAAGAGAATAAAAGAAAACAGAGAGATCTGATCAATTATGAGGACGTAGAAGCGTTGAGATGTAGATTACATAGTAGATCATCTCCACGAGTATAACCTCCCTTTTACAAGCTTCCTCTCTCTCTTTCTTTCTCTCTCTCTCTCTCACCGTTGATAGCCCTCTTGTGTTTTTCTCATGACACAACATGCCCTAAAAAAAATCCTAGGGACCCATTTTTATAGTTTTAGGAAACTGTTTACCGCATCCCAGTTGCGAAAGGACTTACGACACGAAATCCGCCCAAAATTGCGGAACGAATTTACGTAAGTTCGATCGGTCATAGACCTCCTACGACCGGTCGAGCACCTCCTTCGACCGGTCGTGGACCACATACAATCGGTCGAGCACCCCCCTGAAAAAATAATCCAATCGCTGGAATTTGAGTCGAGCTACGACTCGACTCCCACGACTGGTTGTACCAGCCTTCGACCGGTCGAGTAGGGCCTTCGACTGGTCGAGTAGGGCCTACGACCGATTGTGCACAGGGCAAAAACCCCATCATTTAGAGATAAGATTATTATATTTTTATTTTTATTTTTCCATTTCTATCAGTCGATTAAATGTCCAACAATCTAATTTTTCAAAAACCAAATTATCAGATTAATCTTTTGTTCAAGAGATTAGTTTGAATTATTTGTAAGCTACAAAAGCAATTGCTGAGTGATTATTTACATACGCCTTTGGATGAGTTGGAAGGCTGAATTTGCCAAAATCCAAACACTTGACTCAACTGGATATCCAGCTGAGTAGGGATGGCAATGAGCCAGGCTGCCCAGCCCTTTAGGGCCAGGGCTTGGCCCCTTGACTTGGCCTAAGGTTGGGCTGAGGCTGGAAATCTAGGCCCAGTGTTTGGTTGGACTGGGCAAAGTCAAGCCAATGGTGAATGGCTGGGCCTGGTCAAATCATCAGGTGGGTTACCATTGTAATAGCAATGAAGATTAAAAGATATTTGTGAGCAGTCCCATTTAACACACATGATAGTTTAAAAGCTTCTTTTTTTTTTTCTTTTTCTGAGTCATGTTCTACAATCAAACCCGTCATATAAATGGGTTTGTCGTGGATAGAATGGATGCCTCAGAAGATTCTAAATTTAGACTTGCAAATCTTTATTTTTTTTATACACGCACACATACCCCCACACACTCACGCTGGTGGAATTTCACCACCTATGGGTACTAAGAACCCTTGACCGGGAGCTGAAACTCCTGAGAGTCTACCACCCAGGCACCCAGGCAAGAGTTAGACTTGCAAATCTTTGATCATTCACTCTTTTTCCTTATAGAGCCCGGCTCAGCCTAAGTTAGGCCTAGCCCTAGGGTCTAGGCTAGGCCCATTTTAGCCTGATTAGGGTCAGGGCTTAGGGAGGCTAGGCCGAAGCCAACTCTGGCCAGCCCATTTGCCATGTCTACAACCAAGTCCAATTAATTCTACTCTATATTTAATAATTAACATTAGGAGTGACTGATGCCGGTAAATGTTCTAACCTATTTGAGGACGTGAGTTGGAATAACAATAATAATAATAACAACAACAACAACAACAACAATAATAATAATATAATTACGCACCAGATTATCGGCCAGCTGAAAGTTAATAACAAAACTTGCAACTACGCCCAAACTCAGGCCGAGCTTGAGTGGTCAGGCCCTGCCCAGCACTTTGTAGGTTGTATTGTCTTAAAAGAGTTTAATCATTTACCCTTCAATTCCACATTGGAGGAAGAATACACATGCTCGTAATTTTTATCTAAAAGTCAATTATGAGTCAGAAATCATGCACCGATGTAGATGGAGTATGGCCATCTAACTGAATTTGGATAACTCAAAATTTGATTTCTAATTGTTTATTTAATAATAACTAACTGAATAGATATGATTAATACATCCAATTAATTTGGCTTCTCGCTATATTGATGTAGCTCTAATACCACTTGACGTAGAATCTAAAGAAATGTAATAAAGAGAATAAAATTAAAAACTTTTTTACTATAATTTAGATTAAGAGTACATATGTCTATGAGAATAAGAAAAAAGATAAGACTGGGGACTCACTCACCCAATAAGGATAGCTTGGGAACTCACTCATCCAAGGGATTGGAAAATCACTCACACGACAAGCATGACGAGGGTACTCACTCACTCAAGGGGTTGGGGAGGAATCACTCACCCAACATTGGATAAGTTCGGGATTCCCTCACTTACGGAGATACGGAGTCACCCACCCAAAGAATATCTTCTCTAATGAAAAGACTAGTATATGTGTGTGTGAATGGTATTGTGTTTGGTGTGTGTGTGTATATACGAGGCATCCTCACCTACGCACCTTTGCACATGTGTCATGTGTGTTGAATCCGAATGGTCGATAAGATACAAAATCCCATGAAAATTTAGGGGTGAATTTTCACCCTGATCTAAGATTCTGGTGGGCTATAGCAAAGAGAAATTCAAATCAAGGGAAGAAACTATTTGCATTTTTCATAGCCCACTGAAGTTTTGGATCAAAGTAAAAATTCGTACCATGGGATTTCATGAGGCTCTGCTTTATGTGGACTGTTCAGATTTGCGAGACTCAGCAGATATGATGAATTCTCAAAACAGTTTATATGTAGTATGTACGAAGTGGTTGGCAGGTAAGCGTTTTGGTGTGTGTATATATATAAGGAAAAAGTACCATGCGCTCGACCTCACGAGTCCGTCCCATGAGGTTGAGCTGTGCGGGCCCCACCATGATGTGTTTCGAACATCTACCCCATCAGTCAGATGCAACATTCCATCGTGGGCCTAGATCTTGAAAATCAAGTCAATCCTTGACTTTTGTGGGACACACCACATACAGAAGTGGAGAGGGGCCGTGCACCATTAAAACATTCATAATCATTTTTTGGGCCCACCGAGATGTGGTTTGCAAATCCAGTCCATCCATTATGTGTGTCCCACTTGGATGAGGGTTCATACCAAGTTTCAGCATTATTCAAACTCAGGTGGCCCCACCAAGTGCTTTTATATGTTTTAACGGTGTCTTTACATGATTTTAGATGGTAGGACCCACCTGACTTCCGTATACAGCTGATTTTTGGGATATCCCATAATTTAAAGGGAACCCATCAAATGCACGGTGTTGATGGTCGGCACACATCACAGTGGGGCCCACACAGCTCGACTTCACAGGAGCTTATCGTGAGGTCGAGCACATAGTACCTTTTCCCGTGTGTGTGTGTATAAGAGGAAAATTTGAATATGATATAATACTTCTTGATATACTTGCCTCTTGGTGAACCAATGGCTAATAATACACCCCATCCATCATGCACCCTACGATTTGAATGGTCCAGATTGATGGAGTGGGTGACCGGACACCGTGAAAAAAGTGGTAAATTAGTTGCCTTGTTGGGGCCTCTGATTGAAAATGTTTAAGCTCGAATACATCCGACGTAAGGGGCTGTAACCAGAGTTTGGTTCTTTTCAACCACCAAACCTGTTTATGTGATTGGGCTTCTCTTGTATGAGGATGCTGGATATTTCCCTCATATAGAATCATTCACCCCTGTGATTAACCAATGGTTATCCTCAGTGTCCATTTTCAAAGAAAAAATTATGAATTTCAAAATATTAAAATAATTCAGTTTAAAGATCTTATTCTTGTTAATCCAGATGCATTGGAGCAAAACTCCTGACTGAAATACCCCCCAGTTGAATTACAGGCCTACTAATTCAGACATCCACACAAGGGTGCTAGTGTATTTTGACATATATTATTGCATGAATTTAAAGGTTTAAGTTTTTTTTTTTTTTCGGGTGGCCCACCTGAGTGTTCAATCAGCTAATTAGGGGTGGCATACCTAATGGACAGCGTGTTCAATCAGCTAATTAGGGGTGGCATACCTAATGAACAGCGTGGATTTCATGCATGTTTACTCGACTCAAAAGTCAGCTATTGCTTTAAGTACTGGTCTGAATTCGGAACTACCTTAAACCACTAATCACTGAAGAATTTCGAGTAGCTGGGATGCAGTTGATTCGTGCTCAAGTGAAAAACAGCGCTATGGTCTTGCAGAAGGGACTGATTTCTCGTAGAGTGTGCATGATTGTATGTTTCTAGGGCCATAAAAATCGACTTCTGGTAGTTCTTCTGGGCCAAAGAATCGTATCATTTAACCTTCTGAAATATGATTTTAAACATTGATGATTTACTGTCAAGATCTAAGATCTTTAAAATAAATAAATAATCTAGGTCATTGCAAGCAAAGTCCAAAAAGAGCGTAAGTTGGGCCAGTTTGCCGAGATTTATAGCTTTCCCTTGACAATAGGGCTGTCAATGGGCCAGGCTGATCCATCAGGCTTTTGGGCCTGTCGCATTTCGGAATGGGATTGGGCTGCAAATTAGGTCCGAGGCTGGACTCATGCTTAAAATTCAGGCCTACCTCACAATCGGGCCAGCACTGGGACTGTGTACAACAGCCCATCAGCCCAATCAGCATTCATCAGGACCAGCCCATTAGAGTTTGCAAGTGCAATTTTGTAACGTACACTGTAAAAATCCTCATTTACTCTGATGAGTAGCTCATATTTGATTCTAGTTTATGATCCACCAAAGAAACACACAAGCAGAAGCATTGTGGACCAGGCTCAAGCTGGACTATCTTGACCCCAGCTAGGTCCAAGCCTATGTTGAACAATGTGGGTTGGGCTTGGATAGAGCTTAGCCCGACCCTAACCTAGCCATTGACACCCCTACTTGCCAAAATCATTTAACCTCAAATATGCATGGGTAAGTTGAATAGCTAATTCAGTTTATTTGATTCTACAGTCTCCTAATCATATTTTATAACCTCTAACAGAGGATTACATTTTTTTTATCATTTCACACCTCGGATACCACTGCTTCATCTAATCCTCTTATTACATGAATTATTCTACCTTCGGTTAATTTGTATTAATATGGCAGTGACTTCTTTTGAACGCTTTTACAGACTTCACAAATGCAATTTCAACAGTACATTATCCAGGCAAAGTCTGTATAAACCCAAGTTAGTCAGGGTACATATCTTCTTTTTAACTGCAAACTAGAATTAGTTTGAACCAAAGAGATGTCCATACATTGCTTTAATAACCCAAGAGGACCCTGACAAGAGGTATGGAAAAAACATATATAGCAAAACACAACTGAAAATCTCAATGGTATAAACAAACGAGAGTACACACAACAACGCAGCGTGTGCATGGCGGAAAGAGAGCAATCACGGTCTTCTTCTCAAAAAGAAGGTTGAATCTATAAAGAGAGATCACAAAAAAAAGGAGAAACAAAGCTGACATTGTTGGTTAAAAGTTTGTTTATAATGCCCTTTCATGTAACTTATGTAAGTCATAAACCTTAAATTTATGACTTGAACCATGGTATTTATAGTTGTGATCAATACATATGGGTTCGGGGCGGGACACTTGAATCATGGTCCCTATAGTCAGTTATTCAAATGGAAATAAAAATCCAAAGTGTAGAGACTCCAAGGGAGAGAAATGTGATGGGTAAGCTTCTCCAACCCTATTTTTCCTATAAATATATGTCTTAATCCCTTACTAATATAGATGAAAAACCCTAGTTTCATTGAGAGGTTTTGATAAAAATATAAGATGCAGTATATCGAGCATCCTCTCTCGGTGACTCTGTGGCATCAGGAATGTCTTTCCATGTAAGTACAAGTTCAAGATTTCAGTTTGTAATCTTCATTATTAATGCATAAACTGTCCATTTGTTCTGTTATTCATATTACACAGTTTCCACTGTCGAGGATTACAACAGACATGAAAATCTCACCATTTTTGGACTCGGCCTGCCACATCTCTTGGCCTTGATGATTGTTGAGAATGAGCCAGCCCATGGTCTTAGCTCAACTCTTGATCCTTTCTGCACCGGATTGTCTCTGCTTGCCAACGAAACTACTATTTTTTCAGGTATTTTATCGAACCAAATTTCTAGCAAGGAGATTTTTGTCTAGGAAAAGATGGAATTAATCCAAAGGCAAAAGCCATGACGGGTTTTCGTTGAGGGTGGAAAGAGAAGAGCCTAAGCTTATGTTAGGGTGAGTTTAAGCAATGGCAGAAAGAGGGAGAAACAGAAGCAAGAGATAGAGAGTACTATTAGAAAGAGAAAATTGCAATTTGTAACCGGGGGTATTGCTGTATCAGGGAGGAGGAGATGCATTGTTGCCTGTTGGCGGTATTTTGGTCAATTGGAGTTACTTGATACCCTGGCAGTGTGTGGGGATTTATACAATTATACTCATGCAGCCATATATTCCAAACTTGCCAACGTGTAATCCAGGTTGGACGATTTCAATATCTCTTTGATTTCAATTGTTTGTTGGGTCTGACTCATTGACTTTTTTCAGGTTAAACGTACATTAGATGTCCACCAATACGACATAGTATTATTATTTTTTATGTTATTTTTATTTCTGACCCAAGGTATGGCAGCCGGTTTTACTTGAAATCACATATGCCATGCATCCCAAACGTTCTACTTGAAATCGTGCACCGTTTTATATGTACACCGAACCAGAATCATTTTTGTTTGTGATGCAGCACGGTTCGTGGACAGTTTTATAACCAAGATGGATCAGATAAGCCCTGATCGGAAGTGAAGGTGATCTGAACTGTCAAAACTTAAAATATACGTATCTCATAAATTGAAATGAGCTATCAGACATACCATATATGATTTTGGGTTACGACGAGCTATTTTAGCCACTTGCCTACGCTGAATTTGCGAAATATCATCGGATTGATAGTAGAATTCCTATTTTAATTTCCTTTTTAATATTTATACTAAATTTTAGTTTCAGTATAACTCTTGATCAGTTGGACTTTAGGAGTTGCACCCAACATGAAAAGTGCTTAGAATAATTAGAGGAACGTCATGATTTGGCCAAATAGGACACTTACTATTTTTAGCCCAAAACTATGTACAGTTGTAGAGATCATGATAGTGTATAAATAGTAAGTTTACTATTTATTGTAAGTCACGAATTCTAGGAGTTTTAGCTGTAGTTTGATTTCGAAACTTCTTCCATGCCTTAGTATCCTTATTTAAAGGGTCATAAACTCATTTATTCAATCATCAATAAAATTACAAGTTTTATAAAATTTATTTATTTTTTCCTTTGCTTTTTTTTTTTTTCGTAGATTCGAAAAGTTTCTGTGAGGAGTCCAAAGAAGCTCCATAAATTCGGAATAGTTATCCTTGGAGAAGACAATGTTTGAGCTAATCATGTTTATCCCTACGCCAATTTAGGTAGTAAACTATTAGATTGATAGATATCCTAAGGGTCTTATTTAAATATATTAAAAAAAAAAAAAAAAAAAAGTGCCCACAAATTAGAGGATAGTATTGCTCAACCAATCCGATTTTTATAATGTTTAAAGTTCACAATTATTAAGTTTAAGATTTTCAATGGCCGGCTTCTGGTTTTTGTCGTTTCCGGGGCAGTACACAAAAAGAAAAATAAAAACCTATTTAATATAGAATTTACATCTCATTGATCTCTTTCTAAAAGTTTTCAATAAGGTACCTCAATAACGGAATCAATTATTACCAGGGTACCTTTCATTATATTTATTAACGCTGAACCGACAAGTAGATGGGAGCAAAGAGGCCTGCACCTCCGGTGAACCCGTAATATTTATGTGTAATCTACCCTACATCAAGTGAGTCAACTCCGACTTAGGACCAAAAAATCATGTAGTCCACATAAATCATGAATGGAGCTGAGTTTTGGGCCGTGTGCTTAACAGGGGTGACGCACCTAGTGATTAGGATGAATTTTACATAAACATCATTGCCAGGCACAAACTAGCCACCGATGTCTTTGCTCACACCATCTACCCATGTTTTTTTCTTCTAATAAGAATTAATTAGATTAATGATGTAGCTTTTTGAAAAGGTAGCATAATCATGTAGTAATTAAAAATTATACTTGACTTTCACAGTGCTCGTGGGCGGGCGTGACCCAAAACCAGCATATTATAAATGGCAAAGTTAAATTAAGAAATACTATGAAACCCGTGCTCATGGGATATATATTGACGCGTTTGGATTGTGTGGTGAGAAGGCAAGGGAAAGGAAGCTTGTGACCATAAGTTAGCCATTCGGCTTAGCAGTGAAAAATATAAATAAAAATTCAGCCATAAAATGGAGAAATGACAAAAAGTACGTAGAATATGGTATGACGATTTTATTTTGAAAAGTTGGGGACTAAAATTTCGGATACACTAAGAATAGTTTTATAATTAGGGGTATTTTGATAAACACCACCGAACTTACCTTCTAATAAACAAATAGAAGTATGATGACCTTGAAAAGGATAAGGAAAAAAAAAAGGGGAAGACCAGACTTTCCAACGCGGTGTCTTCTGTAAACTCAAATGCAGGTTCCATGTTCCATTCAAAGAAAAGAAAATTTTGAAAATGATCTTGTTAATGTGAGGACAAGACACCAGAGATCTCACCATCCTTTGGAAGCAGGATATTAAACGTGATGAGGTCGATCACTATCTTCCTCAATGATAACTACTTCGAATCCACCAAGCTTCTCTGGACTCCTCCCATAAATTTTTTGAAGAAAATTTCTAAATTAATTAATGATTGAAATAAACAAGTCTACAACCCTTTAAATAGGGATACCAAGCTTGGAAGAAGTTATGAATTAAACTGCAACTAAAACTCCTTAAATTTCGTAACTTACTATAAATAGAAAATTTATTATATAATAAGTGTCGTATGGGGCTTAACCATGTTATTCTCCTAATTATTCTAAGCACTTTTCATGTTGGACACAACTCCTAAAGCCCAACGGATGAAGAGTTACAATCAAATCCAAACTTACTAAAAATAAGAAAAACGGAAATAAATATAGAATTCGACCGTTGATCTAATGGAATCTCGCAAAGTCGGCACAGGCAACCCGGCATAGCAGGTTGGTTGTCTAAAGTAGCTCGTTCTGCCCAAAATCATATATGGTATGTTAAGTAACTCATTCCGACTTATGAGATATACCTATTTTAAGGTAGGTTCTAGCTGTCTTGATGACTTCCGCCTCCAATTAAACCACTATTGTATTATTGCACTAGTGATAGAGAATGTAACCGTCGATCAAGCACCAAAGTTCATAGCTATCTTGACCATGTTCTTCGTTCTCTATGCACCCAGTCAAAGATAATATTTCTTCCCAATCTCTCTCTTCCTTCCCTAACCCAGAGTTGGATATCGGGATAAATGGTGGGTAGGATCCAGTTCAACCTGATCGATCTCAAATCTATTTGATTTCGCGAACATGTATAGCTAAAAAATCATTCTGACCCAGTAATCCTAACCATCCAATTGGTGACTATGAAATGATGGTTAAGACTTATCTGAATGGGAAAAATCACATGATTACTATCACCTCCCCGGTGAGATTTTTTGGGTTATGTTCCATCCACAAGTGAGTCCACCATTTCCAGTCTAAATGGCACACTTAAAGAAAGATGATCCGATGATCAGAATCGACCATGTTTTGTGTGCTACGCAAGACTGTGTGTTTCAACACTGAGGTCTTGGTTTCGGGTGTTTTTTTTATTATTATTATTATTTTAAACCGTCACTCACCCACACACACTTCATGAGCACAAGAACCCATGACCTCAGTATTGAAATTCACAAATTAAGTCTACCACTGAGCCATGAGTGGGGACCCAAGAGTGCTCATGTGGGGTGTGTGACAAAAATAAATAAAATCAAAAGGACATTATAGGCGGTAAACAGTGCAATTCCTGAAAATTACAAACAAGCAACAGATACATGCAGAAAGAGAGAGGGGAGGGAACAATGGCATCAGCCCAATGAGCTAAAGAAGGAAGACGGGTCTGGAGGCACTGAAACTGCAACCGCTCCTTCAAGCATTTGAGTCACCTTCTTCATGGAAGGCCTAAGGGTTGGCTCTTCCTGAATGCACCAAATCGCCACTTTCACCAATCTCTCTACCTTCTGTTTGTCTACCATCGCATCTTCGTCACTTTCCACTAACAAACTCAACTTCCCTTCTCTATAGCAATCATAAGCCCAATCAGACAGTATCTCTTCCTCTTCGTTTGCCGGCTTTGATTCGACGTTCTTCCTACAGCAAACAATCTCCAGCAACACAATACCGAAGCTGTAGACATCGACCTTTGCCGTGATTGGCATGTTCATGAACCATTCGGGTGCTACATACCCTCTAGTCCCTCTGATGCCCGTACTTGTTCGGGTCTGATCCGTATTCAAAAGCTTTGCCAATCCAAAGTCAGAGATCCTTGCCCTCAAACAGTCATCTAGAAGTATGTTTTGAGGTTTTATATCGCAGTGTATGATTTGGGTGCTGCACTCCTCATGTAAGTACATGAGCCCTCTTGCGATCCCGAATGCAATCTGCGTCCGTAGGTTCCATTTAGGTTTCGAGCCTCCAAAGAGGAAGCTTGATAAAGACCCATTACTCATGAACTCATAGACAAGAAGCCGGTGCGGCCCCTCATCACAGAATCCAAGCAGTTGGACTAGATTCTTGTGATGGGTCTGTCCAATTGTGATCACTTCTGTCGTGAATTCCTTCTCGCCATCTTCGACCACCTTCTCTAGCTTCTTGACTGCAACGGAAGTTGGAGAATCATCGGGCATCAATGATCCTTTATAAACAGTCCCAAATGCACCATGACCCAGTTCTTCCTTGAACCTGCCGGTTGCTTCTTCAAGCTCTTTGTAAGTAAAACACGTTAGATTCTTTCCCAGAATGGTCAATTCTTGCTTAACATCCCGAAGTTTTCTACGATGTAAGATGAAACCAAGCAATAGCATCACCAAAAAGAACGTGAAATTGAGAAACACAGAGCTGCCCAAAAGCACTGATCCTACAATGATCAAAGTCGACTGATCTTTCTTCCCCCTACCGATGCTTGTAGGTGGAAGAGCAGAATTATTTTTCGGTACTTTGATGAGAATCTTAGCTCCTACACTAGAGTCCTTCTTCCCATTTGAGAATGGAACCTTCTTCTTATAACAGCTTCCATCTTTATAAGAGGCCGCTATACATAAACAATCATTCAGGCAAAATTCTCGACATTTGTCTTCATTTATGTTAGTGTATCCATCATAGTCCGAATTCGGCCAATCCGTATTAAACAATGCCTTCATCTCAAACTGAAGCTTTTCTTTTGATATATCCTCATCGCAACTCTGCAGAGGGAAATCTGGCTTACACCCTTTGTATTTGTTGTTCGGATCCAGGAAAGAATACCCAGGCGGGCATTGACAACTCGGCCTTTGATTCTCGTCCGTCCAGCAGTAGCTGTTAAACCCACAAGCTCCGGAACCCAACGTACCGAAATCGCTGGCACACATGTCCGTTGGCAAGAACCACACAACAGACCATGACATGGCCCATATCCCATCGCTGAATTGGGTCTTTCGCCGGACGTATTGCCTGAACACTCCATCAAAATCGAATGTTGCTCTCTGATAGACTTCTGTTGTTGGAGCTTCGGTTGCTGGTGCAAGATCATACGAACCTCCATCCGTTAGCTTGATGTGAATGCGGCCTGATGAATTGAAGACCAGCTCGAAACCCTTCCCATTCGTCATACTATCCCAGTAAGCAGAGTAAGGGACTTCTGTCGGGGGAGCAACAGGATAAAAAACTAAATTTCCATCGCTCTGAAAACTGAGTGAGAACCTTCCCCTGGAATAGTCCGTCTCAGTTAGACGGGAGAGAAGATTGCTGCCTGGTCCCAATATCTGTGTAGGCAAGATGGTGTCAGTCGGATTGTTGAAACTCGCCCATATAATAGAGTTCATGCTCATGAGTACAAAGTTTCCGCTGTCAAGCATTGCTGCAGATATAACGCTCTCACTGTTGTTGGAGTACTCGGCCTGCCACACCAGTTGGCGTTGATGATTGTTAAGAATGAGCTGACCGTTGGCCGTTAGCTCCACTCTCGATCCATTCTGCACTAGATTTTCTCCATTTGCCGACCAAACTATTGTTTTTTCGGGTATTTTGTCGAACCAGATTGCTAGCAAGAAGAGATTTCTGTCTGGGAGAAGATAGAATCCGAAGGCAAATTCGCTGGAAGGCGAAAGCCATGACGGGTTTTTGTCGAGAGTGGAAAGAGAAGAGCCTAAGCTTATGTTAGGTTGAGTTTGAGCAATTGCAAAAAGAGGGACAGAGAGAAGCAAGAGATAGAAACAATAAGAAAGAGAAAATTGCATTTTCTAGTTGAGGGCTACTGGAATCAGAGAAGATAACTGAAAAAGCAAGCTAGCTAATACCAAGAGAAGGAGAGGAAGATGTTCAGGTGGAGTTATTTGATACTCTGGCAGCATAGAGGTTTATGCTCATGCAGTCATAGGTTCAACGCTTGCCAATATATTCAATTGCTAGTTGGGTTTGACTCATTGACTCCTTACCCCTTAAACGTCCAATATGTCCACTACAACGCCGGTATTGTTATTATTTTTTATGTTATTTTTAATTATGACCCAAGGTAGGGCCACCATTTGGACGGTTTTCCTTGAAGTCACGTGTGCAGCGTCCAAACAGACTCTCCAAAATACACAAGGGTTAGAGAAGATGAGCCGAACAACGAGATTCAATGACCGAACTTAAATACTTAAAATAATACTTGTAAACAAACCTACCAATCTTGACTAAGAACATAGATCTTGTCCACAGACCTGCCGACCCGATCTTATATAGTGATCTCAGGGACAGATGCTGCCGACCTCGACTTTATATGGTGACCTCAAAGTTGGATGCTAACCATGACTTTGGACGACGACTAGAACCTAGATTGTCAACTTCAACCTCGGAAGACAACCTAGCTCTCGGATGCCAACCTCCAGCCTAGAACAGAAATATCCGGAGAAAATCTTGCACCATACATGGGAAGAGTTTTTTGCGAAGACTTGGCTGAAGATCACACTAATTGGGGCATAATCAGCGACATTTAAAAGTAAAATCCGATTTCAATACGGATCCCTTTAATATATC
This sequence comes from Magnolia kwangsiensis, assembly GCA_037074715.1. Lineage (NCBI taxonomy): Eukaryota > Viridiplantae > Streptophyta > Magnoliopsida > Magnoliales > Magnoliaceae > Magnolia > Magnolia kwangsiensis. Next base: position 112,578,983 of record CM073581.1, read on the forward strand.
TAGCAAATCGATCCACTTGGATATGCAGACTGCCTAGAACTCCTATAAGTACATCCCTTGTTGTCAGTAAAAAGTATGCATAATTATCTAAATTCTGCTATGCTTATTGTAAGTCATACACCTTACTTAGGTATTGGAGATTTCTCGGCCACAACCAGCACCCTCCCGTGTCTCCTTGTTCTCCATTAACATGCGTCTATCATGGATTCTATGGGGCCATCATATATATTTGTTTTATCAAAGCTATACTTCCATTTTGACCTGTTATTCCAAGACCAATGCAAAAGGCAACGAGGATTGAATCCATGATAGACTTTGGAGTCACAGAAATTTTGAATCAAGCTGACATATATGTTGTCCCTTCCTCCGGGTCCATGTGACCTCATGATCAAGTTTGTGTGACAAATAAACATCACAGCAGGCTTTAAAAAGTTTTCAACCATGAGAGTTTAATCCCATTACTTTATGTGATGTGTTCTACTTGAGCCTTCAGCTTTTTAAGATCACGCCTTAAGATAGCACGATTAAATAAATTTATGGAGTGGATAAAACGGAGCCTCGTGACGGAGGTTGTACCCAATCCGCCTCCCCAAATGTTTTGCTCTTCGTCAGTATCGTCCAGACTCCAAGGGAGCTAAATTTTCTTTTAGAAATTACTTTAATATTCTGCTAGACCAATTGCATACTCTGCATAAAGTAATTCAGACTAAACCGTCCAAAACTATGTGCACCATCTTAGAAGTACAGTGAACCAAAAATTAATTTTGTTTGCGTAATAACTATTAGATGGATGGATATTTATTGGATGATTTAAAATAAAAATATTCAAATGATTTTAATTTGTATATATATATTTTTAAAGGCCCATGAATTAGAGGTTACCATTGTTCAACCAATCTGATTTTAGAATGTACACATTCATAATTTCTAAGTGCCCGCACTAGACTGATTTTCCAATCTACCCAGTTCACAATTTATCAGCGCCTGCACTTCATAGGACGCACCGCGAGTATTAAAATAACCCTCGTTTTCTTTCCAAGACTCAACTGCCGGCTGATTTTTATATCTTCTGAGGGAAGGAATTAATTAATAAAAAGTGAATTTTATAAATAAATAAATAATACCTGCTTAATATTGAATTTATACTCGCATGCATTTCAAAAAGTGTATAATAAGTCATTACCCTTAGAGTAGCTTCCTTATATTTATTGAGGGTTTATGACTCACGTAGGCCCACCATGATGCTTACATGAAAACCACGCCATCACTGATTGAGTCAACTTATGTAAAGGCCGGGCCAAAAAAAAAAAAAAAGACAATCCCATCCATGATTTATGGTGTAGTACATTATGAGAAATAATGTAGAGGGTAACAATCATCCTCCAAATTGTTTTTCTTGATATGGCCCAATTCAATTATAAACAGAGTTGAATTTTGGACACCATACCTAAATTTTAGTGTGGCATATAATGGTTGGAGTGAATTTCATATGATCATCATAGTCGACCCTATAAAAATTAAGGGTAAATGCACCTTTTTTTTTTTTTTTTTTTTTTTTTTTTTTTTTTTTTTTTGGGGGGGGGGGGGGGGGGGGGGGGGGGAGTAAATGCACCTTGCACTCTCTCTCTTAATTGTTTCCTTTAGTGTGGCCCACCTAAATCATGAGTCAACCTGATTTTCATGATAGATGTCATATGCACGTCACATTGGACCCCATAAAAAATCAATGTTCCCTATTTCAATTTTCTTCTATTTTCTTTATAATAATTGTGGTGGGATGCTATCACACCCCGAAATTCAAGTACTAAGTGTGCACTCTTGGACATGAGTTACGGTCCATGACTCGTATACTTTGTGTACTTAAATCAGTGAGTCACATTATTTAATAAAGGCATAATATAATCTGAATTCTATGTTCTCATTAACATCCACCAATACATTATTATCAACTTAATCCATTCACCACCACACATCCAAAAAATCAAAAACACAAGTTAAAACTAAATTGAGACTTTTATTAACTCATTAGAATCATCAAGTTATTCAAAATTAAAAAAGAAAAAATCTAAATTTGAAGTTATTTAAAAATAGAAATAAAATAATAATAAGAAAAACATGTATCATTCAATTATTCTAATGATTCAACAAAGTAATCTTGTCTTCAGTTAAATACGACCACTGATCCTGTGGATCATCCACTGGTTTGGCTTCATGTTCTTGCTCTTGAGTTACTGTATCTACTTCAATTCCATCTATACGGTTTTTCCATCAATAAACCATCAGCTAGCTAGGCCAAGTGAGTGAACCCATCATGGTTAGTGCACAACACAATTAAAATAATACATATAAATAAAGCATAAAAATTAAAAATACAATGTAAATAATTAAAGCGTATGCTATGAATGATATTGATGATGCATCAAGTGGGTATAAATAAAAACCATCCACTTGCTTGAGTTGGATATCGACAACCCGCATCTGCACTCGACAGGCTTCTACTGTTGGTAGGCATGGACAAGGCCCGCATCCCCCCCATTGGGCAGGCTTCCACATGTAGTGGGCTTCTAATGGGTACAATGAGTTGTCCCCTAGGTAATCGTACAAGAGTATTAATGATGTCAGGCATGAATGTTTGATGCAACAGTAATCATATCAGCAGTCACATACATCTCTCCCTATGAGAAGCATTTCACATATTCATAATCCAAGAATATCTCGGCACTAATCAGTTCATAATCAATTCAATCAAGTCATTCACAACAACAAATTATTTTAATCGTATGGAGAGGAAACATGTTAGGATTACTCACCTGATGATTTAGGGAGAAATCCAATGGAATAGAGAAGAGAATACCTATAAATAATCTATATGCAATACACCATAATATTAAAAAATACTAAGTTCTTAAAGCATTTGATTTATTTTGATTACTAATTAAGGTCATACATGAGAGTGATATTTAGGTTTTACAAGGTAACATACCTAATAGATAGGGTTTATCTTATCTATCTCAGCCAAAAAGGCAAGCTAGATGTCTTATAAGATGATCCACCACATGGATGGCTTAGATCTTGTAATATCATACCATGATGATACATAATTTTAACCTATGTATGTTTTGTCCTAAACATGCATATATCTTATATAAGTTTTATCGTGTATCCAAATGTTGAAATATATTAAATTATATATATCTAACACATTTTTTTAATGTGGGTCCTACTTGCAGGGATTTGGACTGATTATATGGTTACCACCACTATATTGATCATTGGAAAGAAATTTCAATCCAATTTGAAATCTATGGGACCCGTAATACCCTAAATGATCATTGTACAACTACCATTATTTTCTTTCTGTATGGGTTGCATACACTTTGGATATGACCTAAATTTACATTTTTACCCACGGTAACCTTCCAAATCAAATGGAAGGAGTGGATACAATACATATATCACTGTGGGTCCATAATCTAATGACCCAAGATGGTTTGTACACTTGGTTTCAACACTGTAAACCAAACTTTACTTTTTTTGTACTTATTTATTTATTTATTTTTTTTGATAGGTCTCATGATAATCTAAACTATGGGTGAAATGGGTAATCTCCTCATGAAGGACAAAACCAAAAAAATCTTCAAAATAACACTTTTGTAGCCCACACGAATACTCAACAATGACCATTTAATTTTCACTGTTTAAGGCGTTGTGGTCCACGTAAGTTTTGTTTCAAATAAATTTTTCAACCACATGTCTATTATTAAGCGACAAGATTATTAGATGGTATGGATTTGATACTTATATCAAGAAAACCCTGCATAGAAGGCCCATCAATCCAGACTAATTCTGGTACCATAAATAAATCAACTTCACTTTTGCCGCATAGTGTGTTTTTACCCCCGTTTTATATTATTGTATTTTTTTCATGATAGTCCATACATAATGTGTGCATAAGATGTATCTCATTCACCATTTTACCCACATTGTTTTAGGACATTGGTAAAAAAATGAGGTAGATTCATTATTCTGATGGGTCATACTACCATGAACAACACCAACCATTCTTCCACCATTAAAACATATACATTTTTTATTTCAGACTCTCCTAACTATCTATATAAGATCTGAGTTGTTCATTGGTCCACACAATTATTTTTTTATGGTCAAAATACTTGGTATCTCCATCGAAACTCCTTATGGCCCAAATGGATATTCCAATGGCGAATGCATCATGAATTCTATTTTATATATTATGGCCTACCAAAATGTTAATTTAGCCTAATTTTTGGAGGTTTTCCATATTTTGGTCCTTAGAACCTAATGGACTAAATTGATCGAGACTCACATGCAAATATGTAATTCAAGTAAAATAAACAAAAAGAACTTACATGTTTCCTTCTATTTCTTGTTACATGCGTAAGGTGATCCAAGGTGCATCTTGCATATGTGCACATATTGATATATGCGCGCATGCATTGCACCCATGGTAGATCCACACCATCCATCACGCAAAGTCAAAGCATAATAACATATTTAAAATAAAATAAATACTAACCTTTGCAAGTTGTTCTTCCGCTAATCTTTTTATTATTATTATTTTATTTTATTTTTACACATACACACACACCCACACACACATGCTTACACATGCACACCGTAGGTACTCAAACCCTTAACCCAGTGTTGAAACTCTTGGGAGTCTACCACCCTCGGCTAATCTCTCTACTTTAATCTTCTCTTTTTGATCGGCAAAAAATGTCCGTGCTTATAAAGAAAAGAGAATAAAACAGATAAGAAAATGATGAGGGAAGTTTCAACCGATTTGATCCCCTTTTTAAAATATAAAATTTTAAAATTTAAGGAACAAAAAATTTAAAACTGATTTATTTTCCATTGATATGTGGAGTCTATCTCATTCCTTATGAGTAATCTATTTCACTAATCCGCTTTATTATATCATGTTATGCTATGAACCAAAGGACAAGATATATCTAACAATATATGAGTGAGTGGTGATGATAGACGGTTGGCTGAATTGGATTAATAGTGACTAGGGTCACGTAATTGGGATAGTGTAGATCACTAGGAAAATCCACCCCGTTCATTCAACTTCTTGGATCTTGTTAACTGATGAACTAAAAATGGAGCTTATTTGGTAATCATGTGTGCCATAAAGATTGAAAATCAGCTTAAACCTGTCTATGAACTTTCCCTATGGCTAGATCTGATGATCATTTTGGATCTTCTCAATGGGTCCTAATGTGTTTGACTGGTCAAAATCTACTTCCCATTTGCAACTAAATGAGCTGAGAGATAACATGTGATACTAAAATAAAACACATTGGTGTTATCTTTACTCCCTTTGTTATTTAAAAAACTATCATATATTATATTAAGATACGGTTTTGCATAGACATGGAGTCTCGCATCCCTTAGTTTTTGGAAAAAAAAAAAATTAATGTAAATAACTCTCATTCACACCATTAGTTTCAAATGAAACTTTACCATGGTCCATCATTTCGTCTGCTCCATCAACAAGTAAAGTTTGAGCCTTGATTTACAAAGATGGCCAAAATGCCTTTTTAATGACTCACATCTACCTATAATTTAAATCAACGTGTATGAGATTTCGATGGTCCATTTTGCGGATACAAACATGATAGACGAGAACATGAAAGGATAAATTTTAAGTAATTGGATGTTTAGGATATTAATTGTACTTACAGGTTATTGTACGGTCAGTTTTATAAAAGGATATATAAAAAATAGTTCTTGGATGTGATTTATATTAGAAACGTATACCGTTAGATTTAAGTGAATGTTTCATCGGTGTAAAATGCTTAGATCATAATTTTGACAGTAAGTTAAGCATATTTATAAGTGACGAACAAAATGAGTAGATTCAAATTTTAATTTGATGTGCGAACAAGTGGATGTGAAGATTTGGTAATTAGTTTACTTTGATCAGGTGGTCCAAATTCAAAGTGGTTGGTCAGATATCTTCATCTGATTGTGATTATATCAATGGTCAGTTTTAATTTACAGGTAAGAATATTAAGTTATTTAATGATTCATCATATCAATCAACGGTTGAAAAATGCTCCCTATGCTTAGATTCAGGTTAAACTACATAAATATTAATGGATCTACAAGTATACAATTGAATACGTGTAAAAGTGTAATCGTACATCCTTACGTATGGGTAAACTCACATCCAAAATTTCATATTGTTACAGATGCCCACCCTTAATTTTTTTTTTCAGGGTCACCATTACATGTATGTGAAATCCACTTTCACAATTAGATACATATATTCCCAATTTCGTTCTAGTGCCAAAAAGAACAGGCTAACTTGTAATTTATGTGGGTCATACCAAAGTAAATAATTAACAGGGACGTCTACCCTTAATTTTTATAGGGCCTACCATGATAATTACATAAAATTCACTCCTACCACTCAAATGTCACACCAAAATATAGGCCTAGGCCTAAAAATCAAGCTTATCCATTATTCATGTGGGCCATACCAACGAAACAGTTTGGTGGGTAAGTGTTTCCTGTACACTGTTTTCAATGGGCTGTTCCACCTGAATCATGAGTTAAGTTTTTAGCACTGGCCCTAACAGGGGTAACTTGCTGGTTGCAATGGACTTTGCATAAACATCATAGTGGGGCCCACTCTTGCCGCCGCCCCTTAACTTGCAAGGCCAGCCCCAACCACTGTGTAAATTTAAGGGAAGATACTTTAATGATAATTACTTACAACGATGAGGAAGATTTTCTTAAACCTTTAATATATATATATATATATATATATATATATATATATATATATATATATATATATATATATATATATATATATGGTAATGTAAATTCTATATTAAGCAGTAGGTTTTGTAAAATTCTCTAAAAATAATGTCATGAGAAAATTTACAAAAATATCATGCAAGAGCAAGAGATAATTACTTAAATGTTATGAAGGGCGAGGAGTTTGGGACTCTTTTTTATGTTTGCTTGACATGGATGTAATCTTTCACCCTCCACGATTCAAGAAAGGTGAACGCATTTTAACCTCGTGCCCACAAACTGCCCCCCCTTTTCAGGACTAAGTACAAAAGTTGTGTGATGCTTGATTGAAAATTTATACAGTTTTACTTGGGATCATGGATGCCACGTGCCCTAAAGTTATGTGAAAGGTGGGCAATTATTACATGTAAACCAAGCCAACTCGCTACACTTTATGGTTCAAGGCTCATGATGTGTATGAATGGTAACTCCCACTTTATGGCATTTGGCGATCTTTTCTCAGTAGTCAATATGATTAGATCCATGGACTGCCACCTAGCCTCTAATCCCATGGGGCCCACTTTGTTGTTTGTGAGAAATCCAACCTCATTTGTTAACTCCATGGCCCACTTTGTTGTTTGTGAGAAATCCAACCTCATTTGTTAACCTTATGGCCCACTTTGTTGTTTGTGAGAAATCCAACCTCATTTGTTTTGCCTGCTCATTTTAAGATACATGACAAAAAATATAGGCAGATAAAAACCTCAAAGTGGGCCCAGCAATGGTATAGTGGCCGCTTAATCCTCACCATTTCAGGGTGGGCGTTTAGTCGTCGCCATTTTATGTTGCTTAACCCATTTGAGCTTGGTATGGGCGTATCTTTTCGGCCCATGCAATAAAATGAGTCTGGTCTGGTGTACTGCCTCCTGACAGCGCTTCATTACCCGGACCTCACTTAATCCGGACTTGCGTTGGGTGCCACCACGCCTGTCCTGAGCTCGGTGGGCCTATGAGGGGCAGCGTGATGTAAGTGCTTTTCCCACACCGTTCACCATTTTTCCATATCGTTGTAAGGTATAAGTCAAAAAAGAGGCGGATCAAAAGCTCAAGCGAACCACAGTGAGCATTAAATGCCTACGGTTGAAAACTACGGACGGGGGCAGAGAAGTCTTGGATCAAGCTGATATTTGTGTTTGACGTTCATCCAGGTCCATGTGACCTTATGAACAGATTCGATGGAGAATAAAGATCATGTTGGGCCCTAGGTTTCAACGGTTGGCGTCGTTATCACTGCTGTTTCTTGTAGGGTGGCCACTCGAGCCTTGATATGCAACATTTTAATATAATTTTATTTTTTTTGTCTTATACCAAAAAACTATACGGAAAATGGATGGACGGTGTGGATAAAACCCATACAACATGGTGGGACCCTCAGTGACCCTGCCTCAGCCAAGCCCGGGACAGACGGCTAGTCGACTTAATCAGCGCACCGTCGGTTGACCAAAAGACCGCAGCCATGGCGTGAATAACTTATCTGACGTTTGCTCGAATACATCCTCGCGGATTTACGATACTTCGGAACTTTAGCCATCCAATATCAGTCATTTTCCAATGATCCAAGCCGTTCATATGACAAGTCACTTTTTACGGTCGGAAAAATACAAATTCAAATTTCGCTGGATTATTTAAAACCTTAGATAATTTGGCTCTATTGCTTTGAACATGAACGGTCGCCATAAACTTTCTACAGTAAATGGGTTTGAATATTCAATCTTAGGGGTATTTTGGTCATTTCCCATCCAAGTAAAGCCCAATCACATAAACGGTTTCTTCCATCGGAAAAGGCTCAAATCCAACTGTTAGAATCCTCAATTATCTTCCTCTTTACAGTGTCGTGATATATTCGAGAAAACTTCTGACTTCTCTGGCCACAGAGCATCGAGAGCTCAGCTTCCTGCCTGTAACACTAGCAATACCATCCTTCCACCAATGGTTGCTGCTCTTTCTCATCTTCTCTTCTTCTTCCCTCTGGTTCTTCCACTCTCTGCCACAGCCCAAATTGACCACAATGTAAGCTTGGGATCGTCTCTCTCTGCAGGCGGCCAAAACTCTTCCTGGATTTCGCCCTCTGGAGACTTCGCTTTCGGATTCTATCATCTCACCAACAGAAATCTCTTCTTGCTAGCAATCTGGTTCGAAAAAATACCCGAAAAGACTATGGTCTGGTTCGCTAACAGAGATAATCCAGTGCAACAAGGATCGACGGTCCAGCTCACAGAAGATGGACGGCTCGTGCTCAAGGACCATCAAGGCCAGCTGATATGGGAACCCAAATTCATAAATGGTAGTGTCTCTTATGCTTCCATGCTCAACACTGGCAACTTCATTCTATCAAGCAGTGATTCCGTCGATAGATGGGGAAGCTTCGACGATCCGACCGACAGCATCTTGCCGACACAGGTGTTGAATATCGGTGGCAAGCTTTCTCCTCGTCTGACACAGACCAACTACTCAATTGGAATGTTCGAGCTCCGTTTTTTGCCGGATGGTAATCTTGTTCTCAATCGCTTATCACTCCCAACTGGAAATGCTTACGAAGGTTATTATTCAATCAATTGGGCTACATTTACATTCTACGAAGGAATCAAAGCATACAAAATCTCACGCCGACGAACCTTGTTTTAACGGAAGACTTCTACTATAGGGCGACACTTGATATAGATGGAACATTCAGGCAGTATAAATACCCAAAGGCCGGCACAAGCAATGGGAGTGGGGGAGAGGGATGGTCCGTCGTGTGGTTCGTTCCTGAGAACATCTGCACGGCCGTCATATTCAACATAAGCAGTGGTGTTTGTGGATTTAACAGCTATTGCCGCCTCGGCAATGATGGATGGGGCATTTGCCAGTGTCCATATGGGTTTTCCTTCTTCGATCAGAGTAACAAATTCAAAGGTTGCAAGCCGTATGATGATGTACAAGCTTGCAAGCTTGATCCGTCAAGGCAGAGGGATCTGTTTGAACTGAGGGAGATGGGGGATACTGCTTTTCCTGGAAATAACTACGAAAGGATGGAACCCATGAGTGAGAATGAATGTAGAGATGCTTGCTTGGATGATTGTCGCTGCATGGTTGGCTACTTCAGGGACAGGACCTGTTGGAAGAAGAAGCTTCCTCTCTTGAATGGGAGGATGGATAGGAGTACAGGTGGAAAATCTCTCATTAAAGTATTGAAAGATAATTCTTCGCAGCTTCTTCTTCCTCCAGAACGGAAGGAGAAAGATCAAGGGAAGACAATCTTCGTCGGATCGATGCTTCTAGGCAGCTCCATGTTTCTCAATTTCACATTATTAGCGATCTCCCTGTTTGTTTCATCCAGATACCATAAGAGATCGCAGAAAGTTCAACGGAATTCGAATATGCTGCGATCAAATTTGCGGTCTTTTACTTGCAGAGAGTTGGAAGAAGCGACAGATGGTTTCAAGGAAGAGGTGGTTAGGGGCGCTTTCGGCACAGTTTATAAAGGAATCATGCAATTAGATTCCATGGCTACTTCCATTGCGGTCAAGAAGCTCGAGAGAGTTATAGAAGAGGGCGAGAAGGAATTGAAGACGGAAGTGGGAGCGATCGGCCAGACCCATCATAAGAATCTAGTCCAATTGCTTGGATTCTGTGAAGAGGGGCCCCACCGTCTTCTGGTGTATGAGTTCATGAGCAATGGGTCCTTAGCAAGCTTGCTCTTTGGGACTTCAAAACCCAACTGGAATCAACGGTTGAAGATTGTGTTCGGGATTGCTAGAGGGCTCAGGTACTAACACGAAGAGTGCAGCTCCCAGATTATACATTGCGATATAAAGCCTCAAAACATACTTCTAGATGATAATCTAATGGCCAAGATTTCTGATTTTGGATTGGCAAAGCTATTGAGGACAGACCAGACCCGAACAAGCACAGGCTTCCGAGGCACCAGAGGTTACGTTGCACCGGAATGGTACAAGAACATGCCAATCACGTCCAAGGTCGACGTGTACAGCTTCGGTATAATGCTGTTGGAGATTGTTTGTTGCAGGAAGAATGTCGAATTGGTGGTGGGGAATGAGGAGAGAGCGGTCTTGACGGATTGGGCCTATGGATGCTATAGAAGGGGGAGATTGGAAATGTTAGTGATGGACGACCAAGATGCAATGGAGGACATGAGGAGGGTGGAGATGCTGGTGAAGCCGGGGATTTGGTGCATACAAGAAGAGCCATCGCTGAGGCCTTGTATGAAGAAGGTGACACAGATACTTGAAGGTGAAGTTGAAGTTTCAGTCCCCCCTCACCCTTCCTCTTTCATTAGTTCACTTGGTTGATTCGATCTCCCTCTAGTGCGTACTGCTTACACCGGATTTTCGGTATATGCACGTGTGTGGGTGCATGTGTGTACTCTTGTTTTGTTTAATGCTCTAAAATTTTCTGTTGTGTTTTGCCATGGTATTTACCTATTTTACCTCGTCTGTTAGCTTTACAAAGCCTTGGAACCGTACACATCATAAAGATAAAAAAATAATTCTACTTGCTTCTCACTTGCTGCACTGATTCTACAATCGGATATACAATGGGCCTTTTATAGGCTTTTGCACCGATTATGAAATGACTACAATGCCCTCACTCCATTAACTACATTTATTCAAGTACTGCGGGATGGAATTCCACCCGCCATGACATATGGAAAATGTGAAAATTCCATTAACTACATTTATTCAAGTACTAAGGGATGGAATTCCACCCGCCACAACATATGGAAAATGTGAAAATTCTATAACGTCTAGCTTTTCAGTCACGTGAAAATTTCAGCGGTTGCTGGAGTATCTAAACTGTCCATTTGGTTTGGACATTTCAACATAGTCAACGCCCTCTTGCCATGACTTTAGCTACTTCTATTTTTCAAGAAATTAACCATATTGGCCTCGATCTATTGTAAATTTCTCCAGAGCAATTCAAATATTCCTTGGGTGGCTTTTTAACACACCTTTGAAAATTACTTAGATGAAAATGCCCCTATCTTTGTTTCAGTAGTCGCGTGGTTTTTTAGGGTCAGTTTGGGCGGTCGGATTAGACAGGATTTCGGTGGGATAGGATTCAAAAAACATCAATGATACACATGGCAGGGATTGTCCCTGTTGCCATGGGATTAAATTAATGCTATTCTTTGTTGATAGGACGGTGGTATATTGAATGGATATACCCACCATCATTTGAAATTATTGAGAATAACACACATGTGTTATATCTAAACCGTTCATTTATTTTGTAACCTCATTTTATGGCATGGGCCTAAAAATGAGGTAGATCCAAAACTTATGTAGCCCCAAAGAAGTTTTCAATGGTAAGTATTCAATCCCTGTTACTTTCTATGGTGGAGTCCACTTGAGCTTTAGATCTACGTGATTTTTTGGCCCATGCTCTAAAATAATCTCAATAAATGAGTGGACGGTATGGATATAGCCCACACATCATGTTGGGACCTACACAACTTCCCAAACATTGAGTGAAATTGGCACGAGAATCAATGCAATTCCATTTAATGTAATTCAAAGCTTTTCCATTCATTCCAAACGTGGAATGGAATTGGCAGATGAATCTCATCCCACCTAATCCCTTCTAATTCCACCGCCTAAACTGACCCTTAGGGAATAAGAAGTTACGTTGTATTTAATGCCAAGAAAGTGATGTGTTTGGAATCTTTTTTTGTGCGTGGACAAGGACCAAACTCGTTGGGCCCATATTGATATATGTGTATAATCGATGTCGCCCATCCTTTTTGTCGTGTCATTTTAGGGCTATGGCCCAAATATCAGCCTGATCCAGAGCTCGTGTGGGTCACATAATAGAAAATAATGGTGACAATAGAACCCATTGTTAAAACTTTCTCGGCTCACTGTTATATTTGTTAGAAGTGGACACTATCGAAGTCAGGACTTTTTGGGCCCATGGCGAGCTGGCTGACAAGGTGGACGGAACAGATCACCTCATTATAAGCCTTAAAGCTATTATACCAATGGTTATCCTTTCATTTGATAGCAAAGGAAGTGAACGTGTAGCAACTGCGACCTATATAACATGACAACTACAACCCATGACAACTATAACTCATGACAACCACGACCCATATAACATGACAACCACGACCCGGGTATGGGTCGTGGTTGCCATGATATATGGGTCTTGGTTTTCATGAGGTAAGGGTCGGTTGTCATGAAGTAAGGGTCGTGGTTGTCATGCTTTATAGGTCGTAATCTTCATTTTATAGGCCTTGGCAAGGACCAACTAGTGGGGCCTATATTGATGTATGTAAATAATCCATGTTGTCCATCTTTTTTGTCGTGTCATTTTACGGCTAGAGCCCAAATATCAGCCTGATCCAGAGCTCATGTGGGCCACATAATAGAAAATGATGGTGACAATGGCACCCACTGTTGATATTTGAGCCCACACGAGCTCTGGATCAGGATGATATTTGAGTCCTAGCCGTAAAATGACACGGCAAAATGGATGGGTGGCATAGATTGTTCACATACATCAATATAGGCCCACTAGTTAGTCCTTACCAAGGCCTATAAAATGAAGAGTATGAACCACATAGCATGAAAACCACGACCCTTACCTCATGACAACCACGACCCTTACCTCATGAAAACCATGACCCATATATCATGACAACCACGAACCATACTCAGGTAGTGGTTGTAATGCGGTAAGGGTCATGGTTGTCATGTTATATGGGTCGTGGTTGTCATGGCTCGTAGTTATCATGTTATATGGGTCATGATTTTCATGTCATATGGGTCGCGGTTGTTACATGTTCACTTCTTTTACTATCAAATGAAAGTATAGTCATTGGTACAATAGCTTAAGGCCCACAATGGAGTGATCTGTTCCGTCCACCTTGTCGGCCAGCTCGTCGTGGGCCCAAAAAGTCTTGACTTGGGCAATGTCCACTTCTAACAAACATCATAGTGAGCTTAAAAAGTTTCAACAATGGGTTCCGTTATCACCATTATTTTCTATCATGTGACCCACACAAGCTCCGGATCAGGCTGATATTTGGACCCTAACCCTAAAATAACATGGAAAAAAAGATAGGCAGCATGGATTATACACATACATTAATGTGGGCCCCACGAGTTTGGTCATTACCTACGCATAAAAAAGGGTTCTGTACACATAACTTTCTTAGCATTAAATACGATATAACTTCTTATTCCCTAAAAAACCATACAACCATTGAAACAAGGACAAGGGCATTTTGGTTCAATTAATTTCTGAAAGCTTGTCAGAAGACCACCCTCAGAATAGTTGAAAGGTTGAATCTCTTTAGGAAATTTAACCATACATCGAGGCCAGTACGGTCAATTTTCATTTTTTTCCCAGAAAGATAGGAACACATCACTTATAACTAGAGCTGGGCATCAGACCAAATCGGATCAGATTGGGTCCAACTCGATTCGGTCCAAAATCTATATAGGCTGACCCGAACTCGATCCGATTCGGAACCGAGTCCGAGACATCTGACTCAAACCGATCCGATGCACGATTGGCCTGACCCGAACCGAGTCCGACTCGATCAAGGAAACCGAGTCGAATAGGGTTGGGTACGATTTAGATCGAATTTTTTAACGGTGAAAATCATTATCCTCGCTGCTATTTTCGGTGTGGTCTATTTGAGCTTTAGATATGATTCAATGGTATGGACATAATAAATACATCATTGTGGGGCTCATGTAATTTTGATCTCATTTGAGCCGTTCGGACAACTTGGAGCTCAAGATGCGTAGCTATGTTGACGTGCACGAAAGGTAGTTGTGTTGAGTGTTGACGTGAACTTTGAGTTTGCATTGTTGTACTAACGTTAGCAAGTTTCGTGGGTTTGATCATGGGGTATGTGTTATATCCAAACCGTCCATCCATTTGGTGAGCTTGTCTTAAGGCTTGAGATGAAAAATAAGACAGATCTAACTATCAAGTGGACCACAAAAATTGTTTAACGGTGAAAATCATTATCTCTGCTGCTATTTGTGGTGTGGTCCAGATGATCTTTGGATATTATTTATTTTTTGGATAATGATCTCTAAAAATATATGAACGGTGTATATATAATAAATACATCACTATGGGGCCCATATAACTTTAATCTCCTTTGAACCATTCGTACAACTCGAAGCTCAAGGAGCATCAGTACTCGTCTTCACAAGACACGTACCTACAGGCTACAGCAGCTATATAGCTGGTGTGTGGTACTAAGTAAACTCTGTTGGGGCGCACCGTGAATGCATGTGGTTTATCCACTCTGGATCAGGTCGAATCGGATCCATTTGGATCGAGTTTCGGATCGGATCGGTCCGGATTGACTACGATCCGAACTCGATCCGAAAAACATTCGGATTTGAATGGCCCAACTCGATCTACACCGATCCAGGTCGTCGGTTCGGTTTGGATCGGGTCAGATCCACCAGATCGGGTTAGACATGCTCAGCTCTACTTATAACTTATACATAGAGAGAGGAATGACCACATGCGCACCTTCTCACGTGAGCACCCATGAGCACCTTTGCACACGCGTCTTAGTCACAACACTCCGCATGATGCGGCACCCCTTAAAACTTTATGAGCCCAATTTTCAGCCTAAACCAAAACTGTAGCGGGCCATAGAAAAGAGAAATGCAAATCAAGAGAGGAAATTGTTTCCTTTTTCCATGGCCCACTAGAGTTTTTTATCAAGCTTAAAGTTGGATAAGTGAGGTTTCAAGGGGTGCCGCATCACATGGACCGTTCAGATTCTATGCCTAAGAAGTGTGCAAAGGTGCGCATGGGTGCTCACGTAAGAAGGTGCATGTGCATTCCTCACGTACGCACATGCACTCCTTTTCACACGTGTCATTGGCGTGTAATCCAAACAGTCTATGTGAAGCAGCATCCCATGAAACCCCACAGGAACAATTTTCGCACTAATCTAAAACTATCGTGGGCAATATAATAGCAAAGAGAGATGCAAATCAAGAGAGGAAACTGTTTTCTTTTTCCATGCCCCGCCAAGTTTTGGATCAAAGTATAAGTTGGGCCCTAGGGATTTCATGGGGTGCTGCATCACATGGACCATTCAGATTTGGAACTCACATCACGTATGATGAGTTCTCAAAAAGTTTACGCGAGTTCCATGCGAACTGGTGTGCTGCTAGGTGTGTGTGTGTGTGTATACACACACTCAGCTGCGCACTAGTTCGAGAAACTCGTGCAAAGCTTTACTCTTTGTTATAGCCCACTAGAATTTAAAATTAGAGTGAAATTTTGCACTTTGGGGTTTCATAGGATTCCGCATCACATGGACAATTCAAATTAGACGGCCATGACATATGTGTAAAGGTGTGCACATGCGTAGGTGCGCAAGTGAGCATGACTTTATATGTGTGTGTGCGTGCAGGGGGCGTGAGAATCATTGCTATAAAGCTTAAAACAGACAAATTTAAGCCTCAAAATGCAGCCTCTCAATAAAAGCGTAAAAAAAAAACTAAATGATAGGATTTTTTGCCCCAGGCTCGACCATTTGTGAGCCTCACTCGACCGGTCGAGGACTGGTGCATGACCAGTCGAGTGAGGCTCGACTCAAAGTCTAGCGACCATCCAATACTTTTCTCCAGGGTGCTCGACCAGTCGAGGGAGGTGCTCGACCGATCGAGTGGGCTGTTTGACCGGTCGTGGGTGGCACTCGACCAGTCGGGGTTACACAGATTTGAGTCCGAATCTTATGTAGACTGTGGAAATCTGAGGCCTTTTGAGACAAGGTGCGGAAGGAAGTTTCTTAAACTATAAATAGGGGTGCCTAGGGCTTTTCTAGGTAATGCAAAAGGGTTTCCTAAAGCTTTGCAAGGGTTTGCGAAAGGGATTAGAGCTATCAAAGGTGTGTGTGTGTGTGTGTATGTGTGTGTGTGTGTGAGTGTGTGTGTGTGTGTGTGTGTGTGAGAGAGAGAGAGAGAGAGAGAGAGAGAGAGAGAGAGAGAGATAGAGAGGAAGCTTGTGAAAGAGAGGTTATGCTCGTAGAGGTGATCTACTATACCTCAGCACTTCCACGTCCTCGTAATCATTGAGATCTCTCTGTTTTTCTTTTATTGTCTTATTGTTTATCCGCTCATATGAGCGTGAGTGAAGAAGGTCGTAACGTTCTACTTCACAGTGGATTGTTGATCTGGACGAGGTCCCGTGATTTTTACCTCTTTGAGGGTTTTCCATGTAAAAATCTCTTATGTTGTGTGGTTTATGCTTTGATTTATTTTATTGCATTATTATTCCATAATTCTAATTTATTTCGGGAGGGTAGATCCTAAGGTTTTGTGCAAAGCCCCCAACACTAAATACATAACTTCAATATCCGCAAAATAGCTGCATAACCTAACTTAACTAAATCCACAAAGAGACAACACGAGCCGGCCCAACTCAGACAAGAAAATCCAGCCTCTCAACAAAAACATAAAAAATAAAAATAAAAATAAACAATACCAAAATACATAATTTCAACATCCACAACCCAGCCGCATAACACAACTGAACTGGATTCACAAAGTGGATATGTAGACCTAACAAGCGCTTAATCCCTGTGGAAATGGAAAATTGTGAATTTCAACAATAATTTGTTAAGCATTCTTTTCCATCCACATTGATTTTTCATAATTTCTTTATAAAATTTTAAATGAAGAAAACAAATTAATTTCACGTTTGGTAACCTTGTGTCTTCTCTGAGTAGGAAATCAAATTTACGTTTCCTTTTAGAGGTAAATGAATATTTACAATGTAAGAAAATTTTAGAAAATACAAATTAGGTTTTAAAGACTAATCTCTTTCTCTTCTTTACCTTGAACAGATTACAAGTATGTTTTCCACTCACTGATTTTAACACTAAAGACTTTTTTGGATTCATAAAAAGCATGAGAAAGTAAATATATAGTGTTTCTTGGGAAACTTTATTTTTCAGGAAACTGTGGTAAAAGTTATATTATTTCCCTCATTTGTTTCTCAACAAGATTTTTGAAAAAAATAAAGAAAAAAAAAACTAGATCTATTTTTAAAATTTTTTATTTGGCAAAATAAAAAAATTTCTTTAAAAAATTGGGTAATTAGTAGCATGTATCAGAATAGTACAAGTAATAAACATGGGATTCTTAGATATGAATAGTGGCACCTGTGTTATACACAACATACATGGGTAAGTAAAGTTGAATTGTAGCATGCATGGTATATGTGAGGTGCTTGAAGTTGTACTATAGCACACGATATAAGACACGCATTAGCACATTCAAAATGTGAGCACTGCAGCTATATGACAGCTCTCATGCACATTGTTACCATTGACATGTGGAATATTTGGACGATTGAAGATGGACAATGTAGCACATGTGGCACATTGGTGCATGTGGGGTTGCTTTGCACATATGAGGCACAATATAATATGAAAGGTAGCATAGTGGCAAGTGCGAGGCATATTAAAGATGGATAATGTTTCGTTTGGCATAATGTGACACATGTGAGGTGATTTAAGACGGTGGTAGTGAGTGGAGATACCTCCTTTCAACACTTGAGGTCTTGGTATCGATCCCTAGCCGGGGTGGCTAACATGGAGTGTGTGTACTGACATGGGTGTGTACTAACAACCTAACCCAAAAAAAAAAAAAAAAAAAAAACACAAAAAAGAACAAAAAACAAAAAACAAAAAAAAAAAAAAAAACAAACAAACAAACAAACATGGTGGTACTATATTTGTGAAATACAACACGTACTCGTAGAGTCGGGTCAAGTTGGGCTTCAATGATTGGAGCCCAAGCCCAACCCAAAAAGGCTCGAGCCCAGTCCACAGGCCAAACTAGCAGGTCCAAACCCTGCCCGGTTGCCCCTTGGCTCATTATTAAGAGTGGAAGCATTAATTCCAAATGATCCTAGAGCATATCAGGAAAACAAGAATTATACAAAGCACCAGCAATGTATATCTCAATTTTTTAATTGCCAGAAATGGGACATGTAATACAACGATCTAATGCATGAATATTATGGGACACATTGTACAGTTGGAAGTTCAAACATCAATTTTAATTACGCTTGATGAGAAGCAATATCATCTTGCCAAAGGTCTTCAATCTTTGCAACCTTAAATGTAGATGAGGAACTAGGACTTTGTATTTATAGAAAAAGAAGACTGGGTATTTTTAAAAAAAGGCACACAGTAATTCAGCCCAGCACAAACCAAACTTACTACCTTAAATCTGTCGGTAATGATCACAACTACTGTGGGTTCCACTGGTATGGATAATCTAATACTACGATCATGTGGGCCCACGTAATAAAATCTTATACTTGGGACTCAAGCAAGTCATGTTTTCCTGATTACTAATAGAAATATACGTGTATATTTAAAACTTAAATCTTTTTTTAATACACACCCACCCACACTACATGAGCCTTCTGATCTTGCAGCTTGTCTACCACTGAGCAATGGAGCTAGACCTCTTGATCAAAGCATAAATCACCACCCATGTAAGGCAATATACACGATGGTTTGGTCATTTATCAAGTGTGACACTTGGGAAGAGTTTCTACTCTAAAAATGAGTTTTGAGTTTTTATGGCCTCGTTCAATTGAGAGTCTATAGAAAGGTTTGATGTGACGAGTTGACCCAGTTTTTATGCCCACAGAGTTAAAATGGAGCAGACTCGTTGGAGTGAAAATACTTCGAGTAGGTAAGTACTAACGAAGTTTTCCCATAACCAGGTGACTTGGATGAGTCTCTTAAGTCCTGCCAATTTGTTTTTCTCCTTGTTTTTCCTCATCCCTCTCCGTCCGTGATTCCTACAGCTACTTTCTACTCATCGAGGGTTACCCATCCAAGTAAAAGAGCCTTGTTCAATACCACAATGGATGGGCAGTACTGTTTTCCTGTTCATTTGGTTTTTTATCTCCCTCAACTTTGGACTCATGCCATGAAATAATAATTCAGAATGGATTGGCAATACATAATTGTAGCGCACGCATGGACGCGGATTGCGAGCTAGGCCGTCCGTCTCTAACCCCAAACGGGCAGTTCCATGGGAGACCCCACTGTGATGTATCTATCTATCCATGACGTACATTCCTTTTGTCAGATCATTTTAATATACGATCACAAAAATAAGGCAGATCTAATGCTCAAGTAAACCACACCAAATACTTTGTGCATTTAGTGCAACTCAAGCTTATTACTTGATGTGGTCCAGTCGAGCTTTGGATCTACTTTATTTTTGTGCGCATACCTTAAGATAATCTGAGAGAAGGGATGGACGGCCTGGATAAACAGAACTGCCCGTTGGGGGCTAGAGTCGGGCGTGTGTACTGGGGGACGAGTACATATTGCGTAGCTTATACGGCAATACAGACTAGGGCTGCAACTTGCGTGCAGGTTGACCCAACTTTAATCACGGGTGGGTTGAACCAGGTTGTCAGGTCTTTTGGCTCGTTCCGGTTGAAAAGACAGCAACCCATAAAATCTTAGATGGTTCTCTTATTGGAATTCAGGTTAAGTCAGGCCAGGCTGTTGGTTGGCCCTCTTTTGGTCAAGGTGGGCCCCAGCTCCCCAACAACTCTAGTCCAGATGACCCGAATTACAATCCGTCAAAAGGAAAATTTCCATCATGGATTAACGTTTTAAATATCATAACGTGTTGAATCAAATGCAAGGTTGAAAAACTTGGCTGACGTTTTCTTGCCTGTATTAACTGTTCGTAGCCTCAATGGATTGGATTAACTTAGGCCCGAACATACATGCCCTAAAATGAGTTTTCAAACAGGATGCACGGGGTGGATATAAAGCACAGACATCACGGTGGGCCCCACGGGTAGGGATCCCACCCACCAAAGGCCTTTTTTAAAGAGCGCAGTTTGGGTATGTGCCTTACATCCCTAGCCGTGCGGCCGTACGTGCCTTACATCCACACCGTTCATCCATTTGTCATCCAACATGTTGTTAAGGTAACGAAGACCAGAGAGACTGCATAAATATCCGCTTGATACAAGACTTTTGTGACCCAACATGTCAGTTTTTATTAGTCAATTACTAATTTTCCTGTATTATGGCCCATCTGAGTTTCGGATGTGCTTCATTTTTAGGACCATGAATTAAAATCAGTTCTTAAAAACGTGGATATAAGGCAAATATCCCACCCACCTCAGTGGATCCGGGAATCCACCCAAGCCACGCCCATTTGGGTAGATGTACGTGAATGCCTAATGATGGGGCTGAGGCCACTATGATGCACGTGTCTTACATCCACACCATCCATCCAATTTGAAAGCTCATTTCAGAACGTGATCCCAAAAAAAATAAAAATAAAAAAGCCACGTTAAAAACTCATGTGAACCATACCACATGAAGCAGTAGTGATTGAATCTTCCACCATTAAAAACTTAATGTGGACCACTGAATATTTATTTGCCATCCAACTTGTCAACAAGGTCACAAAGTCATGGATGAAGGACCAAACAAATGCCAACTTGATCCAAAACTTCTGTGGCCCACAGGAAGTTTTCAATGGTTCATTACTCCTGGTTTCTTGTATTATGGTTCAAATGAGTTTGGATCGCTTCATTTTTGAGACCGCATTAAAATGAGTTTTAAAAAATAACAGATAGTGTAATGTAAGGTATGTATCACAGTGGGCCCCACTGTCAGGGATCCCACCCACCTCAGTGGACGCACCCTTTTTAAAGGTTATCTTCCGAGTGCATACATGGCCATCTCTGGTAGCGTGCACCCCACTAATCACATCTGGCCAAATCGCCACACTCCTGCAGAGGGTGCCAAGGGCCTGAATACCTGATCTGCAGGGATGGAACATATGTTAAGGAGGCATTTGAATAATAAGTTATTTTGGATAAGCTACTTATGATGAGTGATCATCCATCGTAGGTCATTCATCACTATTGCTAGAGCTTTAATATGCATCAATTATTGTAGAGGTGTGAATACCTCTCATATACAAGCGTAGCAGTGCCATCACTTTCTTGACTTTGGTATTAATTTATTAGTGTAACTAACTTATGTCTTTTACTTGGATATAAAAATATATTTGATATAGAGTTGTTACTGGCCAAATAAATCTTAAAACTTATGGCTAGATAGAAACCCTAAAATTAAGTAAGGCCTAAAAATCTCCCTATTACCCAACTCAAATGACTCTCATAATAAATACACGATTATGTACAGATACTTCGGTGACAGAACATTAAAACTGTAACCTCACTTAACTTGGGGGTAATATAATTGAAAATCATTCAAACGGTCGGTTTCTGCCTTAATGAAAAAAGATAATTGAGTCATTATAAAAATGAATTTTAATCCTCCTTGCTTGTGGCAATCACAGGATGTGGACTCATAATGAAATCTGTTAGTCAAGCCATGACCACGGGCGGGGTGGTAAAGGAAAAGAGAAACAAATAAATAAAAATCAATAGAAGGCTGAGGATTTTCCAACGCATGTGATTTGAAATGCCAAAATCCCTTTCAGCAGAACGTCCTGATACTAGACAAGACACGGTAGAATTCATTGTCATTTACTGTTCAACGACGTCTAACCGTAAAATAAGACAGCCATTGTATTATTGTAATATTGGAAGATATCCATCAATCCAGCACCTAATTTTGCTGGCAATCTTGACCATGTTCTTCGTTCTTAAGCACCCACTCAAAGATAATGTTTCTTCCCAATCTAGCTCAAATCTAATCGATTTGGTGCACATGTACAGCTAGAAAATCATAACAGCTGAACAATCATAACCATCCAATTGGCGGCTACGAAATGGATGGTCAAGACTATCTGAAGGGGTAAAATCGCATGGTTACTACTACATGCCCAGAGTGATTTTTTGGGTTATGCTCCATCCACAAGTGGGTCCACCCTTTCCATAGTCTAGATGGCACACTTTAAAAAAGATGATCAAATGATCAGAACTGTCCATGTTTTGTACACTGCGCTGCTGCGCACCAGAGGAGATACGTTCACAACCATCCATGTTGGCTCACATTCAACTCAATAGATCAAAGGGACGTGTAAGATTTATGTAGTCTAGATGTACTTAAGGGTTGGATATTGTAATCAAGCATCAAGGTGCCCCCACTAGAGTTGTGATCAGTCTCAAATTCATATAAAGAATGGTATACTTGAACTGTGATACACAGTGTCTTAATGGATTAAGAAACTCTAAAACGTGTTTAGCTTCGAGAAGTTTCAGTGAATTACAAGATCCTCTCTTGCAAATATTTAAAGAGGGCTGTTTTTCAATTTTGAAATCAAAAGGGATTAGTACCCTTTTTAGTTATCCAACAAGCCTAATTGCGTTAGTTTTGCGGAAGTGGATTGCGTGCTGAGTAACTCGGTACGGTAAGCGTACAGAGTAAACTCCCTGGGCCCCAATGTCATTCATGCATTGTATCCACTCCGTCCGTTTCTTTTAACACATAATTTTAGGAATTGTCCCAAAATTGGAGAATATCCAAGCCTCAAATGGACCACACCACCGGAAAATGTGTGAATTGAACATCTACCATTGAAAAATTCTTGGGGACAAAAGAGGTTTTAGATCAAGCTGATATTTGTGTTTTCCGTTTATCCATGTCTTTCTGATCTTATGAACAGGTTGGATGACAAATAAACATTACTGAGCCCTTAGAAAATTTTCAACGGTTGAAATCAATACTTCCATTTTTTCCAGTGGTATGGCCCACTTGAGCTTTGTATATGCATTAATTTTGGGTTGAACCCATAAAATGATCTGAAAAAACGAATAGAGGGCGTGGATAAATCACATGCATTCGCAGTGGGCCCAACTGAGTTTACTCAGTACCATAAGAGCGTACTGAGTAACTCAGTAGGCAATCCGATTTCTAGTTTTGCTTCTTGGATGGCCGTCCACAGGCCTGACAGATTGGCCAGGCCCTTTCTAAACCCTGTGTGGGCCTGGGTTGCGGGCTCTCATTTTATGCCCAAATTTTTTTCGTACAACCGCGCACACGTTTGGGTCCTGATGGGCATAGTCTATGGGCTTGAACCCATTTAAAGTTTTGATGTGGGCCTCTCTTTTAAGCATGTTCTATGGGCATAAGTTATGGGATTTGAGCTATCAATTATGCATACAATGGGCATACCATCTGGATCGTTCATCGTGTGGATGATTAAATGCCCAGATTCATCATTATGTGGACCTTAAGTATTAGATTTGGACTATCCTTCTTATAGACTCTGATGTAGGATCTGACCGTCCATTTGAATCTGATCAATCATTCTATCTAGACTATTCATCTTGTGATATTGTGCCAAGATTGGAATGCTCGACGTGCAAATCATGTGTGTAGAGTCCTAATTAGGCTTAGTTTTATGCACATGACCCATTCTCCAAAAGCTAGCATGGATTGTTGGCTTAAAGGAAGGGAAAAGGGCGAAAACTAACCATTTATTTCCATTTGGAGTATCCATCTTTCAACGGTCAATGCTAGCTACTTTCTAAGTCAAATTGGAATACTTTATTTATAATCCATTGAAGATGGGATTATATTCATAATCTTGAAGTTTAAATTTGTGGAATCAAAATCAATTATGTTAGCCATCATGATGACTCCTATCGATGAAGATTTTATAGATTTTTACCGTCAATATTGGGATACATTTGTAGGATGGCATATAGTTGCATTTGCATTAAATGTTGACGTAATGAAAATATAAATGATTACCATTTGGCAAAAACATGAGTTATGAGGAGTAAACTATGTTGTTGATGTAAGGTTGAGAGACTCATCTTACTCCCAAGTAATGCGTGTCTCGAATTTACATAATTAGCATCAGTTAACTTCATGTTTAAGGGAGTCTCTTGCATGTCATGACTTCCTCATATATGAGGAGTAATGATGATGTGATTGATTCTTACTAGGATTGATTAGTTGGGCTCATCTTCATCCTGGGTAATTCAATAGAAAGCCCCAATCAATTGAATGATTGTCATAAATTTTGTTCAACATCAAATTATACATCTGAATTATTTAGATTAAACACATTTGTTAATGTGAGTACATTTTATAATCAGTTAACATTCCAATGCAATCACATCACGTTTCTCTTTTAACCATGTTTAATTATCCCTAACGTATATAATGCAAATGCTCTACATGGAAATAAAGTAGGATCTAAGAGAAAAGTGGATTATGAAAATTCATCTATATTGTGGCACAAGTACTGATCAAGCCATATCTCTCAAGATATATTGAAAATGCTAGTGTAAGAATTAATTCTTCATTTTCTGAACTTTTTCGACTTTAAAGTGTGTACATATTATATAACGGGTAAACATACCAAAATTAGGAAAAAAAATGTCCAACTAGGTGTGTAGGACTTTAAGAGGTAATACATACAAATATTCGTGGTCCATTTTCCTACTACATCTTGAAATTGATAAAGATATTTTACAACTTTTATAGACAACTACTCTTATTTTTTGTATCTATATCTTATAAATAAAATATAAGATGCCTTAAATGTTTTTAAATTTTATAAACACGAAGTTAAAAATCATCTTAATAAAAATATTAAAGTCGTCAGATCTGATCATGGTGGTGAGTACTGTTGTAGTACAACGAAACATAATACAATCCACGACCGTTCGTTAAGTACTTACAGAATTATGGTATTATACCCAATACATCATACATATGATGCCAGATCATAATGGTATGCTTGAAAGACGCAACAGTACCCTAATGGACATGGTGCATGGCATGATTAACAATTCGACGTGATCATATACTCTATGAAATGATGCGATTAAAACCGCAATTCTTATCCTTAATTAAGTCTCCAACAAAGTTATAATGAAAATTCCTCCTGAATTGTAGAATGAAAGAAAATCAATTCTCCAATACTTTCACATTTAAGATGTCCCACTAGGGCCAAATCCTATAACCCGTATGAAAGAAAGTTCGATCCAAAAACCATAAGTTATTTGTCTATTAAGTACTCGAAATATCAAAAGCTTGTCAATTCTACTATCTTTCTAACTCCATGAAGATTATTGAGATTGAAAATGCTAGGTTCATTAAAGACACTAAAAATAATAGAAGCACGCATATTTAGAATATTATATTCGATGAAGAACAAACTGTGGCTCTCGTTGTAATTATTTTTTACAACGTGGGTATAAATCCTGCAATTGAGCTTATGATCACTACAAATCACCATGTTGAACATCATATACAACCCATTAAAGAAGAAAATCAAAATTCAATATAAGAAAGTAAAACATTAAGAAGATCACACAGAGAGAGGAGGCATGTGATTCCAAGTGATTATCTTGTATACTTATAGTAGTACGAGTTTAACATAGGGATGAAAAGGGATCCGAAATCCTTTACATAAGCCAAACAAAGTGCAAACTCCTCTTAATGAGTTGATGCCATAAAGAAGGATGGTAAAGTTTGGGATCTTGTTAAATTAACCAAAAAAATAAAGCTGATTGATTATAAATGAGTATTTAATACCAAACGAAATTGTAAGGGTAATATCAAAATATATAAAGTCAAACTTGTTGTTAAGAATTTTAATCAACGGGAATGAATCAATTTTAAGGAAACTTTCTCACCAGTATCCAAGTAATATTCATTCGGTATCATAATGACTCTTGTAACTCATATGGGTTTGGAGTTGCACCAAATATATGTGAAAACTACATTTTTTTTCAATGAAAATTTAGAAGAAAACGTATACATGTTGCAATCAAAAGGTTTTACAACCGATAACTCAAAACATATAGTTTGCAAACTTAAGAAATTCATTTATAGGTTGAAACAGGTGTCGCGATATTGATACCAAAAGTTTCATGAAATGATTTCATCACATGGCTTTATAGAAAATATTGTCGATGAGTGCATCTACATTAAGACCGATGGGAGTAAGTTCATTATATCGGTCTTGAATGTCGACGACATTCTGTTAGTTAGCAATGACATTAAGATGTTGTGCAGTGACATTAGGAGCGTTGGTGTATTATCCAACAGATATTTTCTTCAAAATTATAAAGCATATTTTGTAAAATATTTTTTGAAATCTTAGACATTGATCATTGTTGCCCAAGCAAGAGAATGTAAGAGTTTTATAAAGTGGGCTAATTGATCAATAATCTACATCTATTCGAGGGTTAGATATTATGATCGGGAATCCTAATGGGCCTCACTAGAGTTGTGATCAGTCTCCAATTCATGTAGGGGTAGCATGCTTAAACTGTGATAAATACAGAATCTTAATGTACTAGGAAACTCTGGAACGTGTGAAGTCTTTGAGGAGTTTCAATGGGTTACCAACTTCTCTCTGTTGTAAATACTTAAACAAATTTGGGTCTCCAAATCTACAGACGTTGGAAGCTCTCTTTCCCATGTAATCGTTTCCCTAAGGGCGTAAGGTGTAAAAGACTGACGATTCCTTTCAGTAATGGCTTCTCAAGAATGTATGCTTTACATTTCAATCATCAGATCTCCAAACTCGATGGATAATGTGTTCCTTTTCAATTCAGCAATGAAAGTTTAACACATTATAGATGGCAACCAATGCAATTCCTGAAATTACAAACAAGCAACAAAAACACGGGGAGAGAGAGAGAGAGAGAGAGAGAGAGAGAGAGAGGGAGGGAGGGAGGGAGGGAGGGAGGGAGGGAGGGAGGGAGGGAGGGAGGGAGGGAGGGAGAGAGAGAGAGAGAGAGAGAGAGAGAGAGAGAGAGAGAGAGAGAGAGAGAGAGAGAGAGAGAGAGAGCTTGTTAAAAAAATGTAGAGAGAGGGGCCACCACATCAGCCCAATCAGCCAATGGACAAAGATGGGTCAGGAGGCGCTGAAACAGCGACTGCTCCTTCAAGCATTTGGGTCACCTTCTTCATGGAAGGCCTCAAGGATTGCTCTTCCTGAGTACACCAAATTGCTACTTTCACCAATCTCTCCAGCTTCTGTTTGTCTACCATCGCATCTTCGTCGCTTTCCACTAATAAATTCAACCTCTCCTCTCTATAGCAATCGTAAACCCAATCAGCCAGTATCTCTTCCTTTTCGTTCCCCAGCTTTGATTCAACATTCTTCCTGCAGCAAATGATCTCCAGCAACACAATACCAAAGCTGTAGACATCGACCTTCGACGTGATAGGCATGTTCATGAACCATTCCCGCGCCACATACCCTCTAGTCCCTCTAATGCCTGTACTTGTTCGGGTCTGATCTGTCTTCAAAAGCTTCGCCAATCCAAAGTCCGAGATCCTTGCTGTCAAACAGTCATCTAGAAGTATGTTTGAAGGCTTGATATCACAGTGTATGATTTGGGTGCTGCACTCCTCATGTAAATACATGAGCCCTCTTGCGATCCCGAGTGCAATCTGCACCCTTAGGTTCCATTTGGGTTTCAAGCCTCCAAAGAGGAAGCTTGATAAGGACCCATTGCTCATGAACTCATAGACAAGAAGCCGGTGTGGCCCCTCGTCACAGAATCCAAGCAGTTGGACTAGATTCTTGTGATGGGTCTGTCCAATTGCAATCACTTCCGTCATGAATTCCTTCTCGCCTTCTTCAACCACCTTCTCTAGCTTCTTGACTGCAACGGAAGATGTAGAATCATCGACCACCAAGGACCCTTTATAAACAGTACCAAATGCACCACGAACCAATTCTTCCTTGAATTCACCAGTCGCTTCTTCGAGCTCTTTGTAAGAAAAACACTGCAGATTCTTTCCCAGCATGGTTGAATCTTGCTTAACTTCCCGAAGTTTTCTGCCCTGTAAGATGAAACAGAGCAATAGAATCGCTAAAAAGAACATGAAATTAAGAAACACAGAGCTGCCCAAAAGCACTGATCCGACAAGGATCAAAGTAGAACGATCTTTCTTCCCTCTATCTACGCTTGGAGGTGGAAGAGTGGAAATATTTTTCGACACTTTGACAAGAATCTTAACTCCAATACGAGGGTCCATCTTCCCGTTCGAGAGTGGAACACTTTTCTTCAAACAGTCTCCGTCACGGAAAGTGGCTGCCATACATAAACAATCAGTCAAGCAAAACTCTCGACACTGGTCTTCATTTACATGACTATACTTTTCATAGTCCGACTGCGTCCAGTCGGTGTTAAGCATCTCTATCATCTTGTACTGAGGCTGTTCTTTCGATCTGTCTTGAGATTCTTGACTACAATTCTGCAGACGGAAGTCCTGTTCGCACCCTTTGTATTTGTTGTTTGGATCCAAGAAGGAATACCCAGGTGGACAATGACAGCTCGGCCTTTGATTCTCATCCATCTTGCAGTAGCTGTTCAACCCACAAGCTCCGGAACCCAAAATACCAAAATCTATGAAGCACATGTCCGATGGCAAGAACCACGCAACAGACCATGACATGGCCCATCTACCATCGCTGAATTGGGTCTTTGGCCGGAGATATTGCCTGAACACTCCATCAAAATCGAACGTTGCTCTCTGATAGAATTCCATTGTTGGAACTTCGTTGGCCGGTGCAAGATCTTGCGAACCTCCATCTCTCAGCCGGATGTAAATGCGGCCCGATGAATCGAAGACCAGCTGGGAACCCCTCTCGTATGTCATGCTAGCCCAATAAGGAGGGTAACGGTATTCTGTTGGGAGAGCAATAGGATAAATAACAAAATTCCCATCGCTCTGTAAATTGAATAAGAACCTTCCCCTCGAATAGTCGGTCTCAATTAGACGAGATGTAAGATTTTTGTCTAGTCCCAGTATCTGTGTAGGCAAGATGGTGTCAGTCGGATTGTCGAAGCTTGCCCATACAATAGAATCCATGCTCATGAGAACGAAGTTTCCAGTGTCCAGCATTGCTGCAGATACAACGATCCCGCCATTGTTGGACTCGGTCCGCCATATCTCTTCGCCTTGATGATCGTTGAGAACGAGCCGGCCGTTGGTCGTTAGCTCGACTCTCGATCCTTTCTGCACCAGGTTGTCTCCGTTCGCCGACCAAACTGTCGTTTTTTCTGGTATTTGGTCAAACCAGATTGCGAGCAAGAAGAGATTTTTTTTCTGGGAGGAGATGAAATCCGAAGGCGAATTCGCCGGAAGGTGAACGCCATGACATGTTTTCATCGAGATTAGAAAGAGAAGAACCTAAGCTTATGTTAGAGTGAGTTTGAGCGATGGCAGAAAAAGGGAGAAACAGAAGCAAAAGATGGAGAAGATGAGAAACCCCTCGGATTCTCATTTTTCTTCACCGTTACAGAGAGTAGGAAAACTTGCCCAATTTGAATTCTTTGCTAGTGTCGTATTTATGCCCGGTAATCAAAGGTTTGTAGTAGGTTTTAGTAAAAGAAATAATTTAGAAATTATTTGCGTTTTTTTTTTATATATAAACATACACAGTTTTATACGGTGATGCAATTAACGCGTATTTTTAAAAAATACGCCGTATTAAAAAGTATTGCTATCAATCCCCAACTCCATTGGGGGGCTTCGGAAGCTATGTATGTATGAGTTTTGATGCATAAGGTTCTGATGGTACGATTTTGTTAGGGCTGTTGTTGGGTCTGTTTGATGACGACACAGATAAGGTCTTGGCTGGACTGGACTCCGGACCGACACTTGGGATCTTCGGTTCTGATCCGAGCGGATTGCCTGGAGACCCTGACCTGACTCCGTGGGACACATCATGATATATGTGTTTTTATCCACATCGTTTTAACACCTCATTTCAGGGTATTAGCTCAAAAATGTGGTAGATCCAAATCTCAACAGGAAATACCGGTGATTAACACCTACCATTGAAAACATCCTGAAACCAGAAGTTATAGATCATCGTGACCTGATGTACATGTTGATGGCAAATAAACATTATGGTGGGCCCTGAGAAGGTTTCAACTGAAGGTCATCTCCACTGTTTCCTTTGGTGTTGTCCGCTTAAGCTTTGGATCTTCCTCATTTTCTCATGCCCCTGAAATGATCCGGCAAAACGGATGGACAGCATGGATAAAACGCATACATCTCGGTGGACCCCACAAAGTTGGGTCGCCAGGGATATCCCTCCGGACATGGATTAGGTGGTGTGGTGACGTGGTGAGATTTGAGTAGTGGGCCAAGATGGGTCGGACTATTTTTAAGATTTTTCAGCCCAGCATGTACTTGCCCACTCATCTGCCCAGATCGGATGTTTACACCTCTGGAGCATTGACGAGTTAGGACCGGATCAGCCCATAATCGGCAGCCCTCCTACGTTTCAATCTGCTCCCGGATTCCGGTCCGATTATGGGTAAGATCTATGTTGATCCTCGCCCAGCTCAAATTTGGATCATTCAAAGCGCTAGCAGTGACTTAAAACTCCTTTCATGTGGCACACTTGTACGTCTGTCTAGACCACCCAAATTGTATTTGGGAGGTACATTTTGCATGGAGCATTAGAAAATTGCACTGATTAAAGCAATCCTAACCGTTCAATTGCTGGCAATTGAATACACGGTTAAAACTAGGATAGTGTGTTATACAAACTGAACGGAAAAATACACACACGTGGTTACTATCATCTGCCGAGTGTGAGTTTTGGGGTTATGCTCCGTCCATGCTTGGTTGACAATTTCCACAGCCTGCATTTGCAGGCACACTTAAAATGATGGTAGAAGGATCAGAACCATCCATGTTACGCGTGCTATATGATAGGGGACATTCAGAACCATCCATTCTTTTCAGTGGTTCAAATTCAACTCGATAAATCAAAAGGACCTTATAGATTGCCAGAAGATACGGTTGAATGAAATAATACAAAGATTGTAGATTGTGAAAACTGTTGAAAAGAATACAATTCCAAAAAATTAGAAGCAACAACCGCATACACAAAAACACACACACACACAGGCACCATGGCATCAGTCCAGTGAGCTGAAGCCTGAAGGACGGGTCAGGACTGCTTCTTTGAGTATTTATATCACCTTGTTCATGGAAGGTCTGAAGGGTTGGCTGTTGATGAATACACCAAACGCCTTCTCTCCGACTTCTTGGGTCGATTACTCTGACTTCATCTCTTTTCACTGGCAGATTCAACATCCCTTCTCCATATCAATGGTAAGACCAACCAGATTGATACAACAGAAGGCCACACAATTTGCTCGATTAAATATCTAACCTATTCAATCATTTAGATTGTCTTGACCGATGATTTGGACCAGATCCGTGATCTAATGAAATCAACAGTCACAACGCACTATAGGGCCCATGGGATCAATGCAATGGTCAGCAAATTCATGAGATTTATTTATTTAAATTTTTTTAAAGCTGCTTTTACTTGTGACTTATCTAATAAGTTTTCCATTTTGTATACTCATCATTAGGCATCAAACAATGTCAAAATGATGCGACATTGGTCCTATAGCCTATTGACTTAGCTTTCATATGAGCCCAAGATACGCAATTTCAATGTTATTTGAGACTCGAGCATAGTTTTAAGATGGACAAATCTGATACAACTCGTGTGAGTCAACTCGGTTTCGTAGTACCCTCCAGTTTCTCATCCATCACTGGCTACCCCAAAACCTATCCCTAGATCCATCTCCAAGACCCTTAGGTTTCCAACTAACCCGATCTGCCCAGTCCTCCAAACCCAATAAAAGCTAGTATCCAAAATTTTCCTTTTCCCCCAGAGTCTTTCCTGATGAGCCAAGTCAGTGTTAAGATGTCATCAAAAGGAAGAGTCGTACACTCTGTACAACTCTTCTTACCCTGAACAACCTTTTTGTGTCCACATTATCCATCAAACGTTCTTATCAAGTTACCATAACTATAATAGTTGCCCTTCATATTGTCCTGATTTTCACCCATCTTCCTATTTATCTCAAGGCATTCCCTATCAATGACAATCCTGTTAGTTGTTCATATCCAAGAAGGAAAAGCCAGGTCACTGGCCTTCGATTCTTATCCACCTTTCTTAGGGTGCAAGATCTCTGAAATCAACCCAACAAACATCCGAAAGCAACCATTGCACAACGGACCAAGATCAGCAGTCAGCCAGCTTCCATGGCTCCATTGGGTCTTTGGGTAGAGCATTTTACCTGAAAACTTCCATCAAAATCAAATTTCACTCTCCGATAGAAACCTCTTCTTTGAGCAGCATTCAACTAAGCTCACATGAGTTGCCATTGCTTAAGCTCCATGTAAATATGGCTTGATGAATTGAAGACCAGTTGCAAACCAGATCCTTGGTATTGCTGACCCAATATCGATCACAAGTGGAGTACAATAATAACTGTGACTGCATTCCATCCATAGAGAGATTGGGGGGGCTAAAAGTTGATATTGTCATGGTCCTGACCATGTGACGTGAAACTTCCCCTCGAGTGGTCAAGTCCCCGTCAGGGAAGCTGGAAGGCCAGTGACAATACTCAATATCTGAACGCATAAGATGGTGTCAGTTGGATTTTTGAAGATCAGGCATTTGATAGAATCCATCCTCATGAGCACAAAGTTTCCATTGTTGAGCCTGGCAGCCGGTACAACTGCCCCACCATTGTCTGATCCAGTCCAACATATCTCTTGGCCTTGATGGTTGTTGAGAAAAAGCCTGCAGTAGTTAGCTCGACTCTTGATCCTTTCTGCACCAGATTATCTCCATAACCATCGTTGTTTCAGATATCTTGTCAAACCAGATTGCTATCTGTCTGGGAGATGGAATCCGAAGGCAAATTTTCACTAGAAAGCAAAAGCTATGATGGGTTTTCATCCAAGGGTTGAAAGAGGAACCTAAGCTTATGTTAGGGTGAGACGAAAGGAAGAGAAATAGATGCAGGATCTGGAGAAGATGAGAAAGAGAGACATTTTCAAGTGAAATCCTACCAAAGCTTTGATTTCATAGTTTTTTGTACTTTTTAGCTCTTTAGAGGAATTACAATATCGTCGGCCTGAGGCTTTGCACACTATACTTGGCCTTTTAGTTTTAAAAAGTCAGGTTCCACGTATCGTCATCCAGAATCCAGACCATTCATCTGTTGCATCCACTGTGGATGTTTCACAGGCCACAAGTATTCCAAATTGGCAGGATCCCAGCCACTACATGCTGGAACCTCTTACAGTTGACCATAGATTTCAGTGTATTTGGTAGCGACAAACCAAAAGGTCGCCATCATTTTAAGACTTCAGAGGTGGTCTACCCACAGCAGGACCCAACACCTGTCTGCACTAGCAGCATGTGAGCCCACGGGCTACAGAGTGGACAGTGCAGACCCATTCTACCACAAGACCAGGCCCATCAGGAAACCCATGATCTTTAGCATAGGCTATATTTCATCAATGGCTCTTCCTGTAAATTTCCTTCCATACTTTCGAGTTTCCAGCCAACCTCAGGACTGTCTCAGTATATCTTCTGCATGAAGAATTACATCACTGGATGCTGAAATCAGCTCATGAGATAAGACTCCCAACTCCATGAAAGACAGCGGGCTTACAAAACTCTTCCTATTTTATTATATAACAGGAGCTGTAACTAATTTTAAGCATGTACAATCAAACTTACATTCTTTTAATGTTTTGGGAGCATACGAACCTCAGGAAGAGCAAGACAGCATGCACACACCTGGCTGATAAGCCCATGCAGGCGGCAAGTGTGCATATTTCTCCATTCCTGGCTGCTCATCATATGGCCGTTCCATAACTTTGAGGAGCCTGTGAACCTCTCCATAATCACCTTGCTCCGCAGCATCAATCGCACTTTGGCATAGGTAATTCCTAAGAACGAATTTTGGGTTCACAGAATCCATGGCAACCTTCCTCTGCTCGTCCGAAACTCCCTTGGAGGCCAGCTTTCTCAGCAGAAAAGAAAAAAGGACCCAAGTCAGAGAATTTAATGGAATTTGTGAGAAACGCCTAGATTTCTTCATGAAAAACATGAAGTAATGTCAATTTCTTTCCCATATGAAGTGAGCAAATAAGATACAGATCATCACCTTCTGTGAACTAATAATGGAAAGAAAACCAACAAAGACATTTTTTAATGCCCTGTTTATTTTCCCTCTTCACATCAAATTGATCTTACCCTCCATTGAAAATAACACAATAATCATGTTTTACTGTTGAGTGCGGACAGCAATCTAGACCGTGAGCAGTGGTTAGTGGAAGCAATCTAGATCATTGACTGTAATTTCACTCGCACAAGTGGGGCCCAACCACAGTGGAAACTAAAGTGACTGATATAGCCATCTGGACCATGCATCAATGGATTTTCACTTGTAGGCATGGCCAGTGGACCATGTTTCCAATGGTATGCCTGGGACCCACGATTTCAACGATCCAGACCTACAAATCATACATGCATATTTGTGATTGTTGGAAAACGGGGAAGTGTTGAATCAAATATGGGCATAAATTTGATGTCTCACGATAATACACTGTTATCAAGTAAGAAATCAACAATGAAGCACGAAACAGAAATGGGGGAGGAGCCTAACAAGTTAGAAGACACTTGCCTCGAGGATAAACACAGCAAATTTGGACTTTCAGTTCTACAATTGAAGCCCATGGTAAGCCATATGGTTGGTATCATGCAGCACACCCTGGATGTCACGTGTCATTAAACCCCCTCAGACACAAAGTTTAATGTGGACTGCCACAGAATCTCCTCTTCTTAACCGCCTATCTAGAGGCCACACATCAAATGGATAGGATTGTCCTATTAAAGATTAGCTAAGCACAATCCATCTATAGCAAGTTGCATCGAACTGTAAGCCTTGCTTGCACACACTAAAAGCCCAAGTACCTTATCTGTTTACGGTCCACCTTGGACCTTCTGCACAGCTTGTATGTTCAACACGTGTGACAGGAACTTGTTGGGCCCACCATCGAGTGGGCTGCACAACATATCCAAATTCCGATACCCCTTCAAGAGGTTCTCCACAATTGATAGCCCAGTGAACACAAACTGCTAGATCAATCCAACTTGGCCTCCCTCTTCCTGAACCATGACAATTCGAGATCAGTAGGCCATGGAACCAGAGGAAGAGGGGAGAGATAAGGTAGTAGGAGGTGTGTGTGTGTGTGTGGGGGGGGGGGGGGGGGGGTCTCCTCCTCTTCTTGCTCTTTTTGAGAGAGGGAGAGAGAGGAGTGGCACAGGTCGTTTTGAGACTCCTCACTTGAGCAATGCAAGGACACCTGTCATAAAACCAGGCATGTAGGGCCATCAAACAAATTCAGCTGAATGGCCACTTTTGAGGGATTTGGGACGTTAATCAGGTGGATCACCCTTCCAAATGAATAGACCATCATCTCACAGCTATGGTCCATTAATATTTTGTGCCACGTGTTGTCTGGAAAATTGGATGGTTTCACTGAATACAATTATTTTTGTCATTTTCAAAAAAGAGTGGCAGCCATGAGCTCAATTTAACTAGAAGAGGAAAAAAAACGCTAGGCATAAAAATGTGGTATGGAAATCTGACCCCATTTTATTTGGGTCGTAATGTCTAATTAAGCCAAAAAAAAAGTGACTTTTCATAAGAATCCAAAAAAGAAAACAATCAAAAAGTCAGCATTTTGTCCGTACCTCTTGCAAGTAGATCCCAAATAGGGATAGCAATGGGCCAGCCTGGGCTTGGGCCCCTAACTTAACCCAAGAGCAGGGCCCAAGCTTGAAATCTAGGCTAGTGATGAACAGCCCGGTCCAATCACCAACTGGGCCACCATTATATAATAAGAACGGACAGTTTAAAGACGCTTGAATGATTCCCATTCAGCACATATGTGACACTTGTCAGATCTAGGTCATGTTTCAATGATCCAAACCATTTATATGATGGGACTCATTGTGCATGTAGGATACCATATATATAAATAAATATATATATATATATATATATATATATATATATATATATATATATATATATATATATATATATATACACACACACCCTTTAATTGGACTATTTCAAACCATAGATCATTTAAATCTTTCCCTAACAGGGCCAACCCTAACCCACCCTGATCTGTAGGGCCATGACCAGGGCCAGGTCAAGGCAATGAGTAGATCAGCTTAGGGGGCCAGGCCCATTGCCACAACTAAGCCCCAGACAAAAAAAAAAAAAAGTGTACAAAAAAAGCCAGTATTGATTTCATACCTCTTGCATGTAGGTTTGCACCCAGCTCACCCATGCTTCCTTCCGCTCCTTGCCAATATGTAGCAAAACGGCCTTAAGTGGAATAAGCAGCTCATCTTCCGGAATGTTAGGGTCTGCTTTAATATTTGAGAGCAACCTAAAGGAATTTGTATAGTCTACTTTATCAACAGCCATGTTGTTGAGAAGCTTGCCGATCAGTTGTTTATCGTACTTTGGCAGGCCAAGTTTTCTCGTCATTATAGACTGATATTCATCCATGAATTTAACCCCGTATCTGTTAAAGGTAAAGGACAGACAATCATTATATCACTGATAGAATATTGGGTGCATTATATGATACAGAATTTTGATTGTTCCGCACATATAGATCCAAGCCCGACTACATGCTGTCACATGTGCCATTGTAGAAAACATGTTCAAGATCCAAGCTGTACATCAGCTAAGCCACAGCCAAAAAATCAGATCAGTCCAATCAATAGGTGGACCACAATGCATGAAACAAATGAATAGCTAAAAACTGGGGAAAGCTTACTTCAGTG
Source organism: Magnolia kwangsiensis (assembly GCA_037074715.1). Taxonomy (NCBI): domain Eukaryota; kingdom Viridiplantae; phylum Streptophyta; class Magnoliopsida; order Magnoliales; family Magnoliaceae; genus Magnolia; species Magnolia kwangsiensis. Next base: position 112,616,485 of record CM073581.1, read on the forward strand.
GTCCACTTCTTGTACACTACGGCCCACCTAACTAGTGGACCTGCAAGATTTTAGGCCAGTGATACACATTGTGGTGCCCACCTGATGAAGGGCTTGGATCTCGCACTGCAGTATGTAGAACAATTTGGGTTTACAATGATGTGGAACTTGCAATCCTCTAAGGTGGAAGAGTCTTCAATACCTTTCCATAGAAAAGTTTGCCTCCTCATCACTAATCAATTTGGCGGCTTTTAGAGTTGCGGTGAACTGTGCAATATTCCATAAGCCAATATCTGGCTGGTTCGCAAAACAGTACCGTCTCCCGGGAAGGTCTGTGGTATTTGGAGTATAGCTTGGATCAAACGCATCCAAAAAGCCAAAAGGTCCATAATCAATGGTGAGACCTAACACGCTCATGTTGTCTGTGTTCAGAACACCATGAGTGAACCCAACCCCCTGCCATCTTGCAGCCAACGAAGCTGTTCGCTCAGCAACCTCAACTGACCAAGCTGATACCACAACAGTTGATGCGTATAAATGTTAACAGGTTTTCTCAAGCAGATTTCTCTCTCCATGTTATGTATGCATGTGAACATGTACATTAGAGAAACCAAGTGGGACCAGTTGGCAGCAAAAGGTAGAAAAAGACAAGAACTTCACCTGCATACTTGTTGGGTGTCAAGTCTGCTGCCGAATAGCCTTCCTGACCTTCTGCCCTAAAAGCTAAGCTCTTGCTCTTCTGCATATTCTCAAGATGAGAGAAGTGATGCCTGATGGTGTAATCTGCCAAAGCACGAACGATATGGAGGTCTTCCTTGCCTCTATAGGCATGTATTTGGAATGAACCAAAACGGAGGAAGGATTGAGCAACTCGGCAAACAATTGCCCCAGGTTCTTCTTTTGCATTACCACTGCATGGAAACAACATGATTAGTAACAAATGAACGGATCTACACCAGCAGAGAATAAAACTAGTCTACATATGCATTTCACTAAACAAATATCCATCCAACTGGGCACAGCATGTCTACAGATTTAATGCATAAAAATGAAGTATCAGACACAATGTGATACAGATATGTTGCCTATTTTGAAGTATCTGAGTATCACAACCATTTAATGCCCAATCCCATAAGATAGTGGCCTATTTTGCTCGTAGTTCAGTGATAATGGGAGAATGCCATTACCACAAGACAAACGATACTTGCACACTCAACTGCTTTAAAGTTACATGTCCAAATTATATGGATATATTGGTTATTTAGTATAGTAGCAAGGACTTGGACAGTTGGACTAGATTTTGGAAAGAAAGCCATTTCCTAAAAGTGACAAGAGATGGTTGCCTGAAAAGAAAAAGGCCCAAGTAGTATCCTTCTCAAAATGAAATATGGAAAACCCCACGTCATTATTTTTTCATCTTCTTCTTTTTTATATGAGCAATCACTAAATAACACTCGAGAATGGAATATCCAGGAAAACTAGCATCTGCAAAAACCTAGCTATCAATTATCTAGATCAGTTGGGCATACTCATAAAACATGTCACGGATGACACCTTTGCCTGTCGTGACAAGACAAAGGGCACGGGTCGTTGGGATTCCCAAGCTGTGCATTGCTTCACTGCAGAGAAATTCTCGTATGCTACTGCGAAGAACTGCAAGGCCATCTGCAAATCGGCTGTAAGGTGTCTTTCCCGCACCTTTAAGCTGCAATTCCCACCTTTCACCTTGAGAATTCAGAAGTTCCCCAAGAGTTATTGCACGTCCATCACCAAGCTGACCAGCCCATGTGCCAAACTGATGTCCTCCATAGCACTGGGCATAAGGCATCCTGCCAGAAGCATTTGCCAAAGTAGGCAGGTATGGTATTAATGGAAGAAGAGGAGACACAAAAAAAATAATAATAATAAATAAAAGAGAGGTTATCTAACCAGAAGGGAACCATGATGATGAACAAGAAATATAGTATAGCTTACCCTTGTGGCAAAGGAGACGCCCCAGAGAATATGAGAGGAAAATCTGGCCTTTCAAACCTGAAACTCCGACATATGTTCGGTTGTAAGTCATAAGCCACACCACGGTTATATGTGGTAAGAATGTTAAAGATCCGCAGCACAAATAAGACACAAATTAGAAATGAACAATGTAAGAATTTAGCACAGATATAAACTGTGAGGAACTGCAGGAGGATCGTGGAGACTAGGAGGGGGACCACCCAGTACAATGAAGCAAGCTGAATCCCCTAAGGTTAATCCTAGAAGTCAGTGAATCAGTAAACTGAGGTCGTATTTAACTTGGTTATTAATTCAATGATTAGTTCTCTGTCAGTCAAATTATTCAGAGTGGTGCTACTCTTTTAGCTTTTATGTTAAAAGACTAGCCCATGCTTTCTTCGCAACTAAACAGTTGACATGCTATAATTCAAAAAACTTGCTCACAAGAGCAGTTGCTTATCAATGAAGTTACAGATGCATGCATGCAACATACAATCTATTGGTTCAAGAATTATTTTTGGACATCATAAGATGGGGTAGTGATTCTTATATGCAGCACTGAATACAAAATGAAGTACCTCCTCTGGAGTAGCTTCCAACAAATCTCTATTTATTTCCCTCATATTTGAGCATCGAAGGGATCTAATCTCAAACCGTAAGGAAATTCTCCTTCATTGCCTCTGTGCCAAAGGACTTCATTCCAAACTATATGATCCTACTGTTTTCAAACAAATGTGTTTTGTTTGTCATTGAGAATGAATCATTCACTTCGAAAAAAGGGAAAGATAGACTTGACCCAAATGTCCTTTTCTAAGGGATGCATTAATAGTGGGAACAATAAATTCCAGACCGTAATGTACCACGGCCCTTAATTCGATATGCTTGGAGAACCTTTGGTTAAAAGGGAAAAACTAAGGAACTAACATGCATGCCTGAATTCAATACATGTTCAGTGAAATGTGCCACGTGTGTGCTCCAATGATTCTAATCTAGTCCTTCGTCTCAAAGTGCCCGGAAATGTTGATGTCTTATTTAGCCTTTGAAATCACCAAGGAACTTGATAGCTGGGCATCAGGCATTTCATTAGCCCTAAGGCGCTAGGGATCCAATTTTTATAGTTGCTTAAAGTGTCAAAATAGTCTGTATAGCCAGGCAGTCAGGATAAAAGCATGGCTAGCATGTTGCATATCCATTATACCTGCTCAAAACTGAGACCGCCATTATCCACAAGACTGTCCTGTATAGCTGTGAGGTATACAATTAACCCAATGGACTCGTACAACTGTTTAATTGAATGACAGGACTGGTTGGTGTTTAAAACAAGGCTAGCATTCAAACCAAAGTTGGTGTTGCTTGGCACCATTGACCATTGGAGTCTACTCAAAGGTGTTGGGATGGCATGGAGGCCAAAAGAGGGGTGGTGCAGGGCACCAGTGGCCATTAAGCCAGTACCAAGGTAGCCAAACGTTTAAAATTGGCATAGCGTAGGACGTTTATGCCAATAGGCATTGGAAGTCATGAAACAACCAAAACACGTGGCGAAGGGCCATCATGGAGAACGGCACCAAAGGGAAAATCCAGTCTGCGACACTCTACTCTAGAGGGACTTTGAGGCTAGCGCCTATCCTATCAAGAGAGAGGGACTCCTAGAGAGAAATCCCATGTGCAAGAACACGAAATCGAGCTTTGGGCTCTACTCGACTCACAGGAAGCTCGATGAGATAAGATTGATTCACAAGCTCACTAAGTTTGGTATGTTTCTTGTGTTGTCTCTTAAAAATATATTGCAATTTGCAAAAAGGAAATCCAAAGGGTATTTACAGGCTCTATATCTTAATCTCCCAGCCAAGAAGCAGTTATTTCAAACTCAACGATTCTTAAAGCCCCTACCAATTTAAAAACATAAAATGAAAACCAAGTGAAGCTTAAAATAGAAGAGAACAAGTATAATTTGAATCGTAAATCGGGATTTGAATCGTAAATCATAGGATTCAAATCATAGAATCGTAGGATCCATATAAAAAGGGATTCAAGGTTGGGATTCAAATCATTTCGCTTAAGATTTGACTAAAATCATATATCGTAAATCATAAAACATAGGATTTTGACAACAACGGGTAGGGCAAAGACACCAGCTCTTCGTCAAGCCCGATGATAGAGATCTTCCATCTGAACTTGTCATCGGTTCCCTCACACAGGATAACTATGTAAGAATAGCCAAAGGTTCGTGACAAAACTTGCTAGGTGGTCATGAACTAACATAGTATTGAGATCCATGGAACACAACTCGCCCTTGGCCAATAGCTGTTGTGCCCAAACTCAAGTTCAACAAGACAATAGAGGAAACACTCTCCTTTAACATATGTTCGCTTACGGCTAAGATATATTCACATTTTAAGGTATTAACAGCATGTCCACACAAGACCCATGGTCATAATGATCAACGGACAAGATCATCAATTCAATAGTTAAGATCATCTCATTGGCTTATTAGCGCACACGACGCTAACACTTATTGGTTAACAAGACATGGCATGCAAATCATTCTTATTGGATGAGAGGTTCTGTCAAAGCGTAGCGCTTGAGTCGGCGTCAGCATTAAGTGGGTATGCACATCACGCTGAGTTGAAGTTCATTCAATGCTTGGTAGATATAGTGTAGTGCTATAGTAGAGGTGATTGGCGGTACTGCAGTTTGAGGCTGCTACGAGGTCAGCATTGTTGTGCTACTACGATACTCAAGTGTTGCAAGGGCACACGTGTGCTTGTTGACCTTTCACCTGATATGGCAAGAGCCATATGTGCTTGTTCAACTTCACCTGACATAGCAACTAGCATATGGCATTACGCGCTCCTACAATACTCAAATGTTGCAGCAAGGGCACATGTGTACTTGTTGAGCTTTCACCTGGTATGGCAAGAGCCATATGTGCATGTTCAACTTCACCTGACATTGCAACTAGCATATGGCGTTATGCATGGCATGCCTTGTGATGGTTCAGTACTAAGTGCCGGTTGTGTTGCGTGATACGGATTTAAGTCAACGTGCAGGCATTTTTCCATGCAAATACCTATGATGCTTCCTTAAATTCTGTCTTCAAGTGTTTTATGTTCCCATGGTTCGAAATATTGATCAATACATATTTATTGGCCAATACATGTTACATATGAGAAAACTCTCAACCGCATGTCGCACAAGTAAGATAAACATGAGACTGAACAATTTTGAGGTTCATGAGTGAAAAGAGCAAGGCAATAAGTTCACTACACTCTTTTGGTCATTAACCACCTCAATGTAAGCTTCAACATCCAAGCCACACAGTTTCAGACAAGTTCAATAAGTTCCCAATGATTTTCACAGCCTCCCTCTTCCAGTCGTCAACAATATATTTCACATTTCCTGATTCACAGAAGAATATATAAGGTACCAGTACAACTTGTGGTGCCGTAAAATCTTTCCCACCAACATGCCTCCTACATAGGACATCAGCACCACTAAGACAATAGTTCCCCACCCTGAAGATGACATGGCACATAGATCTGGTGGGTCTTTTCATCAGGTGGGTCACACCGTTTCAATCAACGGACAGCCAATGTTCGGACTCAATGCACACATCACCTACTCCCACTATTTTTGAAGCTCTATCATTGCCTATCTTGACAACACCATAATCATCTAAATTGTATGTTGCAAAGAGATCTCTTTTGGAAGTAGCATGAAATGAAGCACCTATATCAACTATCCATTCGGTATCTTGACACCCACCATGGAAACACGCAACTTCACTAGATGTGAATATCACTATTTTGTCATCAAACCCAATGGTGGTAGTATCTTTCTCTTCTTGCTTTTCCTTTCCTTTTTCTTTCTTTTTCTCCTTCTTGGAATTTCAACATTCATTCTGGTAGTGGCCCAACTTGCCACAATTATAGCAATTGACATCCTTCAGGTACTTAGATTTACCTCGCGACTTCTCTTGGTAATGAGGTTTTCTAGTTTTGCTTCTTCCCCTTGCTTCAGTAGCAAGTGCTTTTGAGTAAGTGGAGCCAACTAACTTTCTTCTTGTTTCTTCATTAAGCAAGCTGCTTGTAACTTGACTTGTTGTAACCACACCATCCAAAGTCAAGTTGGCAACATCAGAGTTTCCCAACTGTTAGGTAAAGAGCTAGGCAATAATAATGCTTGCAGCTCATCATCCAACATCATCTTCATGGTAACTAATTGATTCACAATGCTCTGCATCTCATTTGAGTGCTCCACAATAGAACCCTCTCATTTGAGTGCTCCACAATAGAACCCCCTTCTTTATATTTTAAATTTACAAGCTTTCTAATTAAGATATCCTTGTTCCCGGCAATTTTTCTTTCATACAATGCTTCTAATTTTTCCCATGGGACCTTAGTGTAAGATTCATTTAACACATCATGAAAAACACTGTTGTCCAACCATTGCCAAATATATCCAATGGTTTTCCTATTTAGCTTCTTCCATTCCCCATCTGTCGTGTCCTTTGGTTTGGCATCATCGCCTTCAATTGGTGCATATAAATCTTTGCAATATAAGATGTCCTCCATCTTGGCTTTCCAAATCGTCCAATTGGAGCCATTGAGGCTTACCATTCTATTTGTGGTGCTTGCCTCCATTTCAACACGCACGACAAACAAAAAACTCTCCCAAAAACAACCAAGCTTCCAACCAAAGCTTTGATACCACTTGCAGGGGAAACCAACCCCTTTCCCGACAAACCCTTGGAGAATATTACTGACAAATCTGGTGATTGTAGATGGAAGCCTCACTATCCCAGAGACGAACCTTTTCTTGAAATCAACAAGAGGCTTAAATCAGGGTTACAGAGAGAGCCTAGCTCTTCTTCCTCACAAAACCCCCTTTTTCTCCAAAAGAGCAAAGAAAAAACCCAATCGGTTTCAATGTATATTTCTCATCTCAAAAGCCCCTTTTCTTTTGCTTTTTATATTTAGCAAGAGGGTGTAGGCAAAGGACCAAGATGCCCTCACTTAGTCCTCACACGTGGGACTCACCTCCACATGGGGAGGGAATTCCCAACACAAGATGAGGCCCATCCTCAGAAATGGACAAGATGAAGGCCTGTACTAGGAACAAAATCACTATTTCAGCGATGTTTAAATTAACCAAAGCCCGTGTTCCATCAAATCGAAAGTAAAGTAAACAATGGTGCAAAAAGGTGAGGTCACAGGGTTTTGGTTATTCACATAGAAGCTCTGGGTAAACAAGTTCAGACAGATTCTGAAGGTTTTAGCAATTTAAATTGCTTTGTACATAGAACCAAAGGGCTAGCAACACTATCCAGGAGCACAAGCGAAGTCACTTATAATACGTTGGGACTAGAAGAAGACATAAGCAAGCCTTGTCCTGGTGTTCATTTGAGATAATGAAGAATTCGAAGTGTTGCATCCCAATATGGTCGTCGTGGTTTGCTCATTAATTGACTAAGAGTCTGGACCAAGTAAACAATATCGGGTCGAGTAATAGTAAGGTAAATAAGGCGGCCAACCAAGCAACGATAGGGGGTCGGATCAGAGAGCAGATCGTCGATATCATCAGAAAGCTTGGTATTAACATCCATAGGTAACTCAGTCGGTCGGGCACCAAGTAATCCAGAATCAAAAAGGATATCAAGGGTATATTTACGCTGTCTGAGATAAATACCGCGACGGGAACGAGATACCTCAATGCCAAGAAAGAATTTAAGTGATCCAAGATCTTTAATTTGAAACTGGCGATGCAAGAGCATTGATGGCAGAGAGATCATTACCAGTAATAATAACATCATCAACATAAACCAAAATGGCAGTAAATGTTTTGTCATGGTGCCCTGTGAAAAGAGAATAGTCAACCTTGGATTGTATGTAGCCTGCAGTATGTAAGGCGGTGGAAAATTTAGCAAATCATTGTCGAGATGCTTGTTTGAGTCCATAAAGAGACTTATGGAGAAGGCAAACTCGAGAATCCCCCTTTCGGGAAAAACCAGCGGAAGGGACATATAAACCTCTTCATCTAGGTCACCATGTAGGAAAGCATTATAAACATCGAACTGGTAGAAGGGTCATTTGCGAATGGCAGTAATGGCGAGGAGGCAACAGATGGTAACCATTTTAGCGACAGGAGCAAATGTCTCATGATAATCCAATCCCTCTTGTTGAGTAAAGCCTTTAACGACAAGGCGAGCTTTGTACCTTTCAAGAGTATCATCTGAACAAAACTTGAGTTTATACACCCATTTACAACCAATTGGAGTTTTGTCAGGAGGCAATGAAGTGAGAGTCCACGTCATGTTGTGCTCAAGGGCTTTTATTTCAGCAGCCATAGCTTCGCGCCAATGTGGGTCTTTCACAGCCTGAGAATAGCTGGTAGGTTCGACAAGAGAAGAAATACTAGCAAGGAAAGATTTATGGGAGGAAGAAAGAAAATTTGATAAGGGGAAGGGACGGACCTTCGTGAAAATAGACGGGGCCTGAGAAAGAGGCATAGGGGCATTAGATCACTCAAAATCACGAAGCCAAATTGGTGGATGTCTGGGACGAGCAGTGCGACGAAGGGGAGGAGGAGGAGATAGAGAGGGTACCATTGGAAGTGAGGCAGGGGGTGGGTTGGATGAAGGTTTGTCAAGGATGGAGGAGTTCAAAATATTTGGAGTGGAAAATGGAAGGACAGGAGGAATAGAAAGGGGAAGAAGACATTTTCAAGCACGAGGCTGAAATTTGTCACGATGGCTAGACAGTGGAGGCATGGCAAAGACAACCAAAAACCCGAAGATGTGTGTATGAAGGGGGTTTTGTGGTGAGTTTTTGAAATGGAGTAATACCAGAAAGGAGGGGAGTTGGAATGCGATTAATAAGATACGTAGAAGTAAAAATGCATTCTCCCTAAAATTCAAGCGGAAGGTGTGCATGGAACCGCAATGCACGGGCAACGTCAAGGAGGTGGCGATGTTTTCTTTCTACGACCTCATTTTGTTGCAAAGTGGCAACGCAAGAATGTTGGTGGATAACACCGATGTCTTGAAAGTATGAGCGCATTGTATGAGAAAAAAATTTCATTCCATTATCTGTGCGGATTTGTCGAACTTGTGTTTGGAATTGGGTTTTAACCATAGCAAAAAAAGATTTAAGAAAAAAATAGGTATTAGATTTAGATTGCATGAGATATGTCCAAGTTGCTCGTGAAAAATCATCAACTATTGTTAAAAAAGATCGAGCACCAGAATGAGATGGAACTAAGTAGGGTCCCCAGATATCACAATGAATTAAATCAAAAATACCAATAATAGAAATAGAACTGGAAGTGAAAGGTAGACGAGTCTGTTTTGCTAAAGGACAAACATCACAATGAAATTGTTTAGAAAAAAAAATAAAAGGTAAAGTGGTGGATGCGAGCTTGTGGGGGATGGCCCAGGCACCGATGCCATGACTGAGGAGAAGAAGGAGAAGATGTGGATAGAGCAATGGAAGAAGCTTGTGGAAGAAAATGGTAAAGACCGCCTTGCTCCTTACCCAATCCAATCGTCATCTTCATAGCTAGGTCCTGAAAAAGGCAAAAGTCAACAAAAAATGTAATGGAACAGTTTAATGAACGAGTCAATTGACTAACGGATAGAAGATGAAAACGAAAAGATGAAACACAGAGTACATCAGTAATGGAAATGGATGGGGTGAGAGGAACGGTCCCCATATGAGTAACAGGGGCAAGATGACCATTAGGTAATGTGATGGGAGGAAAGGTAGTGGATTGGGAGGAAGAATGAAATAAAGATGGAGAATGAGACAAATGGGTTGTGGCACCAGTGTTGATAATTCATGTGGAAGGAGAGGAGGAAGCAGAGAGACAAGATGAATTACTTGCAAGATGTGCCTCAAGCTGTGTTGTACCTTTATTGAGTAGAGATAAAAGCTGTTGACACTGCTCTGGAGTAAGAGATGGAGTGGAATGGGCAGAAGTGGTTGCACTTGTATTGTCACAAGATGGTGCTCTGATTGGTCTTGATGGAGTGGAACCATGTAAACGATGGCCGGGTGGATATCTATGAAGGGAATGACATCTGTCTTTTGTGTGACCAATCCAGCCACAATGATCACATGTGAGATTGGGTCGATGCTTGCCGCAGTTGTCTTTGTAGGAGTTACGTCCAGGATTGTGACTGAGAACCATATGAGATGGAGGATTAGCAGCAACCAATGCCATGGTAGCATCGGAAGGCTGGGGAGATGAAGCGACTTTGCGTTGTTTCTCTTCTTGGAAGGAATATGCTTTATTAATCGCCGGGAGAAGATTCATAAGAAGCATTTGTCCTCATATAGCGGAATAACTTTCATTAAGTCCCATAAGGAATTGCATGAGACGTTCCTTCTATTGATGAGAAGCGAGATCTTTGGATGCGCCCCAAGTACACGTGGGAAGTGTAGAGAAAGAAGATAATTCATCCCAGTATGATTTCAACTGAGAAAAATATGAGGCAATGGTGGACTGATTTTGTGTATGAGAGCATATGGAACGTTGGAGCTGGAATATACGTAGACCATTGCTTTGAGCAAAGCGGTCACGTAGATCAATCCAAACATCATGAGCGTTATCAGTGTAAACAACACTATTGGATAACTCCTTTGTGAGGGCATTGAGAACCCAAGAGAGAACCATATGATTGCATCGAATCCAAGAGGCAAAATCAGGTAAAGTAGTGAGTGGTGGTGGGTAGGAACCATCAACGAAACACAATTTATTTTTCGCGCTAAGAGCGACAATCATAGCACGACTCCAAGTGGTATAGTTATCTCCATTAAGTTGTTGAGAAACAAGCACAATACCTGGCTGATCCGAATGATAAAGGTAGAGTGGATTAGAAGAATCCTATGATGCAAGAGTAGTGCTTATAGTAGACTCAGGAGACTTTGAAGTGGCCATGTTGTTGTTGTCTTGGATTCTAGTATTGGCAGATGTCAGACAGCTTATGATGAAATCGCAGCAGATGATGAAATCGCGGTAATGGAGAGATGGGTCGCAGCAGAGGATGAGAACCGTCGTGCTAATGGGGTTGGTGGGAGTAGAGATGGATTGAGGAAGACTATGCACTGAAGATCAGTGTATACTCTGATCAGTCAAGAGATCCTGACCATGCAAAATTTGGATCAACGGCCCTGATCAAACTTGGCTCTGATACCATAATACGTTTGGAATTTTTGTGTATATAGTATTGGAGGAAAAACACCCTCTTTATAGTATGGTTACAACCTATTGATAGGCAATATGCATAGCTGTAAAAAAGATCTTAGGTGCTAAATATAGGATATTACATAGCTAGAGAGAATATTACATAGCTAGAAGAAAGATCCTAGGTGCTAAATATAGGATATTACATAGCTAGAGATTTACAATCTAATAACTTACTCTTTCAGATCCAAATCAAGCAACTCAGCAACTGGTTCTGACCACACCACAAGTTCAGGGTTCTCCACTTTAGCAGAAGGCAAGACTTTTGTATAACAAGCATGCAGCACCTGCAAACCAAAATAAAATAACACCAACACATCAGTCAGGCTTCTCAAATCAGGTCATTGAGGAAAAATATTCCTAGCCACAGATCTGCATATGCACAACTATCCTGCCCATGCCTACAACAGCACCGGCATGCAGTTTCACGCTATTCATCATGCTGGCCCCATGATGAATGTTTCGTAGCTCAAATTTTTGCCTGTCCGATCATCAAGCAGCATGTGTACAAGACAGTGGAAGGTTAAAAGGGGCCAACCAACAGCCTATTTTTTATGTAAATGTGCACCACACCTGATCAATGGGCCAACCTGCTTCTAGGCTAGGATACATTCACCAGGGGGCCGACCTGATCACACCAGTAAATGAACACTAGCAATCACCATCCAAGAGATGGAATTCCAAAGCAAGAACTTTGAATATAACTGAAATAGTGATCCAAGGGATGATCTATAGTGTGGACTAAAAAAGATCCCAATCGCTCTTTTGCAGCTACACGCAGTGGAAGAAAAATCCCTTCGTGTTCTAAATTGGAAAATACTCACCAATCCAGTCATAAATTAAATCAAATAAATACGATCTAAATTCTCCAACACCGATACAGAAATAGTAAATCCTATTATATATCTCCCTCGGGAAATCTAATTGTTAAATTCGAAAAGAAATCCGTGGGTGAAAAGCAAAAACCTGCCGGGGAATCGCATCAGTCCGTGAATCTCCCGGCAACTCCCGCACGAAGGAATGATCCCAGTTTAGATCTTCAATCTTTGATCTAACGCTTCCATTGCTGAGATTCGGATCCTGCCCTCTATCGGCCGATGTCAATGGCTCCATTCCCTGAGCCCCGTCTTTCGGAGAGAAGTCAATGGAAACGGAGCTCGAAAATGCCTTTCCAGCGTTGAATGCAACTGGAGGTTGAGAGACGAAGGAAGATATCAGACTATCTGCCGGAAAAAATGGCGGTTTCCGGCGGATGGACGGAGACGATGGAGGTTTCCGGCGTATGGACGGGAAGAGATGAGGAGGGTTTGAGGAGGAGAGGATGGGAAGACGAGCAGTGGGGAGTTTTCGGAAGGGAGAATGGAGAAAGGAGAAAAGGGCGAGCATCGCTCACTGTTACGTGTACTGTCTCCTTTCTTTTTGGATACGTGAGGAAAAATGAGCAGCTGACGATGTCAGTAAAAAGAGGAAGTAGTGACTTTTTGTAGAGGAAGATGTTCCCACTAATCTAAACTCTTCGTGCAGCGATGTCACGCGTGGGGAGTTCCAAGCCGCTCGTCAGTTTTGAAGTGAACTGCGCGAGCTCGTGCGACGGCGTGCCTGCAAGCAACCGAGCACAGCGTGGGCAGAACATGGTTGAGATCCATGTCGTTCATTTGATGCCCTGGCTCATGTTCATTTTGGAAACCGGAAAGTGAGTTGATCGAACACTCATGTAGGCCACGCCCAAGGAAGAGTTTGATCGGAGTGCACACCATTGGCTGTACATTTGCCCACATTGGGCAGTATGAGAGAATGACTGTAATAAGCCCGTTAAAATATGTTATTCGGCATGGAAGAAGAAATTTCAAGCCATAGGTGGGCCACGAATGCAAATATCAAAAATAAGTAGCTCACTGACCTTTTTTTTTTGTTGAGATTTGTCCTGCCAAATCACACAAATCTAGGTTTAAGATAGCAATCCAAGAGCACTAGGTAATCACAAGAGAAACACAAAGATTTAATGTGGAAAATTTTTTCAGAAAAAAAAATCACGAACACAAAGTGATAGAATTTCACTATGAAAATAAAAATTATAAAGAAAAATGACTGACCTGATTCAATCAACCTCGAATCTTACTCTTACTACATCCTTTAAAAACCTTAAAACCCCTTTAAAAACCTCTAGCATTTACTTAGAAAGACGAACCTCTATTCATATTTTAAAAAACTCTACTTACGCTCCTCTCTGAAACCACCTCAAATTTACACTATCCGCGTAGAATTCGTGCAGCAACTGCGTAACTTTTGACTGATCAAGTCTGGGCTTCGACTGGTTGAGCCTGCTACTCGACTGGTTGAAGGACCCGAAAATCTCAAATACATCGTCATTGGACTTCGAGTCAAGCAGGCTTCAACCAATCGAAAGACACCTTTGACTAGTCGAACCAGCCCCTCGACTGGTTGAGCAGCGCGTTGAAACCAAGATTTAAGATATCTGTTTTACAACAATCTCCAGCATATCTTCAATTTTAAACCATATAGCTTTTTGACCTCTTCTCTTACCTTTGCATCACATCATAGTTTCTCGTCCACACTCCGTCCTCCTTTTACGTCATTGCTAAGCCCAGAAAAGTTGCACATAACTTGAACTTATCTAAAGGAACAACCTTAGTGATCATGTCCATCAAATCTAAATCGACATGCCCAACCACCTTTACTCTTGTCTTCCTAAAAGTAAAGACATAGTCTTCTATACCATCTCACTGCTACCCAATATTGCTTGCCGGGAAATTTTCTCACAGCACTGATGGCCTGTGAAATAATCGATCTAAGACAGAACATGGCATGCACTGTCAACTGCATTCGAATAGAGCCCATGAGACATCTTATTTTTCCTCATATGATTTGATACATGTCCTGAAGAAAACTTGAGGAGAGACGCGTATGAAACGTTATCCGGCTTTACCTGGTCCATCACATACTTGAACAATACCTACCCAAGGTATTCTGCCCGAGATAACCAAAGTTTACTCCTCTTTTAGTCTCAATGCTGATAACTATCTTTGCAGTCTCCCGATCATTCATCCTGAATGTCTCACTTAACCAAGTCTTCAATACATTAATTTTAGACATATAATAATTGGCGATCTACATGTCATCAGCATATAATTCATGACTCACTATGAAGGAATCAAACCACTATCTAAGCGACAGGTCGTACCACGATCTCTTGCAAACTTTTTTTCTCAGCCTTTTTTACTTCGAACCACTCTAGTTGTTTCACGTAGATATGTTCTTCAAATTTCTCTTATAGAAGTGCAAACTCCACATCCATTCTTTCAACTCAAGATTGTATTAGCCAACCAGCGTCAATTACGAATCTAATAGACATCTGCTGTGCCGTTGATGCGAATATCTTTGAAAAGCCGATCTTTTTTCTCTGAGCATAACCCTTCGCTACTAACATTGCTCTGTATCTATATTGTATCATCATAAAGATGAACCTGCATCCAACCACTTCCCGAGCCACTGGAAGTTTTACTAGTTCCCATGTATCGATCTGGTAAACAAGTCCATCATATCATCCATACTCACCTTCCACTTATCAACATCGAGATCACCAAGAGCTGCCTGAATAGTAGACAGATCCCTTTCGTCTATAACGAGTGTATATGCAATATTAGAGTCGTCCATGTACCCCGTCGATATCTTGCAATTATGCCATGTGATTCTTCTTATAGGTGGCAGCTTCACCCGCTTTGTATCCTTACCCACACGTCTCTACCTTCCTACCCTGCCCACTTATGTGACCATGTTAAGTGTGCCACACACATGCAAAGGTAAAATCCGCTACAACCAGCTCCCAGTCAACCTGTAAACATTATCGAGTCATTGCGCTTTCATGATTACCTGTGCCCCCTTAGATAATTTAAGAGCACCATCAATACGTATGAACTTGCAGCCCATTGCCTCAAGTACACAAAGAGAAATTAAATTCGTTTTCATGTTAGGAACATGCCTCACCCCAGTTAAGGTATGTTATCCCATCAAACATCTTGACACGCACCATACCAACAACCACAACATTACATGCACTGTCATTACCCATAAATACTTGTCCACTATCGCACTCCCTATAGCTAGTGAACCAACTCCGATGATGAGTCATGTGAAAAGATGTCTTTGTGTCTATAATCCACTAGCTCCTAAATTACCGTATGACCGTCTAATCATAAACATAGACAAAACATCACCATCACATCCACTCGATCCACCTAACGTGACAACATTCACCTTCCTATATGAAGCTTCAGAATCTTCTCTCTTAGATTTAAGATTTGTATAATCCTTCTTCACACGTCTTTCCATCCCACAGTTCCAATACTCTACTTTTCATTTTCCCTTGCCCTTGAATTTGGATCTAGAACCTGAATAATCTATAACTTGTTTAGAATTTCTGCCCCTCGTAAATAGTGCATCAGAAGATGTCCCCATGTTGATATTAAGCTTTCTTATAGCCTTCCTTGAAGGGCTGAGATAACGGTGTCAACACTCAGAGTTTTATTCGTGGTGCACATTGTTTCCTTAAATGACTCATACGATGCTGGAAGAGAATTCAGTAACATATATACTTATTCTTCATCTTTTATCACTTCATATATATTTAGCAATTTGCAAACCAATTTATTAAAGTTGCTGAATGTGAGCCTATAGATCTTCGCCCTCTACCATCTTGAAGCTATACCACTGCCACTTCAAGTGTAGGCAATTTTCAGAGGATTTTTTTTACATAAATATCCTCTAACTTCACCTACAACTTAGTCATAGTTTTCTCCCTCATGACATTGTAGAGAACCTCATCCGTGAGATATAAACGGATCGATGATAAGGCCTTCTATGCTCTAACGATTGCTCTGATACCTCTTGTTGAGATTTGTGCCGTGGAATCATATAAATTTAAGTCTAGGATAACAATCCAAGAGCACCAAGCAGTCACAGGAGAAACATAAAGATTTAACATGAAAAATACTTTTGGAAAAAAAAATCACGATACAAAGTGACAAAATTCCACTATGAAAATAGAAATTACAAAGAGAAATGATTTACCCGATTCGAACAACCTCGAATCTTACCCTTGCTATACCCTTTAGAAACCTTAAAACCCTTTTAAGAACCCTTGGAATCCCTTTTAAAAGCTTTAACATTTAATTAGAAAGACCCTAGGGATCCTTATTTATAGTTTAAGAAACTCCACTTACACACATATCTGAAACCGCTTTAAATTTCCGCAGTCCATGCAGAATCCATGTTTCATCTGCGTAACCTTCAATTGTATGAGCTTGTGCTTCGACTGGTCGAGCATGCCCCCTCGACTGATCGAAGGATTCGAAAGTCTCAAATACATCATTACTGGACTTCGAGTCGAGCGGGCTTCGACTAGTCGAATGACACCTTCAACTAATCGAGCTAGCCCCTTGACTGACCAAGCAGTATGGTGAAACCAAGATTTAAGACATCCATTTTACAACATTTTTAATCGCCTATTTAAATGTCCAAGTTTGGATGGTCCAGATCATTTCATTGACATGATTTTATTGTTGCAGCATGATAGACTTCTAAAGATATCTTTCTTATACATGTGACTCTCCTTACATTAAAAAGAAGGCAAAAAGGCATTTTATTTGGATTATACCAAATCCCAACGTCAAAATACTAAAAATGTATTTTAAAATACCTCCAATTTTATTTACCTCTAAATCTAAGGTTGCCAAATACAAAAGGAAAAAAAAAAAAAAACTATTTGGATTTGAAATACATGCACGTATCATCGAATCCAATGTCATCCAAACATGATTATTCTCAAAAAGTTAGAGTTTGATTAAGCGTGCACTATCAAGTTGTGTATGAGCTCATCCTAATTACATAACTAGTATTCTCACAAGGCATAGGATATCCTGTAAAGGTGTGGAGGCCTGTTCGTCCTTCCAATTACTTCAGGAAACGAAAAAACCAAGCAAATAATGTGAGCAACATTTGACATTAAGGGTGTCAATGGATTGGGTTAAGTTCAGGCCAAGCTATGTTCAAGCCCGACATTCTGTAACTTAAGCCCAAATATGGCCCATGTCAAGTTGAAATAGTCTAACTCAAGCTCAGCTCAGAATAAATATACAAGGCCCGGCCCTAACTCAACTCGAGCCCGAAACGGTGACTAGAAGCGAAGAGAGGGGAGAGGCAAAGGGTGTGGTTGGCAGCTACAACAAGATGGTGCAGTGGTGTCGCAGTCGGCATCAAAGGGAAGAGGAAGAGAGGATATAAACTAGTGGCGCGCCGGGGCTTCCGAGCAGAGTTTACTGACGGCAAGGCCCTAGAGAGAGAGAGAGAGAGAGAGAGAGAGAGGTACTATCACACCCTTAAGCTTGAATTTGGAGCACTCTCGACCCCAATCGCCTACTCAAGAGTGTAACTCAGGGGGAAATAGATAACAACGTCCATTCCATCGTGCAATCTATATAATTTACTAAAATATCAACTAAATCAAGGAATTAATAATTTAAATCAACAGGATGCCTATCTATATACGCATTATTTGACAAATAAACGAAATATAACCAAATAATTATTTCGAAAAATGAATTAATGAATTGTTTCCTAATCAACTGGTTTATTCAAATAAAAAATCAATAATTTGATCCATGAATTTTAAGATTGGAGGTTTGTGTTAAAGGAACCATGTGATGAATGTTATAAACCTGAATTGAACTTACCCTCACAATTCCATATCTAGCCTATATATATATATATATATATATATATATATATATATATATATATATATATATATATATATATATATATATATATATATATATATATATATATATATATATACATGACTCACCCAAAAAATATATTAACTAAACTTTCAGATTAAGGAAAATCTTTCATATGAATTATCATATAAATTGACTAGATCTAACACATCTTAAGTCAGCACATGACTAAATGGAAATAACATTTCCTCCACTCTTCTGAGCAAAGAATTTATCTAGAAAAAATGTTAACTGATGCCAATGGTGAATGAAGTAATAGACTAAAAAATTAGGCGAATGCACTAGCCATCCCACCCACAATTATGCATATAAGAGGAATACAATGATTCATCTAAATTGTAATAGTGACAAGTGGGATTGAGTTTTAATCAACTTTACCAAGGTGCACACTATTATAAAAAGCCATGTCTGTGCTTGGCCCACCTTATAATTTAAAGAACTGGTTTTTTCAAGTACCACGAATACAAAGGAAGCCCACCAAATTAATATTTCATACCTAGAACATGTGGTGGGTGACTCCTTGGTGCGCATTCATACATTGTAGTGCTTTCTTAACCACTTTTTCCTGACCTCTAGGTCCATCAAAAGGCAAAACCAAAATATGTAACGGAGCAAAATGATATTTTCTGCACCAACAAAATGGTACACCTCATCTTCCACCATCCAAACTATGCAATATTATTCCGTCACCCATCATCAGTGGTCATTAGTCATCATCTTAAAATTTTCCCCATCAAAATTTCATAGCCATAAAGTGGATCGTTGAACTAACCATCCATTTGTAATCCACAAGACGGACAAATAAGATTGTCCAATGAAATATATATTGGTAACACACATCATTTATTTCAACCGCCATGATCACCGAATGTTGGCCCGATGTGTTTAGTTTTGGACTAAGCCACCATCAAAGCATACACTCAATATGGTTCACCAGATGGTCATAAGGTTTAGTGGACCCATTTCAAGAGGTCAGCCCCACAAGAATAGATCATAGATGGTCCTTTAATAATGATGTCCATCATTATGCAATGATACCCATACACTGATCAAATTGCTAGCATCATTTGTGGAAATATCAAACTTTTCCAATGATCCGCTCATCATGAGATCCACATCTTGAAATGTTTTGATCATCCATACAAATGACCCAATTTGGAAACTATGAATACAATGGCCAACGGCCAACAAAAATTGGGTAGCATCATATCTTTCAAGATACCCTTTCGAAAGTATCATTCCTCATGAATCTTACTCCTTGCGATGACATCCATCGACATCAGATATGATCAATACACATTTCCTATCCTCACAAAACAACTGTATGTCTTCTCTTATTGCCCACCTGCACCAATTCCTTCACTAACCCCAATGAACTAGAGCGAATGACAAGATTCAGGTGTAGGGATTTGTAGGCAGTGCGCCAGATCCCACAGGAGGCATCGATTTCCTGATGAGGAAGGCAAATAATAGAGGCCAAAGGAACACGTTACTAATAGAAGAGAAAAGGCCAATTGAGAAAGGTCATTTTGTGAAGTATATTGGTTACACTCAACAAATCAATGGTCCATATTACTTAACCATGGGCGCCGTTTTTCTGAATTGAAAACATTGGACCCGAATAATGATGCAGATGATGAATGTGATGAGGTCGATCACTATCTTCCTCAAAGGATAACTGCTCAAAATTTATGGAGCTTTACTGGATTCCTCACAGAGATTTCTTGATTCCAGGAGGAAAAAATAGTAAAGAATAGAAATAAATTCTGATAAATTCAAAATTTTATTGATAGATAATAAAAATGAATTTAGAACCCTTAGTGATACCAAACCTTAAAAGAAGTTTCAAAATCAAACTCCAACCCAAACTCCTAAAAATTCGTAACTAGTAAATTTAAATGTCTTATTTGGCTTAACCACATTATTCTCCTAATTTTTCTAATCATTTTCATGTTTTACACAACTCCTAAAGCTCAAAGGATAAAGAGTTATAATCAAATTAAAACTTACTTTTTGACCGTCGATCTGATAAAATCTCGCAAATTCGGCATGGGCAAGCCAACTGTTGGCTAAAGCAGATTCTTATACCCCGAAATTATATATGGTATGTCGCATAACTCATTCTGATTTGCGAGATACACTTGTTGTAAGATTCTGACGGCACGGATCACATTAGTCTCCGAGTGGGCCTTCTCTAGCCTATCTTAGATATGAAAGTGTCCGCAACATGCTCTACATCAAAAAAAGGCCCTACATCAAATAAGGGTCATGGATCACAAAACTTGGATGTTCTACTTTATGTCGTTGCACCATCACCATTAGATAGGTGGTGTCATAGTGACCAAACACGCAATCATTGCCTTCTGATCATTGGCCTAAATTTTGGATGGTTATGCATAAAGAAATAGCAAATGGTTCACATGTAACAAGAATGCATGGGTTCAACTGGGCCATAGGGGTTTTTTGGATGGATGCAATTCTTAGCTTATTTATCATCCGTTGTATCGTCCACCATATGAATGGTTTAAATCGCTCGAGGATGGCCCCTCTTGCATGGAACTCTGACTGAAAATGCCTTTAGTTGGGATGTTATATGATGAAATTTGCTGCCGATGATCTCTGCTATGGCTATCAACGATGGTAATCACCCGAATCCCTTCCATCCAAATGGTGAGAGCCACACATGTACGTCAAGAGGGTACGATGGGATACTTACCATTTCCACTCATGTTAGGACCATCCTATCAGCGGACAGCCTTGACTTCAACCATGGTTCATACAAAGTGCCAGCAGATGAGCAGCCCATGTCTCATGTACACGTGCCATATTGTCACATACTAGCGACATGCCACTCAAATGACTACTGGCCAATACAGATATTGACACACATATATAACTTGCTACATATGATGATCTACGTAGTGGAATTATTGCAAACTTCATCAAAATTTGCAGGGTGTCTCTTGGGCTACTTTGCATGGATTTTGGATTAACTCAATTGCAATTATAGATCTAGAATTTTTTTGAAAAGGATTCAATTTCAAGATTGTAGGAGTTTAAATCACGTCCCAAGTGCAATGAGATTTTCTCGACAATCGACCTCCAGAATACAAAAACTATCACTCATTCCCAGTGGGGCATATTGGTGTACAAGAGTCAAATCGAGTCGAGCTAGCATAGCTCGACTTGGCTTGGCCACTAGCCGACCCTAAGTCAAACTCGGCTTGGCCCGGTCCTCGAGCCTGACTAGCCAGCTTGGCTCGGTTCAATCAACAGCTCTGGCCAGTTCGAGCCTCTATGACATTTTCTTAAACACATGGAGTGCATCTTCAATTTCTCACGAAATGTAAAGTAGCAACATCAATTTATAGGTATTTCATCAAACAGTTAACAATAATATAAAAATCAAGATGCAAGGGTATTTGTTTCATATACATACTTTCTTTACCACCAATCAACACTTCGTTGAGTCATTTCATCAAACATTTGCTCAGCAACATCAATATCAAAATAACTGAGTCACTGAACTAGTTCGATCCGAGTTTGATTCGAGTTGGAGTCTCAAACTCGGCTCAAAATTTTTTTGAGCTAAAAAAACCAACTCGACTCGGCTCGAACTTAGTTTTGAATCGAGCCTTTTCGAGTTGAGTCAAGCGAGCTAATCGAACTAACTCAATTCGTGTACACCCCTAGCAGTGCACTCACTATACATGGGCTTGAATAATTTGTAATCTTAACTTGAATGAGAAAACACTTTAATTATTATTAAAAGTATATATATATATATATATATATATATATATATATATATATATATATATATATATATATTTTAATATTTCAAAACCAAATAAAGAAACATCTATTTATAAAATTGGGTGGACTTAATTGGACATGCTTATAGGTGTAGAGGCACCCTTTCATAAAGAGTTGTGATAGTTGGATTTAAACTCAATTGGTATGATCATTAAGATTGAAAAAACACAACATGTCAAAATAAAAAAGTAAAGAGATGCAACCTTTCAAACTTATGTGAAAAGACACATCCACTCACCGGGCCTGGTTGAAAATTTTGAAACACCAATATATTTTTAAAATAATTTAAAATACTACATTTGTGTGAGGCATTTAGCCACAAACAAGCCTATGGATTCTAATCCTATTATTACGTAAGTACAATAATCCTATGAGTAACCTATGCACCCATGTCACTGCATGTTATTTCGAAAGATTATGGCGAGGTAGCATTACCCCTGGCATTATTTCTCAAGGCCAATCATATAACTATATATACTAACCAAATTAGGTCAAAAGCACGCAAGGACTTTGGTTAAATCAATCAAATGTCACAAAGATTGGTTAGAGAAATATTATAAATTATCACATGATGGAGAAATGTAATAAATTATCACATGATCGTGAGACCTTTTTAAGGAGCCATATCACAATATTAATAAGTCGTATAATGTTTATAGTGTCGTCTTCACACTTATGCTTGAGAATCGGTGCCATCTTTATCAGCCTCTAATTGTCTCCCATATGTAAAAAGGATCATCATGGTCACATGTTAGAGGTAACATTATTTAAAAAATATATATTTATAATATTTTCCTTTATCTTCACCTTCCATGCATGAGATATCCTGCCGCGTGTTCATACAAAAAATGTGTATTTGTTGATGAAGGTTGACCAAGGGCACCATAGCATTCCATAAAGCCGTCAAGCGTTAGATGCCTTATGCAGCCGTTAGACGTGGTGTTTCGTATAACCAAATACTATTATGGACTTATCTAGAGAAGCAATGGTGTCAAATAGCCATACAGCCAGAAAGGCATCAGATCGCCAATTAGCCTGTGATATATATATCTGATAACAGATGCTCAGAAAGCCCTTGAGCACTTAAGCTGTGGAGTTTTGAGTATTTGTAACTCCATTCACGAAGATGAGTAGGGTATATATGCTATGCATCCAAAAAATACACCATGCTAAGTGATTGGCATTAAAATTCAGGAACAGATTACATTCAATTTTGTGTTATGGCACAGACCTTTGATTGCATCCATGGAAAAGCTCTTGATTAAAAGGTAAAACCATAGAAAGATATTTCTTCCATAGGATGACATTATTAGTCATGATCTATAATCTTTTATTCGTATACACATTCACATGAGCACTCGAACTCATGATTTTAGTGTTGAAACACACTCATGTCTATCACTAAGCCATGGATTCATGATCTATCATCATTTATCTTCAAAGTATTCAAATCCTCAACTAAAGAGCTTGTGGTGGCCTCAGCATACACGAACAACTAGTCCAGCAGTGTTGTGGACTTGATGTGCCGGAGATAAATGGAGAACCAGCCTCTAGCACCTGCCAAATAATGATAATGCTATCTGCCTTGAGCATATATAGATGCTATAATAGATCTGCGACCTCGCATAAAGAGCTAGGCTGTGAGAGATGTTGGTATTAAGGTGGTGTGTCTTTGGTCATTTGATGAGGGGCTAGAGGTGTGTCTTACATTATGTTACCGATGCCATGACGGGTTAGCGCCATTGCATTATACTCTTAATATGGAGCCGAGTCCTCCTAGTGGGAAGGGCGACTTCTTCAAGCAAGTGAAGCTCACATTGGTGGGTGTCTGCACTTGGAAGTCTCTTGTAGCAGAATATCAGTCTCTGTCTCTGTTTTGATGTGTCATTTCTTAAAATGAGTGCAAATTTATTTATAAGTTATGGGGCTTGATTTTTTCGACAGTGGAATCTCTATGCTCATCTGGACAGTCTTGCCTCGGAGAGTTTGTCTTTTTTGTCTTCTATCGAAGAGAGGTTGTTGTTGTGGGTAACTTTTGCCTCAGAGACGTTTTTTTTCCCATATAAGCGGACTCTCAAATTCGTTTTTTTGCCGCAAAAGATATGCAGATGACTTTGGTTGGTGCAAAAATGATTCGTTTCGAAATGCATGAAAATTTCGTTGTCAACAACATGGAATCTCTTTGTTAGGAACTCAACATAAGTAGCACGTGTGAACAAGATCGTTGTTGTTTGTCTGTTGGCACTTATCATTCACAGGGCCCACCTAAAAATCTGATTCCTCGGGTAACTGGTGGGCCACATTGATGACTTCGAGCATGGTTCTTATCATGTACTTCCTAGGTAGTAACCATTGTTATGGCCAAATTATAACTATTTATTTATTTATTTTAGGGTCAATTCATATTTACAAATATGTCAATGCAGTACAGTGATTGCAACAATTCATCACATGGCCAGCCATATTGGTGTCTTGGCCAGAGATTAGCTCAGCAAGGAATTGAAGGTTAAGGAAAAATGATCAATGGTGCAGCTTGCCTATCATTTAAGTGCAAGCTTAATGGAGTATGTTGATGTTGAAATTTGGTTATATTGGTTATACCTTTGTGCATCCGCAAAATCAAATAACAAGGGGGACTTGGATGCAGTAGGGGATCCTTCCATGCAAAAGTTAGACTAGACACTCCAAGTCTAATAGAATTATGATTTTTGTGCACACCTCCTACCATATGTAGGGTTCGTATTTGTAGTCATTTGGTGGTAGTGTTGTATATGACAGTGAATCGTGTATCATGTAAGGAATCGTCCTCTTGAATACATGACGTTATCCTTAGTGCGATCCTCGGCAAAGATATCAAGGAGTTAATTCTCTTCATATACGAAGGAAATCTCCTGATGGTTGGCTTCTAATGAGATTGTAGTCAACAGATGATGGTGACCTGTAAGTAAGATTGGCCAAGGTCCTATACATTGACCTGAACTATTGATTATGATTGGGGTCTATCCTCGATGCCGGGCCGATACTTATAGTTATTTGTTAGTCGCAATAGTAAAATGTAAGCTAGAGCTGAGATCACTACTTGTGCTTGATACTCAAGCTAATCTAGACGGAGCTTTTATCCGACCTTCTACCTCCGTTTCTGGACTACTTCCCTTACATTTTCCATTTCAGACTGCTTTGTCACTCCAATTTTACCAATAAAAGAGTCCATTTACTTTTATGTTATCTGCTACAATACATCAAATTCAAGGGACCCACCACCCAATAATATGAATTGACGCTGCACGTAAAGTCTTCTCAAGGGCACTAAAGGTTTTTTGATCAGGCAGGTATTTGTACTTTCCCTTGATTCTGGTGGGAATCACCGTACGAGCAGATTGGGTGGTATATAAACAATTTGAGTTAGTTTTGGGCGGAAACGGTTTGGCCGCTTCCCGTGCCACAGGCCCACAGCCAACGGCCAGTGGTTGGTGCTATGTGAGCCCCACCATGATGTATATGTTTCATCCATGCCGTCCATCTATTTTTCTAAATCATTTTAGGATATGAGAACAAGAACGAAGTATATACCAACCTCAAGGGGATCACATTACAGGAAACAATGTTGAATGAACATCAACCATTAGAAACATTTTAGGGGCCATAAAAGTTTCGGACCAAGCTGATCTTTGTTTTTAGGTCTGTATGACCTAATCAACAGATTGGATGTCAAATAAACAGTAAATTGGGCCTTAGGAGGATTTTAATGGTGAATATCTAATCACTATTGTTTTCATGTGGTGTGGTCCACCTGAGATTTATATCCCTCTAATTTTTGGGATAAATCCCTAAATAATATGTAAAAATGGGTGAACGGATTGGATGAAACACATACATCACGGTAGTGCCCACGGATCACCAACCACCAGTCACGGGCTGGTGGCTGGGGGAGTAGCCAATCCGTAACGTTTTGGCCATGTTCCAACATGATCTCAAAAAATGTATAGACCTAGTGGATTCGCAAACAATACAATGGCCCCACCCAACTTCCCGTCACAGGGAGTTCCTGAGAAAGGCTTTAGCAGGAAATCGGCGTCCTGGGCGATCTGATGGACCGAGTGGACACGGCGCAAACATTATCGGCGGCCACGTGTGGTTCGAATTACGGGCACACATGCACCTCGTGAGTGTCACACGTGCCAGTGTGTCAATGCCGCTGATAACTAGCCATGCACATGCCGATCACAGCCATTGAAAGATTTCACTAAACCATCCGCTGTCTTCGCACACGTGTGGCTCAGCATATTGATATCAAAAGCCGGATTCTCGAGCCCAACCTCGGAAACGTGCGTCCCACAGGAAGTCCAGCTCGGATGTCCAACACGCCAGCCAGATCGACACGTGTCCGCTCCTGCGCAGGTGCGTGTGGGTCCGACCAAAGTTCGCCTTTCAAAGCCCTAGATCAAAAATAGCCCCTGGCGGAACTCAAACGGACTAATAAATCAAAAAAGCGGGCGCTATAAAAGGCCTCTCGAGTCCGCGTTTTTCACCTCATTCTTTCTCGCTCTCGCTCCCAAGGGCTCTCTGGTCGGCTCCTCTCTCTTTCTCTGCGACTCCGCGGCTGCGCGAGAAAAAGAAAATCCCTTTTTCGTCTCGAATTCCCGCGTTGGAATCCTCATTTCATCTTCTCCTCAATCGCTTCTCCGTAGATGATTCGAAGAAAATCCTCTCAGGAAATCGCCGATCTGCCATTCTCAGCCAGTTGGACCTTCCGCTTCTGAAGAAGCATTCTCTCTCCGTCTTCCTCCCAAGGCCCTTGCATTCGGTTCTAGGGTTTCAGATTCGACTCGAGATCCAGCTCAGCAAATCTGGCCATGGACTACGATCCGTCTGACAGCAGCGGTTAGTTTTTTCAACAATTTCTAAGCGGCATTTCGTGGTTTCTGACCATTTTTGGTGATTTTATGGTTAGGGCATGCGGAATTTCTTGGCTTTTTTTAACTTAAGGGAGAAATTTCGTTGCTTTGACTGTTGAGAGAGATTTTTAGCTGGTGAATGGTGGGATTAGGGTTTTGCATTTGATCCGTTGGTAACTGGGGTTGGGTTTTTGAGCTGGAGGAATCTGTTCGGGGGAATGTATTGCATTTTAATGTTCTCTCTGGGTGTGGGTTGTTGGTTTCACCCAATTGAGATGAAATCTTCTTCAAGAAAAGAGAAAGGGCTAGGATTAGGGTTTTCTTAGCTGTTGCTTTCTTTTGCTTGATATGCTTTGAGAATTTGAGCAAAGAAGGTAATGGTCATGGGTGGATAGTGTTTGGATGGTTTTAGGAAGAAACATGGCTTCTTCTTTTGGTTGAAGTTGCCAGATTGAGCTCAAAAGAGAGGATCTCTAAATAATTTACAGTCGTTCTTTTAGGGATGTAATTCAGCATGTGGACTTTCATTTGGAGGGGTGGCTCACAGGAATTATTTTTGCTATGAGACCTTTTTTTCCCTCTGAGAAAGCATTTTCTGGATTTTCCAGAGAAATGAAAACATCCAGAATGAAAGAGTGATTTGCACAAGACATGGACACAACTATTAGTCGAACACGGATAGATATTCACTGGATACGTTCAGTTTATATATTATAATTGCATATGTAAGGCCAGTTTGAATGAAAATTCTGGAGGCAGAAAAGGAATGTGCAGAATTTCAGTCCCTACCACATTCACATATTTGGCGGGGCCCACCGTGCCAGCTTGTTGTTTTGCAGGAGGAAACTATGCAAAACAGGAATGTGCAAAATTTCAGTCCCCACTACATTTGCTAACCCTTTTCTTCAAAAAAATTGTCCAAGCTGGCCCGTAAGAAATATTATACTATTCATTCAAATAATATACAAGGGAAATGTATTATATTAGTTAGAGAAGTCTATAAAGAAGAAACCCTCTCTTGTGGGAAAGAGAGTTCCTCCTCCAAGGCACTAATCCATCCTTTAATTTTTTTTCTTCTTTTTTAAATTTTAGTCTGCCATTTCTGAACTAAAACACCTAAGCATACCGTTCCACAGTATGCAAAATTAAATGATCATTGAAAGGGTATTGACAACTATGTGTGGAAAGTCCCACCAGTTGGACCATATGTGAAATTTGACGGTGTTTTGTTAGATGTTCTGCTCCCAGCTGGTGGGGAGGTCTCTTTTGGGATTTTCAAGATGTTGTACAGGTGTTGTATGTATGCTTGCTATCCATTAGGGACTCTAACAAAGCTTATGATTTTTTTAAAATATCTTTTTCTTCTTCATGTTTTGGAATTTTCAAGCTGGTTTCTTAAATACAATCTCATGGGGGAATGCTGATGGCCCTGTTCCTTGGAGACTGAGGAAAATCCAAAATTTGAATGGGCTTAGAGTAAGCAATTCAAAATATGGGCCAAATGCCAGTCTAGGTCCACCATATGCTACTCTGACACGAGAGAAATTGGAGGATTCATGAAGCAGTTGAGGGAGGTTTCTTTTGTTCATACTCATGTTTTATAACATGATCATATTTGTGTATTGGGAGTTCCATTCCACTTTAGTGATTTTCAGTTTCTGATTGTATATGTTATAATAAATTTCTTTCCATTTAATAGAAATTTCAGTTACAAGAAGAACTAATTAATCCTTGTCAAGGGGCATCATAACACAATAATGCAGAGAATTGTACACCTATTTGTGTTTTTATTTTGCTACAAGGATGATACACATTTTCATGAGGTGAAGCCATGTCTAGTTGATTAGCCATGGGCACTTTTTAAAGGATCTTGAGCATACATTCTTATAATTCGGTGTTAGGAAGTTCATTCACCTACATTTAGCTGAAAGCCTAAAATATATGCCTGTTGTGCAAAGTAATAATTAAATTTCTCAGACAACACCATTTTTATTCCATAGACCATCAAGGACGTGTTTATTCCCATCTAATAAATTTTGCCCAGTCAAGGAGATGCGATGCAATTGGTTAGCATATAAACAATAATGCCACTTTAAATTACTAATTCCATAGGTATATTAAAATGTCACCTGCATGCTCTACCTGATGCATATGCACATACATGCATTTTATTGTGTCTGCCAACTTGTTGCTACTTCACTTTCAGTAAAGCATTCATCTGTTGAATCTCTCTGCAAGTGGTTTCAAAAACTTATTTTCTTCCATGTGCGTGTTGTGCAGACTGATCTGTGAATATTTGAATAATCATCATTACCGCCACCACCGCCACCGCCACCGCCACCACCTTAAAAT
The DNA here is from genome assembly GCA_037074715.1 of Magnolia kwangsiensis. NCBI lineage: Eukaryota > Viridiplantae > Streptophyta > Magnoliopsida > Magnoliales > Magnoliaceae > Magnolia > Magnolia kwangsiensis. The sequence continues at coordinate 112,645,577 of CM073581.1, forward strand.
TTTCTTAGCAATTTGGGGTTGATTTAAAATGGTTTATGATTGGCTGCCCACTGGCCATCAATGATTTCTTTTTAACCTAGGCTCTGAAATAAGGTATTCTGTAATGGTAACGGTGGCTGTAACGGCCACCACCATTATCTTTAAGATACGGGCCGTAATGGCCATTATGGTCTCTCTCTCTCTCTCTCTCTCTCTCTCTCTCTCTTTTATTGGAAAAAAAAACCTGAAAAACCCGTGTCTGCTTCATAATGGACAGTTATAGGGCTGTTAAGGTCTTTATAAGGGGTGTAATGGCAGTTATTGATCATTTTTTCCATAACAGCTGGTATGGTTGTCATGACCTCGTAACGTGTAATGGTTGCCACCATTACCTTTACGTAATGGCCTTTTCGGCTCGTAATGGCCGTTACGGCCTATAACGGCCATTACGGCACACCTTGCTCTGGAACCAACCATGACAGAGCTCACAATGATAATACTCTCGCCAGTTTGGTCCCACCCAGAATCAATCCACAGCCCAAGTAATATACACGCATCCGGAAGTTTAAACAAGCAAAGGAGGATCATGGAGAGGCTGCTGCCAAACATACCACTGAGCACAGGGCAAACACTCATCCTCAAGTAGTTGGCTGCACAAAAAGTACATGCCTACTAAACACCACTCAGATGCCTCATCCTCGAGGAAAATCTGGAAATTAAAAGTTCCTCCAAAAAATTCGGCGTTTGGTTGGCTAGTGGCTAAAAAGAAAGTGTTGACTGTGGATAATTTGAGAAAAAGGGGAACGATTATTCCTAATATATGCCTCTGCTGGATGCAATCGGATGAATCTGTGGACCATTTGTTTGTTCATTGCCCCTTCACCTCCCAAGTTTGGTCTGCTGTTCTCAGATCCTTGGTGCTTTCCTTGCTCTGCTGAGGATCTTTTCAAAGCCTGGCTTGGCTTTAATTTAGGAATCCAAAGAAATAAGATATGGAAAATCTGTCTCATGGTGGTTTGGTGGTCGGTCTGGGAAGTTAGAAATGGGAGATGCTTCAATGATATCAATATTTCGGCGGAAGCAACCATTCAGAAAGTGCAGCAGTACATTGCAGAATGGGCCTATAATTTTGCTAATATTAAGGGTTGTATTTTTCTGTCTACCAGAGGCATCTCTTCTCGCTAACTCGGCGGGATTATCCTCCTTTGTACTCTGTTTTGTCTTAATATAAATCTTGTTACCTTAAAAAAAAACACCACTCAGATGCCATGCCATTACACTCCCTACTACACCTTACCCCAACTTTTGTGCACTACCCAAAAATGGTAATTGCTGAACAGTCAAGGTCATGAGCCCACTGCTGGCACAAGCAGATAACACCATGGTACACAAAAATGGGAAAGACATGTTCCTGTAGTTGGCTGCACAATAGTGGGAGTGCACAAATACATATTAACCAGACACTACTCACATGCCAGCATAGTCTCCGCTATGCTGCACCTTGGCCCAATTGCTGTGCGCTACCCACAAAGTGGAATTCGCTAAAAGATAATGTCTGGAGCATGCAACTACCTGCAGCGAAGTTTAAGCTTATCAATAAATATCCAATCGCAAATGTGTACTTTTGCCTGTTTAGATATTTAATGACGTTAATTTAATTATGTAGCTAATGTAAGTTAGAATCATAGTGTCTTGTCTGGTCTCTAGGGATAACATATGAGTTGTTAATGCCAGGATGGAAATGACAAGGAAATCTTGGTGTTGTTCCAAGAGTTTACAAGATTTCTTTCATCGAAGTTACCAAAAATCCTGTTTGGGCAAGGCATAGGCATGCAAGTTGCCCCAGCGCAAAGCAAGACTTACAAATTGTGTGTGCGTGTTTTCTGTGTGTGTGTGTGCGCACGCGCGCACGCGTGTGTGTGTGTGTGTGTTGAAGATTTTGTTTTGTTTGTATGGAAACTGTAGGTTTATGTAGTGGACTGAAGTAGAACCTCTGCACCTTTAATGGGACACGGTTCACATTGAATTCCATAGATGTTACATGTAAAGCGAACAGTATGTATGTTGTAGCAGATTAATGAATGAAGTGACATGGGAATTATTACATTCTAAGATTGTCATGCTATCGAAGATATCACATTCTAAATAACTTCCTGGCTCACTCGCTTAATTCTCATTATAAAAACTAGATGTTCCCATACATACAAACATAGAATCTTTGGTGCTTATGTAGACATATCACAACATTGCCAACCCTTCTGTTTTTTAAGAGTGCCTGAAGGATTAGTTATTATCAAAACATGTTGCATCTCATGCAATGCAATGGGCAATAAGAGCATGCAAATTTTCATGCCTAGAGTTACTTAAAATAAGTTTCTAAGAATGACTTGCACAACACCTGTCGAGATTTTCATGAGAGACGTTATCATGTTCTTGACTGAATCATATGTGCTCAAACGTTTGGCACATGAGATTTTGGATTGAAGTGGCCACTATCCTGGGTTTAGTGTGTGAATATTTTGAACAAAAGTAAGCTAGTGCATATCATTGTTTATGTTTGGCCACTTATATTATTTCAATGGGCTTTGCTAATGTCCACACCTTCAAAGGGATGTTCCGAGCCTTGTTAATGCCACGCTGGATTCTCAATCATTGTTTTGGATGCAGTTCATTCAATAGTACCATTGGGAGCAAGCCGTGGTGCAATAATCATTATGCCAATCAAATGATCGTAACCCTTTGACTGGGGCCAATTCATTACAATCGTTGTTGTTTATGAGCCATAGATCACATGGTTAGAATAATCAAACCAAAGTGCTACTTTGGAATCATAACTAATTCAAAGTGGGATCCATCTAGTAGATGTTTCAAAATGATGATTGGACCTATTTTTTTTTCTTTGTTCAATCTAGATTGTCCATTTTCCATGCTATTCATGGATCTTATGATCACTTGATTAACATGATTTTTGCACCATGGACTGCTCCTAGTTGTATGAATTGAACGGTTTAGATCGGAGACAAGTTGCCTTGTGTGCCATTTAAAACATTGGGGAGCTTTAGCGAAACCCTTAGAGCCTGTCTGGAACATGGGATTAGGTGGTATGGAATTGCATTTCGTCCAATGTAAATTTCATCCAGTGTTTGGAAATGATGGGAAGGATTGGATTAATCCATGTATCATATTATCCAGTTCCAGTAGGAGATACGATATGATTTCTAGTGGATTTTGAAATCCACTACATCTGTGGGTCGCATGTTGATGCATATGTTTTATCAACACTGCCCATCCATATGCACCCTTTGCACGTGACAACTGACAATCGAGTTGCATTTGCATACAAGTGACCGGCATTAGTTGTGAAATCTGGTCCGTTGATGACAATTCTGTGGTCCACCAAATGCAGATTTTACTTAATATGGTGTTTTTCCCAATGGAAGAATTTGATCCCAAATGTGGGATTGGATGGTCAAAATACCATGGTATATCCAAATATGTAATTATTGTGTAATAATGGTATTAATTCCACATATGCAATTCAATACCATGTAATCCCACACTCCAAACAAGCCCTTAGTGAACAACTAGGAAAGAATTTTTTGGGTTAGATCTGGATTACTATTGTACGCACTCTGCAATAATGTTTCCTGCTACTTTTTCTATTTTCTTGTTGTAATAAGGTGGATAACAGCTGTGTTCATGTGAAGATTACCATGACATCTTAATATATCAACTTCATATTGTTATTCTACTTCTTTTGCAAGTCATTTATCGATTAGTATTTGTCCACTATAAATTTCACTTCTGTTCTTGATGTTAGCCCTATGCAATACAATTTACATTATACTTTATAGGGCATGTTCCAACACTGTTTGCACTGGAGTATCGTAACTATCTTTATAGTCTTATTTTCCGTCTCCATATTAAAGCAGCTGTTGTTACCTACTCTTTTTTACCATGTCATGCAGTAGTGGTTGCTCTGCTATCGCATCCACACACATTGGGGTTAATTATTTCTGGCATTCTATGCATGAGTTCAGTTCCATGGAAACATGTGGTATGGCTATTTGTAACTCTTTCCTGCTGTACGCTAGGTTATAGTGACCAAACTAAATGTGGGTACTTCATTTTTCTAATTGTTGCGTTCCAAACACCTAATATCTTGTTAAGAAAATTGAAAACTGAATAAAAAATTCAATTGCAATAAAAAAAATAAAATAAAATTTCCATTGAGGTTCAGAATTATGAGAGAGAGATGGGACTCCAAACACAATTTTGGCATATTGAGTCAGCTATCATGAGGCCTTTTACCTCGCAAACTCAGGCTAATTGCTTGGACAGGACATGACATTGGCATTTCTCTGAAACCAATTTCTTCACAGATAAATTGCATGAGATTTCAGAATTATGAGAGAAAAAACACAAATTTGGCATGTTGTGTCAACTGTCATGTGCCTTTTACCTTTGCAAACTCAGGCAAGTTGCCTGAATTGGACATTTCATTTGCATTTCATGGGAAGGATTGATCATTTCAGTCTGTCATCCTCAGAGAATATGACTAGGATCAAAAGTGTCCTCTGTATTATTGGAAATTTAAACTGCTTGAGCTCTTGTCCATGGCTTTGGGTCATCTCGCGTTCATTTCCTTTCATAATGACTTCAGGAACCGATGATGATCTTCCTCCATCACATCAGAATAGAGTTGCAAGAGGAAGCCGCATCACTGGGAATGGAAGAACTGCTATTACGGGTGCTCTTCCCTATCCTAGGATACACAATGATATGGAAACCCAGATCCACCAACTCGAGCAAGAAGCATACAGTTCAGTTCTGCGGGCCTTCAAGGCACAATCTGATGCCATTACCTGGGTATTCATCTGCAGATCATTTGCACATCACTGTCTAAATCCATTGCATTTTCTGACGAGAAGTCTAAAATTGCTATTCTATTAAATATGATTTCTTCAGGAGAAGGAAAGTTTGATAACCGAACTAAGAAAGGAGCTGAGAGTATCTGATGAGGAACACCGAGAGCTTCTCAGCAGGGTTAATGCAGATGATATCATCCGAAGGATAAGGTGTGGTGATGTTTTGTATAATATTTAACAATCATTAGCATATTCTGCTATCTTAAGTTTTATGCTGGTTATTGATTAAGCGGAAATTATACAATGCCAATAGGGAATGGAGACAAGCAGGTGGGGTCCAACCTGGCTTACTTAGTACTGCTCAAGCTGTTCATGATGCAGTACCCAGTCCTACTGTGTCAGCATCTCGTAAGAAACAAAAGACATCACAGTCAATGCATTCCATGTCCTTAGGCGCACCATCCCCCGCTTTGCACCAGCAAACAATTGCTACTTCCATGCAGCCGTCACCATCAGTTGGGAAAAGAGGAGCTGCAGTTGGAGCCAGCAGCAAGAAGCCTAAATCGGTAAGTTAGAGATTTTGAAAGAAGTTTGCCATTTCAAATTTATTAACGTGCACTTGTTTTATCCATTTCCCTTTTTCTTTTACAGGGTCAAACATTGCCTGGTGCATCCTCAATGAAGTCATTACCGTACCCTTCTTCTGGTCCAACTGGAAGGAGCCAAGTTGCAAATCGGGGTTCTTCGGGTCCTATTGTGACAAGTGAGCCTGCCGAAGCAGCAACTTTTGATCCATTAATTGGGCGGAAAGTGTTGTCAAGGTGGCCTGAAGATAACAACTTCTATGAAGCTGTTATAACTGACTACAATGCTTCGGAAGTATGTCGGATGATTGATTACTTATAATATCAGTTGTAGGCATGGTCTGTAGCTGCTGGCTGTGCCCTTTTCACTTTTTATTTAATAAAATTCCCAATTTTCTTCAGGACCGTCATGCTTTGGTTTATGATATGAATACAACATATGAGACATGGGAATGGGTCAATCTCAAAGAGGTAAAGCATGCTTTCTTCCCATAGGTTTTCTTCTCTGTTATTGTAATTGTCATATTGGTTAATGAAAGTATACATCTCATTATTTTAGATCAGCGATGTAGAGAACTATTGAATCTGTTCATAATTGTGTTTTCACATGCTTATGTGTGTACTTCTGCACTTGCATCATTTTCCGGAATGTCGGACTCCTTGCTGGACGACAAGTTTGTTGATGTTTATGTAATTTTACCATACGCATTCTTTTTCATCATAAAAGTTTCTCTTATGTGCCTATGCATTTATTGCATCTAGCAAATCTCATCCTAATGGAGTAGGGAAATGTAGTCAAATGAGTAGGCAATATGGTGATGCTCTTGTTGAAACATGTAAGTCTGAGGCATTTCTGGAAGATTGTTAAGGATAGTCTCCAACAGAATTTTTATCAGAACTTAGAACATTCAAATGTTCCAAAGAAGTTAAAAAAAGGAATTTTAATTGAAAAGGAACAATGCAAGCTTGAGGTGTTAAAAAACAACATGAAGTTAAGGTGAGTAACACACTCATATTATGTAAAACGGATATAGAAATTATTAGCTCTTCACTCACTGCAAGATAGTTTTGCTTTTGTGATTGCTTCTTAAACATTTTTTTTTTACCAGATTATATCGGTCTTGCTTACAAGAGATTCATTCCAAAGCGAGGTGTCTTTCAAACAAATGGATGCTGGAAGAGGTCTTAGATCCTTGCAGATTGCGTGGGCTGTGTTATTGCCATCCAAGAAGATAGACTGTTTTTTGGAATCGGACTGTCAAAATGCAGTGAATTTGTTGTCATTGGATAGCCTACCAAGTGTCAATTTCCCTTCCAAGGGACCCAATAACATGTGGCTTGGGCAGGAATTGAGCATGTTATGACTGAGATAGCGGTGCAATACATGGTTGTGATTGCATTTGGGCCTTGATTTAGTCATATGCTTCATTATGTTTATTATTAATTAGGACCTCTTGTTTCCTATAGCTTTTTAATAGTCGAGAAGTTAGTTTTAGTTATTATTAACGAGTACACATTAAGTCTAGTCAAAGTCTATTTGTAGAACTTCATAATAGATTTGAGAAGTTAGTTTTAGTTATTCTTAAGGAAAAAAAATTAGGGCGAGAAGGAAAGTAGCTTGAATCCGAAGTCTGATTGACGTGGTAGAGTTTTTGAGTTGAAGATTTGGTGAACAAGATAAAACAATTATGAAGCTGAGTTTGAACTGTTTTTTTCCATTCATGGAAACTTAAAAAAATTAAGAAGAACATAAAGAGCATCAGGGAAAGACAGGTCACAGGCGCTTATCTCGTCTTGAATGAGAAGACTAGGCCTTCAGGCTCCTAATATGGGTAGACTATCAGCATCATTGCCTTCTCCAGATATGAGAGAAAGGAAATTGACCATACGCCTGAGCACAAGTCCAACTCTTTATTGAAGGGATCAACAACTCTCCAAGGAAATAAACAAGATTTGGCCCAAGGAAATCACATGGGATGAATCACCTTCAAAATTCACCAGGAAGAAGTTGACATCAGTGGCCACTTTGACCGCATACAAGAACGCAGCAACTTCTGCGAAATTTGAGTTATTGATTCCAACAGGCCTAGAGAAGTCAAACCAAAGATGAGCCCAGCCATCAAAATTAATTTTGAGGCAACCACTGGGAAGAGGCTTCAACCAATGTGTGCCGTAAAGGCTGTTACGGGGCCTGTAAAGGCCGTTATGTAAAGGTAACGGTGGCAGCCGTTACACGTTATGGGGTCATAATAGCCGTAACAACCGTTATGGAAAAAAGTGACCCGTAATTGTCGTTAATGACATATTACATCCCTTATAAAGGCCATAATAGCCCCGTAAATAGGTTTTTCATGCCTTTTAATCAATATTACGGGGCAGATACAGGTTTTTTGGGGTTTTTTTTTTCAATAAATAAAAAATAAAAAAGAGAGACCGTAATGTCCATTACGGGGCCATAACAGCCGTTATGCCCCGTATCGTAAAGGTAATGGTGGTGGCCGTTATGACCACCGTTACTGTTACGAAATATCTAGTTCAACCAAGGGTCGGCAGGAGCACTCCTGCACTGGATAATGTCTTCCCAGTTAGATTCAAACAAAGAGATAGAGTACCCTCTGAATATTTTGAACACTTTGGCACACCAGGAGAGAAGCCTGATTTTTTTTTAATGTAGCTAAAATAAAGTGGATGCTGCCTTTGAAGATTTGTGATTTCTTTCGCTCCAGATGGCCTAGGGAGTTGCATGAGAAACCATGTTGTAAAGCAATGTATTGTGAGATCCCCATGCCTTAGCCCACCTGCTTTCCAAGAGGCTCAATACAGACTTAGGGAAGACCCACTTGAGACTGAATTTGGAAATAACAACATCCCAAATAATTCTGCAGAATTCGCAGCGGACGAGGACATGATCAACTGATTCCTCATTAGAACAACACATAACACGATGATTGGGCATAGACTCCTCTGCTTCCTTCAGAATTCTTTCGAATATGCGTCACCGAATTGTCTTACCACTGATCCTTAGAAAGAGCTGATTCATACAGGCCCCTTTAGTATCTGACAAAGCATAAAGCTATTCGAATAACTCACATAATGGAACTTCAGTTCACCAGACATCTTCACAGAAGCACATATTACTCCTTTAGCACAGATATGATTGGCTGACCATTTAAAAACAAAAGTCAAAAGGGGTGGAATCGTGCCAAAACGACATCATTTGTGAGCGGAAATATGATTTCTGCTTGTAACCCACGTCGAGTGACTGTAATGTTGAAGTGGAAATCGGGTCACACAGCAAACCCGATCTCACCCCTTTTATTGGTTTGTAAAACTCGGCTTCCTTTTTTTGTGGCTAAAAATGGGTTGTTGGCTGGTCTGGTCTGGTTTGATGGCGGTAAACCTTGTGAAGTATGAGCTTGGGAGCAACACCCTCTTGATCGGATCCAATTCGATGGTTTTAGGGACATTTGGGATCGGGTGCAGTGTCTACAAGTTGTTTTAGTGGTCTAGCTTCTCTTGGATTTTATTGGATGTGTCATGTATTTTCTTCAACTTCGCATAGGAGCCACCATATGGCTCTATTAGCTGTATGAGGTTTTAAAGTGTTTTTAGGGTTTGTTCTGGGGAGTTTTTTGCTCCATAGGTGGATGTATCAAGCTTGCCTATAAGAATTGACCTCGCTTCATCCTTTACATTTGTGTTCCGGTCCTTTTTTGATTGGTGAAATTGGCGTTACCGTTCAGAGAAAATGTGGTGAGTTGTTTAACTTGGGCAAGAACATATGTTAGCATTGGACATGGATATAGGTGTTGGACACATTGGCTTTTAGAAGTTAGATTCGCCATTACAGCGATAAAATAGTTCATCAAGCCTTTTGAAATGGAAAAAAAAAGTTCATCATTGTCTCATCAATCATTATCATATCCTTGTCCTACTTGGGGTCAGGTTTATGAATCCTATTTTGCAGATCATTCCTGTCTAAGGCCCATTAAAATATTTAAAGTAAGCTCCCTCCTTACAGAACATGTGTTCTGATCAGGATTGTCAATCTAGTGGGCCACCATGTGAATAGGTGGCATACCTGAAAGCGAGGGGATGGAACTTTTGTAACGATCCAATTTGTTCTGTAAAAGGAATGCTTAGCGAAGGGTCTGTTTTCAACTGGACAACTCAGTATGAAAGGATGGTCAACAGTTGTCCAACCAGCATGACTTTTGGCCTATCGCCCATGCATGAAGTGGCCCACCAGATTAACAGTTCTGATCACCACACGTCTTTCATGCATACCATGAGGGACATGCATAGAGTTGCGTGATTACTTTAAAAAAAACAATCTATACATGGAAAATCCAAAAAACAAAAGACAACAGCACTCAACCTAAGAAATCAATTATTTATGTAAAGTAGTTGCCAAATATATATGTGTGTGTGTGTGTGTGTGTGTGTGAGAGAGAGAGAGAGAGAGAGAGAGAGAGAGAGAGAGAGAGAGAGAGACGTGTCCAGGTGTGTGTGAGCATATATTTACATGCATTAGCCCGACACAGTTTCAAAAAGTGTGGTGACCTTGTTACATGGGTGGCAAGGCATAAGTCTTTTGGATTGAGGTAATTAAGAGAGATTATATTGGGGAAGTAACAAAAGAAAATCATGAACCCAGTTAATTTATTGTATTGGAAGCCAGCATTACCTAATATTCCAATGGAAAGTTGTCATTATTTGTTAATTATTGCAAACCCACATGGGGTTTGGGCGAACGGCAAGCGTCGTGGGTGTGCTCCCCACAAATGCGAGTTCAATTCCCCTTGTTGGGATTATTCTATGCACGTGGTTTGCGGGTGATTGTGTGCATCCACAAGTAATAGTCTCGCCTCAAAATGGGGTGGGGATGCCCTGACATCATTAAAAAAAGTCACTGCCCCTACCGACAATTCTCTTACTGTACGCCAGCTCCTTCCATGTTGTCATGTCGGCAGAAAATCAACATAGCATGATGCTACATTCGACGTTGCTGACTTCCACTGGAACATTGGTGCAAGGCTGCTTCACTGAAGACTCAGTATAAATTGACATGTCTTACAGAGAAACTGACCCATGGCAGTGCAGAACTTATTAGCAGAATTAAGTTTGCTTTCAGTGTTTCTTATGCATTCTCTTTGAATGTTTGGTCAGGTCTCTTGTTTTGAACTTTGCTGAGGGTTAGGGGCCGTTTGGATAGGAGTAAATGCCTAAATGGAGGTAAATGTGTGTAAGTGGGAGTAAATGAAGGTAAATGGTAATTGAGGTATGTTTTGATGGGAGTAAATGAAGGTAAATGGTAATTGAGGTATGTTTTGATGGGAGTAAATGGAATGAAATGTGCATGTATATGAAATCCTCTCTACAGGAGAGTATTTGGAAGTAAATGGGGTGAAATGCCCTTTTGAGCTCCTTTGGAGAGTTGCGCGTGTAAACAAAGGTGACGCTACGCACATGTCCGCCACACGTGTCATGCTAATAATGCTTCGAAATACTTTGAAATAATCTAATGATCGGCTACATCACTAAAACCAAATCAAAAGAATGATCCAAACCGTACAAAGGATGGCCGTATAAATAGACAATTAAAAAAGTTGGCAAGTTGCTTGTTTGTGATCCTTACATTCGTGGCTTACTTGAGGCTCGAAATTTCTCATTTTTTGCTAAAGTATATGTTTCAATGGGCTTATTACAATCATTCTATTAAATTTCGCATATGTACACTAAGTTGGGGTATTAAAGCTGATTTGGGATGTCACATATATTCCTGCGAATATATCAAAAAATTGCATTCCAATTCCTCCCATTTACTTCCATCCAAAGAGAATATTTGGATTTCAAATGCATTTCATTTATTCCCATCCAAACACAACTATGTAAGTCATTTACTCCCAATCCATTTACCTCCAATTCCATTTCACATCTACCTCCGATTACAAGCTCTCAAGCGAGCCCTTACTCATTTATTAATTGCTTTTAGTTTGATATATATCTTTGCAGGGAACTCATACTCCAAGCAGTTAAAGACCTACTTTTGATTAATTTTGATATTGTAATCTATAAATGGCAGATTCCTCCCGAAGACATCCGATGGGAAGGCGAGGATCCAGGTATCCTTCGTCGAACAGGCCGTGGTGGACCAGGGCGTGGGAATAAAAAGTCCACAGGCCGGGCCAATGCTGTTCCAGGCGCAGGGAGAGGGAGGGGGGGCACAAAGAACCAGATTAAGAAAGATTTCCTGCCATCTCAGAATGGCATTGGAAAGAAGGGCTTAGATGATATTGAGATACTTTACACAGATACTTTAATTAAAGAGGTATGAGGGAGAAACTTTGACCAGCTTGTGAAGTGCAATCATGTTGATCCCATTTCTTTTTTCTTGCTTCTTTTTTCCTGCTATGATTTCAAGCAGGTGGAAAGGGTTTTTGGTGCTAGTCATCCTGATCCTCTCGAGATGGAAAAGGCAAAGAAAGTGCTGAAAGTGAGAATTGATCCTTGTATGCCATTAATGTCTTGTACTTTCCACTGCTCAGCAAACTTGAGTATATTGGTTGTATTGGCAGGAGCATGAGCAAGCACTGATTGATGCAATTGCTAGGCTTGCAGATGCATCTGATGGTGAAAGCGGTAAATACACATGGACTCTATCTAGTAAATGCTGCATTTTTTTTCCCCAAGCACAAAATGTAGGGCTGTCAATGGCACGGGCCAGGCAAAATCATTTTTAATATGCCTGGCTTGAATAGTTCAAAATCCTGGCAGAAGCGAGCCCCAAGCCATTGATGGTCCTAATAAAATGTGGACCGGTATTCACTAACGGTAATGGTGGGTGCAGCGGCCAGCCTTATGGTTGTTATGATACAGGCCATAACGCCCTCTGTGACGGCCTTTATGGACCTGTAATGGTCAATTTTTTTAAAGGAAAAAAAATATTGGTCCTGTCTCAGTTTTTTCAATTTGGGTGTTATTGGCTCGTGTTGTGTGCTGGTCACCACTGTTTCTGTTATATAACTGCATCTACTGATGAAACATCATCCCAACTTCTAAGCCTAATAATCTACAACAAAATATTTGAAATGATAAAATATCACTTAATCCCATCACGACTGATGAGTTCTTTGGTAAATCAACCATCGTTCATCCAAACGGTATTGGAATTGCATGATCGAGTTCATTGGGAAGACTAAATAAGCCTTCTAATGAAACTACATGTTTTTCGGACATCATTTGAGACTTGAAAAGTGGGCTGCAAGAAGTGATGGGAGGAGCTTGCTGTCCTAGCTAGACAAAATAAACATTTAAATATGAGAAACACTAATATGTGCGGCCCATATTAGTGTCTTAAGACGATCGAAATCATGGTCCTTGAGGGTCGAAGGCAATGACAATGCATGATTCAATATGCATCTAGATCCTTGAGTCCATTGATTGTGAGGGCATTGGTAATCAAAGCTGCAATGTGTTTGGGGGTGGAGCCAGCCTTTAGACAATCACGATTCTCCATGTTCAAAGGTGACAGCTGACAACCCATTCATGATTCCACATGAATCTAGAACATTGGGTCCATTGATTACGAGCCCTTTGTGATCAAAGGTGAGATGAGTTTTTGGCCCATATGTTATTGCGTCATTCAAACACATCACTAAAGAACATTACTGTAGCTTCTTCTGTAAAAACAATACAATGTGCCTCTTTTCTTGAACATTGGTGATTAACCCCCCATCGCTTGTGTGCTTTGGGCCTTTCCCCACCCTTCACCCATCACGTGAGCTACATTTAGCCCTTAGGCTATGATAGAATATCCTTTAGATTTGTGTTAACATGTTTTTAATTCAGGGAAACAGAAAAAGAGCTAATGTCTTTTTGAAAAATAAGAGAAGAGCCTATTTTCATTTGCTGAATTTTTGCAAGGTGCTAAATCAGGCAATAGGCATTTTCTGCTTCTTTCCACACACTAGATGATTGAACATAAAGTTTTGATAATTCTTGAGAATGGTAGAGGAGTGTCGAGTGGTCTAGAGATCTCTGGAATGTATTAGAGTCATCAAGTGGGTTTTTATAGAGCTAGCGGCATAGAATTATCTAGAAGGTTTCTAAACTGTTCATGGCGATTGGATGATGGTCACATCACAACATCCCAACCATCCATATAAATTAGCTAGAAGATTCTCAGGTCTGGAGGTCTTCATTTCTAAACCATCCTCATTATTAACCATCTTACGTAAATAGCTGGAAGATTCTAGGCCTTTGGAGCTGTTGAGTAATAAAAGCATTCTTCCACTCTCACTTATCTCTCTTGCATCTTAGTGGGGTTTGGTGCATGACACATTGCACCCGTTTGGTTACCATTAAAGTTCTATTTGGATAGGCTAATCTAAAAATATGTCCAACTAATGGGCTGTTTGGTTACGTAAAAAGTTCTATTGTGATAGCCTCATGTGAACTCCGAAAAGGACACACGTCTATGGTTTGTCAACTACCATTATTATAATGACACTGATATCAATAAAGATGTGGATAAGACCATTAAAAAGATCAATCGTTAGTGTACAAGGCAATCCGGATAGAAAGGTGGTTTTAGCCAATTTTTCATAAAATACAAGAATTAGTAGCTGTTTTTCTTTTTACAGATGCATGACATGTGCGCCATATGCTACATGAGCAACACGTATGAATACACCCCAAGTGAGGCTGCCGATCTTCGTGCACCTAGCATGTATCACATGTCAATATCCATGTGTACATGCCACATGTGCTACGTGTGCTACCCTGCATCTCAAGTAATCCGCATGTGCTAGTATTAATCTACAAGCACATCTCATTATGTCTATATGTGCCCATGTGCTAAAATGTTTAAGAGCCGTATGCTTGACTAACAGTAGTCAGTACAACAGGGTAGTCGATCCATAGAAGGATACAGTTGGACGTGTTCAAAACTGTCTATCCAAATAGAACTTTTTAAAATAAAAGAACAGAACTTTGATAGTAAAATAGCCTAGGGATTGTTACTACAAAGTTCCTCAGTAATTTTGACTAATCAAATAATGGGCTTACTAACTAAAAGTATCTGAAAATACTTTCTGAAGGGTGGAGTGACCAAAGTGCCCTCCCTTTCTTTTATGAAAAGGGGTGTGGTTGAGCATTTGTGGCCAGCTTGTTTTGTGTATGACATCTAAAGCCATCCAATAGGTGCAGCCCATCAGGTTGATTTGAGGAAACGAAAATCAGCTTGATCAAATAATTATGTGGGCCACACATTCAAACCAATGCACAACGCCCAAAACCCCCAAATTCACACGTGGCCCACCTAATGATTAGATTGGCTGATTTTTTTTTTTTTATTCTTATGATCATTATGGTGCCATTCATTTTCTCTCAATTTTTTTTATGGTGCCATTCATTTGTTTTGCTCTTTAAATGTCATAGACATAATACATGGGCCCCACAATCATTGACACCACTACTTTTTTGGAGAAAATATTAGATGACAACACTGGTCATTTCAACATCCATAAAGCACTCTTCGATACTTCCAATTCCTGTAGTCATTGTTTGGGAGAACTAGAATTTGTGAGTGCCGTAGTAAAAATCCCGGTAGCCTTACAAAACTTCAATGGTAACTAAACAAGCCCCGAGGCTTGTTGGAATTGTCTTGTATGGATAGACTTCTGTTTTATATTGCTTGTTGCTTGTCAAACGCCCTGTCTTAACAAGCATGTATGGATCTTGTAACTTTGGTACATAGATAGGCATGCGTGAACACGCATTGCACTGGTAGATTAATATTGACACATGTGGGTCACTTGAAGATGTGCGGTGGCACACGTGGCATATGTGATGTGCTTGAAGATGGATGGTCTCACTTGCGGCACATGGAGTGTAAAACATGTGACATGCACGTGTACAAAAAATAGTTATTAATTTGTGTATTTTATGAAAAATAGGTTAAAATCAACTTTCTATCCAAATTTCCTTGTATAAGGTAGCGGCTTTTTTTTTTCCCCTTTAAATATTGGAATTGGTGTCACTATTCGAATAATGGTGGTTGACCAACAATGGATAATGCTACTGTCTGAACAAGGCCCTCCAAATGGTACCTTTTTGGGTAACCAAACAACCCCTGGGTGTCTGAACTTTATAACCACGAGTGTTGCACAATCCATGCTTGGGGATGCACTTGGGCCGTGACAAGTGTGGTATTAGAGTAAGGTTACTTGTAACGCTTGTGGGACAGGAGAGGCACAAATGTCATCTCAGGTGATCAATGAGCAAGCACGGGGGAACAGAGCTGGTCCGAACAAGCTTCGGAGGAGAAGTTTGGGGATGTAGTGGCAACTATGGATGTGTGACTAGCTTGGTTGGAAAATGCTGCGGCTGATGGGCAGGATCAGTTTTAGTTGATGGATAGCAACATAGAGGGCCTCAAGAACAGGCTTGGGAACTTAAAGGGGAATAGCCGGTTGCTCTGAACATGTTGTTTGGCACTAATCATCAAGAGAGGAAAGCTTTCCAGATTGTTGGAGACCCTTTCCATGCTAAGGGAACAGGATATAGAGATGAGATGTAATTGGGCCCTATGGAAAAGGGCATGGCCAACAAGAGTATGGCCATTGGGGAACATTTAAGGTGCAAACATAGTGAAATCTCAAGCAGTTAAAAGTACATGGTTAATTCACAGGAATGCCAAGGGGTTCTTGGCGCACTTGTTAGAGATTCCCAACATGCCTGAGAAGGAACTCTTCAACTTCATGGATGGGGTGCCCCATTTGGTGCGGTAAGAACTTCAATGATGGGGCATGCAGGACCTTGCCACGGTCATGGCAGTAATGGAGTCATCAATTCATGAGAGGTTTTCTTATAGATCCAGATCGCCTAAAGGAGAAGGTCAAGGCAAATGTGGAAGAGAACGAGAGGACTCCTACCCCAAAGATTGGCCTAACAAGCCACCAAGTGGGAGGGTGGTAAGATGGGATTGTGTCCAAACCATGGGAAGTTAGGTGCTTAATTTGCGACGGAGGAGAAAGATGAAGGGAATGAGGAGTTATACATTAGGTTGATGCAGCTCAATGCTACGAAGGGCAATCACAAAATTCAGGGGGGAGATTTGAGTTGCTTGGACCAAGGAGGACGAGAAGCCAAGAATCAGGTTCCTGAATGCATAGCAGGTTCAATTTGTGAGGTAAGCCAAGCCACTGGATGGGAGTTGAGGTATGTGGATAATTGGTTATTCATATTGACAGGAAGCCCATGTGAGTTATGAGGAGAAATATCTAGGCAACAAGGTGGGTTGATGCAACTCTTCAATGCTTGCCATGAATGCCAAGAACAAGATTTAGGAGGTGATCTTGAGCTGTTGGGCCTATGCCAAGGAGGGCAAGGCCCCAAGAATCAGGTTCTTAAATGCATTGATTAAAAAAGGGTTCAATTGGTGAAGAAGGCCAAGTCTCTTGGACGAGAATTGATGTATGTGGATATCCATATTGATGGGCAGCCTACATGAGTTATGACAGACACAGATGGCCCATAACTTCATCTCAAGAGAGTAAGCGAAACAACCGGATCCGAAACTAGTGAAGGATACTTGCAAGATAAATGCGGTTAAACTCAAAAGCCAAACCCGTTCTAGTAGTGACCAAATATGTGGAGATATGTGTAGGTTGTCATGAGTAGTCTCTCTGCCATTCCACTGGAGGATTTCGAGTTCATATCAGGCATGGATTTCCTTAGCAAGGCAAAGGCAATTCCAATGCCTGTTCTTGGGATGGTGTGCATCATGGATGAGGGGTGGTACATATGGTGCAAAAAGGGAAAGTGTTGGGATGATCCGAGCCTTGCATCTGATCAACTGTCATGAAGAGGAGATGACACTGACAATTTGAATCAACATGGGAGATTGCTGGCAAGTGGTTGCAAAGGTGTCAATGCAGTGGGTGGGAGAGATTGTTGCAGGCCAATTGTTCATGAGGGTCTAGATCAAGGTCTTAGCCATTTTCTGCTCCTTTTGTACACTAGAGGCTTGTACATAGTGTGTAGAGTTGAGTAAAGAATTGTTGTGAATGGTCAGAGTCTATAGAGATCTTTGGAATGCTCTAGAGTTCTCGAATGTAGAGAGTAGTGTAGAATCATCTACAACATCTCAAAACTGTTCCTGGCCATTGGATGATCATGGCACTATCCTGTACGACTGTTGCATGGTCTAAGCTTGGGGAAGCACTTGGGCTGCATTCTAATTGCTGGTTTAACTAGATTCTAGTGTCACCATAAAAACTAGCCATGCTTTTTAAGCACTACCAATGCATGGAGCCAAGTCCTCAAAATAATTAATGGTCCTTTCTTCTGATTATTTTGAGATGGTTCAGATTCTAATTTGCCAAAAAGGGCTTGATTCCTTATGGACTGAAAGACTGTTATATGGCCTTTTCCCTGCTGATATTGTCCAATGTCCATATCAATAGTATTTCTATTTCATTGAAACAAGGAACACTTCACTTTATAAATACCATGTACGGTGATGGACATAGTTAAAGGCTATGCCTGATTCCTTACCAGACTGGAAGACATTGTTATATCATCTTTTCCCTGCTGGACCGATCCAGTCTAGATCAATAGTATTTCTATTTCATGTAGATGAGCACACTTCAGTTATAGATACCAACATACAATGATCAAGGTGTTCCAATGGTAACGGTGGCCATAACGGCTACCGCCGTTACCGTTATGATACGGGCTTTTTGTTGTTGTTGTTGATAAAACTGTTATGGGGCTGTTACAGGGCCTTTGCCACATGCTTTTTCTGTAACGGTTGTTACAGCCATTTTGACCCTGTAACACGTAACGGTTATGACTGTTACTGTTACGGAAGTTACGTAACCTATTTTGAATACCTTGACAATGATGGCCATAGTTAAAGGTGCACTCCATTATACCATGGCATCCGCTGATAAGCAGCACAATGGTGGGCCATCAGCATGCTAATGTTAGCATATCAGCACATTACAAGTTTAATATTTTATCTATTGAGGAAAACGTTGCCGTGAATGTCTTCTCTGTTGGTTGGTTTTGCGAAAATGCAATTTTAATTTCAGTTGCAGTCATAGTGACAGATCTTGTCCTTGGCAAGTTATTGGCCGGGAAATTTCTTGGGAGATTCTTAACATTTGGAGGGTTTTCTCAAAACATTATTGGGAAAATCTTACTGAAAATAAAAATACTTACCGTAAACTACTAAAGAAATTTATTAAAAATATATTTATATAACAAATTCCTCTCTCTCTCTCTCTCTCTCTCTCTCCACACACACACACACGTGAGATTTTCAAAACCTTGGTGATTTTGTCACTGGTGGCAGTAACCCCCTGTAGGTTTCATTGAAGCTACAGAAGGGAACAGTTCAGCTACTCTATGAATTGGTCGTAATGCTGGTTCGTTTTTCATTGAGCAGAAGAGTTCTCACATGGGCGGTCCATGGACCGAGAACGGGGGTGGAGGAATCGGCAGTACGGCGACAACATGGCCGGAGTAGGTAGAGGAGATGGCTCTGATGGTGATCAGATGGCTGGGGAGGGCAGAGTCGCTTCCGATGACCAGCAAGACGGTGATGATGACATCTGATTTATGGACCACAAACCATACTTGCATCCATCGTTCATCGATCCACTGGAAAAATCATGCCTGTAAAATGCTGTGCCGTAACTTGTATCATGAAACGCATGAAAAAATAACAGCTTCCTTGAAAGGTGGAGAGAATGTTTCGGATGGGCCAGGTGATGTTGTCCATCCTTATCCATCCAGTAAAATTCACTGGGAAAAGCTTGGGATGCCTCTGTAAAATTATTGAGCAGTGAATAACCTGTAACCATGTAAAGAGTCTTGAAAATGGCTACCCTTTTTTGGTGTTGCAGGTCCCCATCCGTTGAGTAAATGATATGAGTTCCCGCGGTACTATTTTTATTTTTATTTTTCGCTGCCATTCTCTTCATCTGATGGTTACATGCTTGGTATGGTAAGCGTTGCACGTGACTAAACTTGGGTTTCCATTTCTGACAAGTGGGACCAATTGTCTGGTAATCCAGACCCTTGGTCTGTTGCCTCCCTCTTTGGTGGACCTTTCAGAAGAATAAAAATCTCCTGGAGCGGAAGATTGTGTGTACAATCCTCTAGACATTTTCAGCTAATGTGGACTTTCTGTATCTTTCTTTTTGTCTGTTTATAAGCCAGAAGCATGTCCTATTGAGGAGAATTTTGTGGGCATGGTGCATACGAATCGGGACACGGATCCCATGGATTTCATCTCGAATGGATGGACCATAAAAAGCTTTGGGAAAGAAATGCATACCTGCCGTTAGCCAAACGCCTGATATGCACGTGAGGTACTAGTATCAAACTCTTGCAGTTTGACCCCAAAGGGGTTGTTTCGATGCCTGTAAATGGTTTGAGTGGTGAATCATTAATAGCATGTCCTGTTTGGCAATGATTTACAGGTAAAATAATTGTAGCCTGTAAATTGTTCTACTCCTATAAATGGAGAGTAAATCTTTTCATTTAATAGCTTTTAGGGTGTAAAAGGAGCCTGTAAATGAAATCACAGCTTTTTGCTTCTAAATCGAATGGCCCTGAAAGCTGTGAAGGCATTCTTCAGCATCCAAACACACTGAACCGTTTACCTCTAAATCATTTACATTAGCCCCATTTACATGCATATAAACGACCCCTAAGGGAGTATTTGGTTTCAACAAATTTCATGGAAAATTATGATATTTTGCACCGAATTCGACCAATAAATCGTGAAATATCATGATATTAGCTGCAACCAACTGCACCCTATAGCACTATTTCATGAAATATCATGATATTAGGTGTATCTCTTCCAATGAGAGTGTGATGATGGCCCGGCACATACTCGTGCGCAGGTGCTTTTTGCAGATGGGAGACTTAACAGTACAGCCAGTTGTTGCTGCCACTCGTCTTTCCATCTCCTTTCAAAGGGGCCCTTAGCTGAAAACGGTCAGTCTTTGGCAGTATTTTAAGATAGGAATTCAGAGCCCTTTCGAGGTGTCCAACGATCATGTACGGACTTCTCTTCCATGGGCTCGGATTCGGTAATGACCCCTCCAGTACCAATTTCCAGCTCCTCTGTGGGCCCCACTTGATCTGTGTTTTATCCGTGCTGAAGAGCTGTGGGCTGGTGTATGTGTTTTATCCATGCCGTCCATCCTCGCAGTAGGGACTGAACACCCACGCCCACCGTTAAAAACTTCTCGAGGGCCGCAGAAGTTTTGGACCGAGCTGATATTTGTGTTTTTCCCTTCATCCACCATATTTACATGACATGATACAAAAGTTATGTTGGTGCCCTCATGAGGCAGGCTACATGTATGTTGAAAGTGGATCATTGTGGCATATAGCAATAGAGCTTAGCTAAGCGGGCGTGCCTGTGCAATAAAGCTCATGCACAGGCCACACGTGCTAGCGTGATCTAATTCATCATGACGTTGGTCCCACCATGTACATACTCTCCGAGAAATAAAATCTGGTCCAATCAGTATATGGGCCCCAATAGTGGATAACGTGGATGGGTTAGAAAACTTCATCCAAGTTCTTTCAGAGCCATACATTTGTTTTGCAAACTGTGGCCACCTGACCAGAAGATCAATCTGATTGTTGGGCCAGGGCATCTGACCAGTAGATCAATCCATTTTCATAGATGGATTGGATCCGAGACCTACGTCATGCATATATTGGAAGCTGCTGGCTATTTTCAAAACTTCTATGCACGTGTGGTCCATTTGCTAAGTTGATTGGCATGAATTTTTTGGGCCAGGTCATTTAAACAGTGGGTTCCGCCAGATGAACGGTTCAGATATCCCAACCGTTCCAGGGCACGTAGAAATGGGCTATCCCAAACTTTTTCTAGAGCGTAGGCGCTATATGCTTCTGGGCCCAAAAAAGAAGCAAGTCACGTACTTCCCATAACCTCCAAACACAAGAACCTTCCGGCTTTTCCATCCCAAATCTACTGAGAAAGCCACCTGAGGGCCCGTTTCGATGAACCTTCAAAACATATATTTGTAAATGAAACACTCGTTCGGATTGAAACGGGAAGTTTCGCAGTCCGTTGGAAACTCACCGGAATTGTCGGTTTCAAGACCACCTGAAGAAATAAGCGCTAAAAAGCTCACTCGCGTCGGTTTTTTGTTTTTTCTGCGGAATTTGCATCCAACGAGCCCTGAAGCTCTTTAGCTAGCACTTCACTGATACGCACGTGCGCAAAGGGGTTCAAGCTTGCTTTTTTACTTCCACTCGAGGAAAACCAATCGGGCATTATAGCACATACTCTCAAAAGCTCCATAGGAGAGACGTGAGCCTCCAAACGGGCCCCAAGTGTGACTAGTGTTTGGATGCAAAATCGAATTGAATCATACAAACTCAACTAACAAAGGGAAAAAAGAGAAAAGAAATAGCAGCACTCAAATTGCACTCTCACTCCTTCCGAGTCCAACTTGAAACTTGAAAGTAATGTAGCTGCAATGCGGAAAAAATGTCTCTTGACCGAATAACAAGAAAAACAACAGCAAATTTTGGTTATTTCCTCATTGAACTAAAATTATTGCACTTGAATTCTGTGCTGCATCCAAATGCACAGCCTAAATCTGCTCTACCAACAAAACAATATCTACAAAATCCACACAGGAACCAAACCACAGCAGCAACTCAATCATCCGTCACTGAGAGCTTTCTGACTTGACTCGAAACTGGGACGAGTCAACTTGGTGAGATTTCGAGCCAAGTCGATGAGAAACTCGCTCTTCAATGTGACTAGGAGTTTGAGAACAACTTGTTGAGTGAACTTGCTGGCTCGGTCTACTCTGTTGGGATTTGTACTGCGGAATCACACAGACATGGATCTAGGATAGCAATCAGTTGGCGCCAAGCAATCACAAGAGAATACAAAGATTTAACATGGAAAATCTTTTTGGAAAAAAATCACAGCACAAAGCGATAAAGATCTACTATGAAAACATAAATTATAAAGAGAAAGTACTTATCCGATTCAAACAACCTCGAATCTCACCCTTGCTACACTCTTTGAAACCCTAGAAACCCTTTATAATACTTTAGAAAGCCTTAACATACCCTAAAATAGTCCTAAGGACCTCTATTTATAGTTTAGAAAACTCCTTTTTCGCACCGACTTTGGAATAGTCTGAAAACCACCTCAAATTTACATAGTACGGGCGCAGTCTGCATAACCTTCGACTAGTCGAGAATCTCGGATTCTAAGATTGGAGATATCTATTTAACAACATACTCGACAAAACTCATGATGACTCAAGCCAAGTCACTTGGCCATCCAAATTTTTTCAGAAAACTTGAAAAGCCGTGAGATACAAACCCTCGCCCTTTAACAAGTGCATCACACTGGATGTTAAGTTATGATATTTTAATCTCTTTTACCATGTTAAATGTTTATTACTACCACTAAGTCATGGGAGGACTCAATTGAGCCTTCGAGTCAACCCAACTCGGCTGGCTATAAACGTTGCTTTATAAAGGCTTCTAGATACGTAATCAGAGATCTTTGCTGCACTCAAGAACTAGGGTCTGTTTGGGTGTGAGGTGGAACACCAAAGCATTCCTGACCCACTGTTTATTGCAAGGAGATAAATATGCTGTGTTTACTGACCCTAAATATTCTAATGTTGTAGTTTTGGAGGACACTGAAGTAAGGCACACTGCTATTTGGGAATTAAATGCTATATTTGGAGAAGATAAATATGGAGTACTGTCTGACTCATCTGACTCAACTTGGACTTGGTCGGACCTAATCCGGTCAGAACTGAAAATAGATCCCGAGTTTTGATTCAACTCAGGACCGAATGGCACCACTTCCATTTAGGGAAAGTGCAACATGGAGAGATTCGGGTCCCACAGTGCAGGGCATTCCTAATCCTTTGACTCATGTCCTAGAAATAGACGATTAAGAACAGAACAGAAATACCGCTACTGTCGACATTCAACTGAAAAATGTTCGTAAATGGGTGAAAGAACTAACTCAGAAACATGAAATATACCATACCAGAATATTTATAAAATTATATATATATAAAAAAAAACAGTTGTAATCCTGATCACAGCAAGAACTGGAACACGAGTTTCAACATGAGGTCATGGGTTCAAGCACCCATTGTGGTGTGAGTGTGCAGGCGTGTGCAAAAAAACAAAAAAAAGAAGAGGACCAGACTAAACCAAAACCACCACAGAAAATTCAAAAGCAAAAGC
Source organism: Magnolia kwangsiensis (assembly GCA_037074715.1). Taxonomy (NCBI): domain Eukaryota; kingdom Viridiplantae; phylum Streptophyta; class Magnoliopsida; order Magnoliales; family Magnoliaceae; genus Magnolia; species Magnolia kwangsiensis. The sequence continues at coordinate 112,669,302 of CM073581.1, forward strand.
AGCTTGATCAGATCCTATGTGGAAGTATTATTATGTTCTGTGCACTCAAAGAACAGCAGAATTGTTAAAAGTTCATCAGTATGAGTTCGAATCTAAATGCAAGGACATCGTGTGAAAGATCAATTGCAGTAAGGGTTTTAACCAAATGATGCTAGAACTGATAGATGATGGGAGCATGGACAAGACTGTAATGGACGAATGAGAACCCATAACCATCATGATCTCCCTTTCAGCGAAACCACCGTCTTCCAATCTGCTTCAAACGTCCTCATCTTGTCACCAGCCCCAGGCTTCTCGAGAATTTCTTGATAGGGGCCTTTGCTACTGCTTGTGGATCAGCAGCAGCTTTCTCAACTCTAGTCCTGTGTGGCATCACCTCCTCTCCCTTCTCCACACTATCTATCATCAACTGCAAAACATTGAGATCACAATGAAGAGCAAGGGTACATTTAATGTCCAGAGTAAGAGCCCTCAAGGCCAACAAGGAAATAAAAAGGAACATTTTATTCTTAAACACTAATTTTGGGAAGAAAAAAGGTGGAAAATGCTAGCTCACTTAATGTGGGTTCCATTTTCCACACAACCCAAAACTCTTAAGGTATGTTTCCTCGAAACTACAGTTAGGTGACCCACTAAAACGCAACGGAAGAGACGTTACAAGTGAAATAAGGACCGGATCATAGAATTCCACAAAAGCAGGGTATTTTACAGTACAGAAATCGATAGTGTTATAGTTGCTTCTGTGACAGGCATATGTGACAGGTGGTTAAGCTGATTTAGAGGTGCAAGGCTGTCTATGTGAGTTCACAAGTAATATGGCGAACCTTTTTGGGCCTACTGTCACGCCTTGAAATCCGAGTATAGAGTGTGCACCCTCAGAGCCGAGTTTCAATTCGTAACTCGTACACAAAGTGTAATAATTTAATTCTTTAAATCAGTTTAATCAACAATGGTAATTATATTCAGTCTAAGTTCAAACATAATCTCAATCACACATATAGAATACCCAGCACCAATCAACCAGGTATATATAAGTCTTGACAACTCTTAAAATAAAATAAAATTTAAAAATCATTCATTTATTATATCATCGTACTATAATTATGTTTATTCTATTTTAACATTTTTTAATGAAATAAATATAAATAATTCATTAAAATCTCAAAATTAATACCAATATACATTACATGTTAATCAAACTATGCTAACAAATAAATAACATAATTAGAAATTGTTTAATGCCGCCACTTTATCTTCAGATAAGTATGACCATGTTTCACATGGATCATGTTCAGGTACGGTGCATCCTTCTGGTTATTGCGCCACATCAATAAAAAAGTAAGCTGGTCAGGCTTAGTGAAATAACCTAGCATGGTTCATAATCATAGCCATTAAAATAACATAAAAATGTATGCACGATGATATGAATGCAAATGGTGTATGAATGCATCAGATGAGGTGATCGTCCATCTGTTTGGGTTGGAGATTGTCAACCCGCAACCACCCGTTGGGTAGGCTTCCACTTTTCAGTAAGCTTGGGCATAGCCCGCATCTGGTAACGCTCTACCAGAATCGATATTTCTTCCAGAGAGGGCCCCTACGATCGACCATGCATTGTGCAATGCAATGAATGATAGATGATATGTAAATGCATATTTATCATGTTTGGCATAGTTGTCTTAATCAGATATTCACCTATGAATTTAGCGTACAAATGTCATAACAAAATACTCAAATCAGTATATCAATCAATCAAACAATCACAAATGATTTATTTTAATTTAATGAATTATGAGACAAGTTGGGTTACTCACCTGAGTCTGGTAGTGTAGAATCCATAAGATAAATGGGTTGGTTTGAATTTAGAAATCTTATCAGTTATATCAACAATATTATTATTCATCTAGTTATTTTACATGGTGAAGCATACATTTGATTAACATCCTATGTGACCAGATCTAAAATAATCAAATAATTAAAAATTTTATTTTATATTTCTATCTTTTATTTTTTTTTTAAGATTATAAAATTGATTGAAAATTATTTGATCGGGGTGACCCATCGGATAATCAGATCATTCAGATTATTGAAGTATTATCATGTTTTGCCTCTACACATTAGATGGATGGTGTGGATCTAACCACACATACACCAATGGCCCCATCTCGACCTTTTACACTAAGTGATACCAATACTTACGCAAAAATCTAAGATTCCTCCATTAAACACTTTTAGATCTGACTAATTTAGCCAATCTGATTGGCAGATTGATCTAAAGATTATAGCCTTTCTATATTTTGACCTTAGGGATCATATAATCCGTACAAATCTATCTTAGCACAATCAGATTTCATCCATTAAATATATTCCTAAAATATTACTAACTAGATCTTAAATCATAAAAACATTACTTTATTAAAATTGACTCTACACACCTATATGATGATGGTGTAGATGATCCACACCATCCATTGTATAAATCAAGAAAAAATTAACAACATAATAAAAAATTAAAAAGATTTAACAATTAAAACTTACCTGATCGATCCTTCTTAAAATTTTCTCTTCCTTTTACTTCAGGGCTTCCTATTTCTCTCTCTTTTTTCTTTCGTATACACATCCTCCCTTATCCTAAATTTAAAATTTTTTAAAGACATTTGATAAAAAATTATTATTACTACTTGAAGAATTGATACCTAAACCTCTCTCTTAACTAAGTACATATCCACCAACTCAACTATTGACTTGTTTTTATTTTTTATTTAAAAATAAAATATTTAAATATTTAACTTAGCTTTTTTTTATAATGTTCCAAAATTTAGGGTTGTTACACCTACCTTCCAATCCTTGTAATCAAACCTGAAGATGAAATGATGGTAAGAGACCTCCCCACTTGCAATGGCTGATGCAGTAGGAGCATTTCTTGGAACTGGGAGATGACATAACAAATATGCAATTTTTGTCAAAAGCAGGATCTAAAGGGAATTTTGGTATAGAAATAGCTACTATAAAAGGACTCAGTTATTCTAGAAATCTTACAGACAAGATGCGTCCCATGGTCGTTGATAGCTATTTCAGCTCGACCGTCTTTGACAAGGAATGAAAGAGCAAAAATATTCTCTACTGTTTGTGAAAATGATACTCGGTTTAGAACAAGCTTGTCCAATTGGATGCACTTCTGCCTTTTCAGTATGTTGAACATTGTCAGCACATTCTGGTCGGTTTCTATTTTGTTATTGCAGGCAGTATCTTCCACCTACAGGTAGACTGAAAGTAAAAGAACTGCACTGATCTCTCTAGATAAGAATGAAATATTATATATTCAGAAAGGTCAAGTTTCCAGCATAAAATATTTGGGGCTATTTAGCTCCACGCACACAGCTACATGTGTGAAGCTGGCCCATACATACGACATCTGAGTTATGTAACAGGTATGCAGCACATGTTAGATCATCTAGCCCAAACTAAGGCCAGTCAACTAACAGGTAGGCCACACATGAATGGAAATTGGATAGTAAAAAAACAAATGTGCCCCTCTCATTCATGCAGCCTACCGGACAGCTGACCATCCTTAAATTTTCACCACATGTTCTACAGTGTTTCCCACCTGATAGATGGCTCAGATGTAATACACACGTGCCAGGTTGGATGTCTAGCCACATGCAGAGGCGCGTGACCAACACAACGTGCAAATAGTCTGCTGTCCGAATTAATATTTCAAAATTTCTGATGAGATAAATACTACAGCACAAAATTAGAAGACATGATATGTTGCAATGTGAATCATTGATCAAAATGCGGCAGTTTGCTAGTCTAAAGACTGGTTCAACCTCAGTCATATCAGGCATATCGTAGTGAATGATTAATTGTATGGGAAAATTTTACAAGACAAAACACTGAAATTGTACGCTCACCTCTTCGGGATGATAGACATCTGCAGGCTTTGCACGTTTCCTTCGAGTAAAAGCCTTTCTTTGAGTTGGTTTCGTGTCCATTGGTCCAATCCTGATCGAAATTAGGAATGTGCCAGAATTCATAATCTTTTATAAACCAGATTAAACGTTGCGTAGATGAGAAGTTGAAGAAGGTTTACATAGTGCACATTCCCTGTGCTTTTATAAAGATATGAGATGCATCGAGGCCCATGCTCATCCAGGATAAATCTTTGCTGTTTGTGGGACCCCTTTTTTCTTCATACTGCTCTATGAGACACAAAATAAAATCTGATAGAAGAACACCCATGGGGTTCTGAGAGGATTTGAGAGATGAAAACAAGGAATTTGCAATGTCAAGAAGGGCCTCTGCATCAGCAACTTGCTCGCTAGGTTTCTGAACTGAAAAATTAAAGGAAAATATGAATAACACTCATAGGCACCATGGAACATGCCAAAGAAACCCTGGAGCTTTAGATCACCTAGTTGATGCAGGCTCTCGACTTGGCCAATCAGGGAATTGAACTCACGAGTCTCTGATCTTGCTATTTCTCCTTCTAGTTTGACAAAAAAACTCAACCGATGAATCAGTCAGTATGTATGATCCAGAAAAATGTTCTGGTAGCAAAAGATTGCAAAAGGAGAAAAGTACCCATGATTGAATCCTTGAAAACAAGATAGTGTGATCTAAGACTAAGTGGGTCTTTTGTACTTTGGTGGCTACTTGCAGTTTTGCTACCATGCTCAAGCCCTTGTGGAGGAAGTATAGGATCCTTCGCAGTTGCTCTGTCCAGGTTTAGAGCCTCATTCTGGCTATCATTTTTCTCATCAACGACCTGGCCTGACATGTTCTCCTGCAACATCTTGCTTTGATGCCTGCAATGAGTAATTAGAAGAAAATTAAAGACTATAAAGAGTGGAGTCTGTCTAAATTTGACCAAGTAAAAAACTGAAAGCAATTATCAAGTATGTTAAACCAATCAGTGCACGCATTTCTCATCTCTCAAGCAAACATTGCTGGCTCGAAAATGGTCAGCATGCCCCTTGAGTTCATTATCAAATTCGTCTGTCTTATGGTGTAACACCCAACTTTTGTGAATAAAAACTCAAATTTCACCTGACTCGTGCCTTGGTGTTATTTTAAATCTTTGTTTGGGTAGACAATGGATGTAGTCAGACAGTTTTTGTTCCTGTATTAGGGCTTTTTGAAGAATGTATGGGACAGTGACTCAGAAACAGCCTGAACATATAAGCACCAGTTATCCATCACCCTTGTCGATGGGCAAACATTCATCATCTTCTCAACATTTTACTTAGAAACATCATAGCATGATGTGAGCCAAATCTCTTAGAAGCCATAGATACATGAATAATATATGGATTCTAATGTACAAAACCCTCAAAAGGAGATCTAAATAGCAAGGCTATGACAAGATCAAGCCAAACAGTCTTTTTTAACTGATTTTCAACAGGTGCATTCTTTTGAAGTCAACAATCTGGCCTTAAAATCAGCACTTAGCCCCTCCAATTTCAAAGTGCATAATCAATTGCATGCTAAAAAGGCATTCTATGTTGAACCTGCTGCTTCAATATTGCAGTCTTCATGTGGATGTGAAATAAGTCACAGAGCATGTTCTCACTCTTAAACATGAAATTTATGAAAATTTCTAGATAGTCAGAGAAGATAAGAAGAAAGAACAAGAACAAGAAGAAAACAAGAAATGAGTTGTACAAGATTAGAAAAAAAAAAAAAACACAGGCACTTGAGAAACATGCGACTACTGTGCCAATAATCAATAAGAAGAAGAAAACAGGTTCGAATTTGAACTTAATTGCAAAACAAAGAAGCTACTGTACAAACCAAGTTCTGAAACATATGCGCAAGAAACATGGAAGCTAGTCCATGTGGAATCAATAGAAATGAAATTATAAATCAGTAAGGAAAAATATCAATCAAGTCATACAGCATGATACTTCCACGCAGAATCAAAAGAAAATCACATACAAATCATATCAGATCCTTATCTTTCATTTCTAAATTTCTCAAATCCAACAAAGACAGTCATATCTCAATTTCTAGATATTTCACGTGAAATTAACAGTGATGCAAATAAAAGAAGAAAAATCTTCATCAATCGATCCAAAAATTCTCAAATTCTATTCTAATCGATCCAACCAAAAAAGATGTGAATTACCTCAAACAGATGTAAAGATTACCTGAACATTGAATTTCTAGGGTTCTTTTTGTCGCTGAAACTTGAATGTCTGCCTAATATTTTCGGAAATCATCTGAAATATATTGAAAAGCTCAAACCAGAAAAGGAAAATGGCGATCTCAGTTACGGATGCATATGAACAAAATCGACCGCAATGTGATAAGAAGAAAACAGAGAAAGGAAGGAGACGGCACAAATTCATCAAGGAATCAAAGATCTTACCTCCTTTGAGATGCGATTGCCATGGAATCGAACATCTCGCTGAGAGTTATTTCAAATGGCGAGATATTTCTCTGTGAAAGGTGTTTAAATAGTTGTTCGAAAAGGGCGCGAATCTTTCCTGTTTTCTTTGTACAACCAGAAGTACGGGAAGCTGTCGTACAACCAGATCATTACTGCTGATATTAGCCCTACTTGGGAAATCCGTGCCATCCAAGTAGTAGCAGCCACCATGAAGATTATCTGCATAAAAAATCTTTTCATTGATCTCATCAGGTGGGGCACACCATTGAAATTTGAAATCAATGGACAACTGTAGTATGGCCCACATGATGGGGGGAATTTTCATGAAAAGAGATAGCAGCACTTGCGCGAAATACCTGGCTAGTGACGAGCTACGATCAGTTGTCGTTTCTATTAATCTCGGAGAGAGATCCTGAGTCGACTCGCGCGAAAAGATATTGAGATTAGATTTGTTCACACGTGCAAAATTGTAACACAAGCGAGGCATCGGGGCCATTCATCAGGTATAACCCATAATGTGAGCCACATTTATAGGTTCTGAGTAGACTTTCTAACCGTCCATTTTTCCTCGGAATTGTTGTCTACTTAATGAGTGGACCAACCTGATTTCAGACTATGGAATGTTTAAGTTGGTATGTTCGTGATGTATGGCCACGATATCTCACATGTTGGCCATGTTCACCTATGTGTTCCTGTATTCTGCTCTCCTTCGTTTAACAATCCTGACCACTCATTCGTGGGCATTCGTTCGTTAAAGGACGATTACTGTTTTTTTTTTTTTTTTTTTTTCACTTTTAACCGTCCAATAAATGTCCACCAAATCAAGTGACCTAATCGTTTGTTTCCGAGGCATCTAAATTGGTGACCAGAATTTGAACAGTTTATATTGAATTAATTGCATGCAACGTATGCAGTTTCACTACGGCGTGAGTGTGTGGGGTGTGTTAAAAAAATAAAAATAAATAACGTATGCAGTTTCTAAGTTAATTTTAAGTGCCTGCGTATCAACTCTTCCAGAGTATCAAAGTTTTCCTCTCACTACGGAGGTGCTGAAATTGGACCACACGAATTTTAAGTATGTCGGTGGGCCCATCTCATTTTTTGGGCCCGAGGTGTTTATAATTTACACTACCTGATGAATGCTCCGGATATTCGACACGTGCGCCATCCAAGGATGAGAGGATTCGGTAAGGTCGGGAAGCTCCCCGTTCGGTCAGGCCGTGACCGTGTCGCCATCTTGATGCCTGTGTTGTATATGCACGCTGTCCATCCGTTTTTCCAGCTCATCCATGCCCCAAAAAAAAATGCAGGTTCAAATCATGTGGGCCAGGAAAGTTTCCAAGTTGGATGGAAAATAAACATCACAGTGGGCCATAGGAAACTTTTAATTGTGGCCATTCAATCACCACTGTTTCCTATGATGTGGTCCACCTGAGATTTGGATCTGCTTCATTTTGGGTTTATGACCTAAAATGAAGTGTCAAAACGGATGGACGGTGTGGATATACAACACATATATCAAGTTGGCCCCTCGAACATGACATGTACACATTGGAAAGGTTTACCCATTAGGTGGGCCACCCGTGTCTAATAAAAATAGACGGGGGAATTAAAAATTGACTTCACATCCGCACTATACTGTGTCATTGATAACCGTTCCAGCACCTATACTGTGTCATTTTTCACCTGTACTAGGTGAAGTTTCTCAACACTTTGTATTAGATCAATTTTCAAATACTAGGTGAACACATGACAGTTGAAAATCGCCTCAACCTGTATCGCGAATTTTCCCAGTCAATTTTAACATACTCAATGAGCTTCCGACTATCGAAAACCATCTCAACACTTGTACTCAATGATTTAACTTGTATTCAGTTAATTTTCACGTAGTGTGAATTTATGATGGTCAAAAATCGTATAAGAACTTGTAACCAAAGAAAGTGTATTAGCACCCGCTAGGGGTAAATATTCAAGTACTTGGTTAATTTACGACGGTCGAAAACCGTCTCAATACTTAAGTGAATTTTCGCACCGAGTTTACTACGGTCGAAATCTATTTCAACACCTACACTGGATAAATTTTCACCTATTTCACTTGGGGCCTATTTGTTAAATCTGAAGTCTAAAGTCTGAAGCCTAAATCTGAAATCTAAATCTAAAGCCTGAATCTAAAGTTGGAAAATTAAGTTTTGAGTCTAGAACAACCTATTAGTTAACTAATGTCTGAAATGTGTGAAATATGTTACTTTGACACATTAGCCCGTCTTTACGGTAAATGGTCATGATTGAATCCCTACCATTAAAAACTTCATGGATTCCACCAAAATTTTATTTGCCATCCAACCTATTGATAAGGTCAAAGGGACCCAAATGAAGAGCCACACAAATATCGTTTTAATCCAAAGCTTTTGTAGCCCACATGAAATTTTTAGTTGTCATTTACCGCAATTTCGTGTACTATGGTCCATTTGGGATTTGGATTTGCTTTATTTTTTAGATCATGCCTAAGAATGAGCTTTTCAATGTGAATGGACAACATGGACGTAGTCACAAACATTACAGTGGGCCCCACAATCTGGAATCCCACTCACCTAAGTGGATCCGGAGTATCAACAATGTTAGTAGCCCTTAGCTATTGGATGGTGTTGTGTGGCCCACATCATAATGTATATGTTTTATCCACGCTGTCCATCCATTTTTCCATGTTGTTTTAGGAAATGATCCCAAAAATGAGGAAGGTCTAAAAATCTCGTGTGGAGTGGTGATTGAACGCCCACCATTAAAAGCTTCTCAGGGACCTCAAAAGTTTTGGATGAAGTTGATATATGTGTTTTCCCTTCATCCAGGTTTGTGTGACCTCATGAACATATTGGATGGTAAATAAACATTACAGTGAGCCCTAAAAAGTTTTTAATGATGGGTGTCCCATAACCATTGTTTTCTTATGGTGTGGTCCACTTTAGATTTGGATACATCTTAATTTTGGGTTCATGCTATAAAATGATTTGGAAAAATAGAAGGACAGCATGGATAAAACACATACATCATGGTGGGGTCCTGTCCAATAGCTTCTTCGTAGTGCAGCGTCACTGGGCAATCCGCAAGGAGCCAATGAGGTGACCTTATGTTGTGTGTTGACGTCAACAAGTTTAGTGGGCCCCACCATGATGTATGTGTTATATGCAATCTGTCTGTCCATTTGGTGAGAACGGTTTTAAGGCCTGAGCTTAAAAATGAGACAGATCCAAAGCTCCAGTGGACCACACCTAATAAAGCAATGGGGACTGAACACCTACCATTGAAACCTTCATAGGGTCACAGAAGTTTTGGACCCACCTGATATTTGGTTTTTCCCTTCATCCATGTTTGTATGACCTAATGAACAATTTGTTGGTTTTTCCCTTCAACCAGGTCTGTATAACCTTATGAACAATTTGTATGGAAAATAAACATCATGGTGGACCCTATGAATATTTCAATGGTGGGAATCATTTTCCCCATTGCTTACTCAATGCCAACCGTTTACTCTCGTGTGGCCCACTTGATTGTTGGATACACCTAATTTTTGGTCCCTCGTCCTAAATTGATCTCTCAAAATGGACGGACGGGTTGGATTTCTCAAAAACATCTCAGTGGGCCCCACCTAACATCCTTGCGCAAGAACTTCCCTTAGCAGGAAATCCGCATCCGCTTGTGGCTAGAGGTGGGCATTTTTTACCCGATCTGGTGGATCCAACGCGATTCGACTCGTTCCGAACCGAACCAACAGCCTGGATCAGTGAGGATCGGGTAGGATCATTTAGATCCGACTAGTTTTCGAATCAAGATCGGGTAATGGTCAATCCGGACCGTTCTGATCCGAAAGTATCCAGACCGACCCGATCCGGCCAAATCCGGAGTGAAAATCAATATTTTTACTTTTCCTATGGTGTGGTCCACTTGAGCTTTGGATATTCATCAATTTTGAGTTCAACGGCTAAAATAATTTGAAAAAACGAATGAATGGCATGGATACACCACATGCATTCATGGTGGGCCCCAACAGAGTTCACTCGCCTGTGAGTATGAGTTACTTGCACGTCACGTCAACAGCGGCAACAGCTGTATTCTATATTATGTGCTTTGCACGTCAACACGGTACGCTGCGAGAGTATGTATTAAAGTGACTTAACCAAGTTCCTTGGGCTCCACCATGATGTATGTTTTGTATCCAACCTTCCATCCATTTAGAGAGATCATTTCAAGGTAATATCCAAAGAATGAATTAAATCCAAAGCTCCAGAGGACCCCAGCATAGAAAGCTCTATGCACAGTGACGCTCACCATTAAAAACTTTTAAAGGCTATAAAAGTTTTAGATCAACCTGATATTTGTATTTTCCCTTATGTATTTTTCAACTTTTAAATAGGTTGGATTTCAAATAAACATTACGATGGGCCTTGGGATAGTTTCAATGGTGGGAATCACTCTCTCCACTTTTTTTGTGATGTGGTCCACTATAGATTTTTATCTACATCATTATTTGGCTCATGCCCTAAAATGATATCTCAAAATTGATGGACGGTGTGGATATAACACATACAGCATAGTGGGGCTCACAGAACTTGGTGACGTTACTTCAGTAGCCTACCCGATGGGACAACATAGGCAGCAGGCGCCTCGATCTTCGAGTTGTACGAACGGCTCAAATGAGATTATGTGGGGCCCACCTTGATGTATATATGTTATTTAAGGCGTTCATCCATTTTGACATATTATTTTAGGCATTGAGCAAAAAATTACGATACATTGAAGACTGAAGTGGACCACACCATATCAAATGATCCAAATAGTGCCCAATACGGTCCGACTCTGTTTCCCTGATCGAGCCAGACTCGAATCGGGTCAAGCCAATGTGGCATCGAATCTATCCGAGTCAAGTGACCTGGGTCCTGGACTCGGTCTCGGATCGAATCAATGTTGGGTCAACCGATTGGAATTTCGGATCTGACCGAGTTAGGCCCAATCCGGTCTGACCCGGACCGATGCCCAGCTCTACTTGTGGCACACCACACAATCCGTTTCCCACTGCAAATCTAGGCGGGATTCGGTACCGCCCTATGGGTAGCTAGAGACAAACAGTCCAATTTAGGTCTATGTGGGGTCCACCATGATGTATATGTTTTATCCATACCGTCCATCCATTCTTCCATATCATTTTAGGGAATAATACCAAAAGATAGGTAGATCTAAGGCTCATGTAGGTAACACTATAGGAAATAGTGGGAATTGGGTACCTATAGTTGAAAATTTCTTAAGGCCACGGAAGGCTCTGATCAAGCTCATTTTTGTGTTTTTTCTTCATCCAGGTCTGTGTGACCTTATGAAGAGGTTAGATGGCAAATAACCTCATTGGTGGACCTAAGGAAGGTTTTAATTGTAGTTGTTCCATTCCCACTACTTTTTGTGGTGTGGTTGACTTGAACTTTAAATGTGGATATTTTTTGGATCATACTTTAGAATTATATAAAAAAGTTGATAGATGGTGTGGATGTAACATATAAATCATGGTGGGCTAGAAAAGTGTCGCGTTAAAATTTGGGTTACTCATTAGGTAAACAAAAAAATATTTGTTTGACCAGTGCAATTAATACTGGATTAAAAAAATATATCTGCCGAGTGGATTCACCATTAACTAAGACCTCCTTTACCTAAAAAATTTAGCATAAAATAACGGAGCAATTTCCTTCTTCCATGCTAACAAACACCGCTTGACAACGATGGATTCCTTATTAAGTGAAACTTTTCAACGTTAACAAACACGCCCCAATTGAATTTCAGGCAATCCAAATCATCTCAACACCTGTGTTGGGGATTTTGCCCTGCGGAATCACACAGATCTAGATCTAGGATAGCAATTCAATGGCACCAAGCATATAAGAGAACGCAGAGAACACCCAGATTTAACGTGAAAAACCCTGCGGGAAAAAATCACGGCACAAAGCTACAGATCTCCACTATGAAAAACAGAAATTACAAAGAGAGAGGACTTACCCGATTCGAACAACCTCAAATCTCACCCTTGTTACACCCTTTAATTTCCTTAGAACCCCTTTAGAAAGCCTTAGAATTATTTTCCACACAATAGAAAAGCCCTAGGAACACGTATTTATAGTTTAGGAAACTTCCTTTTAGCATCCCAGTTGCGAAAGGACCCTTTCGCATCTCGGTTGCGAAAGGACTCATATTTAAAACATCTCACAACAATTTCCACTATGTCTTCAATCTTCAACCGTGTAGCTTTTTGACCTCTTCTCTTATTTCTACATCACATCATAGCTTCTCTTGCACACTCCGTCTTCCTTTTACGCCATCGTCAAGCCCAGAGAAGTTGCACAGAACTTGAACTTCTCTACAGGAACATTCTTGTTGATCATGTCTGCCGGATCTAAATCCACATGCCCAACCACCTTTGCTCCTGTCTTCCCAAAAGAAAGACGTAGTCTTTTTACCATCTCACTGCTACCCAATATTGTTTGCCGGGGTACTTGCTCACAACATTGATAGCCTGTGAAATAACCGGTCTAATCCAAACCCTGACATACACTGCCAACCGCATTCGAATAAGGCTCATGAGATATCCTGCTTTTTCTCATCTGTTTTGGGACACGTCCTGAAGAAAACTTGAGGAGAGACGTGTAGGGAACGCTCTCCGGCTTTACCTGGCCCATCACATCCTTAATCAATACCTACACACAAGGTATTCCTCCTGTGATTACCAAAGCCTACTCCTCCTTCAGTTTCAACGTCGAGAACTATCTTTGCAACCCCTCGATCCTTCATTCTCAATGTTTCAATTGACCGAGTCTTCAGTACATTGATTTCATACATGTCACAGTTGGCGATCCGCACGTCATCAATATACAATACCTGACCCACCATGAAGGAATCAAACCGCTACCTAGGTGACAGGTCGAACCACGACCTCCTGCAAAGTCTTTTCTCAGCCCCTTTAACTTCGAACTGCTCTGGTTGCTTCATGTAGATCTGTCTTCACTTTCCCTTATAGAAGTACAGACTCCACATCCATCTTTCCATCTCAAGATCACATTGGCCAACCAACACCAATCACTGATCTAATAGACACTTGCTATATCGTCAACGTGAATATTTCTGAGAAGTCGATTCCTTCTCTCTGAGCATAACCCTTCGCTACCAACCTCGCCCTGTATCTATGTTGTATTCTTCTGAAGATCCACCCGCATCCAACTGCTCATCGGCCAACTGGAAGCTCCACCAGCTCCCATATGTCAGTCTGGTACAACGAATTCATCACATCATCCATAGTCACCTTTCACTTCTCAGCATCGGGCTCACCTAGAGCCATCTGAATAGAAGATGAATCTCCTGCGATATTAGAGTCGTTCATGTACCTCGCCGATATCCTGTGATCATGTCGTGTGATTCTTCTCACAGGTGGCTGCTCCACTTGCTCTGTATCTCTGTCCGCGTGTCTCAGCTTTCCTACCCTACCCGCTCATGTGGCCATGCCCAACATGCCACATACGTGCAGAGGTGGAATCCGCTACATCCACCGTAGCTCTACCTTTTGAAGTGCTCCCGATCAACTTGTACAAATTACCGAGTCGTTGCGCTTTCATGATTATCGGTGCCCCCTTTGATACTTTAAGAGCACTATCAATACATGTGTACTTGCATCCTTTAGCCTCAAGCATATCAAGAGAAATCAGATTTTGCTTCAAATCAGGAACGTGCCTCACATCTGTCAAGGTACGCTCTACCCCATCAAACATCCTGATGCGCACAGAACCAACAACCACAACATTACAGGCAATGTCATTGCCCATAAATACCTGTCCACCATCGCACTCCCTGCAGCTGGTGAACCAACTCCGATGAGGAGTCATGTGAAAAGATGCCTCTGTGTCTAGCATTCACTTATCCTTACGATCATCGTATGACCGTCTAAGCGAAAACACAGATAAAATATCATCATCACATCCACTCGATCCATCTGAAGTGGCAACATTGGCCTCCCTGCATGAAGCCTCAGAATCTTCCTTCTTTGATTTAGGATTTTCACAATCCCTCTTCACATGTCCTTCCTTCTCACAATTCCAGCACTTTACCTTTCTTTTGTCTTTGCCCTTGGATTTGGATCTTAAACTTGAAGAATCTGTACCTTGTCCAGAATTCCTATCCACTGTAAACAGTACATCAGAAGACGTCCCCATGTCGCTGTTTAGTTGTCTCATAGCCTTCCCTTGAAGGGTTGAGATAATTGTGTCGACATTAAGGGTTTTATTCATGCTGCACATAGTGTCTTTGAATGCCTCATTGGACGCTGGGAGAGAATTCATCAACATACATGCTTGTTCTTCATCTTTCATCATTTCCTCCATATCCAACAATTTACAAACCAATTTATTAAAGTTGCTGATGTGAGCATCCAGATCTCTACCCTCTGTCATCTTAAAGTTATACCACTGTCGCTTCAAGTATAGGCGATTTTCTAAGGATTTCTTCGCATAGACATCATCTAACTTCGCCCATAACTTAGCCGCAGTTTTCTTCCTCATGACATTGTAGAGAACCTCATCCGTAAGACATAAACGGATCGTTGATAAAGCTTTCTTATCAAGATCATTCCAATCAGCATCATTCATAGTAGACTTTCGCTCCTCTAGAGCACCATCCTCACCTTGCTTGGTTAACAGGCTAATCATTTTAACCTTCCATAACTTAAAATTATTTTTCCCTGAGTACTTCTCAAACTCATACCCGGCACTCGCCATTATTACTACTCCCTTAGATTCAGATCTGTGCCCCAACTTCTCTCTGATACCACTTGTTGGGGATTTTGCCCTGTGGAATCACACAGATCCAGATCTAGGATAGCAATTCAATGGTACCAAGCATACAAGAGAACACAGAAAACATCCAGATTTAACGTGAAAAACCCTTGTAGGAAAAAACTATGGCACAAAGCGACAGATCTCCACTATGAAAAATAGAAATTACAAAGAGAGAGGACTTACCCGATTCGAACAACCTCGAATCTCACCCTTGCTACACCTTTTAATTTCCCTAGAACCCATTTAGAAAGCCTTAGAATTATTTCTCATACAATAGAAAAGTCGTAGGAACACCTATTTATAGTTTAGAAAACTTCCCTTTCGCATCCCAGTTGCGAAAGGATGCGAAAGAACCCTTTCGCATCTCAGTTGCGAAAGGACTCAGATTTAAGACATCTCGCAACAACCTGTACCAAGTGAATTTTCACCTACACTGTCAATTTTCACATACTTCATGAATTTATGACGATTGAAAACCATCTCAACACCTGTACTAGGTCAAAATTTTCACCTATACTCGTGAAATTTCACCCGTACTCGGTGTATCCAGGAATCTAGTTTTAAGACTCTAACTACAACCATAGTAAAATATGCAGATACTGAAGAATGAAAAGCCCAATAAGTTATATTTGATCTAAACTACAACATATTCAAATAAGGTTTCTAATGACTAGACTAAACTAATAGAAAACTTGTTTGCTTTAAAATACATCTTTACTGTCTTCCTAGCTTTCCACAAAAGATGAAACATACCAATGACTATTTCAGGTCCACACTTGGCTAACCAGTATAACATTCAGTACAAGCTTCGAGATTCACAACTAGAAAAAATAAGTATCTAATAAAAGAGTATTAATCTGAAACTTGTGTATTGGATTGATGGGAAATGGATATGGTAAAGACTAAACAACATTATGAGTGCACTTATCTAAGTTGCAACATGTGTGGTCCATGAGTCACTTGAGTATGTAACCTCACATAAAGACTTACATCCTAACTAAGAGTATGTTTCTTTGTTCATGAAAGATGTTGCCCATGGATTCTCAATTTCAAATACCAAAGACTAAGTTAAACTACGTTGCTTAACTAAACATGTACTGGGCCTAGACTATTTGAATACACCTTGTATATTTAGGCCCAACACTTTTAGCTCAAATTTTGGGCTTGGAACCTCTCCTGGCTCAATAAATGTGAATCATAACATATAAGTATAGGTCAAGTAAATGTCCACTACCATGCAATCACAATTTCACATTAGGTTATAACACGCTTATAGTTATACTCATAATTCATGATTATTTAAATCTTTCTCATGAAACCTAACAAAACTAACCTTCGAATATATATCTTGAGGCTCAGGTGAAACTTACAACCATCATGAGCATGTGATTAATGTTTTTTTAACTAAAATATAAATACAAAAATAATTAAATAAATAACCTATTTGGAATCAAATTAACCAAGACACCTCAAATACTCGCATGAAAAAATAAATAATCCATGGTTGACCATGAAAATCCACAGTTGACTGTGACTTAAGTGAATTTGGCTGAGTATTAGGTGAATTTCACAGTGTTCAATGAATTTGACCAAGTACAGTAGATTGTGATAATGCACAATCGACCCTAAGGTGTTGAGAGAGTCACAGTTGACCATGAAAATTCACGGCCGACCATGTAAGCCTATAAGGAAACCAAAATGCCAAGTCCATAGTCGATCTTGAAAACCCATGATCGACCATGAAATGGATGGCAAGTCACGGCCGACTGTGAACTAGGTGAATTTAATCAAGTACTAGGTGAATTTGACTGAATTAGGTAAGTTTTATCGAATACTAGTTGTTCCAATGAAACACAACTTCAAGAAGAAGAATGTAGTGGAGTAGAACACAATTTCAAAATACAACTTAGGAAAAGATTGCAAAAAACCCTTCCGGACAAAATGTGAAAGATTCCAAATTTATTTATGCGACCATTTTGAAGAAGATGGTAGGTGTAAAATAATAATAACCGGAGATTCAACTGCAGATTTCAAGAAAAATAAAAAAAAATATATGAGTTTACAGGTATAAGGAAAATAACCCTAAGGCAAAGGTATTCTCATCTTTAATAAAGGAAAAGTTATTCGGTGCCACCCATATTTATAATTGAAAAGTAAAGTGTTAGAAATTTAGAAATACTGAACAGTTAAAATTGAAATTTACTGAGAAAAATTTATACTTCTGAAGGGAGAAATGCCCCAGTGCACTAGAGCACTATAAGTTACAGCTCCTGATTCCACTGGGACACTCGAATAGTCCGTTCCATTGATCTAGACTGTTCATTAGGTCAAAAACACATTTATTGGGCTACCATGATTAAAATTATACCAATCTGAAAAATATTAACTACTTAATCAATGGACTTAAAACTGAACGTTAAAGATCATTGATACAAAATAAGTCCACTAAACAATTTAATCCATCTATTTTTAGGGAACATAAAGAATTGCTTATGATTCTAAAGAATCACTTTTTTAGTCAATCGTAACCATCCAATCTATAGCTAGGAAAAAGGATGGCTAGGGTAATTTATGAATGGTTCAGACCATTCATCGAGTGTAATTTTTTCGTAGTAGATCAATAAAATCGTTATGAAATAAATGGACAGTTCAGATCAATCGATTATATTTTTAAAATGAATGGATCCATCTAGGAGCACTGGTGCATTCTTTTTATCGTAATTTCAGTTTTTTTTTTATTTTTAACGCGCGCCAGATAAAAGGCGGGAAAAACAGAAATCAGATTTCTTCCCGTCCGCCCTGTCCTTTCATCCCCTCTCTCTCACTAGTCTTTTTCACATTTCAAGCGGTTTCAGAGGAGCTGGTGAGATACAGAGATGGCTAGGATCGGGAAACACGAGCCGGGAACGAGTCGAAGCCGAGACGACACTGGAGCAGACGCGGAACGAGGCGAGTCGACTCGGCAAGGCACGACGGAGCGGCGAGTTCTCCGATCGCAGTACTTAACCGTCAAGAATCTGATCTACGGTGAGGATCTGAAATTCCTTGGTTTCAACAGTCTAGATGGAGCTGGTTCCTTTTCCCTCCTTTATATTTTTTCTTTCTTTTTTAAAAATTTTCTGCAGATGAAAGAGAGGATATTTCTCGTTTGGATTCTGATAGATTCGAATTGGTTATCGGCGAAGTGGAAAATCTGCATCAGTTAGGTATGAATCTGGAAAAATCCCAATTTTTGCTTCTTCTTCTTCCTTCTTTTTTTTTTTTTTCGATTTTCTGCGAATATCCTTTTTTCAGGAATTTGGTAAAATCGGTGATGATGATGATAAATGCATAAAAGTCGGGTAAAAGACCTTAGAAATCGCTTGTTTGTAGGAAAATGACTGTTTTACCCTTCGGACTGCAGTTGCTCTTTTTTTTTCTTTTTTCCGGATGGAAGTTGAGACGTTTTTCTTCTTTCCAATTCCTTTTTGTTTTCCATCTTTGCACGACATACACGGTTTTTCGGTTCTGACAAGTGGGGCTCATTTTAGGTAATCCAGACTGTTGGTCTGTTGGGTCCCACCGTGGATGGACTATGCATCAAGAGTCTCCTTGATTGGACAATATTAATCTTTCATCTTTTGCCTACAGATAGACTATTGTGAAGGAAATACAACATTAGTCTGCACTCAACTGAAATGTTGCTAATACTGGTTGCTGGGATCTTCCAATCTGGAATTTTCCTGGGTCATGATCCGTAGTGGGACCAAACAGGCCAACCAACGGTCTGGAGTACTGAACCATGCCCACTATCCAAAAATGTGTGTAGTGTATCATGTAATTCCTCTAATAACATGTGATTGTCTGTAAATCTGTTTGTTTGTTTTTTTATTATTATTATTATCCATCTTTGTTTTATATTGCCTATGGGAAATGGTTTGTTTGGACATGAGTTGCCCGGTGATCCCAACCATTTATTTTGGTGGGTCTCATTGTGGATTAGCCACAGAAGCTGCTCTGATCAGACAATCCTAACCATATCAGAGCCCCCCCCCCCTCTATTAGTTGAATATATGCTGCTTTAAAAAAAAATAAAAATTAAATCATCCACTTTCAGCCCATAAACTGGATTATTAGGATTATCCAATTGGTGTGTGCTTTTGGGTAATGGTACATTTGGTTGCACCCAATATCATGAAATTTCTTCATTAATCAGTGTAATTTGGTGTGAATTTCATGAGTTTGGTGCAGCCAAACGCCCACTAAGCTAATTCAATTCGAATCTAGATCCTCCGCTTGCCACAAACTGGTTTTTCCTGTTTTCCTGCATTGTGATCGGTCCACATCATCACTGATGCTGTCAGCACTGCTGCATTAAATGTAGTTTGTGATGATGTAGCCCAATCATACTGCAACAAACAGGTTTTTCCTGTTTGTGGCAAGCAGAAGATCCGGATTCAATTCAGTAGCATTCCACCAGATAAGCAGTCAGGGTCATGTCTTGCCCAATGACTGATGCCAAGCACTGCCAGTGTCATTTAATTTTAATGAGATTGGTCTCATAACATCATTCACATTAGTCATTTGGGACAACTCCATACTAGAAACGAAGTGTTTCCTATTGTTTTCAGTTCAGAAGCCTCGAGAACAGGTCGTGGATGCAGAGACTTTACTAGACATTGCAACCACGCTGGTAACATCAGTCCAGTCGCATGGCAATGGAGGAGTAGTGCCTTCTGACTTCATAAGCTCTCTGCTTGCAAACTACGGGCAACATGATGGAGTGGCAAGCAGGAGGAATGCTCGCAATTCAATGCTGTGGGTGGGAATCGGATTTGCTGTCTCTCATGTCTTCGGGAAGGTCCCAGGATGCTGCACCATGTAAATCAAATACACAATCCCACTTTCAGAATTGTGTTTTGTTTTTGTGTGGTTTTTAATTTTGTGTGGTGATATGTTAGGATCGGGCCCATGAATACTGAAATGAAGAAAAGAAAGGCTGTAGCCCATCGGAAACGTACTAGACCAACTGAAAGCACTCATCCTGAAGAGGTGGTTTGATTCTGTTCTCTTCAACAGTTTGTGTTTTCATCAATTATATTTGTGAAAAAACTAGTTTCTGGTGTGTTTGGTTGCGCCAAATTAGATTTATCAATCATGAAATTCATGTTTGGTGCAAGGAAATGCACCCTTACGATAAATACATGATTGTTTATCTGCAATTGCATTGGTTGTGTTCTATAAATGGTGCACCTGCAGCATCCAGCTTGAAAGTCAAGTTGGTTGATGCATGCCCTGGACAGACCTGGGATCAAGTCCCCTGATAGGGGTCTCAGTATGGAAACCCATACAAAATAAATTCGCATCTTCAAATTGTAAGTAGGATCCAGTCACATTATCATCATACAAATCAACGAAGGTCAGGATAACATTATTCTAATTCTTAGGGCCTGTTTGGATCAACAGAATTCAAAAAGTAACTCTGGAAAAGAAAATATTTTCCACAAATATGATGTTTTTCATTGATTGTGACACTAAAGTAACCCAGGAAAATTTGTTTTCTTAAAAGAGGCATTTTCCTTTTCTTTCGAAAAACTTGATAATCCTTATTTCAAATTTTTTTTGAAAGATTAAGTTTCACTGTTTGATCATTACTGTTCCACACTTCCTTGGAAATCATGGAAATTAAAGCAAACAATCTTTTTAGATATATTTTCTATGATTTTTCTCAAATGTGACATTTTCCCTTTCCAAATCTACTTTTGTTATTCCACTAATCCAAAATCTTAATTGATCTCCTATAGTGCGTGTATAAAGAAGAGTTTATCTTAAACCCACATTATGGAAGCTGGGAAATTTCATGAGTGTCTTTTGATCCTTTGCTTACTTTTCTCTAGCAAGTACATATTGACTAAATTCATGAGTGTCTTTTGATCCTTTGCACATTGCAATATTACTCATCAAAGATTTGTCAAAACAGACGGTGCTGAAGAATCAGCCCATCTTTATTAACTCATCTGTTCACAAGGATCATTCCAATTTTTCTCTTCAAAATTCAAATGTTCTGTTTTCTCATCTGTATTCTGATATTTCAGAAGGAAATTGATAAATCTTTTCCACTCAGACAAATCAGCCTAATATATTCTGAAAGTTGATTAGAAAGTCAAAATAAGTTGTTATACATTTGCAAATTTATGCAAAAAAAAAAAAAGGGTCCTTGCATTGATGTGTTTATGTGCAGGTTAATGATGCTGGTGCAGAAGAGAAAACAGAGACGGATAAGAACATGTCGACCATGTTCGAGATCTTGAGGAAGAAGAGGTGTGTCAGGCTTGAACACTTGGTGTTGAACAGGTCCTCCTTCGGTCAATCAGTAGAGAACATTTTTGCGTTGTCTTTTTTGGTTAGGGATGGTCGAGCCGCGATAACAGTCAATGAAAATCGGCATCATTTTGTTTGTAAGACTTCAATCTTACATAATTGGGAATTCCGTTTTATTTTGTTTCAAGATTTCACGTTTTTTATTTATTATGGCTCTCATCTTGTTTCTTCCCAGTGCCCAGAAATGCTCCTTCTGCGAGTTCAGTGGCCTCTGGAGAAGTTTCTTACAGCCATTTTGTTTTCAGATTTGATTTTAAGGATTGGAAGGTAAGCAATGGATAGAATACAACTATCTTTTTGTGTGATGTGTATATCACATCCAACTCATCCATCAGATGTGTCACCTGAATAAGCCCAAAGGATCCAAAAATCAGCTCGATACAAAACTCAGGTGGGCCACGGAACAGAGAATAAGGTGGAAGGGTACGGACACCCTTGATTTTCAAATGGTAAGCATCCCCTCCCAGTGCCCTTTGCTGTGGCCCACCTGAGTTTCGAATCAGCATGACTTTCGGGCCGTGGAGTATCTTGAGATGGAAAATCTGATGAACAGGTTGGATGTTGTGAATGTATACATGGTCCCCTACATCTGCCCGGTAGCTTACAGTTGTACCGGTGTCACTGCAGCGACTGCTTTTGTTCTTCAAGAATTTAGAATCAATGAATGTAATAGCATTTGCTTTCTGTTGGTTTCTGTTAAATAGTCACATGTAAACCTTGGAGGAATTATCCTGCACTTTGAGAAAGTGTACAAGAACCAGACTGGTCTCATTGGGTAACCCCGCCATGAACTGGCCATGTTGTAAAATCAGGCTGATTGGATGATCATAACCAGCCCGTGGGAACTCATGTTTAAGAAGAATATGCAATAGATTGCATGCATTCAAGTATTCTTTCCTGTGGTTTGCAATATGCAGTTGATGATCAGTGTTGTTGGGACTGGGGAGGAGCTGATGCCACATAGGAACATGAGGAATGCATCTGGCAATTCTCCCACAGTGCCGATGCAATTCAATTCACAGGTGGCCATGCCGACAACACCCATCAGAAAGCTGTCAAGGAACCACGGCCTCATTGTACGGGGAGAATCTGTTGTTGATGATGATAGCACAAGAAAAGGACTGACACCGTTAACGTCTGATCCGTTGAATTGGGTAGAGAATGCTTGATCATGTCTGTTATTCTTATTTTGGAAGCCAGGAAATGTTGTATAAATAGCTTTAGTGTATGGATGCAAACTCAGCTTTTTGTATAATTTAGTACATAACTAGTTATTTCAATTTAAGTTTCAAACAACGACCATGCATCTCATATTCCACCAATGCCTTTCTTCTACCAATGGTTTGGAATCCCATCGACTTAAGATGGCAAAATACCGTTGAGGAAATTGGATTTCTATATTTATTCTTTGATTAGGCTGTACTAATTTGATTTGTGTGGGCACTTATTCTAATGACTAGGTCAGCAAAGAATTAGAAGCATTTTGGTTGCAGCTTCAGCTCTACACTATGGCAACCATGGTTTTAAGATTACTCATCGACCTGAACTTGGTCAGAACTGATCCAGTTTGAGTTGCCTAGATGATTCACCCCCAACTTGAGACTGAATGAATCGGTCTGAGTTGCCAAGTCTTTTATCCATGATGGCAACTAGCAGGGGACATCCATAGTACAGGTTCATTCATGTATGTCAATTGGGGCTGTTGATATTATGGGCTCCTTCGAGGAACTTTCCAACTAGTCATCACATGGTGTAAATGACACTGGTCATGCTCCCCGCTAAGTGAACGATCAGATGGACAAGGCTTTTTATTTCAGGATATGCTCCACTGACTAGGTGGGTGTAGCTCTATTCTCAGATTGCCCCTGCTCATTACACTGAAAATTGATGAAAACACAGTGAGCTGCAAGTATTATTAATGCCCTTGACTAAAATTATGAGGATCTGATGATCCTGACCATCTGGTCAGCAGCAAATGGATTGATAGAAAAGGGATGGGTACCTCCATATTCAATGGGCCAAATCCGAATTATCAGACCAATGATCTTCCTATTGGTGCAATTTTTGGGCTACAGCCCATCCAACATTTGGCACCGTTTTATTAGACTCTGTGAACAGCTGACCATAATTTTACAATAGTCTCACTCCATTGTGTGCATGCAAGTCATTAGAAAATAGCAAACTCGAGTCAGGGGAGGATCCCAGAACAAAATCCCCTATTACAAAATTGTCGCTAAAAAAGAAAAGAAATGAAAAAAGAACTGCAAAGACATCCTTAAGCATGAAAAACTTAGCTCTTGGGGTTGGACTGAGGAATGTTGAGATCTGCAAATATTGGACTGTCGACTCCCACTCCCATTGCATGCAGCCCATTGTCCACATAAATAACTGTTCCTGTGATGGCCGAAGCCAATGGAGATGCCAAGAATGCAGCAGCATTGCCAACCTCATCTGTTCAAATTTTCTTCAATTTGTAAGAACACAAATCTCTTCCAGAAATGAGATAAAATTGCAAAACATGGCTTTAAGAAATCAGTCAAATGCAAACCAACCTACACACACACAGGGATACAAAAACCACCACCAGCAATAAAACATCTGGTCTCAGAAGAGAATAACAATCCATAGGCAGTGAGTTCCGACCCCATCATTAACAGAGGAGAAACTTGGTTACAGCACTGGAATTCAAAAGATTTATGCAACTTTTGATCCCATTGAGAGAGGATAAATCCAGTAGGGTTTTAGGACTTAAAGAGGTGTGCCAGCATGGTTTGATTTTGGCAAGTGTCTTGTTGCTTGGTAGACAAAGAAACCTGCTGCTGCAGGCATGGAAAACCAATTGCCTGATACCTTTAATACAATCACAAAGAGAGAGTGGGTAGGGTTACAAGAAGCAAATGTGTCATGGTTCTGTTGGAGTAAGAAACCCATCAATGGTGACCGTTGATTTGACGTCAAGGGAATACAAACAGCATATGATTTGAGAAATGAGAGGCGAGGCTGTAGGGTTTGAAAGATTCAAGTTCTTGCTGAAGGGAGAAAGGGGAGCCATTGTAGGACAAATACTAATAAATTGCCAGCATTTTTTCAGACAGCACTTGTAGTAATCAGCAGCTCGAATTTTGTTATGTAACGGCCAATATGTTCAGACTATAAACCAACAACAGAATTCTAGGGATTCACCTGCCAGCAGTTCTTTCTGCATTGGTGCATTGGCTAACGAGTATTCAATCATGGTGTCAATGAATCCAATTGCTTTTGCTGCACGGCTTCTCAATGGACCTGTTTTCATCAAGATGGAATGTGATTATCGCACACCTTAGCATTCCTGAGCATCAGAAAAATGATAGTACAAAGACAGTGATCATCGGCATACCAGCGGATATCGTATTAACTCGAATCTTGTGGCGCCTTCCTGCTTCAAAAGCAAGCACCTGAAAAAGCAGAAACAAGGTGAAGAGGTGGTTCACTGGCATTGCAGAGAGAGAGAGAGAGAGAGAGAGAGAGTAGATGGCAAGTCTGTAGAGCTAGCAAAAAAATCTCACCCTGGTATCACTCTCCAAAGCAGCCTTAGCCGAACTCATGCCTCCACCATATCTATGCATTTATATGCAAACAATTAGAAAAAGAACTTTTTCAATAAGAAAAAGGGTTAACACAAACCCAATAATGACAAACTGAATAAACAAAATCATACCCTGGAATGACCCTTTCAGAAGCAATGTATGTGAGAGAAATCGACGCACCACCTACAATGTTTCATGGACCTTAATTCCTGCAACTACTTGCAGACAATAAAAGTGGAACGAAAAAACTTTATCAGTTTGTCACAGAGTTGAAGCATGCCTGGATTCATTATCGGAATGAAATGCTTGAGCAAGGACACATAGGAGTAACTTGATGCTGAAATTGCTGCAAGATATCCTCTCCTGGAAGTCTCTAAGAGAGGTTTAATGACCTGTTAAAGGAAGTTAGTACCCTCATTGTGGCATTAACAATAAAGAGAAGCACAAGAAAAGGGGCAAGGATGGTACCTCCGGACCATTCGCAAGAGAGTGCACAAGGATATCGATGCTCCCAAAATCCCGTTTCACAGATTCAGCTGCCTCCTGAGAAAGAGTTAAAACCAAATTTTGGGTAAGGGATGAGTGATAGCCTGCATTGGATTCTCAAAGCATCATTATAGAGGCTATTTGCAAGAACAAACCAAGTCTGGATGGAGAACGTTGGCTCATAAAAGACACTGGACATGGCTTGGTAAAACATATAGAACTGTAACACCCTGATCCATAGCTCAAGAGGTAGACTGAGTGAAAGATGCCTTGTTTCAACACTGAGGTCTTGGTATCGATCCCTAGTGGGGGTGGCTAACAGTGAAGTGTGAGCTGACAGTGGGGTGTACTAACAAGCTAACAAAAAAAAAACATACAGAACTGTATGTTTCATTGTTGTCTTCATGTAGAACCACTTTTAATGCATGAGGGCTACGAATCACCATCAAATGGGTCCCGGATGATTCCAACACCTGGTCGATGGAGAATCAGGCTCTCAGATGGCATATTAGGCCCTGATCATGGCCGTAAAATCACTTTGATCAAAGATGTAGACAATCCAACTGTCCAGATTGAAGATCCAGAAATTCCAACTGCCCAGATTGTAGTTCTGGACCTTATTGAGGACCCCAAAATGATCTGACAGATGATCAGGGATGTATCTGTGATCTGATTATCTTGTGGGGCCCATGTGATCAATCTGGTGGTCTTAGATGGTCCTGACTGATGATTGGGTAGAACATAGTACTTGTCTATCCAAGTGGATTCTTCAATATCAGTTGGTTTCTTGTCAAGGATAAACAAGAAACTAACTGATATTGAAGAATCCAATTCTCGCAATCTTTCCTTGTACGCCCTTCAACACACAAGTGCATGGCTTGTGAGCATCACGGTTCACCCAATCATTAATCTAGACTATCTACATCGATTGAATGTTAATCTTGGTCCTCAGCTCAATATCTTCCATACAGACCATTAGATTCTTGATGCAGACCCCACAAGCCAAACAGATCATACCGTTTGTAGGAAGCTTCAATCTGAACGGTTGGATTGTCCAGATCTTTGATCAAGATCATCAGATGGGTCTGACAAGGACCTAATAAGCAATCTGAGGGCATGATCCTCAATGTGTCAGATAGTGGTAACCATTAGATTGTTTCATTTAATTTCAGTTTGAGAAGGAAGGCTACTGTGATGTGGACACATGTCAGTAGAAAATGACAGAAAATTTGGAATAAGACATTGATACTTCTCGTCTTATTACTATATAATCATACAGATTTTTCTATATTTTGTATGAACTAATATCTACATCATAAAATAAAATAAAAAAAGCATCGTCCTATAATTGTATGGATGTGTTGGTACATCAACGCTTTACATTCCATGTCTAACACAAGTGCGCATACATTTCTAAATTATAGGATGCGTAACCATTTACAATTACGATATTTCGTAATTTCTAAAATCAGTTTCTCCAACCCATTAACCACCCTAGAGGCATTTCAAACACAGCTACCTGATTTTCTCTGTGCAACTAAAACAAACCAAAGAATTACCTGAACTGTCCAATTTGAAGCTCCAGCATACCGTTTGTTTGTTTTGACCTGCACAAGGAAACATCAAAACATGCCAGATAGGGACACAAGACTTCATTTAATCCACTAAATACAGGCCAAGAAAAAAAAAAAAAAAAATCATTCCTTGCTCCTGATATTACATCTTCAGGAACATCCTCAGGACAGTCATAAACAGCATCCAATGCATATACTTTGGTAATCTCCATCAGAGAACCATCTGGCAACCTGCAACATTCAGAACATCAGCTATTCAACCTCAGCAATTTTCAATGTTACCAACGGAATGATTTGTCCTATGCAGCTAAGGCTTAGAGTATGATTGCGAAATTTCAAACTAAAGATCTTACACGCGTGATTCATCGAATTTCCCACGTCTCAAGCTGGTCTCAAAAATGTTCAGTGCCTGTGGACAAAAATAGTTTTGTCAACTAACTATAAAGATTGCAAACAGATGATTGTTAAGGGCAATTGTACATACTGGCACCCATGTGCCGACAAGGATTTCACAGCCAGCAGCAGCAAGAGATTTTGCAATTGCCCAACCATATCCATTGTCATCAGCTATCCCAGCAATGAATGCCCTTTTACCTGAGAAAAGAATCAGAGATTTTAGAATGAAAGTGGAGTCAGTACCTGCAGGTACACTATGTGAGTATGTCTACTCAGCAATGTCATCAACTAAAACACAATCAAGCCTCTTCACTGGTGGAATGGAACAAAACAAAAGGAACAGATGAGGGAGAAGGGATCAAGTGGAAATTCAGAAATACTCTTATTTGGCATTGCAAACTCAAGGATTTATCACATAAAGCAAGTTTTGACCTTCTTTTTTTTGAAAGATAATGAAAATTTTATTAAAAAGCAAAAACAAAGCTACAACAAGGGGAACGCCAAGGGAGTGACCCGAAAGCTACCGAAGAAACTTAAGATTACAATCCCTTAATTTTGGAACACAAGAAGCCCATTCAATACAAGCGACCTTGCCCTCTGAGAAATTGTATCCACTGATTTGGTGAAATTGTCGAAACATTTAGCATTCCTAATAGCAAACAACTAACCAACACACCAAAAGCTCACAGCTGATGGAGAAGGACCAATTTATCCCTATATGCACGCCCTCCCAAGCAAACCCAGGTGAGACCTCCCTGTAGTTAACCCCCGCTTCGCATGGGTCCCCGAATCACATGGTCCCACTGATGGTCCCACAGTGGGCCTCACCTCGTGGCCATTCTGCATCTCACAGACCCAACCTAGTGGGCTACCCCACCCCAACATGGAGATATGGTGCATCCTTAGAATCACACCAAAATGCCCCCGCATCATCCACCCATGCTGGTAAGGAGACTCAAACATCAGGCTGCTCTAATATCATTTCGATAGCGGATAACCGACCAACGCACCAAAAGCTCCAGAGGTGATGGGGAAGGACCGGTTTATCCCTATATGCAAGCCCTCCCAGGCAAACCTAGGCAAGACCTCCCCATGGGTGACCCCCGCTTCACACGGGTCCCCGAATCGCACGGTCTCATAGTGGGCCCGACCTCGTGGGCTACCCCAACCCAGCATGGAGATATGGTGCATCCTTGGAATCACACCAAGATACCCCCGCATCAATTCCTCTCTTCCTACACTGCCCACCAAGAAGCAATCAAAGCCATCCTCCATAACACGGACTTGACTTTTACAAGCCTCATCCCATGACAAGAATACAAAAAAGGGATAACGGACTCCTGCGAAGGCCACAAGACACGAAATCAGCTCAAGATATCCACCCAAATCAACCCCACAAAAGGGCGGTGCACAAAGAGGTGATCCATTGTCTCCTCATCATGCATGCATAAGATGCATATATTAGACAACACCATACCCACTTTACGGAGGTTATCAATGGTAAAGACTTTCTTCCCTCCTACTAGCCACACGAAACTGGTCGCCCCGACCTCTGATTGGGAATCATGATCGCTAATAAGAGAATATAAAGATTTGACCACCCCAAGCTTCCGACCTTCCACATCAACATATCTTATTCATCATTAGATGGAGCGTAGGGGTGAATACGATCTAGAAGAGTTGTGAACTCAACAACCTCTTCGTCATGAAGAAACCACCCACAAGAGGGATCCTAAAAGATCGATTCATCGAGGCGAGTGAAGCAGTCTGCCACCAAAATGGAAGGCTCCGAAGCCAAGCGAAAAATCCCAAGAAACTCGGATTCCAATGGAGTAGTCCCCGCCCACACATCTTCCCAAAATAAGATTTCGCCACCATTTCCCAAAGAGAAGCCAATGCCTTCCACGAATGTTGACTTCACAAAGGATACCCCATTCCACAAAGCAGAAACTATATACATCAACAATTCCCTAGTCTACCGCTCTCCATCCAAGCATCCATATTTACTTTTGACCACTGTCTTCCAAAGCACATCCTCTTCCTCACCGAATCTCCAAAGCCATCTACCGAGCAAAGCTAAATCATGTATTGAAGATCCTTTATGCCCGCTCCTCCCTCTTCATAAGGTGTGCACGCCTCGTTCCAACTTATCAAATGAAATTTCGTTTCCTCCTTCACACCTTGCCATAAGAAATCCCATCTCAATTTATCAAGCCTTGAGAGCACCGAAGATGGACATTTGAAGAGTGACATGAAGTACAGAGGAAGGTTTGACAAAGCTACTTTTATGAGGATGATGCGACCTCCTAGCGGAAAGTATCTAGACTTCCATCTTGCAGGCTTAACTAGTTCTCATGAGAACTCATTTTGCATGATGTGTATGTGCAATATGGCCCATACAGGCCCTTCATCTAACTTGGATGAAGGGTTGGGCTGAAAATCACGTTGTTTTGCAACTCAAGTGGCGACGGTGAAAGTCTAGGGTTGGAAATCCCTCCAGCTTTGCTATGCCCCACCTAATTTTTTTTATTAGGCCAACTTTTGGGCCCTAGGGGTTTCATGAGGTGACTCATCTAGTGGACGGTTCGGATTTTGTGCACACATCATGTGAGATGAGTTCTTAAAGGGTTCTCATAGGTTCTTATAAGAACCGGTTCCTAGGAGAAAATCTCTCTCTCTCTCTCTCTCTCTCTCTCTCTCTCTCTCTCTCTCTCTGTATATATACACATGTAGACACAAGTAACAAATGTGAAGACCACAAGTGGAGACCACAAGTGAGTTCCCAATTACTGTAGGCTTACACACGGGATCGGCATTGAGCTCATACGTTTTTGCATTGGTAATGAACAAACCAACAAGGCATTTGTAGGAAGAGATCCCATGGTGTATATTGTTTTCAAATGACATAGTGTTGGTTGACAAGACAATGGAGGGCATAAACACAAAACTAGATTTATGGGGGGGTGCATTAGAATCTAAGTATATGGAGTGCAATTTAGTAACAATTGGAGTGAAAATGATGAATTAGTTCAAATGGTTGACCAAGAAGTTTTCCAAAATGACCACGTTCGTTACCTTAAGTCAATAATTCATGAGTGGAGAGATAGAGAAGGATGTTGCCCATAGAATTGGGTGGAAGAAATGGAGATGTGCCTCTGGAGTTTTATGTGATTGTCGCGTACCACTCAAACTGAAATGGAAATTTAATAGGATAGCTATAAGGCCAGCTGTGCTTTATGGGACAAAATGTTGGCAGTTAAGAAACAGCATGTTCATAGGATGAGTGTTGCTAAAATGAGGATGTTGAGATGGATGGTGAGGAAGGATAGAATTAGAAAAGAATGCATTTGAGAGTACTTAAAGAGTACAACCGATAGGTAGTACAATGAGAGGAAGTAAACTTAGATGGTTTGGTCATGTGCAATAGAGACCAAGAACTGCGTCAATTAGAAGTGAGTGAGCATTGAAGCCTCTGAAAAGGCAAGGGTAAGGCCCAAAAGGATGTGGGTGGAGGTATGAGGAAAAGGCTTGATGACCTATGGTCAAACTGAATCTATAGCCTTTACATTTCTATAAAAAAAAAAAAAAAAGAACTTGAAGGTGTGGCCCTTGAGTTGAGTGGAATGGCAGAACAGGATTCATGTAGCCAACCCCAATTAATTGGGATAAGGCTAAGATGATGATGATGATACATACATATAGATAGATAGGTTATGCATGTATGTGTGTGCGCGTGCGCGTGAACAAGCTACAAGAATTGTAATACTAATTCAAACTAAAGGGCCTAAAACAAAATAGACAAGGGTTTGATTCAAACCGAATGCGGCCACATGGTACATGTGAGATTTACGAGCGTGCTAGAACCAATTTTGTGGTTTGATTCAAACCGAATGCTAATGACCCCTGGAATCAAGATAGAACGAAGTTTGGTCGAATGGTTGGAAGACCAACCATATATTCTGCCAACTGTCAAGTGCGTTATTCAGGCGATTTGCGGAGGTTGTGGCTCTTCCTCCAAAGAGTTCTTTTTTACCTTGAGAACCAAGGACTTTCGAAGGTGCATCAATTATATGGTTGAACGAAAATAGAAGATGGAAGCAGAGAAAAGCATGACTTACCACTAAAACGGAATCACCGACCTAGCTGAGAGCAGCAGGGTGCTTAACCGAGCAGCGCGCTGATAAGCAAGGAGTGGGTAATGCCAAAGTTACAAACTACTATTGACCCAACATATGAGCATAGGTGGACTGTTCTTAAGACTACGATCTTCCTTCAAATCTTGCACGAAGGTGCAGATGGAAGGGAATTATAGATGCGGGTTACGAGTAAGCCGGTCTGGCTTAGGTGAGGAACGGACTGAGCTACTCCTAGAAACTAAGGGTTCCACGCTGAGGAGCGATGGAGATGATAAGTGTCTCAGAGGATTGAATAAGCAGCATTGCGCTGGATTGATTGACTGTTTTCATATGTTGTTATGTTTTGGATTGATGTTAGGATCCCTTGCTTCGAACTCTCCTTTGTTATTCATAAACTCCATGATGGGGACATCATGCGCACATGCGCACGCACACTACCCCCCTATGCACGTACTTACGCAAAAGGAAGACCCCACCATCGATCTAGCTCGATGACGACGTCCAAGGAGGACCTCCTAGCTAGCAGATGAAGTTTTGGTTCAAAAGGGTAGGCCCGATAGTCAAGAAAAACCCATCATAGGATCTCATGATCGTGGCCCACTCATCGGATTGATTTCATATTTTAGATTTTGCTTATTGTTATTATTTAAAATATTGTGAACGCTTTAGATTTCTTTGTTTGATTTTTATTTTAGTTTACTTCATCGCCAAGTAATAGGTTGCGCACATGGTGGAAGTTTTTGGGGTATAGGGTTTTCCCTATAAATAGGCACCTCTTGTAGTTCTTTTCATTCATTTAAGCTTTTCAAAACAAAAAAAAATTCTGCTTTATTTTTCTGCTCTCTTCATGAGTTGTGGAAAAATTCAAAAGTGGGTGCGAAACCCTCCCTTTTCGAAGGGCTACGTGGTGTGAAGCCACATCTATCTCTATCCGTCCCTACCCTCTCCCATCCATATACCTCATCTTTTATCATCATTATTGCTTTGAAATTCCCAGCCTTTGCAGCTATTCATCCCCTTACAGCCAAATTCCATAACCTGGACCTGTAGGAGGGCTGAAACTTCGGCGAAGCATTACGCCTCGACCTTACGTCGGATCGTCGTCAAACTTGGAGGGATTGTAGGTCTCTCCCGGCTGACCAAGGCCTAGGTGTCACTTTGGAGAGGCGGGCTTCCATCACACGTGCGTCAGCTTCGGGTCACCATCTGCACTCAGGAGCTTTCTCTGGGTCAGGTTTTCCTCTGGTTTTCCTCTTTTCATTCATATTTCCTAAACTCTACCCTTAGTTTGCATTAGCCCTAATTTATTTACCCTTTTTTTTCACCATAGGGTTCCTCGAATTGAAATTGGGGAATCCCTTGGATTAGGGACTAATTTTTATGCATGTGTAGTTAATTTCTATTTCCCTTTGACATCATTTGGCTTATAATTTTTATTGGTCCAACCCTAGCCTGTGTCGGCCTGAACCCGCATAGATTCCCCTTTCATTAAATATTTGGACTATCATGTGGGATGTGGAATTTATGTAATTGTTTCTAAATTGGTATGATCTAAGCCTGAATTCTTGCACATCATACTTGAATTTCATGTCCTGCATCACATTTAGTATCAGAGCTTAGGGTTCTTATATGGGAATACATTACATGTTTAGGGTTAGTTTGTTGGAGTCCATCATGCATTCAGTTCATCATATGTACCTTTTAGGAGTCCACAGTCCCTGATATTAGTTACTGAAATTTCTATTAGCAGGAAGTTAGCAATTTATATTGTCGTAGCTTTCTGTTATTCCTTTATTTTGACAACTATATTGTTGGATTTTAGTAGGCACTGCTTAGTTTCCCTCATATAGAGTCTTATAAGATAATTTAGTCCCATATAGTCGTCGCAGAAAGTCCTTACGTGGAGTTGCAAGTTGTACGCCCACACATACGGGTCATGGTTTTGGCAAACACCCTACACTAAACATGGAACAAATGCTAGAGTTACTAAACAAGCTGCCCCAGTAGATTGAGTCTTGGGATAAGCACTTGGAACAAGACATAGATCAACGCCTTGACTAAATAGAGGCCCCATTCAGGACAAACCCCACCATTAGGGAAAATAGTCAATCTCAGGCAGGTGGCCAAGAGGATAGACCAATGAATGGAGGTGGCTAAGGAATCAGTCATAGGTGTGCACCCGTACCCCCACCGCATGAGGGACATCAAGACCATTATTTTGAGGAGTACAACATGTGCGGCCTCGTGGCTAGACAAAAGTGCACCAAAGGCTAGTGTAGACTTACCTACTGAGGTCATTCCGGTAGTAGATGAGTCTCATGATGTCTTTTCTGATGATCTACTGGCTGAGTCTCCCCCTAGGAGGGATATAGAGCACACTAGAACATGAGACACCGTAATACCTACAATCGAGTTTGTGTTTAATAGTTCTATCAATAGGTCCACAGGTCTCAGTCCTTATGAAGTCGTTACTGGTTATAAACCTGAGAAACCTATTGATCTTGTCCCTATGTCACTGTCTCATAGGCCATCAGAGCTTACAGAGTCTTTTGTGCATCACATTCATTCATGACATCAAGAAATCAGGCAAAAGATCACTACTAGTAATGAACATTATAAATTTTCTGCAGACCAACATATATGTTTCAAAGAATTCAATGTAAGAAACTCTATGATGGTCCGCATTAGGCTCGAGCGGTATCCTCGTAAGTTACATGCACATAGCGCTGGACCCGTCAAAAGTATAAAACAAAACGGTCTCAATGCGTATGTAGCAAATCTTCCCCCCTCCATAGGAATTAGTTCCACATTCAATGTGGAGGATCTAATTGCATTTCAAGGGGTCATTGATGCATTGTCTAACCTTTCGCCTTACCATCCTGATTCATTTGACCTTTTTCTTGATCCATGACCCCCTCCCGACCCATTTTTTCAGCCTCTACCTCTCATACTTATTCGTCCCGACCCATCTTTTTAGCTACTACGTCTCATACCTACCTCTCCCGACCCATTTCTCATACCTACCCCTCCCGACCCATTTTTCCAACCTCTACGCCCATACCTACCCGTCTCAACCCATTTTCTCGGCCTATACCTCCCATACCTACCTGTCCTGACCCATCTTCCCAGCTACTACGTTCCATACATACCCTTCCCGACCCATTTTCTCAACCTCTACCTCACATACCTACCCTTCCCACACCTAGAGAGGAAATGGAGGATATTCTGAACCATCAGATAATATCCACGTCGGATGGCGGGTTTTAGAAGTACCTAGTTAAATGGAAGTCACGCCCAGCTTCAGATAGCACGTGGCTCACTGAGGAAGAGCTTCAAAGACTTGATCCTGACATCCTGGATTGGTTCAGAAGTTTTATTTCGCCAGTGGCAAAATCTTCGCAGCCGAGGAGAATTGATGGGGATATCATGCGCACACGCGCAGGCACACTACCCCTATGCATGTACGTACGTAGGAGGGCCCTACCATCGATCTGGCTCCATGACGACGTCCAGGAAGGACCTCCTAGCTAAAAGATGTAGTTTTGGTTCAAAAGAGTGGGCCCGATAGTCAAGAAAAACCCATCATGGGATCTAATGATCGTGGCCCACTCATCGGATTGATTTCATATTTTAGGTTTTGCTTATTGTTATTATTTACAATATCGTGAATGCTTTAGATTTCTTTATTTGATTTTTATTTTAGTTTACTTCATCGCCAAGTAATATGTTGCGCACATCGTGCGAGTTTTTGCGGTATACGATTTTTCCTATAAATAAACACCTCTTGTAGTTCTTTTCATTAATTCAAGCTTAATAAAAAAATTCCTGCTTTATTTTTCTGCTCTCTTCATGAGTTGTGGAAGAATTCAAAAGTGGGTGCGAAACCCTCCTTTTTCGAAGGGCAAACTACGTGGTGGGAAGCCACATCCCCATCCATCTCTACCCTTTCTCATCCATATACCTCATATTTTATCATCATTATTGCTTTGAAATTACCAACCTTTGCAGCTATTCATCCCCATACAGCCAGTTTCCATAATCTGGACCTGTAGGAGGGCTGAAACTTCGGCAGAGCACTACGCATCGACCTTACGTCGGATCGTCGTCAAACTTGAAGGGATTGGAGGTCTCCCCCGGCCGACCAAGGCCTATGTGTCACTTTGGGGAGGCGGACTTCCATCACACGTGCGGCCAGCCCACCTACGCACGTGTGTCAGCTCCGGGTCACCATTTGCACAGGAGCTTTTTCCGGGTCTGGTTTTCCTCTTTTCATTCCTATTTCTTAAACCATAGTCTTAGTTTGCATTAGCCCTAATTTATTTGCCCCTTTTTTTCACCTTACGGTTCTTTGAATTGAAATTGGAGAATCCAAGCTGATTCTTATGCATGTGCAGTTGATTTCTATTTCTCTTTGACATCGTTTGGCTTATAATTTTTATTGGTCCAGCCCTAGCCTGCGTCGGCCTGGACCCACATAGATTCCCCTTTCATTGAATGTTTAGACTATCATGTGGGATGTGGAATTTGTATAATTGTTTCTGAATTGGTATGATCTAAGCCTGAATTCTTGCACATCATACTTGAACTTCATGTCCTGCATCACTCTAGAACGATGTCGTGGGAATAATTGTTACCTCCATGGCGATGTTGGATATTGCCATGTGTAAAGTGGCAGTTGCTGCAACATGATCATACATTGCCTTTGTTAAAAGTGTACTTCTCACAATAATAAGCTATTGAATGTGCCTTGATGTTGACGTAGCCTTAATGGTTACTCGTCCTTATCTAGAGGTTACCCAAGTGCCACGACTCATCGAAGATTTACTCATAAATGCATTGTCTTCCGTATATTCGACGCATGTCGTGAAGATATTGTGCTTGCCACATGGCTACATCTGGGCCGTTAATCTAGTGCTGCCAGATCTTGTCCAAACACCCGCATACAACAAGAGCAAGAATACAGTAAAGAGGCAAGAAAATGTTTAACCAGGGACCATTGTGTGATTAAGACAAAAGGTTGCGCCACTCCATCCCAATCTCCAGGATGGATGAATGGTTGAATTTGGGGTATAGAGACACCCACTAACCTATGCTAGTGGTATTTAAAGAATAGTTCACACAAAGATAGGCATTACTTTTTTCCTTTTTTGAAGGATATAGGCATTACATTTTATGTGTGCCACATGCAATAACAAGAATCAACAATGGAAAGGGTAACCAAGAAGCAGCCATGTGCACAAAAGAGGAGGTTTAAAGAATGAAGGTCTCTGACCTCTTAAATCAATAGGCAATCCTTTAGCAGCCTTTTCCTCACTTGTTCCAGACATTGCCTTGGTAATTACCTTATCGAATTTCACTGGAGTGGACGTGAAGCTCCGAGCAAATGGTCGGATGGAGGAGATAGAAGATGAGCTTGTAAGCTTATTCAGTAGTCCTAGTTTCAGATTGGTCCCTAAAATTGCAGCGCTTGCATTGCAAATCCTCCGAGAAGGAATGCAAGGACTTGTTGCCATTTGCAACCCCGAACCCGCCATAGCCGCCATTTTCAAATAAATTAAATTCAAACGGGAATAGGTCGAAATCTGCAAATGGGACCAGAATCAGCAGTAGTGAGCAGAAATTACACACATTCTCCTTAGCGATATGCTATCCTCTAAGAACATCACACAAGCCCTATTGACAGGATTTATTTGAGTTGCATTCCAAGGGTCCCCCAGGGCACATGTGCCAATATGATACTTGCTTGTGAGATCAAAGCCATTCACCTGGTGAGCTCCACCATGCTGAATGTTCTGCCTGAAAAATCAAGCCGGTCTTCAATCAGGTGGGAAACGCTCACGCAAAGAAATGGATGGTTAAAAACTGGCCACTGCTTCATGTTCGACATGCATGTCTATCCCATGGATGGTAGACTGGCCTGATTCTAGAGCCAAGACATCAACAATGTGGGTCCCACCTCATGAGCAGCTCAGATCACATTCACCAGCATTGAACCCTTGATGTGTGTTAGACATGAGTAGAGGGTATTCCATTTTTATTTCTCACATAAACACAGAACTCCGAGAAAAGTAAGGCCCCAAATAAGCAAATTTTACAGTAAAACTCCCAGCCACATTTCTGTATGCCAGGAAAAAAAAAAAAAAGTCTTAAGGACAGCTAAAACTTAAAAATGTAAATCAGCAAATGAAACACAAATTAGAAGTAATTTACACTGAATTTGAATCTCTTCAATTTATTTTATTTTGTTTTGTTTTTTTGAGAAGCCAGAGCTGTAGTCTTTTGAAAAAAAAAATACATATCTGAAAATAGCGAAAAGGCATATAAATCAGCAGCATTTTGCACAGAAACTTAACTGCAAGTAAATCCGCATAAGAAAAACAAAAAATACAAACTTCTCCTCAGAAAAGAAAAGGCTGCCTAAATTTCAACGAATCAAAGACTGAAATGCACATTAATACGATGAAAACAAAGAACCAAATCAACGACATTTACAGTGAAATCCGCAAGTGGATTTCCTGAATCCCCTATGACCCCAAGCTCTATGGGGACCAACGTGAGGTCTATGTTATATCCCCTCCTTCCATCCATTTCGCCAGCTCATTTCAGAACATGATCCCAAAAATGAGGCAGATCCAAAAATCAAGTGGGCCACACCACAGGAAACAATGGCAACAGAAGCGCCCACCGTTGAAAACTTCCTACGGCCCACCGTGACATTTATATGCCATCCAATCCGTTCATAAGGTGATTCCCACCGGGATGAATGGAAAACACAAACATTAGACTGATCCAAAACTTCTGTGGTCCCAAAAAGGTTTTCAACGGTGGGCAGCTCAATCCCCACTGTTTTCAATGTGCGCCCCACCTGAATTTTAAATCTCCCTCATTTTCGGGCATTCATCGAAAAATGAGCTAGCGAAGCGGATGGACGGACTGGATATACATCGCGAAGGGCCCCAGAGAGCTTAGGGTTACAGGGAATCGAAAATTACTTTCGTATAACCCTCGAAAACTCTCCAGAATTAGCACATTTCTAACACATACGAGAAAAATACCAAAATCAACACCAACACTAGCAGAAATTCTCTCTATTTCCGGCAGAATCTCACCTTTACGAAACGAAAAATGGCGACGACGGAGGTTCTTCCGCCAAAAGCTCCGCGAGAAATAGAGAAGAGATCTCTTTCTTATCAGCGCCTTCTGCCGAATCAGAGAGAAACGCTTAAACGGGTTTCTTCGATGGATTCGAGGCGGAGGTTTTGGAAGGTAGGGTTTTGCACTGCGGAATTAATCGTGATTCAGTATTCCTATGTTAGTTCATTACCGTTTTTAAATGGTGGAGGCTTTTCAACCGTACACATGGCATAGTTATACGGAAATCCGGACCGCCCAAATTCTTGTCCCAACTTTGGATGAATTATAGTAGAAAATTAAACTGATAAGATAATAAAAATTTTGAATTTTACTTTGATTGAACCACTCTCCATTTTACTAACCATCCATTTGATAGCTACCGTAAGAAGGGTCAGGATTGCTTAATCAGTATGATTTTAGAGATACGATCCGTCCAAAATGACGTTCTACATCAGGTACACGTTTGGACGATGAGCCACCACCATTTTCGAAATAGTGCTAAACAATCACAGGAGCCTGCGGCATTAATTATATGTATGATACAGTACACCGTGGTTTTTCACCGTACACGCTCGTTTTCAGTTTTGACAAGTTAGGGCCGAGATTTCATAATCCAGACTCTTGATCTTTTTCTCTAAATCATGGATGGATCATGATCGAAAATATTTACCGACATAAGGATTTTAAGCTTTCTTTTTGGGACCTCAAAATAAACGGTTAAGATGACATATGTTTAACCAAAAAAAGAAGTCTAAAGGGTAGTTGGACGCAACATCAACGGTCTGAATTACCGAAGGCACCAGTTCTAGGGATAGAAAGCCCGCGTATGCGTTGGATCATGTATATCTTATGATTTATTTTTGCTAATTGCGTGTTCGCTCGTTGGTTTTCTTTTCTTTGGTAGTTAGTTTAGGTTTTGAAAGATGTGTAAGTTGAAATGTTGATAGAGCATGGTTATCCATACGCATGCATATTCATTTGTTGAATTGGACCATTGGATACTTTACAATTTCATCACCAATGAGATGGTTGTGACCGTCCATCCTTTATAATTTTCGCATCAGGCCCATTTCAGAATGTGGACCAATATTTGAAAGGCTTGGATTAAGGTTCATCTGTGATGCCACGTCCAGGGGCTGTGCGAGAGTGGACGAGTCTTTTAAAATGGACGCCTATGAATCTCTGTGGGGCCTACTATGATGTTCGAATAAAATACACTCGGTCCATCAGTTTATACGGGTCATTTTAGAATGAGAGCAAAAAATGAGGCAGATCCAAGACCCAAGTGGGCCACACCACAGGAAGCAGTTGAGATGAAAACTTCTCTCATTGAAATCTTCCTAGGCCTCAGCGTGATATTTATATGCCATCCAACCCGTTCATAAGGTGATTCTCACCGGGATGAAGGGAAAAGGCAACCATCGTTCTGATCCTGACTTATGCGGAGTCAATCAGGTTTCGGCAAGAGCTCAGTTCCCACCTATTCTTGTGGTGTGGCTCACTTGGGTTTAGATCAGTTTTATTTTTGATTCTACTCGTGATATGAGCTGGCAAAACTGATGGCAGAGTGGATTTTGCAGGAAATCACGGTGGGTGCCACAGGGCATTGTTTTGCAGAAAACTCCAGTCCTGCAAAATCTTTTTGAGTCTCTGACTCGCATGTGCTAAGTACTGACGAAGAGTTCCTGCTGGCCTTTAGTTAGTGAGAGTAGATACGTAGCAGTGAGATGTGCACATCACAGTGTATTACTATATGATCCGATGGCACTTTGGTCATTAGATCTGAATCCCTTTCAGTGATCCTAACCGTTTATTTGATGGGCCTCACCATGGATGGGATATCGCAAAATCACTCTAGGTTGAAAACGCTTCAACCCTTTGTTTATTGCACGTTTAAGGATAGTGTCTATATTAAAAGGAAAATATTCAAATAATAGTAGTAGTAAAATATTAGAACAAATGCTTTTTTATATATTTTTATTTTTTTTTTCCATCTCCGTCCAGAGTAGGGGCATCACAATAACAGTTTGGATCGTTCCAGAACAACCCCATATCCAAAGGCTGAAGTTGCGACGTATCCTGTAGAAACACCGTGAGATGTATTGTAACAAACCTCTCATCGAACTCATCTTGAATATGAATACGGATCAGCAAAATTGTGTTTGTGTGATGCATTTAATAATGTATCGCTGACTGAGATGGATCATTCACTATACAGCAAAGGAAAGCAGAAAAGTCGTACTTTTGGCAAAGAGAGGATCCGGACTACGCTGAAGTGCCTGTATCAATGCGTTAGAATGATAAAATGAAACAGTGCACATCGTGGGGTGGCTACCATGATATGCAAACGTTGGTGGCAATGGCTGGGATTTTTAGATGGAGAGTTATATGATAATCCACGGCTGTGACACTTGATAAGCAGTACTCTGAATTGCTGGTGTGGTGTACGTTAACGCACATTAAAAACCAATAAATTGTGGAACCCACTGTCGCTGAGTCAACGGCCCAGAAAAGATTGGTTGAGCTATCCTAACCTTTCATTCGGGACGCTTGTTTGTTCAAATGGGGCCATCGAATTTTTTTAATTTATGACCTTCCAACGAGCGTCCACCAATCCAATAGTCAAATAATTTATAGGCTAAATTTTGGGTCATGATGCATTGGAGTTGGCATACATGATTTGGACAGTTAACTTTGAATTACTTATTTAATGCGAGTCCAATTTTTTAGTAATAATTGAGTGCCTATTTAATTTATTTCGTAAGAGTTTAGCTTATGATTGATTATAAGTAACTTTTTTACTTAAAAATACTTAATTTATTAGCTTCTTTTTTTTCAACTTTTTGCTTTTCATAGGCTTTTGGGTAGAGGTATAACCGAGACAAAAGAGATGAGAAAGCACCTTTTTTTTTTGTTCTGTTTTTACTAAATGCACCTGTCTTCTTAGTAGGTAGAAACTAAAATAAGATACTTGTGACCAAGTAACTTATGCTGAGCGACTTAAGATCCAAACGCTTTCTAAGTGTATGCTTATTAAATGTTTTATGTTAAAAAATACTTATAGATGAAAAACATTGATAATGATTATAAAAAGATGAATTAAAAATAAACTTATATTCATGAGAAAGCTAAAGTCTGAATACCATCCATCACTCTCTCTGTCAGAGTATTAAAGGTTTTTTTTCAAAAAAATATATGTGATAAAAGAAAAACTTTAATAATGGCTATGAAAATGAACAAAAAGTGGAAACTACTATCCCTCGCCACCCCATCACGAGTAGTGAGAAAGCCAAGTTGATTTAGAAATGATGAGGGGTGGGGGAGAGATGAACGACTCTAAATCAAGGCATGGAGATAGCACACGATTAGATGGAGCGATGGAAGGGATCTGGGATGATTGCATGGGCTCCAGCTAAGAGCCTGAGGGACAACTGCAGATCCATGGCAACAAAATATCGTGGAAATGATTAAAATTCCTTGTTTGGATAATTATATTTGGAATACGCCGGATTTAGTAAATGAAATCAAGGTGAATTATAATCATAGGTTGTGATTGGATGCCTGTAATTAGAATAATCCAATTTATGTTTGCATGCCTATAATTAGAACGCATTAAGTCTATTTAAAACCTCATATTAATATAGATGACATTTAACACGATAATTGCAGCAAGCCTATTGAGATATATACTTTGATAAAAAATAAGGAAGTTTGAGCTTAGGAGGGCCTTAAAAGTGGGCATTCTTTAAAGAATTCAAATATTCCGAGCACTTGCATCCGATTCTCAACCTTTGAGAGGATTTTTATTTCTTATGATTTGCTGAATTTTGTTTTAAATTGATTCTAATTATCACCACGTGCCATCAACCGAACAACCCCTTTCTCGAATGTGTGTCCATTTACCTCCAATTAATACAACCGTATTAACTTTGTTGGACAAATTTTCAAGAAATAAGCCAATTGGTTTTCAGCAAGTCGGTTTTTTAGCACATGTTTGAATGATTGGACGATCAAACATGGTCGTGTGAATACAAATGAACTACACACAAAGAATTTTGGATCAAACCAACATTTGGGTGTCAAATGCCCACATTGAAGGCATGTCCAAACATGGCCCCGTGGAACCTCCTTTGGAATTTTATCAATTCTATTTTTTTTTTTCCCTTCTTTCTTCTTTTCAATTTACTTTCTTTAACAGGTGAAACTTTGTCTGTTTTCACTCGTCTCTCCCTCTCTCTAGACTTGTTAGAATGCATCTAAATGTTTTGCAACATGTTTCTTTGAGACTTTTAGCCATTGTATTAGATATTTTTCAGCGATAAAAACCATTCATGACATGGACCACACTATGGATAAAGATAACAAAGAAAACTAAG
Organism: Magnolia kwangsiensis; assembly: GCA_037074715.1. NCBI lineage: Eukaryota > Viridiplantae > Streptophyta > Magnoliopsida > Magnoliales > Magnoliaceae > Magnolia > Magnolia kwangsiensis. The sequence continues at coordinate 112,712,576 of CM073581.1, forward strand.
AAATATTTCAGCCCTTCCATCATTCAGACATGGAGAAAACCATCCATGTTCAAATGGAAAAAGTCAAGTGATAGCTGAGATTCGATGATATAAGTCAAGTGATAGCTGAGATACGATGATATAACTATCATTTTGTATACTCCATCCAATGTAAGGCCTCAACGAATAAATAGTTTTTGGGTTGAGAGGTGATCTAAATTCAAAGGCCATAGTATTTATATCTTATACATCCAGATGTATTCTAACAAACATCTTCATTCAACCTTACTATAGCCACCATCATCAACTAAGTCTTATTCTAGCTAATTGGTGTCACCAATGCAAGTCTAGTCTAAACATTTTACTTTTATCATGGACGATATCCTTAGTTAAACAAAAGATCTAGGAGATTTTTTCTTACTACTTTTACCTATGTCTTTTTGAGTTTTCGGCTATCATTTTAGAACCTTAAAGAACTCACTCCAGGCGTAGTTCAAATTTTCCATTAATTTGATTGATGGGCAACAGTTACATAAACTCTAAAGGTGCGTCTCTACTTGTTCTTTTTTTTTTCTTCTTCTTTTTTTTTTCACAATGCTTGAATTTTATGAGCTCAATCATTTATGCTTTCATTCATGAATTGTGAGACGGGATATAGAAAAATGATCACTCATCATGTATGTGATGCTTAATACCATGTATTGAATTCTCTTAGGGGATCTATTTGATTTTTGAAGTAAATGGTAATTATCAGATAAATAAATAATAATTACTTACCAAAGAATTATCCCATCGTTTCTTACACTTATGTTGACAGCTTAATTTTTTGGCATTAAAATCGAGGATGGCTGTCAAATGAATATAGGGCCCACTTTGATGTACGTGATGTATCAACATTGTTTATCCTATATGTCAGCCTCATTTAGGCCATGAATCCAAAAATGAGGTAGATCTAAAGCTCTAGTAGACTACACCATAGGAAACAGTAGAAATTGAATGTTTGCCATATAAAAATTTATGCGGTCCTTATAAGTTTTAGCTAAAGTTGATATTTGTGTTTATCCCTTATTAATGTTTTTATGACCTCATGAACAGGTTAGATGACAAATAAACATTAATGTGGGCCTAATAAACAAAATAACTTTTAATAGTGGATGTTTAAGGCCATTGTTTCCTGTGATATGGATCACTCGAGCATTGCATTTGTGTCAATTTTGGACTTAGGCCCCTGATAAAATAGATGGACAGTGTAGATATGTTATGCACATCACAATGGGATCCACAATGCAAGTCTACTTTTTCAGACCAATTTTTAAGGCGAAAATGCATTTGAAATTTCAACAAGGTAATAATGATCTTTTTTTAAGAGTATTTTCCAATTCCCTCAAAATCAAACTAGCTCTTAAGGGGTGTTTGATTTTCATTTTCTTTTGTAAATACATGAAAATAAGTCATTATTACTTACCCGTGTATTTCCTAAGGGTTATACATCGAGTTGAGTCCAATCGAGATGGGTCAAGCTTGGCTTGACTCATCTATGCTCTTCTCGAACTTGAGCTTACCATTAAAGCTTGGCTCGTTTGCCAAATATTTAGAGTCGAGCTTAACTTGAGTCAAGTCAAGCCTGCTCCAACCTAACTCAAATCGACACCCAACCTGCACTTGACCCAACCTAATTAAACTGCACCTGACTCAACCTAAACTACACTTGACCCAACTCCTAAATCAAATATTCAACTAATAATATATATAATATTAGATATAGCTATATAAGTACCTTGTTGCTGGTGTTAAGAGAGAGAGAGAGAGAGAGAGAGAAGAGCTCGGGCATGGTAGGTAGAGTAAGGAATGAAAATAGTAAGAAATGAATGAACGAATAGAGTATGATTGAAGTTTTTAACTTTTTTATTTTCAAATATAATATATATTCAAGTTGAGCTAAGCTCAATCTTTGAGCCAGGCTAAGATCGAGTTGAGTCGAGTTAATATCCACTGTGGTTAAACTTGGCTCATTTTCAAAATGAGATGAGCCATATGAAGCTTGGCTTAAGTCCACGTCCAAGCCAACCTTGGGCAAGTGAGCCTTTTGAGCCAGCGAAGCTCATGTACAGTCCTACCTGCAGCAACCCCTAACTAAATGTTTACAGGAAGCTTGTTTGGGTGGAAACTGGTGTTAAAATCGGCTCATAAATTGAATTCTACACAAAAATGGTGGGCTCACCATTATATATGTGTATGATCCATGCCGTCCATTCATCTTACCTACTCATATTAGGCAAAAGCCAAAAATTCTTACAGATCCGAAGTACAAGTGAACCACATCGTAGGAAACAGGAGGAGTTGGATGCATATTGTTGAAAACTTCACTGGCCGCAAAAGTTTTGGATCAAGTTGACATTTGTGTATTCCCTTCATCCATGGTTATGTGACCTTATGGTAACATTGGATGACATATATACATCGTTGTGGGCCCTATTAAGGTCTTAGATTTCAAGAGCAGACATCATTTTTTTCACAGTACGATTCCTATTATGTTGTCCACTCGAGCTTATAATGTGTCTCATTTTTTTGTTCTTGCCTTAAAATAACTTGTTAAAATTGATGGACAGAGCGGATCAAACACATACATCATGGTGGGTTCCACAAAGATGGTGGCACGATTTCATTCCCATTTCTCACATGGAATCACAGTTTCCTTGGCATTATTTGGTGCGGAAAATGAAAAATCAAATACTCCATTACATTTGCTTACGGACTCATATAGTGATTCCTTACATAAAGTCTAAGCTATGTTAGGAAAATTGCTGGATAAAAGCTTTAAATAAATCTGTATTGCCTTAGATAGAATGAAGCTATTGAATGGACTGTTGGAATCCGACACATTAATGAGTGATCGAGGCAGGGACCCGTATGATGGACGGTGTAGATAAGTGATTAGACTTTTTATAGTATGATCAATATGGACCGTCCGTTTCCCTAACCAATAATGATCATTCAGAAATAGTGATATTTTAAGAAGGATGGGTAGTCAAAGGTGGGACCCACATGCCGGATGGTCATGATCAATGATCTGGCCGTTTTGTAGTCTAATCAAACGTCACATGTGATATCCAAATTCCAAGTTATACTTGAATGAAAAAAGATGAATGGGTATACATGGTTATTGAAATATTTGGTAACCCACGTCCCCCTAATCTAGAATGTCCAATAGGGTTCTAACATCTGATGAACGGTCCGGATAGGATGTCCCATCCCGGTCCGTCATACGGTGCACCTCTAAAATCAAGGTGCAGCGGCGTGCGCTTTACCCGGACCCCGCTGCCGGACGTGGAGCGCTGGGATGCTAAGTGGGGCCCACCCTGATGTTTGTAAGAAATCCACCCCGCCCATCCCGTTTTCCATATCATTTTAGGACACTATATCAAAAAATCAGATGATTCAAAACTCCAGGCTGTCATACGAGAGGGAAAACTGGGAAAGAGTTTTCTACCGTTGAAACCTTCCTGGGATCTACCTTGATGTTTATATGCCATCCAAACCATTTAAAACGTTATTCCCACTGGGATGAACTGAAAACACCACAAACTTAGCCTATTATGAAATTTTGTGACCATACGAATGTTTCAAAACGGTGGTCACTGAATTCCCACTGTTTCCTCTCGTGCGGCCCACTTGAGTTTTATATCCACCGCAACTTTGGTCTAGTTTACTAGAATAAGCTCTCAAAACGGATGAACGGTGTGGATTCCTCACCAACATCGGTATAGGCCCCACCTAGCATCCCAGCACAGGAAGGAAATCCGCGTCCACCGCTGTCTCGCCTCTATCACAGCAACAAAGCGCTCTCCCTCCCGTTTATATACATAAAAACCCAAACCCGAACATAAACCTCTCTTCCTCCCTCATCCTCCTCCTCCTCTTCCGATCCTGGCAACCACCCTCCTCTTTCTTTCTTCTTTTCTTTTTTCTTTATAGGAAAACCCCATCTCTGCAGATTCAGAAACACAGGCTCCACAGGCACACCCTTCAGGTATGCACACCCTCCCTTCCTCCCTCATCCTCCTCCTCTTCCGATCCCGGCAACGACCCTCCTCTTTCTTTCTTTTTCTTTTCTCTTTTCTTTTTAGGAAAAACCCATCTCTACAAATTCAGAAACAAAGGATCCACAGGCACACCCTTCAGGTATGCACAACCTCCTCCTCTCGCCCTCCCTCCCTCCCTCAATCCGAATCGGTGCCAACTTGAACTGACTCGGTACTTTTTTTACCGGGTCGGACTCGGTCCGAATCAGTCCAGACTAGACCCGGATCCGGATTGGTTTATGCTGTCGAGTCGAGTTCGGGGAAGGACTATTTCAAAACCAGATCGAGTCGGGTCAGCCCTAACTCGGTCCGACTCGACTCGATGCCCAGCTCTACACGCGTGCCAACGTGGTGCGAGAACGCGCCGTTCATCAGGAAGTCCCACTTTTCATGCTAATGTGGACATTAGCGTGTTTTTTCATCTGCTCATTTGTGATTTAGTACAAGTGGCCCACCTGATGAGTGGACGGTCCGATCTTTATGTTGGGGCACTTGCAAGATGGGGCTTGATTGGCGAATGGTTGGAATCTTGTACACGTATGGCAGTCGGCACATACGGACGAGTCCCCTGGAAGTTCAACGGGCGATGCTGCATTATTCTCCGGGGCCTCTTGATTAGTTGTGCCAATGGGTCACACGTGCCTCATGCTTACACGTTCCAATATTCCTCGTTGTGCCCGATCTGGCCATTCATCAGGCCTACTTCTCCGTGACCGTGAGTTGTCCAACGATCACACCAGTGGTCCACTGTCCATATTGGGTCATGCCCGATGAATGGGTTTAACGGTATATTTTTGAGGCCCACCACTTAAATCAATGGATAGCCGATGGTTTGACTCAGCATGTAGGTGGGACCCAACTGATGCGTGGATCAGCACGAGGGACGCGGATTTCCTGCAAAAGTGAGGTTCCTGCGCTGGAAACCTATGTGGGGTCCACTGTGATGTTAGTGCGAAATCCATCCTGTTCATCTGTTTTTTGTGGTCATTTTAGTACAAGGGTAAAAAAATAGCCGGATCCAATACTCAAGTGGGCCGAAAACGTGAGGATTAAACGTCCATACTTGAAATATTCGTGGGGCCACGGAAGTTTTGAATCCAGCTAATATCTGACATTATGAACAGTATGGATGGCATGTAAGCATCCCCGTCTACCCATAGAGATTTCAACGGCAGGAATTTCAACAGTAGGAATCTCCCTACCCACCTTTTCCTTTAGTGCGGCCCACTTGAGTCTTGGATCCCACTCATTTTTTTGTCTCAAGTCTTAAAACGAGCTCACAAAACGGATGGTCGGGGTGGATTTCTCAAAAACATCACAGCGGGCCCACCTAGTTTTCCAGCGCCTGCAAAAGGCCTGGGTAGGAAATCCACGTCCATTCTCGAGAAGGGTGATATTTCTGGTGGGCACTGGCGGTTCATGGTAACGATGTTCTACACGGGCACCAGATACTGTGGGTAGTTGCCTTTGGGGGATTTATTCTCTTGTGGGCCAGGGTGTTTTTATCGTGTCCATACTTGTGCCATGTTGTACGTGTTCCGTGAAGCCCTCCAAGTTAGTAATCAAGCACACGTATGAAATCTGTACAGTTCATCTACTTTCACGGCCTTGGATAGGTCATATGCAAAATTCACACGGCGAGACGATCCTAGCCATTGATTGGAGTATTCGCCCATTCAACGTACATTGTCTCCATTTGATGTATTTCCCCTTCCACGTGTGAGGCGAGCACGCACCATCCAGCGAGCTCACTTTTCATTGAGCTGTCTAGGGCCTACCGAGATTTGTGAGTCCCATCCAACCCGTCCATTAGATTCGCTTCCTAATATTAGGCCTGGATCCTGAATTCCAGCCAGATCCATAACCCAAATGGGCCACACCAAAGGGAACAACAGGGGACGTTGAGGAGGGTAAGGGGCCGCTACCATAAAAACTTCCAATGGAAAGTGGGGTCTACCTTGTTGTATGAATGTCATCGAGACCATTCATTAGCCGAGCCCCTTCCAGGATGAAGGAACACTCAGAAAACCAAGACATCCAAAATGTAGGTGGGCTAAGAAAGCGAATATATATATATATATATATATATATATATATATATGGAAAAGGTACTATACGCTCGACCCTATTATACCTTCTATAAGGTTGAGTGCTGACGGCACGTTATTCGTCGGATAGTAAAAAACTTAAACCAACTGGGAATTTTTATAAGAAAATTGGATAAACAAAACTGGTGCAACTGGCTATTAAAATACCCCTCCACCTCTATCTCTCTCACTCTTATTTTATGCCAAAAACCTTGCGCTGGAAACTTATGTGGGGCCTGCCGTGGTCTTTTTAAAAAAAAAAAAAAAATTCACCCCGTCCATCCGTTTTTCCATATCATTTTAGGACAAGAGGCCAAAAATGAGTCGGATCCAAGGCTCAAGTGGGCTGAAAACGTGAGGATTGAACGTCCATAGTTGAAATATTCGTGGGGCCACAGAAGTTTTAAATTAGGATAATATTTTTGTTTTCATTTCATCTCATTAAGAATATTATTATGAACGGTATGGATGCAATTGAAACATCTCTTTCGACCCAAGGAGGTTTTAATAGTAGGAATCACACTTATTTTATGCCAAAAACCTTGCGCTGGAAACTTATGTGGAGCTCGCCGTGATCTTTTAAAAAAAAAAAAAAAAAAATTTCACCCCATCCATCCGTTTTTCCATATCATTTCAGGACAAGAGGCCAAAAATGATTCGGATCCAAGGCTCAAGTGAGCTGAAAACGTGAGGATTGAACGTCCATAGTTGAAATATTCGTGGGGCTACAGAAGTTTTAAATTAGGATAATATTTTTGTTTCATTTCATCTCATTAGGAATATTATTATGAACGGTATGGATGCAATTGAAATATCACTTTCGATCCAAGGAGGTTTCAACAGTTGGAATTTTTCTACCCACCTTTTCCTTTAGTACGGGTCACTTGAGTTTTGGATCCGACTCATTTTTGTCCTTGTGTCCTAAAATAATCTCCAAAAATTGATGGACGGGGTGGATTTCTCACAAACACTACGGTTCCATGACAAAAAATAGTGCAACCCTGACAACCCAGAGAATTTCTCAATGATAGAAATTCAATTCATACCGGGAGCAATCAGATACAGAGCACGGGGTGAAATAGGTTAGACCTCTGTTACACTTCTCTCTCGGTTTGGCAGTGCAGACACTCGACCACAGAAGGATAAATGCTCTTTCCGTTGGACAATGATGTATGTATTGTATCCACACTGCCCATTCATTTGGTGAGATCATTTTAGGCCATAATCCAAAGAGCGAAAAAGATCTAAATTTCAAGTGCATCCCACTGCAGAAAACAATGGGGATTGAACGCTTACCATTAAAACCTCTTTGAGCCATAAAAGCTTTCAATCAAGCTAATATTTATGCTTTAACTTATTCCATGTCTTTTTTAACGTATAAAAAAGTTAGATCTCAAATAAACATTATGGTTGGCCCTAGGAAGGTTTCAACAGTGGCTGTCACTGTCTCACTGTTTTCTGTGGTGGGGTCCACTTGAACTTTGAATCTGCCTAATTCTTTGGCTCACTCACAAAAATAATCTCTCCATATGAATGGATGGTGTGGATACAATACCTACATCATGGTGGGGCCCATAGGACGTGTTTACGTCTCATGAGACTCGCCACCATCTGGTTGAGCAGCCAGCCCGCTTCCCTATGCTATATAATTTAAAGAATTTTCTCAATTAAAAATTCCATCCTCTATAAATTACTAAAATGCCGTCATATAGAGTATTAACACTAGTAACATGTCTAAGTGGATGTTTTTGATAAGTCTATCCCTGCCATCAGTTTTTTTTTTTTCAGATTATGTTACCACATGGACCTAACAATGATATTGATCCAAACCTCGAGTGGGCCACACGGTAGGAAAATGTGAGGATTCAGCTTTTGCCATTGAAACATTCAAGCGGCCACAAAAGTTTTGGATTATGCTAACGTTTTTATCATTTCAGTTCATCCCTGTAAGAATAACCCCATGAACCATATGTATGGCATATATACATCATGGTGGACCGGGGAATTTTCAACGATAGGAATTCCCCCACTTACTGTTTCCAGCCGTATAGCCCACATGAGTTTTAGATCTGCCTCATTTTTGGGCCTACATTATGAGATGACATGTATAAAAGGATGGATGGAGTGGATTTCGCACAAACATCATGGTGTGCCCCACCTAGCTTGCCGTTGAGGGAAGTTCCGCGTCCATTGGAAATGGAAGCCGGTTGGCTACTTAACCAGACCGGAGGGAGTCTGGCTATTGATGTGATGTCACCACATTCTTTGGGCCCCATCATGATGTATGTGTTGTATCCACACCATCCGCCCATTTGGAGAGATCATTTTAGGGCGCGAGCCAAAGAATTAGGCCGATCCAAAGTCCAAGTGGACCCCACCAAGGAAAAAAGTGGGACTGTGACAGCCACCGTTGAAACCTTCCTGGGCCAACCATGATGTTTATTTGAGATCTAAATTTTTTATAAGTTAAAAAAGACATTGAATAAGGTAAAGCATAAATATTAGCTTGATGGAAAGCTTCTATGGCCCAAAAAGGTTTTAATGGTAAGCGTTCAATCCCCATTGTTTTCTATGATGGGATGCACTTGAAATTTGGATCTTTCTCACTCTTTGGATTATGCCCTAAAATCATCTTGTGAAACGGATGGGCGGTGTGGATATAATACATACATCATCGTGATGTCACTTTAGCACTTACCTTTACATGGTCGAGTGTGTGCACCGCCAGCCAAACGGAGAGAGACATTTATTTCACCATGTCACTTCAGTAGCCAATAGGCTAACGAAGCGTTTAGTATCTAATGCGCTCCCGTTTTTATCCACTTCGAGCGCAATCGCGGATTGGCTACCGATGGGTCGAGTAGCGAGACTCGCTACTGAGGTGATATTACCAAGTTTTAGCCCCACCATGATGTATATTTTGTATCCACACCTTCCTTTCATTTGGAGAGATCATTTTAGGGCAATATCCAAAGAATGAGTTAAATCTAAAACTCCAGTGGAGCCCAACATAGAAAACAGCGGGGACAGTGACGCCCACCATTAAAAACTTTTAAAGGCCACAAAATTTTTAGATCAAGTTGATATTTGTGTTTTCTTTTATTTCATGTTTTTTTTAACTTTCAAATAGGTTGGATTTCAAATAAACATCATGGAAGGCCTTGGGATAGTTTCAACGGTAGGAATCACTCTCCCCACTGTTTTCTGTAGTGGGATCCACTACAAATTTTTATCTTCCTCATTCTTTGATTCATGCCCTAAATTATATTTCAAAATTGATGGACGGTGTGGATACCACTACAGAAAATAGATAAACATCATAATGGGCCTTAGAAAGGTTTCAACGGCGCGCAAAGGCTTTCGCAAAAAATCTCCTCATTTGTTTAAAATTTTCACCATCCCATGAATACTCGGCCTTATGGAAGGTATAATATGGTTGAGCGTATAGTACCTTTTCTTATATATATATTCGAGTGGTGTCCTGCCTGATTTTTTTTTGATAGGGATGATTTATGGGATGTAAGCTTTCCATGAAGATTCACACTAGATGCACGGTTTAGATTCTAAATAAATACCACGGGTGGGCCCCCGCACAGATCGAACATACATCCAGACACATGTATGAGGTGGACCTCCATCATATCAGGCGATATCTAGACACCTCCGATATGCCCGATTCGTTTGATTTCAAATACCGTTTTCTGGATAGGGTTTTGAGTTCCCGAGGTTTGAGTCAGTTATGACTTACGAGGGAGAATAAAAGCTGCTCTCTGTTACTCTCATTTCAGAGGGAGAAATATCCTTCTCTATTTTCTCATTTCCAGGGTTTTTTCTTTCTTCTGCTAGGGTTTCTATGGCTTGCATTGCCTACCATGTCCGAACTGGGATGAACTTTCCTCAATATCGATTGGCAAACGCATTCTCCGAGAATCGCCTTCGCTTATTCGAGAATGGGGCGGTCCTTTTCTCTGGTGATCGGAGACAGAGCTTTCTCCAATCCTTCAGCGTTGGAAAATGCCATCTATCATTGTCTAGTTTGCGTTCATCAGCAGGAGCATTGAAGAGCATCAAGGAGAATTCGGAGCGGTCGGGCTTTGGCCTTGATGAGAGGGTTCCTGGTAAGAAACTCTAACCCTAAATCGTTGGACGGTTGAAATTCTATATTCTTGCATCAGCTACTTCATTCGTTTTTCTTAGTTGGCTTCTAGTTCATATATGAGGAAATTTAGAAACTTTTCTGTAAAAAAACAGTCATTTTTTTTGGGTAAAATTCTAAAAAAAATAAATGATCATGGGTACTAAAACAAGAAGTAAATTTATTTATTTATTTTTTTTGGTTCATTCGAGGTGGGAAAGAAGTAGATTTATTATCTGTAATATTGTATAAAACATCTATTCTCGGTTTATGGAGTTCCTCTTGTCTTGGGTTGCAAGTGTCTTTGTCATGTAACCTTGTTGGAAAAGAAAAAAGGAAAAATGTTTAGGTTGTGTTTGGATGTATTACTGAACTGAATTGCAGTCAAGTCTGATAAAGTGGGAATGCTCAAAAATTGAGATTTCCTTAGAATTGATACCGAGGGTACATGCTCAAAACTGGAATTACATGATTTTCAATTTTGAAGGATTGTTAGTCGTTATGCATGCTTAGAAACATCATTTACTTACTGTTGTTTCCTCTTAATTAACCTGAGTGATGGCAGTGCAATTAACTTGTGCGTTCAAAAGCAGCCTGAGCATGAATAAGTGATCACCATCACCTTGGGTTCGAGCCTGTGGCTCAATGGTAGACAGGTTGTGTTTGAACATTGAGGTCTTGTTTCGTTCCCAACTTACCTAATTTTTTTTTAAAAAGTGATCAGCATATCTTTCAAAAATAATAATAATCATTGTCATCGTCATCATAGGCTTGTCCTAGCTATTTCAGGTTGGCTAATACACTCAATTGAAAATCGACATATTTCACATAGAACCCTGCAATGGTAGAAGTTGAAATATCTCTGCAAAAATTAACAAATTGATTGAGTTCTCACTCAACAACTTGATTGAGGTTGGGTTGAGATAAAGAAGACACTTGGTTTTTGTATAAAAAGAAAGAATTGTTTGAAAATCCCACAGAAATCCATTAAGAAAAAACCCCCGAAAAGCTTAAAAAAAATCAGATCATAACATAGGATCTTTAAGTTTGAAAGTTCAATCAATAGCTGAGCTAGTTACAAGTAAATTTGACTTAGGATTTGATGAGTCCAACTTTTATGTTTCTAAACCTTGTTTTTATCCTTAACATCTTGCAATGTTTTGTGATTAAAGAAAAATGGATGTATATATCTTTGGCTTTCGCAATGGTGCTCGCATTTACACAATGTTAGTATGCATGTGCAGTGTGAAGTGGATTATATGATGGTATGCCAATGAATTTTCAGTTGAGATTAAAAAAATTTATAATTTAGGTCTTTGGCATATTAATTATTACCCGATAATTTGGATAATCAGTTATAGTTTTGGTTAAACATCTATTTAATTCCGGTGTTTCATTTACAGAAGAGAGGGTGGTAGTGTTGGTCATTGGCGGTGGGGGAAGGGAACACGCACTTTGCTATGCGTTACAACGTTCTCATTCCTGTGAAGCAGTATTTTGTGCTCCAGGTAATGCTGGGATTGCTAATTCAGGGAATGCCACTTGCATATCAGATCTTGACATTTTAGACAGTTCAGCTGTCATCTCATTTTGTCGGCAGTGGGGAGTTGGGTTGGTTGTGGTAGGTCCAGAAGCTCCTTTGGTTGCTGGTCTTTCAAATGACCTTGTCCAGGCTGGGATCCCAACTTTCGGCCCTTCATCAGAGGCTGCGGCATTGGAGGGGTCAAAGGATTTTATGAAGAAGTTATGCGACAAATATGGAGTTCCCACTGCATAGGTTTATCTAGCCCTCATTTATGCCATACCCTTATCTAATTGACTAGTATTGTTTCTCATTGCTTTATCAGCCCGGCATTTTGATGAATATTATATTGACAGATAGTTCACTATTTTGGTGGTCGAATCGAGAGAAAAGCTTTCCATGATAGCAACAGCAACCAGCAAGTTTGGCAGTAAACATATATGTTGTTGTATCTCTATGAAGTCTCGTCCATGCTTCTAATTCTTCATTGTTTCTACTTTTAATGCCTGCAACTAATGACTTTGGTGCTGGTTCTGTTTGCTTCTTGTTCTTGGTTAGGCTTCTTTGTGAATGTTGATATCTATATTTTATGATTTTAACTTTTATCTTGTATTGCCATTTGTCTTGTCATATAGCTGCACAAATCTTTCACTACGGGGCCTGTCGCTACTTCAGATTTTTTTGAGATGTTCCAGGGGATTAAAAAGAAGAAGAAGAAGAAGAAGCTTATATTGAAGTTCTTTTGCCACTTCTGGCCTTGCACTCACTCCCACGTTCTGCATGCTTGCCTTCTGTCTGTCAAGTTGCTGATCTGTGTGGCTTGTTTAATTTTACTCACATGCAGAAAATATTACATAATTCTCAGAAGCAATGCATGTTCCCATTTGTCCTTTAATCATCATTCAATAATATCAATCAGGTTTTGTCACCCATTTTCCATGTTTGAGAGATTTACTGATCCCCATTATTATATTGTTTTGGAGAGAGAGTCTTCAGATACAATATGGCATGTGATGCCTATTGACAAGATGGTATATCTCCAGCTCTTAATATTTGTAGCCGGTCTTGTAATTAATTACCTTTTCCTATGTTCCTCCATAACATCTGGTCCGAAGGCAATTTAGTAGAATCCTTTAAGACCGATGATCAGTCAAGAGCAGTTTCTAAATCATAGTGAAACCAAAATGTTATTGATTATTGACTTGTAAAACTTGAAGTCAATCTCTCATTGGTTCAAGTTTGTGCATTGTTCATATCCTATCTTGTGTGCAACCTCAGAACATTTTACTTCTTGTATGCAAGTCCTTCTTCTTCAAATTTAAGGATCCCAGAATATTTTGGAAGATTTCTTCGAATTGTTCAAGACTGCGTTGGTAATGCCTGGATCGTTGGAACAACTCCTCCAAGCTTGGGATTGGGGTTGGAGGTGCAGGGCCTGCATTGCCTTGTGAAGGTTGCCCCTCAGTTCAGGAGCAGAACAATTGGAGTTTTCATCATAACTTGCAGTCATTGAAACAAGTGTTCTTAGGAGCGAAGAGGACATTGTAGGTTTGGGCAAAGGAATGTTTAAAGCTTGTCCAAGGAATGTGATTATGAAACTTGGAAGTGCTAGCATAAGGGGGTTGTTTTCTGTATTTGGGATTTGGTTGATGGCTTATCGTCCAGTCTTCTCTTATCTTTTTCCCCCTTTCTTTTTTGTTTTTCATGACGTCTTTTGCCTTTTTAATGAAGTTACCATTCTCGGAAAAAATGAAGTTACCATTCTCGGAAAAAGTTGAAGAGAGGTGTGAAATCTTTCGTCTTTTGTTCTTCCTCAATGAACATTCTTCAGGGAGTGAAGCTTTCTCATTCTCTAGCTTTCATTTTTGTTTGAGGCTGACTTTCGAAAGCTGTTGTTTTTTGATTCTTCTCTGGATTGGATTCTCGGTTCCATAACTGGAACAGACCCAGGTTGTCTAAAATTCTGCTATATTGAGGAGACACTATTAGCCCCTTTGAAAAGACTGTTTTCATCTTATGTCAAGTCTTTCGTAAATAGTTTCTTACAAACAAGTTGTTGCAGGGAAGTCCCTAGGAAGTGCATGCAGTTCATATAATGTGTGGTTCTTATTAGTGACCTATTTGAACTCAATGTCTTGACCTAACCATTTTCCTCTTGTCCAATTGTCCAATTGTATACAAGTCTTTGTATGAGAGTTGTTTTATTTTCTTTTAGTAAGACTTGAAAAGGAAACACAACTTTACACTATTGTGCTTGGATCGTTGTGAAAGTGTAACTCTCTTAGGTAGTTAGGTTGCTAATGCACAGTTGTCTTGCCACTAGTGATTTTATTCATGGAAAATGTGTTCCCCTTGAATTTTGCATGTCCAAGGTTTTCTTCAGAAAATGCACGTGGCTGTTGGTGCTTTTTTTAATCAGTAGTGATGATACTGTTAGTTTTCGTGTTTTTTCTCTGCCATGCTTGATTTTCCTTTTAGTTGCTTGCATTATAAATGAATCTCTGTATTCATTGGCTATTGTTTCATTCCTGGAGTTTGTCTTTAAGGGTTTTGTTGTTTTCCATCTTGTTTGAATATAAAAATTACGGTAGCATAGTTGTATTCTTCTTGTGCTGCCTCCTCTATCTCTTGCATTCTTATCATGGTATTTGCATTTATCAGTGTAGTTTTGGGATTCTTTTCTGGTAGCAATTGCACCTAATGGCAGAATTTGCATCCCCTGATCCCCAGCCAAGGTAAAAGAGGGTTTGATACCTGGTAGGCAGCTGGTCATCAAACTTCAACCAAGGCTACTATGAGAGTCAATCCAACTTCAAATGATTGCCAAAACATGATTCATAAAGCTGACCCCAAATATCTTGGTAAAGGCTATGCTGATGTATGTTGCAAATCTTTCTTCTTCTAATGAATACCTTATTTTGCATGAGAAGAAAGACTTATTGGTTTATCAGTCACTGAAGTTTCTCATCCTTCCACATTAGAAGGTAGCTAAACAATCTCTTATAAGAGAATGACATGAATTCCTGCAACCTTAAGTTTTTGCAGGGCATATAGTGTAAAATGGCACCACATTGCTAGTCTCCTAGCTACTGTAAACCATGGAATGGAATGAGTTGTTCTAGATGTCAGTTATTTAAAACTGCAGCAGTACCAATTTTTACGAATAAAAAATTCAAGTGCATCATTAGTAAATATTTCAGCTATAATAATTTTGTGTTTGTTCTTCCCTCCTCCCCCTCACCCCCCCTTTATGAGAATTAGATTTATTGAATGTTACATGGGAAGCACTACTAGGCAAGTTCATGGGACAGATTGACTAATGCAGAATTAAGTTATAGGGTTCTTTTCCTTTTTTCTTTTTTCTTTTTTCTTTCTTTCTTTATTATTTTTATTTTCTTTTTGTTGGCAATACCATTTTATTAAAAAAAAAAAGTAAGAACAACAAAAGACTCCTCACCAAGGTGGATAGGAATACCCCACCCACAAAACCTGCCTGCAAGATATAGGTTTCCAAGCTACCCTCTCTTGGTTATTGGATACTCGGTTATAATCTCATGAGTACATGGTTAACATTGATAACTAAAGAGCTATGCATTTCCCAAATGTAATTATGATGCATGCTGATCTTTTATGTCCTGGGTTTCTCTCTGATTGTAAGACCAACCACAAGTTACCTCTTGAACAACTCCATCAGTAGCTTTAAATGCTGTAGAAGGGTTCTAGCCTATAGCTCATTTGAGTCCTTAATGCTGATCAGACCATAGTCAGCAATCTTAACAGTCCCTTGTCATCTCTACAAATGCTCACTGTTCAACCCTTTTGTTCTTTTTGTTTGTGAGAGGTTTTTATTTCTGAAATGTTCATTGATGATGATTCTATCCTGTTTTATTATTGATTACCTTGACAACTGGAAGAAACCACCAGTTCTTTACCATGTATAATAGATTTTATATTCACGAGTATTCGCCTATTGCTGATACCTGCCAAAAGGAGGAACTTGGTATTGATTAATCAGTAAACTGCCAACACAATCTGTTTGCTGAGCATGTGGTTGCTTGTTGATCACTTGCCTTCACCTTCTTTTAGCAGAGATCCATGTGATCAACTTTCTAGATATTTATTACAGTTGTTTTTGGTACTTGCAGTATCGAACGTTTACAAATCCTGCAGATGCAAAGCAGTACATTCAAGACCAAGGTGCGCCTATTGTTGTCAAGGCAGATGGGTTGGCTGCGGGAAAAGGAGTTGTTGTTGCTATGACTTTAGAAGAGGCATATGAAGCTGTTGATTTAATGCTGGTGAAGGGGCTTTTTGGGTCTGCTGGTTGCAGAGTCATAATTGAGGAATTCCTTGAAGGAGAAGAAGCTTCATTTTTTGCTCTGGTGGATGGTCAGAATGCATTACCTCTCGAATCTGCTCAGGACCATAAACGAGTCGGTGATGGTGATACGGGACCAAATACAGGTGGGATGGGGGCATATTCCCCTGCACCCATATTAATGAGAGCGCTTCAATCGGTGGTCATGAAAACAATAATCCTCCCAACAGTGAAGGGAATGGCTGCAGAAGGTTGCAAGTTTGTTGGTGTCTTGTATGCAGGGCTTATGATTGAGAAAAAATCCGGTCTACCTAAGCTTATTGAGTACAACGTTCGCTTTGGTGATCCAGAATGCCAGGTCAGTAACCAGTCCCATATTTCTGTTCTTCCCAAGAAAACTCAGTTTGAAGCAAATGGATGCAGCAATATATGTTTTTTTTTTCCCTAAAATTAGATGATTATAATATCTTTATATGATGAGTGCCGTAACCTTTTTTGGCAAACTGGCCTCAAATCACCAGAAGATATGGATATTTGCTTCTTCTAAATGATTCTCATGTCATGCATGCACTTGTGCCTTCTGTATGGGAAAAAGCTGGTTGCTATTCCTTTTCTTGATTTAGTGGGAAGGCATTTTGGGCCCTCAGATTGGTTTTTAGCTCCCTGTACCATCTACTCTTTATTTTTTCTTTATTGCCCAATTTTCGGAATACTGTTCGGGTTAAGTTTTTCCAGTCCAAGTGTGGCCAGTTATTCAATTCCTGCATCTATATTGGTGATATTTAATGCGGATTTCAGACTAATAAAAATTATTATAAGCATGGCCCCAACCTGGCCCATACTGACTGGGCCTGATAGACCATGTCTTAACCCAAGGCCTGCTTGCCTGATTACTAACCAGGAGTCAGGACTGAATTTTAGATGAGCCCAATCCGATGTGCCTAGGAGCTATGTCTAATCCTGCGCCCTTACAAACCAGGGCTCATGTTGACACTCTTAAAACATGAGCTAATATGCTAGACAAACTCTTCTTCTTTTTTTTTCCTGCTATTGATGTAGTTATTACACTAGGAAAAATATAATTCTGTTTTGGTACAACATTGGGAGGCCAATTACGTATACAACTTCATGTTCTTTGGTGGAGAGACCTTGCATCATGGTCACAAATGCATGAGTACACGTCCTGTTCTCTGAATTCAGTAATGGGTTGATTTTCTTCTTCTGTCAATATGTGTTTGGATGCACAATTTTACCGAATTTTGAAAACAGGTTCAGTAAGAAATGACCAAATTGTAATTACCTAGTATTGATGTGGAGGAATTAGTGTCCAGATTGCAACCATGTTACTTTCAAGTTGAACTTGAAAGGAAAATGATTGCAATTTGAGGCAACTTCTTTATTGTAAATGCTAGGAAATATCACCATTGTTTGGCTTTTATTTATTTTTGGAACACTGACCATTGTATGGCCTTTTCCTCTTGATTGAACTAAAATTCTGTGATTTGATTTGGCAAAGCATCCAAACACAAAAAGCATGTTATGTCAATCATAAAATGCCAACTTACATCAAGGGGCAACAAGAAAGATGTTGCTAACTTGCTACTCCATTTAAATGTGATGTTTATTTATATTTCACATCTCATATCTTTCATGATTTGATTTTATTTTGCATGTTCTTGGAGAAACCATCACAAAATCATGAAACCACATGGGACTCAACCTGTAAACTGTAATGTTTCATGATTTTCTTGATGTTACATTGTATAGCATGCACACATGCATGTGTGTGAACATACTTTCTCATGCATGCTTATGCTAATGCACATTCTATAGATTACTGAGAGATGCTCCAGTGTTCTCGGAGCACTATAAGTTATAATGCTCATAGTTGCATTTGTGCACTCTAGTAGATTGATCTAAACTTTCCATTAGTTCCGACACATTCAATCAGCTCCCATGCAAATATCACACCGGTCTGATGATCTTAACCATCTGATCAAAGCCTCCGATACAGACGTCCAGATCGTTTGTACAAAAATAGGTCTAACCAACAATTCTATCCATGTATTTGACAGTTCCCATCAAGGGTTGCTTATGATTCTCAAGAATCTCCTGTTAGGCAATCCTAACCATCCTATCCATGGGTTGCAAAAGGGATGGCTACACAAAAGAAGGCCAAATCTTAGGATGGATTGATCATTCACTCAAGTCTTATTTTTGAATGGTAACCCTTGCAATGTGTTCTAGATTCAATGAACAGTTTAGATCAATCCATTGGACTGTCCAAGTTACCTAATGCAACTAAGAGCACTATAACTTAGTCCTCTGAGAGCATTGGAGCATTTCTCTAATTTACCATGGGGTTACTTTCTGGCCACTAAACTTTGGACACTGGTCCGTTTTCACCCTCGGAAATTATCCATGCAGGTTCTGATGGTTCGGTTGGAATCCGATTTGGCACAAGTTCTGCTTGCAGCTTGCAGAGGAGAATTGGGTCAGGTGTCATTGAATTGGTCGCCAGGATCGGCCATGGTAGTGGTGATGGCTAGTCAAGGTTACCCTGGGGCGTACAAGAAGGGGTCTGTGATCAGAAACCTTGAAGAAGTGGAGCTTGTCGCTCCAACTGTCAAGATATTTCATGCTGGAACTGCACTTGATTCCGATGGTAACTTCATTGCAGCTGGGGGTCGTGTGCTTGGGATCACGGCCAAAGGGAAGGATATAGAAGAGGCCAGAGATAGAGCTTACCAAGCGGTCGGAGAAATAAACTGGCCAGAAGGGTTCTTCCGGCAAGATATTGGTTGGAGAGCACTTCCCCACCAGCAGTTCGCGACGAAAGGGTAATTCTGTCCTGTTTGTGAGGTTATTATGGATTTCTAACTTATGAAGATATCTATCAGTATAATCATCCAAATAGGAAGATGGGCCTTGAATGCCCATGAGAGGATCAGGCAAAAGAAAATGGGAAGAAAGGTGGGTGTATACTTGTTAGAAGTTGTTGTTACAAAAATGTTTTTCTTTTTGAATCAAGAGCTCAAAATCATAGCTGTTTGTTTTGTTTTGCAGTGTACAACTGATTGACCTCTGATTGCTTCCAGAGATCCGGCACCGGCTGTTGCCAATATGATACATTGAATTATTATTTTCATCGTCATATGTTTCATTGCTGTATTGCGACTACGTGGATGGAATGATCATGTACAACCATATCATGGTAAGCCTATCATCCTAAACAGTTTTCCCGTGAGTGGTTTGTTTGCCAGGTGGATCACACCTGTATGTTGGGTCATATGTTGTTTGCCCATTGATTTTGATTGTGTGACCAACTGATGAGTGGATCGGCGTGATTTCGGCTGTGGCTCTGATCTTTTGCACGGGTTCAGATGTACCATGCATAAGATGTTCGCAGGAGAAAACTGGGTAGCATGGTTAGCTTACCGCGCTATGGTTGCATGTGATTGATCGTATTCCCTTACAATTTATTATGATATTCTGCTCACCAATTTCTGCAGGGAGGATTATAACCTTACATCTTTACCTTGTGGTCCATCATCAATGGCTGAACTTTGATGCTTCTGCTGAACAATTTCTGCAGGACTGCTGTTATGAGGGAGTGGATTAGGTGCGGCCCTTACTGTGGGGCTGACCTTGATGAATGTTTTTTTATATTCACACCGTCCATCCATTTTTTCAGATCATTTTATGGCATGAGCCCAAAAATGAAGCAGATCCAATTCTTAGGTGGACCATACCATAGTAAACAGCGGTGATTGACCATTAATGGGGTCACAAGTTTAGTATCAAACCAATGTTTTTTCAAAACCCTACATCCAGGTCTATTGACCTGGTTGTTGAATAAAACATTACGGTGGCCCTAGGAAGTTTTTAATGGTAGGGTGTTCAATCACCACTGTCCCTATAGTATGGTCCACCTGAGATTTGGATCTTCATTTATGGGCTCATGCCCTCAAATGATTCGGTAAAACGGATGACTGAGTGGATATAGCATGCATACATAAGGTGAGCCCTACAGTAAGGGCTGCACAATCTTGGGAGAAGCTGGGGCCACACCTAATCAGCTCCCCTGTTATGAAGAAGTCTTAGTGGCTGTTTGATTTTTTTTTTTACTTATTACCGATGTAATTTGTGGTAAATAAGCATGATTATTTACGCATGTAATTATGGCATCCTTCCCAACGTAGGTGTTGACAGGTAGCTTGTTTGCAAAGCTTCTTAGTCTCTGGTTTATATTCGTGGGATTTGGACATGTTAAAACCGAAGGGCTCACTGTATTGTATTCTGCGAGCTTATCTTAGGGCATGAGCTCAAAAATGAGGGTGATCCAATGCTAAGAGGACCACACCACAGGAAACAGTGGGATTTGAACACCGAACTATGAATAGTTGGGGCTGCAATTAATCATGTCTGTATGTCCTTATGAAACAGGTTGGGAGAGAAAAATCATGTCTTTCAGCTTTCAGCCTTGACTGCATTACATCTAATTTTTCCTGTGTTGTGGTCCATTTTAGCTTTGGATCTTTAGCTCATTTTTGGGTGGAGACTGGATAAGACACATCATTGTGGGACCCACAGATTTTCCTCATAATGTTTCACTGCATTTACTACATCATATTGGGATCCCACAGAAAGACACCTCATTTACTACTCTTTGGTGGTAAATAATCGATTATTTAACCGTCTTTGCTTTTAGTAGCGGGTAAACAAATGTTGGATCCAACTCTTTGGTGAATTCAAATTGGTAAAATTCATCTACACCTATCTAACTTGGTTCCTCCTTAGTGAAGGATTAATGGATAAATACATGGGCTGCCAGTGTCTATTTGGAATTAACTACTTTCAGAGTCTTAACACCACCAACTGCTGTTACAGCTAATCTAGTCTTTATTTTTCAAGGGAGCTCTTGGCTACTCTGGCAGTGTGATGGTCTAAATCATGGTCCCACTTGTGTGGAGTTTAAATAGGGACTGCTCTTCATTTAAACCGTCCGTCAGAATGTCCAGTGATCTGTTGTTTTGGTAGTGTGATTGTTGGTTTTATGATCACTAATTCACCAGTTTGAAGATGAGTTTTGCCTACTTGTTTTCTACCGTTGATCTGAAGTTATCCAACTATTTGGACGGCTTATCGAGTTACATTATGCCCCGTCCATGATTTATTTCTGTGTGCATGCGTATGAACAATCGCATCCCTCACCTTATTTGATCTCCAACACAATTACTTGGAAATCATGAATCAAGAGTTTGTTGCTCTCCATGAAAGGGAAAACGCTTTCATACCTTACTTAGGTACACCAAACCAGGTTACATTGCCCACCGTTTAGGGGTACAACAGTCTACTCCCTTGTTTGGCCCACCTGAGTTTTGGAATGCTTCAACTTTTGGGCAATTCCTTCATCGTGGTGAGGAACATCAGATGAATGGCTCTGATCGCATATAAACATTAGTGGGCCGTACACAACACTAATGCTGGGCGTCCCGTCCTAACAGTGGCCCACCTGAGTGTTGAATCTTGATTTTTTGGGTTCGAAGCATAGCTTGCGTATAGGGTGGATCTTATGAAAGTTCCACTGGATCTCAGTTAGCAAAAGTAACATAGCACTTTGGCAAAAGCCAAACTAGACCACGGAGATTTATGTCATGACCAAACTGGCGCTCTTATCAAATGGGCAGCTACAGTCCAAATACAACAGTGGCATGAAGTCCCATTTACACGGGGTCCATGATCAGCGCAACTTTCGGGCCAAAAAGGATTTGGACAGCCTGACTGCACATGGTTTGGAATTCATTCAGTTTACAAATGATAGCTAACACATGCCAGTGCGAGCCAAACGGGACCAATCTTCTATGTTACCTCTCAAAAAAAAAAAAAGAAAGAAAAGAAATCAATCTTCATCATGTGCACACAGACCTAACTTGCTTGGGAGGGGAGCCATCTCGTATGGTGGAGCCGTGAAAAAGCAAACTTGCCTTTTGGAATGATAAGCGTCTGCCCCATCCTCCCTTGTCTCAGCCCGGATCCAACTGCCTGGTAAGTGGTAAGCATGCAATCTAAGCAAAGCAAACGCAATAAAGAAATAAGAAAAACAGTAGTAAAAAATACATCTTTCTATTGTTCCAAACAGAACTTTATGCCTTCTTAATATACTCCCAAGTCCTGTTTGACTCCCACTAATCACTAGAGGTGGGCATCGAGTCGAGTCGGACTCGATTGGGTCCAACTCAATTCGATCCGATTTTTAAAGAATCTGACCCGAACTCGATCTAATCCGGGACCGACTCCAGCTGGGCTGACTTGATTCGATCCGAATCCTTGCTGGCCTGACTTGAACCGAGTCCGACTCGGTCTGGGAAACCAAATCGAGTTGGATCGAGTTGAGTCTAGGGAGAGAGAGGGAGAAAAAGGAGGAGAGAAAGAAGGAGATGTGGGAAACCAAGAGAGAAAGGAGTAGAAAAGGGAGGAGAGGAGGGAAATCGGGAGAGAAAGGAGGAGAGATGGGTGGGTGCGGCGCCTCCTTCGGGTAGAGAAAGAGGGATTAGTGTTATTTCAGATTGGATCGTTCAGATTGACCACGATCCGAACTCGATCCGATGTATGATCGGATCTGAGTGGTCCTACTCGATTCGCACCGATTTAGGCCTTCGGTTCGGATCGGGTCAGATTCTGCCCAGCTACACTAGCACTTCAAACAAATATTTTTCATTTCACCATTTAAAGCCACTAACTGATACATTGCTGAAACCTCAATCAACAACAGCCACTAACTGATACATTGCTGAAACCTCAATCAACAACAGCCACAGATCCATATCTTCTAAAAAATTCATTGCCTACTCAAATGTCACTCTACTATCTCTCCCTTTTTCTTTTTGGTTTGGAAATACTTCATCAGATAGGTGACAGAAAGAAAACCCATCAGTGGGCACTGTAGGGCCCGCCTCGTGATGCAAATAATGAAAACCCAGCTACTGGTATACAAGATGACCTCTACTCAATAAAGAGTACCATGCCGGTATTAAAGTGATGGGTGTTGTCTTAAACCTCTGTTTCTTTGTGGCTGATGTGAGACTTCACCATAGCCATTCTAGTCCTAACAGTTCTGAGGGAACCTTTATGGGTACTCCAATTATCAGAAGAAACAATTTACCCTGACCAGTCATCAATGAAGTGACACAAAATTCAAGCATGTAAGAACACACTTACCAGAATTCAATCCTTCACTCAATGTCAACTGATTAAAAAAAGAGGTTATTCCTTCCCAAAATTCCCAGCACAATGCTCATTGAAGAAGACACCCAAACATCTTTAGTCTTTTTTGAAAAAAGTCTCTTCCCCATGCTAGTAAAAGACACCAGCATCTGAAAGAACGGCCCGGGAAGGTTGAAGGATTGCAATCTTGGTCTTGCCACTGGACAGTGAAGGAAAAGATGATGAGCAGTTTGCTCTTCTTTCTACAAAATTTTTGCCAACCACCCCAGACAACATGAACACCACAATTCTGGAAGGCACGACTGAGTCACAAACACTAGCCCGGGGCAAAGGGGAACCTTCACAAGGGCATTGAATTAAGTCATTGTAGAGAATATTCCCAAGGCATTCCACTTCTAGATTTTAGAATTTTCCCAGAAGAATGGGAAAAATACTACTTGAAGGCTTATCCATTAAAAGGCTCTTGAAACGCTTCCTATTTGTCATCCAATAGATTCCTCCTTAACCATTCAAACTAAACATCGAACTCATGGCAATACTTCAAGTGAATTTTTGTTCGAAGCCACTTTATAAGGGTTTGTGAATGATGCAGACAATGGATATTGAACCACCTACCCATCCTCCCAGAAGAAAACTGTCCCCAAAACCCATGGTCGACCCTAGTCATCCAGTCACCCTCAGATTGTTCCCCATGTTTTACTCCACCTAGGGTCCCACCCGTGTCCCATCTCAACAAAATTTCCTGTTAGACATTATCCTTGCTCCTTCCAGTTTCTCATGAGCAATCCCAAAAACATGCCAAGTGACATACCTTGTCATTGTCCACTGCATTCCCTACCATTGTAGTTTATCTTAGATGGACCCTTAGGCCAGATATCACTTTGAAATATCAAATATCACAATTGAGATTAGAAATTTGCTCCAACAAGGCCTCCAAAGAATCCTCTCAAAAGCCTCTGCCTTTCTGCAACGATTCTGTACAAGTTCCTGACTTGTCTTATCAGCCAGAAATCTTTCTTTTAACTTGTCGACTATAATCAACATATTTAATAGTCTATTACACTGCACCTGCGGGAGTTTTGTGTTCTCATTCCCAGTCCCGAGCACAAATAAAGCAGGATGGATGTGTCAGGTTGGTAGCCGGTGTCAAATTCATGCTTGGGTGTTGTTATGACACTTGACAGAGGTGAGTGGCAGAACAGGATTCATGTAGCTGATCCCAGTTAGTTGGGATAAGGCTTAGATGATGATGATGATGATTATGATTAAGTTTCTCCCTTTTAATCCCTTCTAATTAAATTCATTTAAGACATGCTTCAAGTTCTTGATCATGGCCTGCCCCGAGTTGTATGAATGAATTGACAGTTCAAATTGACATTTGGTTATTTCAATGTGTCATTTAAGAGCTTTCTGGGTCATTGTTAACATCCCCATGAAGGTGGGGATGTCAGCATTTCCCATGCGCGTGTGCCTGCAGGGGACACGTACATATGCACATGCACACTCAAAATTGGCTCTTTTTAGAATCAATGCGTATTTATTTATTGACACTCATAGTTAGTTCCTCTCAAATATACAGTATGTGTGCATGGAACCTATAAGAAGAATCTGGAATCAATCTTGCAATCCGGTCTCAAACGTATGAAAAGGTTACACGTTCACTTCTCAAGTGGGTTGCCATCAGATGTAGAAGTAATTAGTGGTATGCACTTTTGAAATCTCTTTTCTTGTATCGACTAGTGAGGAATCATCGGTTAATGATGCGTTAAGACTAACAACGTCCTGATAGGCTCATTCCATGGTGTGCCGTAAAGGCCATTACATAAAGGAAATGGTGGCAACCGTTACACGTTATGGGGTCATAAAGGCCGTAATGGCCGTTACGGAAAAAATGCCCTGTAAATGTTATTATAGCCCCCGTAACAGCCTGTTATGCCTCCCGTAAAAGCTGTAACAGTCCCGTAATGGTCCATTATGGGGCCCAATACAGGTTTTTCGGTTTTTTTTTTTTCAATAAAAAAAGGAGAGACTGTAATGGTCGTTACACTCCGTTTCGTAAAGGTCATGGTGGTGGCCGTCATGGCCACCATTACTGTTACATAATACCTTTCATTATGTACAAGTGTGGCCCATGGTTTAGTGATCCAGAATATTGATCTGTTCAAATGAGGTGAATGCTCAGAGAATCCTAAATGAGACATCCTAGTCATCCAATGTCTGGCCCTAAGATTGTTCTGTGTTTATTTTCGTAGCTTTCCACTTATAGGCCATTTGTTGCCAAGTCAGGAAGATCTTCCATGCGGGGGGATTTTTGGGTCATGCCCCATCCATGGATGGATCCTGCTCTGGATAGGGAATCTTATCATTGGTCTAGATTCATCTCTGCGGACTTGTTGCACAAGGACGTCATTTAGATTCTCACCACCCCGATGCTGATAATTCACCCAGCATTGTAAGTTGGTCAGCATCGGGATGTTGCTTTAGAAAAATGTTTCGCATGATTCCTATCAAACCGAGCTTAAAGCATACTTTCGCTTCCCAGGCATGCAGCGGGATATTAATGTATTGCTCTTCTTAGATGTCAGAAAGGCATTAGAAGGTAACTTTTCTGTACTGATTAGACTTTCAAGTAGAAGAAAATTCTCTTATTCTGGATTGTTTTTCCTGATTTTATATGACACATCAGATAAGTGTGTTTAGATTTTTATTTTATTTATTATTATTATTATTATTTTTAAAGAGGGAATGAAGCTTTACATTTGTGACAACAAAGTGATCTTGACGGAAGGTTTCGATGGCATCGTTCCCAGCAAATACTTCGAAAAGATAGAAACATGGCACGACAGACAACCCATTCCTTATTAAATAGCTGTGGTCGACAGGGTTGAGGATGATTTTAGAGCACTCATTGGAACTCTCTCCAACCGGGTTGAGGATGATTTTAGAGCACTCATTGGAACTCTCTCTCTCTCTCTCTCTCTCTCTCTCTCTCTCTCTCTCTCTCTCTCTCTCTCTCTCTCTCTCTCTCTCTTGTTTCTGTTTCTGTTGTTTTTTTGGCAAAAATGTATGTATAATCACAACGACTATAATAATTTAAGCTAATGTTACCCAGTATTGAAGAAATCAATCTAAAGACCAGAAGGCTGGAGAGAAGGTTCTGTAATTTTTCAGTTTTTAGTGATGCATGCCTCCGGCTCACTTTTTGAAGGCATTTGGTTAATGGGTATATCCTTGATGGGACAATCTTAACCTCACATCTTGTTTTGTGGCCTGGAAATAGACGGCTGGTAAGAGAAATTCCGAGACTGTCAACATCGAAGAGAAAGAAGGTCCAAGGTGGTTAAGATCTTCCAGTCTGGGAGATTTGTCAGACATTGTACATCATGGCGGCTCTTATTAAAGTGTTGGAATTGCTGAACAATGGTTAAATCCTCATTTTCAATTTTCTTTTAATAGCAGGAAGTCGGGGTTCACAGAGCTCGGCTTTGGACAGTGAAAGGTAAGGAGGGGGTGAATTGTGAGGAATTCTGCTTGGACTCATCCCAGCAAAAGGTGGAAGAGATAATTTGTGGTGCCTGCCAATGTGCCACGTGTGTTAGATCCAAGCCAATCATTAGGTGGGGCGAACCATGAGCATCCTCTGTCCCGTAAATCATGGCTCTGCTCATCACTCGGGCTATGAGATGATAACCAAGACCCTGGACTAGCATATGCTTGTTTGGCTTACCTTGTGAGTGTATCAGCCTAACTCTCACATGTTAATGTTCAAGGCCAATGGCATACACGGCCTGGTTATCTGTGGCAGGTGTGGCTGCTCTTGTGAATCCCACAGCTCTGATGAGCAGTGGACTCTTCTTAAGGGAGTGTTTAGATAGTTAGTTACTTAATATAAGCTACTTATGCCTCAAGTAACTCATCTTAGTTTTTACTTGTTATGCGGACAAGTATGTTTGGTAAACAATATACTTATCAGCTTCTCCTTTTCTTTTGTCGCTAATGACATCTCTCTTTGACAACTTATGATAAGTAGAAAAGGTTTTTTTTTTTTTTTTTTTTACTGAAGTGATTAAGTAATTTTAAGTAAAAAAGTTACTTGTAATTGATCAAAAACCAAACTTATATGAAATAGGTTACTTATCTAAAAAGTAACTTATTTGGTGGAATCCACACGGGCCCTAAATGTGCTGGTTATTGGGCATTAATTTAGTGGGCCCATCCTTGCATATCAAAGAAATCACGGTGGCTCATTCTCTGGGTGGGTTTCATCCGTACATGGGGAAAGCAGATCATAGGAGGATGAATTTTATAATTTATTTCCACAAACACGTGGTCTGCTTGATTCCGGAATGGCATGTACTCTGGATCAAGGAATATGTGAGGCTGTTTGGAGGTTGTTTGATTCCCTGTAACACATAAATGGCACACTAAGAGGGATGGCTTAAGGTGAAAAACAAGGGATGTTTAGGGTCACCTGGCAAGTGTTTTGTGAGAGGGATGGGCAATCGAAGGTGCAACTCGTGTAATGGTTGCACCATTTTTAGTATGGTTAGTATAAACCATCCATTTCCTGTGCCATTGTTGGCTGGCTAGGATCGCCTGAGAAAGTGATCTTTTAAAAAGGGTGGGCATGTTGGGGATTTTGACCTGCGGAATCACACAGATCTAGATCTAGGATAGCAATTCAATGGCACTAAGCATACAAGAGAACATAGAGAACACCTAGATTTAACGTAAAAAACCTTTGCAGAAAAAAAATCATGGCACAAAGCGACAGATCTCCACTATGAAAATAGAAATTACAAAGAGAGAAAACTTACCCGATTCGAACAACCTCGAATCTCAACCTTGCTACACCCTTTAATTTTCTTAGAACTCGTTTAGAAAGCTTTAGAATTATTTTTCATGCCATAGAAAAGCTCTAGGAACACCTATTTATAGTTTAGGAAACTTTTCTTTCGCATCCCAGTTGCGAAAGGACCCAGATTTAAGATATCTCGCAACAATCTCCACCATGTCTTCAATCTTCAACCGTGTAGCTTCTTAACCTCTTCTCTTATTTATACATCACATCATAACTTCTCTTGCACACTCTGTCTTCCTTTTACGCTATCGTTAAGCCCAGAGAAGTTGCACAGAACTTGAACTTCTTTGCAGGAACATTCTTGTTGATCATGTCTACCGGATCTAAAACCATATGCCCAGCCACCTTTGCTCCTGTCTTCCCAAAAGAAAAGACGTAGTCTTCTTACTATCTCACCACTACCCAATATTGCTTGCCGAGGTACTTGCTCACAACATTGATAGCCTGTAAAATAAACGGTCCAATCCAGACCATGGCATACACTGCCTAGCACATTCGAATAAGGCTCATGAGATATCCTGCTTTTCCTCATCTGTTTTGGGACATGTCCTAAGGAAAACTTGAGGAGAGACGCGTAGGGAACGCTCTCCGGCTTTACCTGATCCATCACATCCTTGATCAATACCTACACACAAGGTATTCCTCCTGTGATTACCAAAGCCTACTCCTCCTTCAGTCTCAAAGCCGAGAACCATCTTTGCAGCCCCCCGATCCTTCATCCATGAAGGAATCAAACCACTGTCACGCCCCAAACTCGGAAACCGGGCTCACAAAATTTTCGATCGTCGAATCCGGCGCCGACAGCCTCCGTAGAACCCCATTCTCGGCTCCTAGCTCCCATTCGCCAGGTTCCGATCCTGAGATGCTACGAGGAGGATTTTCAACGTCAGTTTGATTCGTAATAAGCATAACCAAAGGCATAACCCACAAACAACAACCAAGTACTCCATTACATTTCCACTATGATCAAAAACTTTACAAGTACAATGAGTATAAAAGGAAATACAATGGTAAAGAACAAAAACTCCAAAACACTCTGCAATGTGCTCCTGCCTCAGCGCTGCTGCGATCCAACATCACCTGCACGCAACGGTCGTGCATAAGCTTACAGAAAGCTTAAAGGGTGGTGAAAGTGTGTGCACAAGGTAGTAATATGAGCATGCAATGTCAGAGTAATGCGGAATATGCAGATGGATCCATAATATCATGAGCCATACCAAGGCTTATGTGATGCAAGACATGAATGGTATCGGCCACCCCAAGGCCATGCGATGTGCAATGCAACTCAAGCATACAGATCCTCGTCTATGTCCATACATCAATACAGCTCAAATATGGGATATCACCGGGGTCTAGTACACTCTAAACCAGATTGCCGCCACATCGCGCGCAATAAGGTAAGTGGAAGAGACTTCACTATCCGTCTGCCAATATCGGGCGCGACTCGTCGATAGCGGACCCATTACTCGAGCTGGTCAGACTCAGCCTAGCATTGCCCCCTACACTAGGGCGGGTAAGGCCGCACCCCCTTCCAACAGACCACGATACAGTGGAGAGCGTAACCGTCTGGTAATCGGTACTCAACGCTCATCTACCTACTCAGTCTAGACGTTGGAGCAACCTCTTGGTACCATAAGGGTTTAGGAACTTTCACTCAGGGATATCTATAGTACCCCATGTAGAACAAGATTTTCGATATCTAATCTTGCCAACCACGATACGTCTGTGGAGGCTACGGCCCTGATGTCGCTAGGGCGTACAATAACCATGTCACACAAATGCGAAATGCATGATTCACGCTATCCAGTCATGCAACAAATCTCGCGCATATCGTGCGCTCATGTATGACAACACCGCCTAACCGGGATCCCATAAATAACTTGCCCGAAGGCATATGCTATGATCAGACAATTCTCACGTCAAGCATACATATGATGCGTATGATCATGAGTCATGGAACTGTACTAAACATGTTATAATAAAATGAACTATCTTACAATGCAGATGGACCTGGACGGCCTATACACAATAAGTACGGGCCAGTAATGGTCCTAAGGAGAGTCGTAATGTGGACATCCAACCAACATTACACTCGCAATGTGGACGTCAAACCAACATTGCTCCCAAGGCACGATCGTCGCAAAATATCGTTACATAATCCATGTTGGGCTCACACATTGCAATGGACCTTAGGTACATCCCATTGGACCTTAAATACATCAAATGGGCTCTATCATATGGGCCTTTTATTCATCAATGAGTCACATCAATGGGCCACACCAATGGATCTTAAGTGCATTGCAATGGGTCAGAACCCGTGACCTTGGATTGCATCAATTGGGCCTAGCCTCATCAGTCTAATATGTAACAAATTAGCCACACCAATTGGGCCCCCCACATGTACATCAAATGGACCTCAACCCATAGGCATTATATGAGTTCAATGGCCTAAACCCCTAGGCCTTACATATATCAAATGGGCCTACTTTCATGGGCTTTAAAATTGCATCAAATGGGTCCAATTTCATGGGCCTTGTACCTACCAAGTGGGCCTAATCCTGTAGGCCTTTATATAAATTAAATGAGCTTAAATCCATAGGCCTTTTTCAAATCAAATGGGTCTAACCCATAGGCCTTAAATAAATCAAATGGGCCCAACCCATAGGCCTTATATGAGTCAAATGGGCCTAATCACTTGGCCTTGAAACATATCAAGTGGGCCCAATCCCATGGCCTAGAGGCCCACTGAAATATTTATTTGCCATCAGAAATGGCAAGGGTCCACTGTAATGTTTATTTCTATCCAAAATGTGCAGCCAGGGGAGGGGTGGCGTGAACAACACACGTACAAGGTGGGCTCCACCGTCTGCTGGACGGTGGAGGTTAAACACAAACATCATGGTGAGAGTTATCGTCCACGGCTACATACATTTATGTGGGTTCCACAGATGTGGCCCACCCTGATGCCCAAATGCCATCTGAGCCATTCATAAGGCCTCTCGGACCTAGATGGAGGGAAAACATAAATTTCAGCTTGATCCAACACAACTGTGGGCCCCAAAAATATTTCAATGGTAGATGTCCATTCTACTGTTTCATGTGGTGTGGGCCACCTTAGTTCTGGATCGAACCGAAATTTGGAGGGGGCCCACCTGAGGAGGGGACCCACCTCATGAACGGTGTGGATCTTACATATACATCATGGTGGGGCCCACGACAGCAGCCGTGGGTGGCATGCACGGACGCCGTCCGCCTGCATGACGCGCTGCAGGCAGCGCCTGCAGCGGCTCTGACGCAGCATGCTGCTGCTTCTCTCCTTCTTTCTTTATTTTTGAAAAATCCGGGATTTTGAGGATTTTCGAAGGTGGGGTCCACATCGCCTAAATCCACTCCGCCCATTAGTTCCCCTGGCCCAAGACAAGCCCAAAGAGTCTAGAGTTTGAATTTTTTTGATGCTTGGACAGTAAAATAAAACAAAATAATGATCTTGAATGGTAAGGGTGCAACTTTCTAATGTCATGGCCCACCAGACCTTCCAACCAGCCCCATCACTTGGCTTAACGCCTAAAACGGGATGGGTAAGAGGATGGACGGCTTGGATTGTCTAAATACATCACGGTGGGGTCTAAGCACGTGGACCACCAAAGGCCTTTCTTTTCTTCATTCCCTTTCTTCTTTCCTTTGAAACGTCCAGCGTCCCAAACGCTGAACGGTTTTGTTATTTTTTTTTATATAGATAGTGGTGGGCCCTGATGAAGTGGGCCACCACTGATGGGTGACATGGGTACAACGTCTAAGGTGGGCCCCACTTGAATAAAAATTTGAACAAAATAAATCTTTACGTGGGATCCATTCAAGTGGGCCACACTATCCTATTGCATAAAAATAAAATAAAATAAAATAAAAGAAATAAAAGAGAGAGAGACATGGAGAGTGGGACACGCCTTGTGATGGAGGGCTCCGCCACTATGAGCCCTCCCTTGAATGAAATCATACAATAAACGGATCCCTTTGAACATGGGATCATCAAAAATGTAAATCAACGGTGGAGATCTATTCCCCACCGATATGGACGGTCTAGACGACTTTTCTAAATGAAATAAACATCATGATGGGGTCCATGGAGAATGGCCCCATCATGGAATGATCATGATGATCTAAGTGGTCCATCGGCCACAACTTAGGGTCCCAAGCGAGATCCACACCATTGATCGGTGGGTCTCACTTGGCCCATCATAAGAACAAGAAAGAAACTACCCTAAAGAGGCACCCACCGTCCGATCTTCTTGCTCCTAGGAGTTCCTTGGCACCTTAGCTTCAACTTCAATGGATGAAATGAAGAATGAAAAGTTAAGATGGGAGATGATGGGGTAGGAAAGTGGGCCACTTGGATCTTAGGAGAGTTTGGAAAACTCCATACATATGGAGCTCCTTTTGCTTGGAGATTTTGAAATGAGAAAGAGAGAAAGAGAGAGAGTTGTAAAGGGAGAGAGAGAGAGTGATGAATGAATGTGGTGAGTGATGGTTGTGTAAGAAAAGCTTGACTTTTGAGGCT
The DNA here is from genome assembly GCA_037074715.1 of Magnolia kwangsiensis. NCBI lineage: Eukaryota > Viridiplantae > Streptophyta > Magnoliopsida > Magnoliales > Magnoliaceae > Magnolia > Magnolia kwangsiensis. The sequence goes on from CM073581.1 coordinate 112,745,342, forward strand.
TTTGTGTAAGAGAGGTATGGGTGGTGAAGACTTTTGTGACTTTTTGTGTAAGAGAGGTATGGGTTTGGGAGACTTTTGTGGTTGCTTGGGAAAAGGGATGAAAGTGATGTGTACTTGACATGTGATGGATTGATGGGTTGATTGATTGATGGAATTGATATGATTGATGTGACACATCGTAGAGATTCCCTTAGTTTTCGCAACGCGCGACGTTTTCTCGCACCGAACGTTGTTCTACAACTCTTGACCAGGGTATCGCCTCGGTGCGCGAGTCGCGGCATCGGAACCGCAACGACGGTGCGGTCGCTATGATATTGGTCTTAGGTTGAGTCGACTTGGGTTATCGGCATATGAATCAGGGTCGCGCGTCGATATCGGTTAAGGGTCGAAAGTTACCGAAATTCGACCGGTAAGACCGCGGAAGTCTACAGAAAGGTACGGACCAAGATACGGGTCTTACAACCACTGCCTAGGCGACAGGTCGAACAACGACCTCCTGCAGAGTCTTTTCTCAGCCCCTTTCACTTCAAACTGTCCTGGTTGCTTCATGTAGATCTGCTCTTCACTTTTCCTTACAGAAGTGCAGACTTCATATCCTTCCTTCCAGCTCAAGATCACATTGGCCAACCAGCGTCAATCACTGATCTAATAGATACCTGTTATACCGTCGGTGAGAATATCTCTGAGAAGCCGATCCCTTCTCCCTGAGTATAACCCATCGTCACCAACCTCGCTTTGTATCTATGCTGTATTCTCTTGAAGATTCAGCTGCATCCAACCGCTTTCCGGCCCACTGAAAGCTCCACTCGCTCCCATATGTCGATCTGATACAACAAATCCATCACATCGCCCATAGTCACCTTTCACTTCTCAGCATCAGGCTCACCTAGAGCAATCTAAATAGAAGATGAATACTCCTGCGATATTGGAGTCGTTCATGTACCTCGCTGATATCCCACGATCATGCCGTGTGTTTCTTCTCACAGGTGGTTGCTCCACCTACTCTGTATCCCTGTCCGCGCGTCTCAGCCTTCCTACCCTGCCCTCTCATGTGGCCATGCCCAACATGCCACACATGTGCAGAGGTGGAATCCGCTACATCCACTATAACTCCACCTTTTGAAGTGCTCTCGATCAACTTGTACAAGTTACCGAGTCGTTGCGCTTTCATGATTACCCGTGTCCCCTTGGATACTTTAAGAGCACCATCAATACTTGTGTATTTGCATCCTTTTACCTTAAGCACACCAAGAGAAATCAGATTCTGCTTCAAATCAGGAATGTGCCTCACATCTGTCAAGGTACGCTCCATCCCATCAAATATCCCGATTTGCACAGAACTAACAACTACAACATTATAGGCAATGTCATTGCCTATAAATACCTGTCCAACATCGCACTCCCTGTAGTTGGTGAACTAACTCCGATGAGGAGTCATGTGAAAAGATGCCCCTGTGTCTAGCATCCACTCATTCTTACGATCATCGTATGACCGTCTGAGTGAAAACACAGATAAAACATCACCATCACATCCACTCAATCCATCTGACGTGGTAACATTAGCCTCCCTGCATGAAGCCTCAGAATCTTCCCTCTTCGATTTAGAATTTTCACAATCCCTCTTCACATGTCCTTCTTTCCTACAATTCTAGCACTTTACCTTTCCTTTGCACTTGCCCTTAGATTTGGATATAGAACCAGAAGAACCTGTACCTTGTCCAGAATTCTTACCCACTGTAAACAGTGCATCAGAAGACGTCCCCATGTCGCTATTTAGTTGTCTCATAGCCTTCCCTTGAAGGGCTGAGATAACTGTGTCGACACTTAGAGTTTTATTCATGCTGCACATAGTGTTCTTGAATGCCTCATAGGACGTCGGGAGAGAATTCAGCAATATACATACTTGTTCTTCATCTTTCATCACTTCCTCCATATCCAGCAATTTGCAAATCAATTTATTAAAGTTGCTGATGTGAGCCTCCAGATCTCCACCCTCAGCCATCTTGAAGATATACCACTGCCGCTTCAAGTGTAGGCGATTTTTCGAGGATTTCTTCGTATAGACATCCTCTAACTTCGCCCACAAACCAACCGCAGTTTTTTCCCTCATGACATTGTAAAGAACCTCATCCATAAGACATAAACGGATCGATGATAAAGCTTTCTTATCAAGAGCATTCCAATCAGCATCATTCATAGTAGACTTCCGCTCCTCAAGAGCACCATCCTCGCCTTGCTTGGTTAACAGGCTAATCATCTTAACCTTCCATAACTCAAAATTATTTTTTTCCGAGTACTTCTCAAACTCGTACCTGGCACTCGCCATTATTACTAATCCCTCAGATTCAAATCTGTGCCCCAACTTCGCTCTGATACCACTTGTTGGGAATTTTGACCTGTGGAATCACACAGATCTAGATTTAGGATAACAATTCAATGGCACCAAGCACACAAGAGAACACATAGAACACCCGGATTTAACGTAAAAAATCCTTGCGGAAAAAAAATCACGACACAAAGCGACAGATCGCCACTATGAAAATAGAAATTATAAAGAGAGAGGACTTACTCGATTTGAACAACCTCGAATCTCACCCTTGCTACACCCTTTAATTTTCCTAGATCCCTTTAGAAAGTCTTAGAATTATTTTTCATACCATAGAAAAGCTCTAGGAACACCTATTTATAGTTTAGAAAACTTCTCTTTCGCATCCCAGTTGTGAAAGGACCGAGATTTAAAATATCTCGCAACAGGGCAATCAAAGACGAGACCCACATGATGAATGGTTTAGAGCAATTGAACTGTCAGCATGGGTTATGCATTTTCCTCTGTATTGATTGGATAGTATAGAAAAAACCCAACCAAAGTGATTTTTTAAAGAGAGGAGACCTCAAGAGTGGGCCCACATGGTAAGTGGTCTAGATCAATGAATGGACCATCCATCTCCCTATGCGTTGATTGGAAGATTATGATCATCCCAATATAGTGATTTTTCGAGAGGGATGAGGCGATTAGGGTAGGACCCAAGTGATATATGGTCTAAATCAATGATTAGTCCTTTTTGTAGTATGATCAATATGGTCCATGCATTTCCCTAGGCATTAAATGGATAGTTAGGATCATTTCACGGAAAGTATTTTTTACCAGGATGGTAATCAAGGGTGGGACACATGATGGATGGTCTAGATCAATGATGAGACCATCAATTGCACTATGATCAATATAGACCATCCATCTCCCTAACCATTCAATGGACAGTGGACATCGAATGACAAAAGTCTTTTCATGTAATGATAGGAAAAATGGGTGGAGCCCAAATGATAGATGGTCCAAATCAATTATTGAACTGTTTGTAGGATGATCAAAATGGACAGTCTATGCCTCCGAAGATTGAATGGATAGTTAGGATCATCCATCATGTGGTCTAGATCAGAGGCCCTTCTTGACATTGCAAGTGAGAGTATTATTAACGCATTAGATAAAGTTTACATTAAAAAGTTTGAAAAAATTTCTTATATATATTTGTATTTGTTTGATTAAAAAGTCAAAATTATAATTATTTTTCTTTTATAAGTAGTTGGATACTTAGTAAATATAAAAAACTTAAAGCCAACATTTACAATAGTAAAAAGAAAAATAAACAAATGCCATAGTCCGTATATAGTGCATTCACCATTTTGGGTTTGGGTTAGATTTTCATGTCATGCACGGAAAGAAAAGCACCCGAGACCAATGCCCAACAAGCGCCTCGCCATTCCCTCGTTGCTTCGAGATAGGGACGTGTGAGGGCTCTAAGGGGCCACGACAGTGTATGGGTTCTATCTACATAGTCCATCCTTTTTTCTATTTCTATAAGACTCTAGGGTAAAAACATACAAAAAAAAAAAGAAGCAGATATAAGGCTAAAATGGAGATTACAATTGAAAACTCATTAAGAGCATAGAAGTTTTTGGTCAAGCTTAAATTTGTGTTTTCACTTCATCTAGATCCATTTGACCATATTAATAGATTGGATGTCAATTAATTATCACATATCCTAATAAGGTTTCAACATTGGGTGTTGTTATCACTAAATTATGATTTTCTTGGATGACAAAATGAATGGATAATGTGGATAGAATCATAAATAACGGTTGCCCCTCATATCCCCTACCCGATCCATGTTCGGTATAGGTGGGATATACCAAACCTGCTTTCGCCAGGCACACTCACGTTTTGAATTATGTCATCCGGCTAAATGAGGCCAAAATTTGGGCATAGGTGCTAGTAGGAAGCATGTTGCGTCTTGTCCACGCCTTTAGTACACACCCCACCAGCAGCATACACTCCACTGTTACCCCCCCACTAGGAATGGATACTAAAACCTCAATGTTGAAACGAGGTATCTTCACCCAGTATTCCACTTCCATTATGGATTAGGGTGTCTTGTCCCGGCCTGCCAACACTGTTATGGATTTGTCTATCTACTCCACCCCCTTTTATCATGTTATTTTGTAACTAGAGGTAAGAAAAAAAAAAACAAAAAGTAGGTCTAATGCTCAAGTAGACAACACCACAAATGACTCAGCGATGATTTGTGCATTTAATGCAAGTTCACTTGAGTATTGAATATGACTTACTTTTGGGCTCATCCAAATGATACGAGAAAAATGGTGGCGGCGTAGGTAAACAGATTCATTACTGTGCCCCAGCATACCTAGCCCTTCTTGGCTAGAGACGGAATTGCGTCCGTAATCCGAATCCTTCCGGGTACTTTCCGTGCCATTTTGGTAGACGAGATCATCCTCTCGGTTTGTTCCTTACAGATGATGGAGAGACACGATATGGGTCCACGTTCAATTGGAAAAAGATACGAGAAACAGAACAACGGTCCACGTTCAACTGGAAAAAGATCATCCTCTCGGTTTGTTCCTTACAGATGATGGAGAGACACGATATGGGTCCACGTTCAATTGGAAAAAGATACGAGAAACAGAACAACGGTCCACGTTCAACTGGAAAAAGATCTGAGAATGGTTTCTGGGATCTATAATCTATGATACTTTTTAGACCCTCCATCCACTATGGGACTCAATGATCCAACGGTCTGGATTACCAATCCAAGGCTCCAGTTATTAGAACTGAAAACTCGTGTACACCGTGAAAATATGCGCGTGACGTATCTTATAATTACTCTTCAATCTCTCCTTATTAACTGCGCACCCCGCTCGATATCTCTCTTCGATCGACTTAGGGTTTTTTTTTGTCCTTCTCGCCTCCCTTTGGCCCTCCGCTTATTTGTTCTAGGGTTTTGGTTTTTCTAGGGTTTTCTTAATTTTCTTATTTTCTACCTTTCGATATCTTCGTTCGGATATCTATTCGTCAGCTCGATGGATCCAGCACGCAAGAGGGTTAGGCCGGACGCTTTCAATGGAAATGGCGTTGGTTCGAAGCGGATGAAGCAAGGTTTTTTCTCTCTCATTCTCTCCTTTTCCAGGGTTTTGATATCTTCTTTCTCTTTGGCTCCTGCATTCATGTGCTTCGTTTGTCTGTACTCTGTTTTGGATATGTATGGATTTGGTTTTAGGGTTTGTGGATGTGAAAACGAGACTGAGTGGAAGTAGTTAAGGTTTGTTTGGTTTCTTGGGATTTGCTATTGTAGCAGGCCCTTGCGTAAGTTTGGGTTTTGTGGCCGTTATGGACGGGTGGGGTTTTTTTTACAGTTTGGAGACTCAGTGGTAATGTCGAAAGTGTCAATCTTTATGTTCAGCCGTTCAGGTGAAGTTGTTGAGATTTGTGTAAGGAGCCGTCTGGATCGTCTGTTTGCGAATGCCCATCTCGCCCTTTGTTTCTGATGTTTGCTGCTTAGTTCTGTTATTCGCATCCGATCCTAGATTCTGATTTTCGTTTTTAGTTTTTTATTTTATTTTATTTTTTGTCTCCTTTTCAGGGTAATTTAGGTTGTTCCTTTTCCTCGTGGTTGGTGTGTTCATGGTTTTGTTCGAAATCCTCGAGCTAAAATGGAGCTAGTACAATTGTCTTAAACCCTATCCACCCGAACCCCCGATAATGTGAGCTAGCTCAATTACATCGAGCCCCAAACCCCTGATTGGAGCTTCTAGGTTGTCTTCAAAGGCCTGTTTAGGCGTTTCTGTCTCTGGGGCTGATGTGAAGTGCTCTGCTCAGTTTGCCATCCAGTTTGGATGTCAACCAAGATATCTTGATCTAATGGTTATGGAAAACTAGGCAGAGCACTCCCATAAGATGCCCATTTGCCATTGCAAATGTGTGATTGAGCAGATGTCAACCAAGATATCTCTATCTAATGTTGATTTTGAGTATATCCAGTTGGGCCCAAATTATATTGCTGGTTTTCACGTAGGCATGTTTGGAAACTCCTGTTTTAGGCTTAGCCATTACGGAGAACTTGAGTGTTTTTTTTTTTTTTTTCTGAGAGAGAGAATCAAGAACTTGAGTTTACCGACCAGCTTCATTCATTCTCTCTGCCCATATCACTTACCTTCTCTCTTTATGTTCGGTGTTAGTGCCACTGTTTGGGGAATGCTTTGAAGTTATCAACAGATTACCATGATAATACTACTTTTGAAAGAAAGATAATGTAGCATTCACTATGTTATGATTTTACTGGATACTTTTTTGTTTTCTTATAAGCCAGGAGCATTTATCTCTGCATTTTTGTATGACCAAAATTTCTTTCAACATTATACCAATGGGGGCATTTCATTAAATGAAAGGGTGCAATTTTAAGGGGTCATTTGGATGTAGGTAAAATCTCACTCGTGCAAACTTTTTATGCTGATATAGAATTTCATAGGCAAACTGTTTCATTCTGTCATATTTGGGAACTGGTAAAGTCTTTATTAGGTAATCAGTTTCTTATGTCTGGGTACTGGTAACTGTTGGGGAGACTGATTTAAAAAAATAAAAACTATTGGGGGGAGACTGATAAAAAAAACTGTCGGCTAGAGTGAGGGGGTCCAGTGTTTCTGCGTGTTTCTTTTTTCTTTCGTTCTTTCTTTATTTTTTCGAAGGGCTGAGGTAGTGTTACTCAGCCTCAGCCTCAGCCTCCCAAGTGGAATCAGACAGTCAGTTGCTTGCTTGTGTGCGTAAAGGCCATACGTAGTGAAAAGAGTTTTTATGCTGTTTACAGCTATACAGTTTACATAAGCAGGATTTCACCCACATCCAAACGACCCCTAATAGCTTGAATTGTTAATGTACATTTTTGGATATTTTTGAAGTATCAAGATTAAGAATCCACAGAAGTATTAACTGAGAAGACATAATTAATGTCATGCAACAGACATGGAGTCTTTTACAACTGGTATAGGAAGCAAATCGAAGCCATGCACCAAGTTTTTCAGGTTCTAATCTTAACTTATCCAAGATAAATAGTCTAAATGTAACTCTTATCTTTTGCCAGCTGTTTTAACTTCTAATAACAATTTGTTTTACAATTTTTTATACGCGAAGATAAATATTATCAAGGCTAATGAATTGGGCATCTAAGTTTTTGTACAGGTTCCCACCTCTACTTGATCTAATCAAGTTAACAAAGAATATTGAACCCGAGATAATGGTTGGTTTACAGGAGTACTTTGCTTAAACACTTCAAGAGATATCCACAACTCGAAAGCAGTTGTAGCGAGACATGAAAGATAGCTTATACGTAATTGTTATATATCATCTAGTTCATATAGTTTATGTAGAATATTTACACAATTGATTTAATATCGTTGCATATAGTTGCCACTTTATTATTATTATTATTTTTTTTTGTTTTTTTTTAAAAAAATTCTACGTGATGATGACTTTTTAGTTAATCGGTTAGCATTATCTTTTAGCTGACCCCAAGTAGTTGGCATAAGGCTTGGATGATGACGATGATGATGATGTAGCATTGTCTTTGAGGGATTTATATTGGAAGCCATCCTGCCTGCTAAAGAATCCCTTCCTTTTATACTTATGGTAAGAAATATTGCAGTTTTGTACTATTATATTACCAAAAGTAGAATAATGGCTACTTTCGTAAAAACCTTCTGCCATTGGTTTGAGTCAGGGCCCACTATGAATATTGCAGTTTTGTACTATTATATTACCAAAAGTAGAATAATGGCTACCTTCATAAAAACCTTCTGCCATTGGTTCGAATCGGGGCCCACTATGAATTTGCTTGCATCTTAGACAGAAAAATAATGTTTTTATTGAGTTCTCTTTTATTTTTTGACTATTGCAAATATCAATGATGGGCATTTCAGGGCATACCATCGGAATGTGACAAATTTCAGTCCGAAAATTTAAATTATTTTGGTTGATTTAGCTATTTTCTATTTTATGGATATTTATTTGTTTATGTTTTTAGCAGTAATAAACTATTATTAAAAAAGGAGGCAAAAGCCTCACAAATTACAAAGCCGTCCAAGAAGAAGATGACAATGCACAATCCCCCCAAGAGCCTTTATATTAGAGGTTCACTCTATTACATCAAATTTAGCCTTGCCAAGAAGGCCCACATGCTCCGATTATGAAAACACCTGTTGTTTCTCTCACCCCACAATTCCCATATTCCAGCTAAAAAGGCTAAATCTCCATAGCATCCTACCTCTCCTCCCGTTCCTGCCCTCGTGCCGAGCGAGAAAGGAGACTTTAAATCAAGTGCGGCGTGACCCAAATCATAAAGAAGATAAGCCGAAACCTGGACCACATCTCACTAGCAAACGGGCAACAAATGAAAGGATGGTCGGCTGTCGCATCATTTTGCATACACAGGATACAAACAGATTTATTTTTGTTATGTCAAAATACAAGAACAGACTGCTTGGAATGCTTTTAGTATACATTTTGAAATTTTAGTACATTGAACTGCAAATAAACTTCAATCTTAACTGGAGATGATCTGCACTTATTTGGGATTGGATTAGTGGAACTCTCTCTCTCTCTCTCTCTCTCTCTCTCAACTGTGGAAGGAATTGTTTTCCATAGGTTTGATGTTTTCTGCCGTTTGAGAAAATAAAGTCAGCTGTGGAAATCAATTTCCATTCCGTGGTTTTCCTAGAAGAAGGGTGATTTCCATTTCCTTGAGAAAAAATTACGTGAAGATTTCCATGTTTTTGACGGATAACTCACCTTTTGACCCATGACCACTCCACATCAATAATCACAGCCACGACTGTTATTGTTACAATACAGGCTGTGACAGTCGTTATGGCCTTTCAAAAAAACCCATTTCGGCCTTGTAACAAACCGTTATGGGCCATTTTTCTGTTGCAAGTGTTATTTTTAACTGTTTTTGAATACCCTGCTCCACATTTCCATGGAAATCACATTTGCTAAAAGAAACAAGGTTTTTTGGATTCTTTTCCATGGATTTCTATTTCTGCAGATTTCCTCAGATGTGGCATTTTCCTTTTCCAAATCCACTTTTTGGATTCCAATGATCCAAACAGGCGAATGTAGATATTTGCCAAGGGGAGTATATGGTGTTATCAATATTATTAAAATGAAGCATCAGTATCTGTACATGCTAAAACATGCTCAAGACCTGGACCTCACATTTGTTGTGCCCTGCTGTGGATGGGGTATTCCTTTTAATCACACTGGTTTGTTGATCATGCCACTTTGTGAGGACTCTTCAGGATTTCAAATGGGCTTTTAGGAAACAGTCCAACAATGGTTGGCGTTCAGTTTGCCAAAATTGTCCCATTGATGGTTAAGATAACACAGGTCTGTTTGCGAGCATGGATTTGGAATCCCCTGGATAAATCCTCCTGTTGTGTTTGGCACCCTGGATTCAAAATCCCCTGTAATCCAATAGTAGCTATGCATAACATATTTACAGGGGTTTGAATTTAATTACTAAATCAACTTTAATATCTCTAATTAGTGTACGTATGTAATGTTTGACACAATGGTTGTAATAAGCCTGTTGAGATATATAATTTGCCCGAAATTGATGAAATTCCAAGCCTCGGATGGGCCACAAGCACACGATCACATCCGAGTCACTAACCAACGATTTTTTAACTGTTGATTTACATGGACAATTGATAATCTGATTGTTTTGGGATATCATCAGTGAGCCATGTGCCCACTAGATTAATAACCTAGTGACACATGTTACACATGCAACTCTTGGAAGGATTTTCACCTTGGATTTGAAACCCCAGTTACTTTATGGTGCCAAACAACCAGGGGATCTGAAATCCCCCCCAAAATCCATGGTGCCAAATGATCCTTATCTGACTGTTGTACTTTTTTCCACGTGGTCTTTAGCGCTAGGCCACATCATGGATGGACAGTCTGGATTATGGACGTGCATTCTTTCTACATGTTCAGATATTGAGTACTTGATAACTAAGATATTAGCATTTCGAACTGGATGCTTTGTCTTTGGCTAATCGAATTTGCATGCAAATATATAAATTCACTCAGAAAAATGCAGGAATTGTATATAGTTTTATTCATAATTGTTTTACTGATAATGTATCATGTAATTGTGGACTCCATTTATATGGGAACAGATATCATTTAAGTGCTTATATTTGGTTTTCTGTTACTTTTATAGCTTCTCAAATTTTGGTATTAATTAATCATTACTTGCATCCTGTCACCAGTGTGATACCAATAGTTCATTTGTATCCCTGTGGTATGGTTGGTTGGGATCGTAATTCATTCTTCATTTTTAGTATTGGTCATCTGCATATGTTAATCTTTAGAGATGCAGTTGTGTTTACTTTCAGGCATTTTTGTGTATCTTTGTAGATGTAACCAGTGGATCGATCATGACACCATTCTCTCCTTCAAGAATTTGTGTGATTCTATGTGGCTTAGTTAGCAGTCTCGCAGATTTTTAGTCGTGCCTTAATTCCTGTACAGTTATTTTTCTCAATCCCTTTTGGTCCTATAGAATGACAATGCATCTCTTCAGTGCACCTTCTCGAGTTCTTTTATGCAGTGTAATGTTTCCCAGGTTGTTGTAGAAAAAAGTCTTGTAAATGTTTTTTTGAAAGATGAATCAATTTATTATGCAAAGCCAAAACAGAAAACAAATCTTTTAAATGTTGATGGGTAGCCAGTGGTCTTTTCCTTGTAAGAGGTAAGATCATGTGGAAAATGGTTCTAGTTGTGATTATGTGGTGGAGTTGGAAAGAAACAAGAAATCTATGGTAATAACATCACACATGATTTAGTACTCCACAAATTATTTCGACTTGAATTCATAGATGATTTCCCCATATAGTCTTAGTTAATTTTACTGTATTCTGTATGCGCTATTAAAAAAAGTTATTTTTTACAGCATGCATGCTCATCTTTACCAATACATTGTGTTAGTTTGGCATGACACACTAATGAACGAAGCAATCAACAGAACACAAAGAATGTTCATAATTACTAGTAACCACACAGTGCACAGATTATGCAAGAACCATGTTTATTCTGTTCCCAAAATCAGAATCATCTGATGTTAGCCTCACTTTTATGAACCAGAATGCTAACAGTATATATTCATGTGAGATGAAGGGAGCATTTCACACACACACTCACTTCACAATGTCGCTAATTTACAGGACTCGTGAGGAGGCCACTCATGAGGTGGCTGTGGATCTCACATGCATACCATTTTGGCACTTGTGGTACCTCATGTTAGAATTTGTTTCTTGATTAGTCCACGGCAACATGGAAAGAAACTTTATGCATCTCAAGCTATTACTAAATTTAGAAGAGGGAAAAAGAAACTAGAAGAAATACAGTGGAGAAAGACAAGAAGAGGCCTCCCACATCACCAGCTTGTTATCCGAATTTCAGATGATTTTTGGGTTTATTAGATTATTAATTTTCTTCCATTTTCTGTTCTCATTGATTTTTACATATTTGTAGCTTTCGAAATGAAAGTGCATTGCGTCAAATACACTCACCTGGTTCAGGATCTTGGCTTTGGTGACTTTATTTTCAATTTCTGATATTTTAAATCATGCAAATGAGAAGTTTATAGGGTTCTGTCATGAATTTTCTTGTATACGGTGCTTTACGGAATGAAGAGATTCAAGGATTAACTTTTTTCTGAATGGTAATAGATTAGAAGATACTCTGATAGGATGGGCCATCCAATGAGTCAAAGACATCTTGCATGTCCCATAGCCCAAAGATTTCATCATTGTAAATTCGTTACCATCTGAATATATGATAGATGGCTTTCCTGTTCTGTATGCCCATGTTAGGCTAGCCATTATTGCGTACGTTGCATGTGTTATTATTATTATTTTTTCTTTGGGTATTGCTATTGCCAGTTCTGATTTTCCTGACTTTGAGATGCAGTACTGCTGGATGTCCATTTGGTGAGAGCTGCCACTTCCTGCATTATGTTCCTGGTGGGATCACTGCAGTGGCTCAGATGACCAACCTGGGCAATCCAGCTCTCCCTCCAGCATCAAGGAACCCGATGGTCCCATCCGCCATTCCTGATGGTTCAGGCCCTCCGACTGTGAAGACCCGCATGTGCAATAAATACAATACTGCAGAAGGCTGCAAGTTTGGGGACAAGTGCCATTTTGCCCATGGTGAGAGGGAGATCGGCAAGCCCATAATTCCATCGCATGATGACCGCCCAGTGGCTCCGATGATGGGCCGGATGGCAGGCCGCATTGAGCCTCCTCCCCCTGGCCTGGCAGCCGCCGCAAGCTTTGGTGCCTCAGCGACTGCCAAGATCAGCGTTGATGCCTCCCTTGCTGGTGCTATCATTGGAAAAGGAGGGGTGAATTCAAAGCAGATAGTTCGCCTCACAGGTGCCAAACTTGCCATCCGGGAGCATGAGACAGACCCCAACCTGAGGAACATCGAGCTTGAGGGGACCTTTGATCAGATCAAGCAAGCAAGTGCCATGGTCCGTGAGCTTATTGTCAACATCAGCTCGGCTGCTGGTGCCCCAGTGAAGAACCAGGCTGCAGCTCCAGCTACCCCAGCTAGTAATTACAAGACAAAGCTGTGTGAGAACTTTGCAAAGGGATCGTGCACGTTTGGGGAACGGTGCCACTTTGCACATGGTGCAAGTGATTTGCGCAAGTCCTCGATGTAAGCTCTATCAACCATCTTTTTTGTCCTGCCTTTGTTTTAGTTTCTTTGAGACGATTTTGAAGTCTTTGTAGGGTGTGCGATTTATGTTTGCTGACATTATAGGAAGCAACTTTTTGGAAGGAAAAAAGAAGAAGAGAGAAGGATTTGTGATGTTGGAGGTGTTTAGGATTTGTTTCATTTAACCTGATTTGTGATGTTGGAGGTGTTTAGGATTTGGTTTTTACCTGATTTGAGTGTGTTCCACCTGTGGCTTGCGGCAGGCCAAGATCTATGGTTGGATGACTATCTGATCTTTGACTTGATGGATTGGAATAAAGACATGTCGCTGCTGAACTTAAATGTTGGAAATTTTGAATGCGGAGCAGCAGGTGAATGGCCTGTTCCTCTGCTGAGATTGGCTTCTCCCTTCGCTGGGTGGGGTTGGATCAACGTGTGAACGGTAGATTGGTATCTCTCATGCGGCTTCAAAAGAAGGCGGCTGAGGCCTGCCTTGACTACCATCCCAGATGTTGCATAACATCATGTTGTCATGTGTGGTTCAGTGTTTGCTATATGAAGGTTGGTCCATATGGATTAAAGTTCGTATGTAGACAGTACATAGAAGAGCAACAGCATTCATGTTCAATGGTTGGCTTTTACTGAACACACTGCAACACTTGTTGTATACAGCACTGACATCAATTAAGCTTCTCAACAGCATGCCCTTCTGTTTTAGGTCTGCTGCCCAAAGTAACCTGAATTGACAACTTACATGGTCCATAACTTGGTATTTATTTATATTTACTCTCATGGGATTTACTGTAAAAATGATGGTGCTGTGTGGATGTCAAAAGCAGATGCTAGGCCCCATGATACTGTTTTACCAACTGGAGTCTTGGGTGCCGGTCTAATCAGCCATTTTGCCGCATGCATTCTTGAGATGTGCTTCAATTGAACATTGATATTTTGCGATTGTCTTGGATCAAATGTATATATAATGAATGGGCTTGAATTGAACATTGACATGCGCTTACTGAAGCGTTCCTACATGCTCCAAATTTCCTAGGCTACGTGTGGAGCAGCAGATCCATTTGTCAGGTGGGCCATATGCTGCCATCCTTCGTAAGATATCCCGGTGGCATGCTCGTCTATGCTGTACAAAACAATGAACGGGCTAATGAATACTTGGTTCGGCCCCCAATTTTGTTTCCTGTTATCTACCCTTCACGGTGAGCAAACATGCTTGCTACGTAGGCAGCACATCTGTCGTGGGGTTTCACGGTCATGTGTTGATCTTATGAACTTTAGTTTCCCAAATCATGACTCGTCCTATCCGGAAATGGACGTGTGCTGATGCTACTCGGGCTCGTTTGGGAACTTATACATGAGAAATGAATTCGGAGGTAAATGTCTTACACAGTTGTGTTTGGATGAGAGAATGAAATGCATTTGAAACATTCCGAATTAGGTTTAATATCCCAACTTAGTTTAAGTATGCAATATTTAATAGAAATATATACTTAAACAAAATATGAGGAAATCCGAGCCTCAGGTAGGCCACAAACGTAAGGAACACAAACAAGCAAATTGCCAACATTTTTTAACTGTCCATTTAGATGATCATCCTTTGGTGAGTTTCGATCATCCTTTTGGTATGATTTTAGTGATGTAGCTGAGGTTTGGATTATCTTAAAGTATCATTAGCGCGACATGGGTACAATAGATGTGCATAACAGCACCTTTGTTTACATGTGTGACTCCCATAGGGAGCTCGAGAGAATTTCATTTACAGGCACAATTACTCCCATTTCATTTCATTTGCTTTCCCATTCTAACATACTTGAAATACCATTTACCTTCATTTACCTCCATTTACTCCCATCCGAACAGCAGAGTAGAATATAGGGCCTTAGCCCCATCATGATCTGATGCATGCCAAATCCAGGCCATTCATATAAGGTGAAGGTCCACGTGTATGGGACTCCCAAAATCGAGCTGACTGGCCATGTCTGCAAAATACACAGCCTGTTTAGATCGATTGATCAACAGTCCAGTCTACCTGCTATCTGGACTGGCCTGATCTTCAGACCCCAGAGTCGATCTGAATCTGGATCTGAGGGGTCCGATCCTGGTCCAAAACACTGCCCCGATTGTGAAGTGGTTCAGGCCTATCCTTTACATTCCTAAAACATTTTTGATTTTCTTTTGAGTACAACTACAAAGCATTTTAAAAAAAGGGGGTTAGACGCTTGATACGAAGTCCCACAAGAAATGCAAAAGTGAGCTAGATCGGCACTTCTTGTTGAACCATCAGCCACATTGATTTTAATGGACCACCTGATTTTGCACATTGACCTTCATAGTGTGCACCACCATTTTCATGGCTTGAATTTTCTGCTAAAGTGACACATCATGGATCACTTAAAATCATTAACCCATGGCATGGTTTGTGGCAACAAATCATGTATATTTCCATTTTACAAACTACAATAGTGAACTTCTGTAATTCTTTGACTCGCAAAAGGAAAAATGTGTATGCGAAATGCATATTCAGTTCACTGGAAGATGGATGTTTCACTCTCAGAAATCACATTTGATACCTTGTCGCATTACTCGCACCTTATCCACTGTCCATCAGTGATCCTTTGGAAGATGCGATTTCTACCTGGAGGAAAAGTTTCCCTCCAATTGGGATGTTTTATTAGATAGTCAAAGACCCTGCAAATAATTAAAAAGCTTACAAACGGAAATGATTCTAAGAAGATACAATTCCAATGGGCTATGGACTTGGGCATAAATACAGACATTCTAAGAAGTTACATGTTCAATACAAAAATTCATTGAACAAATAACAAGGGACTTCAAATTTATGATTGTGGTGAGTAGAGACCCTTAATCAAAGCATCCGAGTCAAAGAAAATATATGGGCAGGGGCGGCTTTGAACATATCAAACAAGAACACCCCTTCAATTCCATTTTGGGTGGGAAACAAAACCAAAGGAATTGAAAGAGGTGATCTTTTAATAAGATTTTGATAATGGCAAGATGTCCTTGCCTCAGTGGTAGACTCTTAGGAGTTTCAACATGAAGTCTTGGGTTCGAGTTCCCATAGGTAGTGAAATCCCACTATGGCGTGAGCACGTAGGTTTTTTTTAAAGGTTCACTCTCAGAATAAGAAACCTCACTTGTTGGATATGTGAATATTATCGATTTGAACTGTCTATTGAGTCCAGAAGAAATTTCATGGACTACCATGCAAAAAAAAAAAAAAAAAACACTAACCCAAAAGAAATTTCATGGACTGCCATGCAAAAAAAAAAAAACACACTAACCCAAAAGAAATTTCATGGACCACCATGCAAAAAACACACTAATTGTAAGATCCAATCTGTCCTTGATTTGGCCTTATTTTCTCTAGCCATCCTTTCCCAACTCGAGCCATGAATGGGATGACTATGATTGCCTAAAAAAAGTGATTCTTTAGAATCACAAGCAATCCATAATGGGCCCTAACAAATAGATGGACCAAATTGTTGTTTGGACCTATTTTTCCATAAACAATCTCGACTTCAATATTAAAGACTGTAAATATTTGTCAGATTGGTGTGATGTTTGTATTGTAGCCCATGAAATGTGCATTGGACCTGATGAACAGTCTGGACCAATGAACTAATGAGAGCACCGGAGCATTTCCCATTGAATATTAATTGTAAAAGTTTTTGTTTTTTTTAACTCACCCAAATGGTGCTTTAGTAAATAAGCCTAGAAATAAGATGCATGAAAACACAAGCAATCAACGTTTTAATGGGTGTTAACTGAAGATTTTCCTGTATTTTGTGCATACCTTTTTTCATTGTCAACAAAATCAGGGCCCTCAGCGGAAGGTGAGGTGGAACACATCAGGAGGATTTCTGAATCAGAACATTGCTGCAGCCAGGAAGCTTTGTATTTCCAATTTGGCGACCTATATCAGCGGGAAAGATAATCATCATCATCAAAGCCTTATCCCAATTAATTAGGGTCAGCTTATACCAAATAATTTGGCGACTTATATCAGCGGAAAGAATGTGTTACTAAAACTCAAAATAAAAATAAAAATGAACAGACTAGATAGACTAAACAGTGTAACAATAATGCACAAACAATGTATGAAGCGATGGTGGAAAATATCCTTCTGCCATGTGCATCAGGTGGGCCCTACTGTACAGATGAGAGAGCCCAAAATTAGGCCACTAGACTCATCAGGTGCAGCCCATATACAAGTGGACTTGCCCGATTCTCGACCAGGTCATCTATGCAGTGGCCTTAACTGACGCATAGGTTGGGTGACCCACCCACATGCCAAGTCAGCACATTGACATAAACCACCATGTATCAATGGAAAAAAAAAAAGAAAAAAGTAGAAAAGAAAAGGCAGAATTCTGCAATGGAGATTTATTGTGCGAACACAATATACAAGCTGAAAGTCTACCATAGTAAATTTACCAAGAGCAAGGGGCAATATGGAATCTGTCATGGTGAGTATCATATGTCTCTAATAACCTGCCATTCCATGTGGGATCCAAAGAAGATACAGTTACTCGGAGTCTCCTAACGATTTCATCTGGACACCTCGAACTTTTGTCAAAGCTAGCAGGTCTGAGTGATCCTGTTGAAGTTTCCACCTAAGAAAATCAAAAGCAAGGAGCCAACTTTTCAGCATCCACATAAATCTCACATTCCTGCAAAAGTGATTTTGAACTAAATATCCACAAATTTGTACATAACAGACAATGGGCATCCACACCGACAGGAACTCAATGGACCCAACCTGATTTTAATGAGTCCCAGTCCCATTTTTGAACGATTAAGAAAACTGGGTCGAGTTCGGGTCTCACCTTTTTGCCATCATCATCTAAAACTCATCCCAACTAATTGGAGCTGGCTACACAAATCCTGTTTCGCCACATATCATATTGCTGGAATGCATGATAAAAGTTGTGGTAAAAAGTTCGCGTTGGCTGCCAACCTGATGCAACCCTTCTTTATTTGGGCTTGAGGTCAACAGCGAGAGCACAAAGCCCCCATATAAAATGAGGTTTTGTAAGCTACACGCATGATGCATATAAAAGAGCCTGTTTTCATACAATGCATGTGTGAAAGTGGCACATGCAAATATAATCCATCCATTGGGTGGGCTCGACTATGTAAATGCTCTTTTCTGTCTCAAACCCGAATCAAAACCTAGATTACCGATCGGATCCGGGTCCAGGTCTTCAAGAATGAGGCCCGGACCTGACAAGGCCAGAACTCAGGTAGGCCGGGTATCAGTACCAGAGGACACAACCTGAACTAGCCTGTTGACACCCCTATTTGTACAATTATTTGCTAGACATACGTACCTTATGCGATTTGGACACATGGATGTTGTATCATTCTTAAAAACCGGTGATCCTATTGAAGAAATAGGACACGTTTCATAAAATTAATTGATGAAGTTACAATACATAATATACGTAAATGTTAGCTTGCAATAATATAATATGATAAGGTGTCCTAATAGTTAAGTTTGCATTGAAGATATACAAATAGTCAACAAAATAACATGAAAATAGAAAAAGGACGCATTTTTTTTTTTTTTAAATATCATTTTAGAATTGATGATTTTACTGATAACAAATAGAAGTACATAAAAAGTATACATCCCTATGCCAGTGACCATTTCGGCACTTAGGGATGGATCATAACTAAGACAAGAATAGTACAAAATTATCATTATAAGCCTTTGCTATCTGTCTGGAGCATGGTATGCAAAAACAGTTACGTAAAAGTTGTTATGTAACAATAATGGTGGGCATCATTCCATGTTACATGGTCGTAAGGCCACTCCGGAAAAATGACCCGTTACAGACCAATATAGTTTTTTTTTTCAAAAGAAAAGAAAAGAAAAGAAAAGGAGGGCTATAACGGCCATTATAGGGGTGGTAACTGTTACCACCCGTATCGTCCATTACAGGATCGTTACTGTTATGGCCCATATCGTAATGGTAACGATGATTTGGAGAGAAACTACAAATTCTCCCAATTTCCCAATAATAATTGGAAATCCTGTCTTGTGAGTGCCCGATTAACAATCATGTATAGGATTCTTCTTCTTCTTCTTCTTCTTCTTCTTCTTCTTCTAACCATCTTATGATCTAACCATGTTCTCAAAAGCTTTCTGCTCCCTCCACAGACCCAATAGGACCCTAAAAAGCACATCCTCCAAAGTACCTCTTTATGGTTTTTTAATTGGATGCCTATCCATGGGCTCATTGAAAGAGCAAGCAATCCCAAATCAAGAGAAGAAGAAAGACCAAACCTCCTCAGCCACTGGACAATGGAGGAGTACATGGTGTGAAAAGAGAAAGAAGAAGAAAAGAGGAATGATGAGCAATAGGTTAATTACCTTTATCTGAAAGTATAGACAAGGACTCAGAAGAATGATGATCTTCTAATGGATCAGGATGATTGATAAAAGTCACGTCCATATGTACTCCATCTCCACATTTAGAATGTATGGAGTAAACCTGCAAAGGTTGACTTGCAAGTTGCACATACATCTCTCAAATTCCAGTAGTAATATTGGGTACAACAGGAAGAACAGTTATGGAGCTCTCTTCAAACTTTAAAGACTTTCCTTCCTCAAAAGGAATGTGGAATTTTTCAAAGAATGTGACATCAGCCGACGCATAACGTCTCTGGGAGACATGATTATAACATTTGTATCCCGGTTGGGTATGAGAATACCAAAGAAAAATACAATTGATAGCCCTTCGTTCAAAATTGTCATGAACATAATCAAGCTTATGAATGAAACAAACATAATTGAACGCCTTTAGATAAGTAGGAAAGAATTTGAGGACACAAGATAGAGAGGGGTGACTTTCCATCTAAAGCCAACAAAGGCATCCAATTTATCAGGTAGCTTGTAGTTAAAATTGCATCACTCCAAAATATTTTTGGAACCTTCATATTCAACAATAAAGCTCTAGCAACCTCAAGTAAATGATGGTTTTTACGTTCAACTACCCCATTTTTTTGTAGTGTATGTGCACACAAAGTTTCGTGAATGATGCCATGAGATGAAAGACATGAGACAAGTATTCCCTAGCATTATTTGAACATAAATTTGTGCTTCCATACAAAATTCTTTTTTTTTTTTTAAATGACAGTTCTTTCATCAAATATAGCTATTTCATACATGAATAATCATCTACAAAATAACAAAGTACTTAAAAGTAGATAAACCATGTCATACGAGAATAGTACTCTTCGGCACTCTTATCTCTCTGTTGAAGAGCGAAGATATTTTGCAGTAACTCGTAGATTGGAGTTACATTCTTTACGCATGAATACATCTCTCTCAAATTATCCTAGACTTTCTTTACTATCTTAAAAAAGATAACATTCACACTAATTTGAGGATCCATACAACAACACTCTAATTTGAGCATCCTCTACCACCCAATCTTTTGTATTCTATTGAACTTTTTTCAGGTTTGGGAGAAGTCAAGTTCTTTAATTTCCCTTTTCCCATGAGAAAAATATTTACTCAAGAGGCCCACTGCAAGTAATTTGCTCCATTGAGTTTAGCAGATGTAATATGAAAGTCCATCCACTCATATGGATGCAAAAGACTAGTTTTTGCTTTATTCTTGACATCCATTGATGTATGCCAAATCAAATACACAAGGAAAGAATGTATGACTTTAACTTACCCCACGTATTCCAAAAAAAGAAAAAAACCACATATATCAACGGACGTGATCAGTTGATAGCATTGCTTAATCTAAAACTTCACACGCATGCTTGTTCTCTAATCCTTGCCAAACATGACTTTTACAGACACTTTCAATCTCAGATCTGGCCACACGCACAAATCTGACTGCATGCACGATGGCCCACTTTTGCCTATCACAATGGTGTTATAAGAAAGTGGGCCTCACATGCATTCACGATACATGATTACACAACCCACCATATGGTGGTTGGAACAGAGTTTGTGTAAATTATCTCCCAATGACTTTTAAAAATTCACCTCAAGTAAATTGAAGGAGGAAAAGCGAGGGAAAGAGGAAGTTGATGGAAGAGATCAATGCCCGAATAGATTTCACTTTGATACAACGTGGTGTGATTGATAAAGGAGAAACAAAAAGAAGGAAAGAGGGGAAAAAATGAAAGGAGGAAGAGGAAGGGAGAGATTAGGTTCACAAGAACTTTTTATGGTTTTTAATAATTACAATAATGCCATTAGTATTATATTAGATGGGCTGTAGATGGGCCATTGAACAACCTATATCTGTTAATGGAATAGATGATCAACCACTTCCTCATTCTCCTTGCACATGATATTATACATGTTTGGGAATGCCATCCTCTTTTTTAAGTTGTCTAATGTAAGTATCTTCTTGGCTATAACAACCCATGTAAAAGCTTTGATCCTTGGGGGGACTACAACGCTTCATGTTTTGGCACATGACGGGTGTGTCAAATCATGCATCAATAACGTTGAGAAGAAAGACTTTGATGAGAATTTCTAATTAGCCGACCATCTCCACACTTTCCTATCATCCTCTGTTTGGTTAACATTCATCCCACTCAACCTATATCACAATATGGTGAAGATCACATGTTCCTCATTGGATAAGTCTCTTGACATTCTAACATTCCACACCAGTATTCCCCCTACTAATTCATAACAATCTTGCACCTTCGTGTCCTTGTCGGTAGCTAGTCCATATAGTTCTTGATGAGATAGCTCTAAAGGGATGTCCGTAACTATGCATCTTTCCAAAACCGAACTCTTATCTCCTCACCCTACCACAAATCTAATGCCTTTCAAAAATTCCCTGTCAACCAGACTTTGAGATGTCTCTCCCTTGATCCACATTCTTATTTCCCAATTTACTTATATCCTTCCATATTTGTGATCCCCTTGATCTATTCCCCATGCTCAGAAAACATTCCGCCTACGATGAGCTATATTTTCCCACTACTATCTTCTTCTGCAGCGCATTTGGTTCTTTTCCAAATCTCCACCACCACTTGCTCAACAATGCCCAGTTTTTTGCTTTTACATTGCCTATTCCAAGGCCTCCTTCCCTAGCTAGCTTTTGCAAATCCTTCCGATTTACAAGGTGATACTTTCTTACTTCCTCTTTCCCTTCCCATTTAAAAATAAAAATAAAAATTCTTTGAAGCCACTTAATCTTGGAAGCCACCTATGCAAGACCCCTAAAGAGGGGCATGAACCTTAAAGATGCATTGAGAATTAATACTGATCAATTTGTCGACATGTACTTGAGAGAAAATTTTACCAGCTATGCTAAATAGGGCAGCTCGTTGGGCAAGTGGGTAGCAACACACGTAGAGGATCTGCATTGTAGAGATGAGGATGTTGAGGTGGATTTGAGGGAAGACTAGGAAGGATAAAATCAAGAAAGAGGACATCAAAGGCAATGTAAGAGTAACCCCAAAAAGGTATACAAAAACAGTTCTGTTACAGCCGTTATGTAATGGTAATGGCCATAATCGTTATGGGGCTGAAACGGCTGTTACAGGAAAAACTGTCTGTAACGGACCCACAACGGTCACGAAACATGTTTTTTTCAAAAAAGGAAAAAAATTTAAATGCCGTAACGGCCATTATGATCACTCTTACCTTACCGTTATTGAACATCTTGAACCCCAACAAGAGAAAATGATGCAAAGGCAATTGAGATGGTTCAACCATGCACTACAAAAGCCTGTGATGGCCTTGCTAAAGATGAGAGCTTTGATTACAGTTGAAGGACCTGAAAGGAGGGAACAACCCAAAAGGACTTAGCTCGAGGTAGCGAGGAGGGATATGACAGCTTGTACACTTGCTGAGGATAAGGCCCTGAGAATGATTGGCCAACCGGCTGAGAATGATTGGCCAACCCGGATAAGCCACATGATGATCATGTGGCTAATCCTGCTGCCTGCAATGACAATGGTATTGATTACAAATTTTTTAACATGCATTCGACATGCATGTCCCACATGTAAATTGTTAGTGTTATCTACCCTGAAAAGTAAATGTTGATCGTGATCGTTATCATGACGACAATGGTCTTATGTAGACATGTTATTAATCTCATAGTTAATATGTAGGTTTTACCTTAATCGTGTATGTATTCATGGGTTAAAGGAGAGGGCTTCCTTTGTTGTCCATGGGAACTTTGTAGGCTTTAGGATGAACTTGTGTGGGAGGACCAATGACAATTCGAGATGGAAAGTCTTCACCATTGGGCTAAAAAACAAGTTGATGCCTTGAATCTACCCCACACAGGAGAGTGTTCATGGACATGAGATCTTGTTATTAGACCCTTGGACACTTGCATTGGAGGATCGCTTTAAGTATTTGGATCAGGAGACAGACACATAATGTCCAGTCCAGTTAGACTTGAGGATGTGGGGAGTTCAAGTTCTTAGTGCAATGTGCTTTTGTGCTCCTCACGAAGTCAATGGCTCTTATGAGGGTGTAGTTGGGTGGATGCAATGGTTTTAATAAATGTTTTCAACTGTTGATCTTTTGTTTTAACTTTTAATTATTGAAAAAGTTTTAATCGCACTTAATGGATATATGATGGTTAAGATCTTGTGGTCCACCCGTTGATTTTTATGGGTATTGGATCAATGGTGGATGGCCATGGTTAGTGAAGGGAAATGTTTTAAATATTGACGATATCGGCCAATATATCCCACGATATATCTTGCATCCCACCTGTGCAATACAAAACACACAAGTAGTGGGATATATCCCACATGTTTGATCTGGTGAACATTTTTTTTTCGATCTTTTTTTTTTCCCCTTCTATAAATCGTGTTAAATCAGCGTCAAATTGTTACAAATCCACGATCTTTCATGTTTTGCATGGCATGAAAAATCATGGATTGAGAACTTCGATTTCAAGATTTGGAGGAGAATGACTGAATTGCGGAAAATTGGAAAATAAAAAAAAAAAATCAAAATCAAACATGTATGTAACCTAATATAGTGATTATGGTTTTGCTTTTGAATGTATTGCTTGTGTTTCCACATGTCTTCTTACATTTATAAATTATATTAATAGACTTTGAATATACTTGCATCAATTCAGTTAGACAATGCATAGATTAGGACCCTATACAAAGAAAACCTAGTATGTGCACTTGTTTTTTGTAATGTTTTGATTTATAAGTGTGTATTGATGTCTTTTTTAACAATCACTAAAATTTCGTTGAAAAATTCGACTAATTTTCAATGTTTCCAACAACAATGATATATTACGCGATACAACCGATATATCCCATGCGATAACCGATACGTATCTATATCCCAAGGGTGCAATACGTAACACCATACCGATATTTCGAACATTGGTGAAGGGATTGGGTCAATTTGGGTGCATGAATAGGCATGATCATATACTTTTGATGTAATAGCACATATAAAAGTCTGTAGGGATGAGATACACCATAACTGGTGCATCTCTGATACCATAACTCTTATATAGATTCCATCACAGAAAGTAGAGAGATAAAGAGTATCATCATCTCTCTCCCTCATCATCCACACGTGTGGGGTCCACTAGTTTGGACAACTCTCGTGAGCACGCCCTAGGCCTTGTTGCAAGGGTGATGTATGTGGCTTTTCGCTTGGCTGTTGGCTCTTATTTGGGATAGATCGGGGAAAGACCTAGTTTGGAAGATCAACATCAACACTTCATAGGCTATTTGGCGCCATTGATTAGAGTAATCCTCACATGGGGTTTTAGCTTTTCATATTAGATACTTGATAACATATAGATTGGGATCCATAGATTAGGGCGTTATGAAAATCTGAAATTTTGAAAACTTTTAATTAAGTTGCGTTTCGCAAATCCTCCAACACAAATATTTTAGAAAATAACATATCCTTGTTAAGAAGTGCCCAATTAGATACCAAAAAATATAATTTTCTGCATAGAAGGAAGTTCTTAGCCACCATGGCTAGATTTCAGTGCTTCTTTTTTATATTAATGGAGTTCTATGATGAGGGAAGGAAGGATCCACAAATAAGACCTATCATAGGATAAGAATCTAACAACAAGAGGGAGTTGCAAGTAGCCCCTTCCTAGGGGATTCCAAGCATTGTCTTGACCAGTGTTCGAAGTATCAGTATTGCTACAAGTTTTGTTGGCCCAGGAACAGAAATAATATCGATATCGCTGATAACTGAAAATGCAGGGAAAACATGGGGAAATGGTGGAATTTTTCAGTGAAATTTTAGGAGATGCTAAAATACAAATATTTGCATATTTAGGAATAAAAAAATGGCAAAAAAGAATTCATACATAATAAGTTTCCATTTAATGGGAGTCCTAAAAGCATGTGCTGTTATAAGAAATTAATCCAACCATCCAACTATCCATCCAAACATCCATTGATATTTTGCCGAGAAATCGTCAACAACTGAAAAGGAAATGAAAGATTGTGGTCTTCACATCGCCCATGTTACAATAACAATAATATCGCAATATTATTGATATTATCACCGACAAATTAAACATTGTATGCAACCATGAGTCCATAAAAAATTTTGAACAGGATTTTTTTTTTTAAAAATTTTTAATAAACAGATTTTTGGTGATGTCGATACATTGGCGATATTATCGAAATATCGTTGATAAATTGGCGATACAAGCGACATTTGGAATTTACATAGTCGAAAATATTGGTGATACATTGGTGACATCAATACATTGGCAATACAAGTGACACTTGAAATTTACACAGTCGAAAATATTGGCGATACATTGGCGATATCGATACATTAGCGATACTTAGTGATACATCGCCGATACTTGAAATTTTTTATACTACCAATGTTATTAGTATTGCTACTAGTGTTATCAGTGACGCCAAGCTAGAGATACAAACAATATCAGGCATACTTCAAACAATGGTCCTAACATGATGCCCAGGTTACATTTGTTTAAGCGACTTATTATTAAGGTTGTTAGAAAGAAAGGGTGGAGATAAAAACGAAGAACAATTGCATAATCTTTCGTACATGGATTAAAATAAAAATGCAAAATGTTTGTGTATGTAATACTTGTAATTTTAGTGGTTTTACTAGGAAGAAGAAAGAAAGGAATGGGAAAAGAAAAGAAGCGGGGGGGGGGGGGAGATACGAGCTAGCATCAATGAAACCCTATCTTTGATGGCATGTTGTGAATGAGAGGGAAAATTGATAGTTAGGTAGACCAACCCTCTCAACTTAGAAACCTTGTTTACATGAAATGTATGGTGTCCTAATGGAGAACTGAAATTACAATTTATGGTGTCTTGAGGGAGCACTAAAATTACAAGAAGCATTATATACGTTAACACAAAAAAGAACATAAAACAAGTAAATGAATAAAATTAGCACAAGCCATGCAGTGTCTAGAGCATTGTTGTGGTACAACACAATCTAAGGTCCGTGGCTATCGAAAGATGGCATGTGTGGTCGTCATGTCCTTAAATTGAGCTTGAATAAAGTGCATAGTCCTATAAATAGGGCAGAAAATGTCATTCTGACTTCTCAATAAGACACTACTGATTGCAAATGGAAGTTTGCAAACTCTCATCAAATGCTATATAACTATATGGGGAAAAAAAATCAAGATGTTGAAACATGAACTGACCAGAAATCCATTGACGAGGGGAAATGCATTTCCATCAGAATCTCTTTTAGTATTATGCCCAAGGACAAAGAGAGTTTGGATTTGAAACTTTTCCCGACGACTTTGCAAAGCTTCAATTATTTTGGAACATAATGGTAAAGAATGGCCACTCTGTTCCTCATCGCTCTCTGCCCCAGTGGTAGCAATGACATCCTGCTGCAACCAAAATCAATTAATCATTCAACCTTAGTTACTCTTCCTCTTTAAGAGGGTGGCCACTGGCCAAAGCTGTGAACTATCAAAGAAAGTGGATAGGATCATGGCCAAACTTCATCTGGTGTGTCATCGAAGCCACCAATCAGATGTACCTGCAATTTATATTACAATTGAGCACTTGTTCCATGTAAAAAATACTCAAATAAAGGCGGAAAGATAAATCAAAGGGGCTATTCATGTTTAACAAGGGGTGTGCTCTGGTGGTACCAGTACCATAGTAAGCTCCAGTGCTACGGAGTAGAAGTGGGGCTCACTTGATGTATTCACAACATCCTACCTGTCCATCAAATGCGTTAACTCGTGTTACCATCAAGGCCCAAAAATCAGCCCAAGCAAAAACTTAGACGAGCCACAAAAAAGGGGAGACCCACCCTGATTTACGTGGGCCCCCCATCATGTTGTGTATTCAGAATCCATGCCGTTCAAACACTTCATCTGCCATGGATGAAGGGTCAGGACAAGGGTGAGAACCAAGGGTGAGCTTCCTCTCCCACCTTGTTCCTTGTGCCATATGGGTCACCAGAATTGGATTGAGCTGATTTTCAGCACTTAGGCATAACATAAGGGGATGCATCCAATGGATGGGTTAGATCTGACACATACACCACATGGGCCCACATCTGCCTAGTACCACTGTAAACTTATGATGGTACCGCACCGGTACCACTGTGGTGCACCTTGTTTAACAAATACGAACATCCAACTCATCATCCATCTCATGATCAATGACTGAAGTTAGCATTTGGCTGAGGCCCAAATCCACAGTCTTTTGCGAATCCATATGCGCAACACTGGTCCTGTGATCATAGTACAAAGAAAAAAGGTCATTAATAACAATATGATCATACAGCCAAATGTTGAATTTCTTCCAGATTCATCAAGGTATTGATCTTACATTCCGCTCTTCTGGTTGCGAATAACAAGGCCTATGCATGTAGTTGCTTCATCCGTGCCTACTAACTTTCAGAGTTGGAAACACAAAAAATTGTCAGCACAGGAGATCAACCAAATAAATGATGTGCAAGAAGCAACAATAGTAAGATAAATGTGAAGTTCTACATGAAAACACTTTTTAAAAGTGAATACAGACAACTATAGTAAAACTCAGACAAGTTTCACACTCTAGTCGAAGTTTTTTTTTTTTGAAAAATGAATCAGGGGTAACTTGTATTAAAAGAACCAACAGAATATAGAACAAACATGTTTGAGGCCTGTCTGGATCAGTGGAATCCAAAAAGTAACTGTTGAAAAGAAAACGTGTTCCGTAGATGTGATGTTTTCTGTCGATTGTGACAATACAAGTAACATGTGGAAAACTGTTTTCATTTCCATGGTTTTCCTCAAAAAGGGTTTTTCCTTTTCCATCTTGGAACTTGCTAATCCTCATTTCCATACTTTTTGAGAAACAAATTTCAATGTTTGACTGTTGACCGTGGTACTTCTCCCTGGAAATTACAAAACTAAACAAACAACTTTTTCTTGAATTCTTTTTCATTGATGATGTAATCCATGGTTTTCTGCATGTGACCTTTTTCCTTTCCAAAACAATGTTTTGGATTCCACCAACCCAAACAGGTCCTCAACCAAAACATGTCAAACAGCAGTCCAAAATAAACCACAGCAGGCAAAAACAGGCCCTGCATCAGAAAGAAAAAGCATAGCGCGATGACCAAAGGCAAGATGAGAACTCAATTAAAGCCGAGGAACTTTGGAAAGCCAATGTGCTACACAACTCCATCCAGATATGGATGGCCAAGCTCCATAAAGTGCCACTGAAATGGGTTTAGGTGATGTGGCATTTACACTTCGACAAGACAGATTAAACAGTCGGGCTTGGTAGCCATGTCAAGCTTCATCTATTTGCGCATCAATCGCTAATGCCTAAATCCACAGCTTCACTAGAAGAAGGAGAATTTCTGACCAACATATATGCCATGCAAGATTTAAAAAAGAAATAAAAAAAATGAAACAACCATTAACTAAAAGGGCATGAATATCTAGTGGTAACACTATAGGTGAACTAGAGAGACCAAAGATAATCAACCCGCTATAATCTAACATTTCCCATGAAGAGGAATGCTATGATAGTATGATGCACACACTTTATTTGAGTTCCATGGAATGTAAATCAAAACATCTCTATTGTACACTTGATGCTTGTCTATGGGGATCAGGATCCTTGATTTAGTGTGCCAACATGTAGATCTGCCACATACAAAGCAAGCCTGTCAAACTATAGCAGTCATCTGATAAGGGCCTGAAAGAGACAGTCAACATGGAAAACAACTGTCCACACTCAACGGGGAAACTCACAATAATCGGATAGGCAGGCTTGCTCAAACATCACAATTTTTGGACAATGTCCCATCAATGCGGTGGCTCACCAGATCCACCGCCAGCCCACCATGCATGTTTGCCACATGTATGCTGGAGACAACATTTCATAGAGCTTCTATGCAGATGTGTCTCTATAGCATCTCTTTCCATGAAGGCACATAGCTGTCTAAATGCTTGTTTGGGAAACTACTGACAGAACTAGCATACCTCAACAAGTGAAGGGTCAACCGTCGCATATTCTCTTTGGAACACATAAACATGCTTGGCCTGTGGTGAATTCTCCAAACCGAATTCTTTGGGAACCGAGAACTTCCTCTCTGGTATAGTTTTGAATATATTTGCAGCAGATACAATTAATGGGTGTTCCAACAAAGTGGCCAAGATTTCATTTCCCTGCTTAGAAATAACAAGTTCCCAAGGGTATGAAAGACACGCTCACAACACCAATGCAATAAAATTCGTTTGACAGAGCTATTTGTATTCCGAGAAGAACCTAGGATCCTGCTGATCAGCAAGCTGACGATTCACTGACATGAAAGTTTAGTAAATGCGGGACTGTGGTTTGGTGATCGTGTTCAGGTTGTACCCAACGCAGATGGGGGCTGCCCCCAGAATCTCCTAGATTGAAAGCTCCTAGCCCCTTCATTGTGGGATTATTTTTGGTTGAACGTGGAAAATTGATTTATTTTCTCCTTGACCTACCTGTTATAAGGGTCCTGAAAGCAGGTTAGGATCTTCCAATCTGAAAGAATTGAGGCAGCCCCATCCGCCGTAGGTCCCACAAGCTCAACAGTTAGCACAGCTGAAACATGGGCCTACACATAAACTTGCTGATAGCAGGAACCTAAAATTCCTCTTCTAAGAGAAATCATTGTGCAAAAATAAAGAAATCAACAACATATGCAAAGTTAAGTGCCACATTCAAGATTCTAGCATCCCTGACTTCCTCATGATAGTATAAATATAAGAGGCATCTGAATAGGAAGTAGAACAAACACTATAACTACAAGATGATACAAAGTTCTAGAAATCTATAGCATTGACCTGTTCTGGCCAATGATGTATTATTCATCAACTTGCAATATGGTCAAGTAGTAATCCCCCTTCCAGTTGAATTACGAACTCAGAACAATGACTGACGAGTTAAAAGGGCTGGAGAATGCTGCACTTTGCTAATGCATCTGAAAACTGTTTAAAATCTAGATGACATGACAAATAATTTTAGGGAGCTATAGTATAGTCTTTGAAAATCTTGAATGTGTATGACATTGACAAATAATCTGTTCACTTCAATATACCCCGAGTCCCTTACTCAAATGACACTTCCACTTCATATGTCATGATTCCTAGACGCTTCAGGCCTTTTGCACAAAGAGGGAATAGGAAGAGCAGGTTTGGATGGATAAAAAAGTTGCATACTCTAGGAGGTGTATTTATAACTAAAATGCATCTTTCGCATTCACTCTTCCTGTTAGCAATGCACACACCGACCCCAACATAGGTAAAGGACGGTTGTTGTCAGGAAGGTAGCTGGTCATTGCATTTTCCCCCAAGCAATCATGAGTTCCTTTTTTGAATTTTATGGTTGCGGAACGGGATTTGTAAACCTGATCCTAAATAGCTGCGACAAGGCTATGTCTATGATCTCACTAGAATAAAGAAGTAGACTTATTAAGTAGTCATCTATCCACAAGATAGAAGCTCTATGTTAGAAAAGAGCACAAATACAAAAATTGAATGTAATCATGGTAGAAGTAGTTGATGGTAGGAGCAATGGTAGGATTGGAAGTGGGAACTGGATTTTGCTGCAAGATTTAAGAGGATTGCTTATCTCACATGTGCAGCAAGATAAAGGTGCCAGCATACGTACTTTGATTGGTCATCTACGCCCTCGGCTTGAGTGGAAAAGTATGCCATGGTCAGATGCATGGGTCCTGATGACCACTTGAACCAATCAATGTGCATCTAGGCCATGGATTTTAAGTACTAGTTTCGGAGTGATGGGCCTGGGGTCTGAAACCATTATGACTCAATCGGACTCAGCCCATATCAGTGTGGTGAATCATTTTGTTTTGGACCAAAACTGATATGACTTGACAATACCAAGTCATATCGGATGACTTTTCAAAACATGATCTGGGCTCCCTTTTTTCTTTTTCTTTTTTGGATGTGTGTGGACAACTAGCATCTTTTGATACCATTTGCCTGTGAAAACCGAGTACAGCTCTCCCATGCACAATTCCGAACTCTCAAGAGCATCAGAATGAAAACATAAATCATCATGATAAAACAAGTGGTGACTGTTGAGAAAGGCAATTGTGATGAATCATGGCAATAGCGGCAGTGATGGATGATTTCAATCCTCTGATAATTGACAAGCTAATGCGTGGGCATTTTCACACAGGGTTTGAGTGGGGTGGCCTGTGTGAAGTGGGGGCACACTCTGGGTGGGCGATCCGTGTGAGGCGAGACCCATATGAAGTGGGGTCCATGAGGGGGTTCAGTCGAGTGCCTGACTTGGGCTATGAGATAAAGGGATTGATTCACCATGCTTTATCAGTTTGAGCTTTTAGAGCAACTGGTTATTTGTCCAGCGTCAAAAGTGGTACCAGGGCAGGACTTTTAGGAGGCGAGAGCTATGTGAAGTGGGGCCCAAGAGGCTATGATGCGGAGAGCTTTGATCGAGGCTACTCACCGAATCCCCTCCCATTAATCAGGTGGGCATCACAGGCTATGCACTGGGACCCGATAGGTGGCTGCACAAGCAGTCAACTATGGACCACTGGTCAATTCCTCTTCACCATCATTCTTCCCATCACACATGCACGGCCCATAGTCCCCAAGTAGCGGAAATATGGCTTGTGTTTCGATCTTATTTCGGTCAATCGCAGGATCAAAATTCTCACGTAATTCAGAGAATAATCTGCCTGATTTTGGATCTGAACAGTCCGATTATTTTTATTTCCTAAAAATAATTGAAATATAAATATTTATACGAATATAAAAACTGGAATGAGCTCTAAATGAGAAAGGGAATCAATTCCAAGCAAGGTTGGAGAGAAAAAAAAGGGTCACCTGAGATGAAGATGAAGCGCTGGAGAAAGGGACCCCATCAATGAAGATCATTGCTTCCTTTTCAGCTGTCCAGATTTCTCGATAGATAAGAAGGTTTCGAGGCGATGCCCGATTAGAAGTAGCGGAGGCTCTTCTCTTCTTCTTCCAGACGCAGTTCTTTTCCCTCAGCCGATCACTTACACCCAAGGTACCACAACTTGTGGTACACGGCAGTCTATTCGTGAACATGGGACTCACCCCTCCAGTAGCGAGCTCGGTACTGGTCGAAGCTTTGTGGGCCCCACCATGATGTATGTATTTTATCCACGCTGTCCATCCATTTTTCCGGCTCATTTCAGGTCATCAACCCAAAAAATGAGGCAGATCCAAAGGTCAAGTGGAGCACACCAGCGAAAAAAAAGTGGGGATTGAATTCCTACCGTTGAAAACTTCTCATGGGTCACGTAAGTTTTGGATCAAGCTGATTTTTATGTTAACCCTCTGTATCCATATTTATTTGACTTTATGAACAGGTTGGATGGCAAATTGACCTCGTGGTGGGCCCTAGGAAGGTTTTAACGGTGGGCTTCACTATCCCTACAGCTTTCTGTGGTGTGGTCCACTCTAGCTTTGGCTCGCAGCTTGAATGGATGACGTGGATAAAATACATATACTATATCATGGTGGGCCACAGAGCTTTTTAAGCACCGACCAGTACCGGTTATGGAGGGGTCACTACCGAATCCGAGTGAGAAATGAGTCCGTGAACATGCCACTTTTGTAGGGCATCGGTGCTAAGAAAACAATACGTCCCACCAAGAAGATTTCCTCGCGCAGAACAGCTCTATCTGATCATTAGATGGGCCATGCTGTTGGAATTAATGAAGCATCGACAGTCTGACTCAGCAGACAGGTTTGGTCTTCCTGGCAATCCGATCAGCCTGATTTTTTTATTATGGGACCTATCGTGTTAATGGTTTGGATTAACTAGAAACGTGGCATGATATTGGGAAATATGGAACGGTACCACAAGCTGCGGTACCATTTCCTGTAGGTGATCGGTTTCTTTAGGCAGATATATTTGTGCTCTGCCCGAGGATTATGGTGTCGCTAGGCCAGACTTGGGCCTTAAAATTAGATTTTTGAATAGGCTCAGCCCAAAGAAGTTCACAATCGGGATCGAATCCTACCAAGGCCTGTATCATTGACTGCCCTACCAAGGATATATAAGTCACTAGTAGGGGATGTCACTGGTAGGGGTGTACATCGAGCTGAACCAAGTGGAGCTAGCTCAACTTGGCTTGGCCACTAGCTGACCTTAGCTTGAACTTGGCTTGGCTCGGTCCTCAAGCTTTATTGGCCGACTTGGCTCGGTTCGGTTAGCAACTCAAGACAGTTCAGGTTGAGTTCGAGCTAACATCGAGTCGAGTTTGCTTATATAGCATTTCCACAAACACATATACTGCACTTTTAAAATCCCATTGATTGTAAAATAGTAGCTAAAGTTTTTAAGGTATTTTATCAAATACCTTCCAAGTAACATAAAAATTCATAAAAAAAGAGTTTGTTTCATATACATATATTCTTTGCCATCGATCACACTTCGTTGAGTCATTTCATCAAACACTTGGTGAGCAACATTAATATCAAAATAACTAAGTTACCGAACTAATTCGATCCGAGTTTGAATCGGATTGGATTTGATCGGAGTTGAGTTGAACTGGGGCTGGCTCGAACTCATTTTCGAGCTCAAAAAATTAGCTTGACTCGGTTCAAACTCGGCTTCAAACTGAGTCGAATCGAACTTTTTCGAGTCGAGTTGAGCGAGCTAACCGATCTAGCTCAGTTCATGTACACCCCTAGCCGTTGGTCTACTCCATTCAACTTTTGAGCCCGCCATGGATAAACCCTATTGAAAATAGGGCAGGTGGAAAGATCCCAAACTCATTATCTAACTTGCAAGTAGACAATTCACAAGAGATACAACAACGGTCCCCATAGATTGATAAAAGGACACGATTGGTGAGTCTTGGAAGTATTTATGGCATTGTCCCAGGGATCAATGGTCTCAATTAGTGCAATATGGGCTTCCCATGTCCAAACTAAAACCCCTAAGTATACTGCCACAACGTTTGACACTTTGGAT
This sequence comes from Magnolia kwangsiensis, assembly GCA_037074715.1. Taxonomy (NCBI): domain Eukaryota; kingdom Viridiplantae; phylum Streptophyta; class Magnoliopsida; order Magnoliales; family Magnoliaceae; genus Magnolia; species Magnolia kwangsiensis. The sequence continues at coordinate 112,779,879 of CM073581.1, forward strand.
TTGATGATAAATGAGTGTATTTCAAATGAAATAGTTGCTTTTTTGTGTCTCTAGGCTATTAATTCATTAAACACATGGCATGCTGATAATTCCCTAAAATAATTTAATTATCAGTTACAATGCTAACATCACATCAAAGGATTACATCAAAGGAATGATTTGAAACATCCAAATGTTATACATTTTAATAGGTAGTTAAAAACATCAATAAGTTGCTTATTTGTAATCCTTGCATTTGTGGCCCAACTAAGGGTCAAAATTTTCTCTTTTCTAGCCAAGCATATATTTTAATGAGCTTATTAGTGTCAGTCTATCAAATATTAGATATATAGACATACTAATTTGGATTACTGAAACTAATTTAGTGCATTTAATTTAACTCCTCTAATTATATCAAAGAATTTTAATGCACTCCAAATACAAGCTCTCAAAAGAGTATTTAAATCATAATACATATCAACCAAACTTTTTGTCTTTGGGCTCCTAATTCATTAAACAATGAATGTCGATAATACTCTAAAATAATTTAATTATCAGTTACAATGTTAACATCACATCAATAGAATGATTTGAAATTATTCAAAAAATCCAAACGTTAGACAAGCATATATTTTAATGAGCTTGTTAATATTATTATATCAAATATCACATATATATACTAATTTAACTTTTATGAAAGCTAATTTAATCGATCTAATTTAACTCAAATGAAAGCTAATTTAATCGATCTAATTTAACTCCTCTAACTACACCGAATGCCCTCCAAATACAAGCTCTCAAAGAGTATTTAACTCACAATACATTTCAACCAAATAAAGATTCAGGTATTTGTAATTTAAATTTCAAAATCACTTTGATTTCAAGGTTACTGTAATTTAGGCTCTTTACTCCTAATTGTAATTTAGGATCTTTACTCTTGCTCCTGTGGCGCAGACTCTTAAGAGTTTCAACACCCGGTGAAGGGTTTAAGCATTCATAGGTGATGAAATCCCACTGGGGTGAGTGTGTGGGGTGTGTGCACGTGTGTTAAAAATAGTAATAATAATTGTAATTTTGATTTCATTGGTGCCCCAAGATTGGTGGATCCCTATAGGGCTCACCCTAAAATATGTGCCTTACATCTACACTGTTCAGCCATTTTGAAAATCATTTTTATTGTACAATGCCAAAAAATGAAGTAGCTTCAAATCTCAAATAGACCACACCATAGAAACATTCGTAATTGAATACCCACCGCTGGAAACTTTTTAGTGCTTACTGGACTGTTTATTTGCCATCCAACCCGTTGATCACAAAGACCCAGATGAGATGACTCCAAAAATATTAGCTTCATCCACAAGACTCACGTGGTCCACTATAAGTATTTAATCGTCAACCATTACTTTTTCCATTACTTTTTTCTTGTGAATAGTGCAGGGAGACTTAGATCTGCTTCATTTTATGAATCATGGCCTAAGATAAGCTTTTCAAGTGATGATCGAACGCTATAGTCAAAAGTGAAAAGAGGTTGAGACGCAGGCACTTAAGAAATAAATACGGATCCTCTATTTGTGTCAAGCATCAAAATTGTGGATGTTGCAATCTAACTCGACCGTAAAATTGTGAATATTGCAATCTAACTGGGCCGTGCCGTGTGATTGTATAATTGCATTGGTGATTGAGATGGACCAATCACTATTCAGCGGACGAGGTAAAAAAAAACAGGAAAGTCGTGTTTTTGACAAACAGAAGATCGGGGACCGTCGGAAATTCAAAATCAGATTTGTTGAAACTACCCTAAACACTGATTTTTGGAGACTATTTTTTTTTTTGAAACAGGACCATTGGATAATTTTTAATTATAAACCGTCGAACACATGCCCACTAATCTGATGGTCAGATAATCAGATAGGCCATTCTTTTTTTCATGATACACAAAATAGGAAACAGAATCTGGACAGTTTAATTTGATCTACTCGAATCCCAAGGATGCATTTTCTAAGTGCCTGCGTATCATCCATCACACTCCGCCAGAACATCCAAGTTTTTCCCTTAATTGATACTCCTGCAGAGCGTGGTGGTTTATACACAGGAATCCACAAATTGTACACGGAGCATAGTCTAGCTGAAACTAAACCGACCAAATTGTAGGACCATCATAGATAACGAGATCAAGTTAGACTGAGCTGGGCTGCAGGAGTAAACTCTGGTTAGTGGAACCTCGCTTGTTGAATTGGGATATCGTTGAGTAGTTTCCATCTCGACCGTACATCACATGTCGAATAATAATCTGATTAGGGGGATGACTGTGGGCTGGGCTATGGCTAGGCCGCCTTCCTTGCGCTGGGCCATACCTCCAAATGGCCCACCCAAATAATGATCGAAGGATTCGAAACAGTCCAGTCTTATGGCCCGCCCTGTGTGGACCACCGTTCCATCATTATGCTGCTCCCTACGCTCTCAAGGGCTGGGATTCTCCCTGAGAGGGGGTGGGGGGCATTGTTGGGCAATCGATCCGCCCCCGCTCGGACCCCATGGGATCCAACGGTCATGATGAACGAGACGGCCCCCAATCGAGTTCCAAAATTAAAAAAATAAATTAGAAAGAACATCATCATCATTTTCAAGTAGCCCACGCCACATTATTGAAATATATCTACTGCAAAACACGTGGCAGCAATAGTCCACGAAACCACTGTAGAGACGCTAACATACACTGCCTGAAAACACATAACATACATGACAGACTACAGAATTACCATGAGTCGCATAACGAAAACAGACCTACCAACAACAACACCTTTCACGTCTTGGCCCGTTCAGCTGTGACCGCCACCTGTCCCGTACCCTGTCTGGTCGGTGGCGCCCGCGAGAGGGTTACGGGCAGTGGTGGTGCCGGTGCCAGTGTTCGTCGCAGTAGGGTGGGACCCAACAACCCCGCTAGTCACCTGCCCATGGGGCTGCCCCGTCCCGTGCCCGGGCAGTGCTGCCGTTGGGTGAAGGGTTACAGTGCCAGTCTGACCGGCACGTGCCGACTCTTTGGCCGCCGCGTTCTGCTCTTTCGCCTGCAGTTTGTTGATCTCAGCTTGGGTTATCTTCTCTTCCTTCCTTTCTTCCGCCATTTGCTTTTCCAACGGGTCGTGGGATGTCGTCTTCTCTGCCTGCCCAAACACAAGCACAAAAATACGGTCAGCTCCATGCAAAAAAAAAGAAAAAAGAAGTCCCACCAAAGCATTAAAAATAAAAATAAAAAAATCAGAGAGAGCACCAAATGACATGGTCCCACGATTACTCTCGACGGAAAATAACGACCACCAGTACCATCCAGGCATCCACCACACCGCATTGGAGAAGCTGTGATATTTGTACCTATTTACGCAGCATCAGCCGAGTCCGGTGCCACCAACGTGTATATCGTTCATCAAACCTGTTAATTAGTGGTAATTCACCGGATGGAGTGAAGATCCAATCTGCATGATCAGACCCTCATTTTTACATCGTTCGCATTGACGTGGCCCGTTGGAGTTTTCTAGCAGGCTGATCTTATGTGTGTACGGTTAAAGTTAGGTTTATCATCTGATGGACGGGATGGATTTACACATAAATCATGGTGGGTACCACATTTTTACGCAGCTGCATAAAACAGTGGTAGACGATTCCAGTTCGAAAACATTACAGTGAGCACCAACTTCATGAATGGCTATACTGGACCGTGGACCAGCACGTGGGCCTCCACTCGGTCCAACAGGCCCAAAAAGTGCACACGTGGGTAGGAGTGGCAATGGGCCAGGTCAGGCTAGGCCTCGCCCAAGCCGACACAAGACCCCAGGCCTAGCCGAGCATGGGCTACATGGCAGCCCAGCGCCGCCCAAAAAATATTTGTTTGGGCCCAGAAATTGATTAAATCTCTACTTTCCTCTCCGTTTATCAAGTGGGCCACACATGCAAAATCTAATAATAATAATAATAAAATACAAAGTCGGGTCAGGTCAGACTAAAATCATGTGAGCCTAAGTCCAAAAAATAAAAATAAAATTGATAAGTCAAGCATGCGAGGTCTAACCAGAACCATGGGCCACTAACTCCAGGCCCGGACCAAAGCTGGGCGGGCGGGCCACCGGGGCCATTGCCACCTTTTTACGTGGGTAAGTGATCTTAAAAAAATCCAGGCCCATAAAGACAGTAGTAGTACAACAGTAGCCAAGGTTTACAAGCATCTCATTGGCCCATGGTGTGAAACGCACCCATGTTTCTATAGCCCGGGTTACGCACCAGGCGTACGTTAGATTGGGCCACTAACCTTTCCTTGGACATTTGCCTTGGTCTTGTCCATCCCGGCCTTGGCCGATGCAGCGATGTTGCCTGCCGTCTCCTTCATCGAAGCCGCTGCGTTTTTTCCCGCCTGCATTTTCTCTTCCTAAGTTAAAAAATACTACGAGAGGAATTTGCACGAAAGGATGTGATTACAGAGACGTGAACTACAAAATCATGGGGAGTTAGTGGATGTGACCGTCCGTTTAAATAGTTGCAGCAGTGGGCCTCTCGCCTCGACACGTATTCTGTCGAATGACTACGTGGGAGTCTGTGGAGCGTCGAGTCCGAAGTTGCTGACACGTGCATTCTGACGCGTCTCTTCCTTCCTCGAAATGTTACGGTAGAGTAGGATGAACTGGAGTACGGTAGAACCGTCTCCCCCCCACCCCTCCCAAGGACACGTGGCAGAGTAATGTATCGAACGGGTCCACCTAAATACCGGATTAGGATAGAAGGATGAACAATGAGGCAACTCTTTATTACTTTTCTATACTTCGTCTCGCTGAATCTCTTGACCGTTAAAATATTTTGTTTTCCAACCTCAAGTTAATGGTCATAGATCAGATGAATATATTTGCCAAATAGATCTGATTATTGATATATAAACTATCCATCATAGGTCCTAGTATATGGACGGATACGATTTACATGTAACTCTGCCACCTGTACTGTAGATAGATGTCCCTACCTATTCACCGTTTATACCACCTCCGCTTTGCTTTATACGCTCTCACCGCCCACCAGGATTTATGTGTCTAATGGAAGCCGATTGGCTCGTGTATCACACACCAGCTATATAGCTGCTGTAGGTACGTGTCGTGCGAAGACGAGCACTGGTACGGAACACTCCGCGAGCTCCGAGTACGAACGGTTCAAAAGAGATCATAGTTACATGGCCCTGCGGTGATGTATTTATTATATCTATACCCTTCAACCATTTTTATTGATCATTTTATAGCATTGTATAAAAAACGAATCAAATTTAAAAGTCATTTGGACTGCATTACGAATAGCAGTGGAGATAATGATTTTCAGTGTTAAACAATTTCATAGGGTTCATCATAACATTTATTTTTGTAGTGCTCACCATAGCATTTATTATCCATCCAATTTGTCCAATTTCGTAGGGCTCACCATATATAACGTTTTTTGTCCATCCAATTTGCCCAATTTCGTAGGGCTCACTATAATATTTCTTTTCTAGCTAACAAATATAATATTGATCCAAAACTTTAGTGATGCTAAAAGGGTTTCAATGGTAGACTCATTCTCTCACTATTTTTTTTAGTGTGGTCTACTTGATGATTAGATTTGTTTTAAATATTTTATCTCAAGCTTTAAAATGAGCATGCTAAATAATTGAATGATTTGAATATAACAAATACTTCATAATAAGACTCACAAAACTTGCCAAGCAGCTATATAGCTGGTGTGAGGTGCACCAGCAAATCCGCTTCCGTATCTTATTCGAAACGGATTGGCAACTCCCTGCCACTGGCGAATGGCCCATGGTCAGTGCTCTATGGGCTCCACCATAATGTATGCGTTTCATCTATGTTATTCATCTATTTTTACAGATCATTTTATGTTAAAAAAGAAAAATTAAGGTATATTGAAATCTCAAGTGGACCACATTATAGGAAAGAGTGTTAAATGAACGTTAACTATTAAAAACATTTTAAGAGCCATAAAAGTTTTGGATCAAACTGTTGTTTATTTTTTCTTTCATCTAGGTCTTTACAACCTAATTAACAGATTGGATGTCAAATAAATAGTATAGTGGGCCTTAGGAGGATTTTAATGGTGGATATCCAATTATTATTATTGTTTTCTTGTGGTGTGGTCCACCTGAGATTTATATCCCTATCATTTTTTGTATCAGTCCATAAAATGATCTATAAAAATGGATGAAGGAAATGAATGAAACAAATACACCATGGAAGGCCCACAGAGCCCTAAGCACTATTCATGGGATGTTGTCAGCAGGATTAGCCAATAGGTACCCATCTTATCCACACCGTACATCCGTTTTTCATATAATTTTAGGGCATTAGCAAAAAATTGAATAATATCCAAAGCTCAAGTGCACCACACCCCATGAAAAAGTGGGAATAATGATGTCCACTGTTGAAACACTGCTGGGGCGCACAGTTACTTTTTTTTTGGCTATCTAAGCTGTTCATACGATCAAACAGACAGAGATGGAAGGGGAAGCACAAATATCAGCTTATCCCAAACATCTGTGGTCCCTAAAAATAATGTAGATCCAATTATTAAATAAACCATACCAATACAAATTGGGTGATTAGCTATTAATGAGCCACAAAAGTTTTGGATCAAGATTTTTTTCTTTCATACAACCTTACGTGACCTTATTAATGGGGGCTTTCGTGAGTTTATTAACAGATGGATGGCACTACACAAAATATTAAGTTGTGTTCAAAGAAGTTTTTAACGACAGTATGGCCAATTACCACTTTTTCTTATTGTATGGTCCACTTGATAATTGTACCTGCTTCATTTTTAGAATAACCTTAAAATGATCTGAGAAACCGGATGGACAGCATGGATAGATAATACATACATCGGTGAGAGCTGCACCCGTCTTGGTGAAGCCGGGTCTCACTTAATCCACCTCGAATCTTGAGATGGATCCTAGTAGGAGAAGGGAAAAATGATACTCGACGGTGTATGATAGACTATACACAGTCACTTGTAAATTATTTATAAATGGTATACCTCCAGTAATTAATTTAAATAAACCTTCAGGCTTATAAAGCTCAATTTAGGTCTATCATGAAACAAATAGTGTGGTTATTTACTTATCTTACCACTGGATTTCTGTACATTTTATTGAGCGTTAGAAATGAAAAATAACGAGTCTTATTTTTAATAAACGGTGTCTACGAATTAGAAGTTATGGTTGTTCGTAGAGTTGTACATAAGTTGAACTGAGTTGAACTTGAAACAGCTTGACTCGACCCAACTAGTAGCTAACCTCATCTTGAACTCGGCTTGGCTTAGTTCAGTTAGGAGTTCATGCTAGTTCGAGCCAAATTTAAGCTTATGTGATATTTTCTCAAATACAAAGAGTACATCTTTAATTTATCAAATAATAATATGTTATAGGTGTTTCATCAAATACTTGGCGAGCCACATTAAAATCAAGATATGAGGGTAAATTTTACTACATAATTTTTTTAAATAGTGATTTATTTTGTATCTATTCCTTTTTCACTATCAGCCGATCATGCAAAGAATGTATGCACTTGAACAAAACTTAATTGAATTATTTCATCAACACTTGACGAGCAGTATTGATATCAAAATAACTGAGTTATTGAGTCAAGTCGAGTTAAGGTTTGATTTGAGTCGAGTTGAGCATGAGCAAGCTTGGGCTCGACTCAAAATATTTTTGAGCTTTAAAAACCAGCTTGACCTGATCTGAATTCAATTTCGAGCTGAGGCAAGTGGAGCTTCTTCAAGTCGAGTCGAGTGTGCGGATCGAGCTAGCTTGACTCATGTACAACCCTAATTGTAAGACCAATCTGATTATAAAGATTTACACAATTTTCATTTAATTTGAGTTAATGAATACACATAGGTCTCCCAAATAGGGTTGTCAACAGGCCGAGGCTGGGGTTGGTCTGGCCCGGATTTTACATTATTTCGGCTTTTTAGGCCCATGCCGGGCCCACCGACACCCCTGCTCCTGCGTCTTGTTTTAATAAACAGGAGTCGTCTCTTTCATGAGATGGGGAGCGAGCGTCGTGGCACGTGTGGAAATGTCACACATATCAGAGATCCGGAAGATTGATTAGGCAGGGTGCACAGAGAGCATTCTGTGGAGTCACGAATCAGGACAATCAACTCATTAAATAGGCTACATATTTCCGTTGAATTTGGACCGTTGATCATTTGCAGCATATGGTCCTATCTCACGTCCAAGTTGGGCCCGCCTAGTGAGTGGGCCAGCTTGATATTTCGTGTAAGGCATGATGATGGTACGCTTGGCAAGATAGATGCCTCGTTCTATAACACGTGAAATTGTTGGCACGTGTGAAATGGTGGTGGCCTGTCCACCGTACGCTGTGCCATACATGCATGGCCATCTACGTCGGAAGTGGATTGCGTCCTGGTGGGACGCGGATTGCGTACTACCCCCGCCCGTCCCTAGCTCCGAACGGTCAGTTCTGTGGGCGGGCCCACCGTGATGTATCTGTACATCCAAGCAGTCTATCCCTTTTTCTCAGATTATTTTAAGGCATCGAAACAAAAATAAAACAGATCCAACGGTCAAATGTACCACACCACACCACAGATGACTCTTGCATTTGATGCAACTGACATTCAACGCTTGGTGTATTTTAGTGCAACGAAGCTTATTATTTGGTGTGGTCCATTTGACCGTTGGATCTGCTTCATTTTTGTTTTGAGCCGTAAAATAATATGAGAAAATAGATAGACGGCTTGGATGTACAGATACATCATGGTGAGCCCGCCCACAGAACTGCCCGTTCGGAGCTAGGGACGGGCGGGGGTAGTACGCAATCCGCGTCCGCGTGGTGAACCCAACACTACATAGCTACGTGGTGGAATGACTCTGTGAGCCCAACGTTGTGTATACGTTTTATCCATGCCGTCCTTTTCCTCCAATCAGGTCTATGTGACCTTATGAATAGGTTGGATGACAAATAAACATCACTGTGGCCCCGAGAAGATTTCAACAGTAGACGTCATTATCCACACTGTTTCTTGTGGTGTGGTCCACCTGAGAATTGAATATGCTTTAATTTTAGATTCTTTTACTAAAATGATATGCCAAAACGGATGGACAGCATGGATAAAATACATAATCTACGGTGTAGAGATTCCTTAAACCACGTAGCTACTTGGTGCTAGGATCACCACGCAACCTGCATCCACCATCCGGACGCGGGTTTCCTTCGAAAGACTTTCGCAGGAAGTTCCTGGAACCTAGTTGGGGCTTGTGAGAAATCCTACTCGTCCATTCGTTTTTTGAGTTTATTTTAAGACATGATGCCAAAAATAAGCCTTTCCCAAAGGTAAGTGGACAAAAAACTTGATAATTAAATGTCCACAGTTTAAATAATCGTGGGCTACAGAAGTTTTGAATAATATGAATATTTGTGATTTCAGTTCATCCCCATAGGAATGGAGTTATTAACAGTATGGATGGCATGTAAACATCACTGTCGAGCCCAGGTAGGTTTCAACTGTAGAAATTTTCTTAACCACATTTTCTTTTCGCATGGCCCGCTTGAGATTTAAATATGGTTCATTTTTGACATCATGTCCTGAAATGAACTCAAAAAACTAATGGAAGAGTAAGATTTCTCACAAACATCAAAGTGAGCCCCATGTGAGCTCTCAGCGCAGGAACTTCCTGCGAAAGGCAGGCTTTCAGGGAATCCACGTCCCATCCTAATCACGCATTGTTGATTGCAAGCTTAAACCTAGTCTGGCCCGTCATGGGCTAAAAGAGTTCAGCTCGACCCAAAGCTCAGATTTGTGGGAAAGGCCCATTATAAAGTCCAGTCCAAGCCCAAGCCCAAGCCCAAATTTATACCTAAAATAGAAAAAAAAAACATACGCACACCACTCGATCCCTAGCCTCGGCGTTGAAACAGAGTCTATCAACCACTGTGCCATGGAGGGATTTTTCCACTACTAAATCAATGGCGGCAAGGGCATATGCCGGGATAGTGGCATGGATGCATCTAGGCTGGTGGGATAGAGGACAGAGAGAGTAGTTTGGAGGAATGGAGAAGGAGAGAAGAAGAATAATAATAATAAAGAACGTTCTATAGGAAAACCCAACCAGTTGGGTTGCTCACTTTGATTTCCATGTGAAATCCACATGTTTTATCCCACATTAGTCATAGGGCGCAAAAATCAGACCAGTTCATATTTTAAGTGAACCACACGATTGGAAACAATGTACAAGGTAGCAGTTACTTTACAAACTGTTTGCCTTCATGTAACTCAACTGAATAATTGATGGCCCTGATTTTTTAGTACCAGGCCTAGCTGTTGTGTGATATCTAATGGTTAGAGTAGATTTTATATAACCGTCAAGAACGTCTCTCTCGAACTCTTTCCCTTGTGTGGTTCACTTGAATCAGGCCCAATCTTGTTATTATTATTTTTTTAAAATTTTTTTCAAAACTTAAAATAACACATCTAATGATCAGAGTAGATTCTACCTACCCATTACGGTGGGCCTCATGAAAAATCAACGGTGGGCATAGCTCTCCTGCATGTTAAAGACTTTCCAAAATAAAATAAAAAATTAAGTCAAGCTGACCCTTAATGTTTTTTCCGTCTACTATGATGTATATTTGAATTTTATTTTGATCATTAGATGTGTAATTCCAAGTTAAGTCACACATTAAAACCTTAAGTTAATTTGTAATTTTAGTGAACCACCCCAAATGAAATAGTTGTAAGAGAGACTTCCATCCTTAATTATTACAAACACTCGTAATCATTATATAAAATCTCCTCTACGCATATCCAATAAATACACATAAGGTCCAAAACTCAAGCTTATTCATGTTTCAAGTGACCACATCAAGAAAAATAATTTGAAAGGTAAGCGTTATCTACGTACTGTTTCCAATCTTGTGGTGAAGTTAAATTACCAATGGTGCTGATTTTTGGATAATGGGCTTAACATAGTTGGATACTGGATGCACCTTTACTTGCATCAAATACTATGAAATTTCATGAAATCTGTGCAAACTAAAGCAGGGTAAATAATTTATCATTTTTCCTTCGTGCTTAAGCAAGATGTCCTACTTATTAGGTGAAGCCTAACATCAATTTTAATAGGTGGTAGGCCTCCATGTGTCTCTATAAGATTGACCACCCAAGAGTGGCGCTTTTCTTAAGAGTAAATGCAATTAATTAAGTTTTGAATAAAAAGGTTGACAATAGGCTCGTGGCATCAGATAGAGGATAGTGCAATAAGTCCGATGAGAGGGCATGGGTCCAGCAAAATTGGAACTTAATTCTACTTTATCATATGCGGATTGTGTAACAATGCTTCGAGGGCCCACATGACATAAGATGTTTATATATTTTTTCAGATTATTATAGAGTACGAGCTTAAAATTGAGGGAGATCCAAATCTCAAGAGGACAACACCACAAGAAAATTGTGGAGATTAAATGCCCACCATAAAAAACTTCCTAAGGCTCACAATTATGTTTATTTGCCATCCAAACTGTTGATTAAGTCACGCACACTTGAATGAAGAGAAAACACAAATATCAATTTAATCCAAAACTTTTGTCCACCCTAAGAATTTTTTTAAGGTGAGTGTTCAATCACCACTCTTTCATATGGTGTGGCCCATATGAGATTTGGATATGCATTAATTTTGGGCTCACGTTATAAAATAGTCCATAAAAATGGATGAATGGCATGAATAGGACATATACATTATGATGGGGCTCACAAAGCCACTGTCAGTACCCACCTCACTACTAAGGCAGTTAGTATGCAGTCCACATCCCTCTTTATGTAGGATCCCCACCAAAACAGGCATTAAAAGATCAATCCCCGATCCCGTGCATGGGCGTATTATAGGTCGCTTTTGCCAGTGTATTTTAAACTGCCACGCACTTGCAGAAAATTCCAAGTACAAGTTGCCAAACAATCTTTAAAATATTAGTTGAAATAAGAAAGAGTTTCAACTTTGGGTCCATCCAGTCTCATCCAAGAGGGTGCCCCCTTATTGTGGGGACCACCTTAATGAATGTATTATATATCCACTTGTCCATCTTGTTTGCAAAATCATTTTATAAAATTAACCCTAAAATAAAAAAGATTCAAATCTAAAGGGAGCCCTGTAATAGTAAATAATAGAGATGGAATTCCAATCATTAGAAGCTTCTTACGGCTCACCATAATATTTCAGTAATGCTTATAGTGATGAAAATGCTTAACCATTAAAACCTTCCTGCGACTATCATAATATTTCTGTAATGCTTATTCACCATATCTTAGTTGTTGATAAGGCCATGCAGGTTCCAGTTCTTAACTCAGTGGCAGACTCTTAAGTTTCAACACGAGGTCTTGGGTTTGAAACCCATAGGTGATGAAATTCCACTACGGCATGTGTCTGGTGCGTGCGTTGCTTTTATCTTAGCTTTATTATTTCTTTGGTAGACTATCATATATTTATTGGACAGTTGTGATATCGAAGGAGGCAACAATCCAAATTCAGTAAATAAGTGGCGGTTAATTTGAGGTTAAGGTTATTTAGCGAACTTGATTTTGGAATGATGAGCAATTGGTAGATCCTACAATTTGCACGATTTATTTGAGCTGATCCATGCCCCTATGTCTATTTTTCTCTCCCGTGGTGAATTTCAAGGCCACAATTTAAACGCCGGGAATGTCACTCTATGTTATCTTCAATCCATTTCCATTCTCAGTGGGTACCTCTAAATGGACAATCCTGATTTATCAATGACCTTGCCACATGCAACTTAGTAATATTTCTCTTAGATACAGTGTTTTTCTGGCTGCATTGTATCATCCGCCTCTAATGTGTGACGCATTATTTTGAGGAAGTATATTCTGGTGTCACTTTCTTTAATTTTGATATACCGTGGTATATTATTTTCCAACCGTTTCACTTTTTAGAGTAAGTGATTTTTAACATGATTTTAGAATAGAAAGTTTTATTCGAATTTTAAAATGTGTTCATAAAAATGAGCAATCAGTATTCAAATTTTATGATATACATGTGCTCACAAAAATAAGCAAATCCCACTAATAAAAAAGTATAATTTATGAGATGGCAACCCCACCATAGGAAGCATCGGTGAATAATGAATGCCCATTATTAAAACTTTTTTGAGAGCTACAAAAGTTTTTGATCAAGTTGACATTTGTGTCTTTTTTGTATTTATGTTTACGTAACCTAATGATGGGTTGGTTGGTTGGACGGCCAATAAATATTACAGTTGGCTGTAGTACGGTTTTAATGGTTCTTAACAATAAACCTTCAATTAACAATGTTTCCCATGGTGTGGTCTACTTAATATTAAGTAAGTTTTTTTAATTTTAAGCTCATGCTCTAAAATGAGTTTGTAAAATATATAAACAGCTATGATAAAACAGATATCATATTTGGGCTGATAGAGCTTTTTTCACATGGACCACCATCTTCCCCAAAGGAATAACCAGTTGGACTCATCACAAAGAACCAGTGAATCCATTAGGAAGAGAAAAATAGAAATAATTTTAATATTTTTGAGATAATTTAATTAATTATAAAAAATAAATTTGTAATAAAATAGAAATTTGACTGTTGATACAAAAGAATCTTACAAATTCATAGTGGCTAATCGGCTATAGCATTTTCCATGTTGGCCATGAAAGTATCCCCGACCCCTATGCATCAACAACCAAGTGCTGTAAAGATGCCGTAATCCTCGAAAATATTGAAAAATTAAAGATTTGTCAAGTGCTGTAAAGATGCCGTAATCCTCGAAAATATTGAAAGATTAAAGATTTGTGTTCTTACTGTGGGCGACAGATGTACGGTCAAAAGACAAATACATAAACAGTCCGCATTCCGATGAAAAAGATGTAATACTCTTCGGCAGATTATTTTAATACGAAAGATTTGACGTCATTAGATATTGACGTTCTCCTAAAAAGACAAATGGTCTGATTTACATGTGCCATTTGGCAGAATTGAAGACGGAATCGTCGACAATACCTATGCAGCTGCCTAAAACATCTCAGCCCTATGTATATCACCTTGTTGTATATGTAAATCCACTCCGTCCAACAGGTGGGGACCCTTATTTTAACCGTACAGAAAAAAGATCAGACTGATAAAAATCCTTATGGGCCTTAATAATTTTAAAAAAAATAAAATTGCTATCAAAACCTGTAAATTCATGCAGCGTCGTCTTCCTGAGTTTTAAACAGAGTGATTTTTGTCTCTGATTTCATCCTGGTGAGTTACACCGATTAACGAGTTCGATGAAATATACTCACGACGGCGATCCCACATGCGAATCTCCCGTTGGCATCAAAATTCCCATTGGAATATCTGAATCGTGGACTGGCCTTTTTTATCAAATGATATCAGCGTCGTCCTATTCACCTTCTTCATTTTTTTGCCATAATAAAACTTAGGCCGTATTTGTTAACACTAAATTTTAGCACTTAATGCGGAATGGAGAAAATTTTCTGTGTTTAGTGGTGTTTGTTAATGTATTGTTAACGCGGAAGACGGAAAGCGCTAAGTAGTTTTTTACTGAAATTTTTCTGTAATAGGAGTCTAGCTTAATGGTGAATGCGGAATGCGCTCCATGATTTTTCATTAAACAAAAAATTTTTACTTTCAAAAGTATCCCTTTTCAAGTTACTACGAAAAATTTTTTCTTTTCAATTGTTTGCGCAAATACAAAATCAACCTTTAACCTGTGAAACTTCTTTGTGTCCCATTATGATTTATGTGTTTGATCCACAGCGTCCATTAACTTTTTCAGATAAATTAAGGTGTGATCTAATAAAAGAAGCAGGTCCAATGATTAATTGAACCATAAAGTGGGGATTAAACGTCTACCGTTAAAAACTTCTTGAGAACTGGAGAAGTTTCAAATCAAGCTGATATATGTGTTTTCACTTCATCCACGTCTACATGACCTAATGAATAGGTTGGATGGTAAAATAACATCACAGTGGCCCATGTAACTTTGATCTCTTTGAACCATTCCGACGTGGATTGCATACTACCCCCGCTAGTCCTTAGCTCCGAATGGACAATCCTGTGGGCAGGCCCACCATGATGTATCTGTACATCCAAACCCTCTATCTCTTTTCTCATATTATTTTAAGGCATCAAAACAAAAATGAGTCAGATCCAACGATCAAATGGACCACATCACAGATGACTCTTGCATTTAATGCAATTGGTGCATTTTAATGCAACCAAGATTATTATTTCGTGTGGTCCACTTGAGCGTTGGATCTGTCTCATTTTTGTGTTCATACCTTAAAATAATTTGAGAACAGGGATTGACGGTTTGAATGTACGTATAGATCACGATGGGCCCGCCCACAGAACTGCCCATTCAGAGCCAGGGATGGGTGGGGGTAGTACGCAATCAGCGTCCTCCTTAAACACGCCCGTCTCAAGACGGGAATGGGCTGGCTACTCCCACTGCCACCGGCCACCGGCCAGTGGCTGATGGTCGGTGCTTTGTGGCCCTACCATGATGTATTTGTTTCATCCATGCCATCCATCGATTTTTTTCAGATCATTTAATAGCACGGGACAAGAAATTAGCTCTATTAAAATCTCAAGTGTGCCTCATTAAAGGAAACAATCTTGAATAATGACTTCCACCGTTGAAACCTTGGTAGGCCCCACAGTGATGTTTATTTGTCATCCAACCTGTTCATAAGATTACACAGACATGGATGAAAGGAAAACACAAACAACAGATTGATTCAAAACATCTGTAGCCCCCAAGAAATTTTCAATGGTATAATTTCTATTCACACTATTTCCTGTGGTGAGGTACACTTGAGACTTGGATATACTTCGTTTTTGGTACAGAGCCCTAAAATTATCTTTTAAAATATATGGACAGAGTTGATAAAATATGTAAATTATGGTGTACCCCACAGAGTTTACTCAGTACGCTTAGCGTGCTGGGTTAGTCAGTACGCAGTCCGCGTCCCTGGGAGCCTGGGACGGATTGGCTAGTGTATTTATGTGAGAAAGTTCTTTGGGTCCCATCCTGAGGTATTTGTTATATCCAAACCGTTAATCCGTTTTTTGAGCTCGTCATAAGGCTTGAGCCAAAAAGTAAGACAGATCTAATGAAAAAATAGCCCACACTGTAAAAAACAATAGGGGATTGAACGTCTACCATTGAAACCCTTTTGGGTTCACAGAAGTTTCAGATCAATATGAAATTTGTTTTCTCTCTTCATCCAGATATTTTTGACCTTATGAATAGATTAGATGGAAAATAAATAGTAAAGTGGGCTTTAGGAGGATTTTAATGGTGCATATCTAATCATTATTGTTTTCCTATGGTGTGGTCTACCTGAGATTTGTATCCCTCTAATTTTTGGGTTAAAACATTAAAATGATCTATAAAAATGGATGAATGGAATGGATGAAACACATACATCATGAAGGGGCTAACAGGGCACCGACCACCAGCCACGGGCTAGTGGCCGGTGGAGTAACAAATCTGTTTTCGTCTTGGAGGCTGATTTCCTGCGAAAGCCTTTGAAGGAAGTTCCTGTGCTGGGAACGCAGGTGGGGCCACTGGCATGTTTGTGAGAAATCCTTACCGTCCATCCATTTTGTGAGAAAGCCTCACAGAGTCCTTGCAAGGACGGTTAGTCTCTAGCGAAAACGGATTGGCTACTCCCCCTGACACTAGCCAATGGCTGGTGATCAGTGGTCTGTGGGCCCCACCATGATGTATGTGTTTCATCCATGCTATCCATCTATTTTTCTATATCATTCTATGGTATTACACAAAAAATGAGGAATATTCCAAATCTCAAGTGGACCACATTAAGAGAAACAGTGTTGAATGAATGTTGACCATTGAAAACTTTTAGGGGGCCATAAAAGTATTGGATTAAGCTAATATTTGTTCTTTCCCTTTATCTGGGTCTTTATGAGCTAGACAACATATAGGATGTTAAATAAACAGTACAGTGTGCCTTAGGAGGATTTAAATGATGGATATCTAATCACTATTGTTTTCATGTGGTGTGGTCCACCTGAGATTCATCTCCCTCTAATTTTTGGCATAGAACTCTAAAATGACCTTTAAAAATGGATGAACGGAAGGGATGAGACACACACATCATGATGGAGCCCACAGAGCACCGACCACCAGCCACGGGGCTTGTGTGTGGAGACTCACTATGATGTATCTGTTTATCTATGCCGCCTATCCCTTTTCTCATATCCAATGCGCAAGTAGACCCCACCAAATAGTAATCTTGGTTGCATTTAATGTAAGCTACACTAAATGTAAGTGTCAGCTTTGGCATAGTCCACTTAATGGTTGGATCTAGCTCATCTGTGGGCCCATGTTTAGCCACACTTATACATGCAAATCATTAATTTTTAATCTATTTTTATAAATAATGATATTTTAATTTTATATTAAGCATGTTATAATTTATTTGAATTAAATAGAATAATTTTATTTTCATTTAATAAAAAATAATTTATTTATAATGTAAAGCATTTCCAAACGGGAGATAGATATGGGTAAATGTGTCAAATTAACATATTTCAGACATTTCAGATGTTTGTTAACAAACAAATTGTTTTAAATTCAGTACTTAATTTTCAGACTTCAGCCGTAGTTACCAAACATGTATTTTGACTTCAAATTTTAAATTCAGATTTCAGATTTTAGATTCAGGCTTCAGCTTTTAGATTCAGACTTTAGACTTTAGATTTAACAAACGGAGCCTTACCTTACCAATCTAAATTACTTAAAAATTAAGATATTTTTATCTAAAACACTTTTCTCGTGCCTAAAAAATTTACTTTTGTAACATTAGTTTCGGCCGTTTTTTCATTAAAAAACAAAAATAGGCATAAAAGGTAAGCACATACAGTGATAATTTTTTCCGGACAGAACCTGGTGGACTTATACAACTGGTGTGGGGCCCGCGTGTTTTAGGCGTTGCGTAGAGCTTTGGAGAGGATTCCGGTCCAAAATGCGTGGGCAAAAGATGCCGGTTCCGTGTGATATAATTCCTTTCCAATCACGGTCAATTCAACGAACGCACGAAGGAAAAGCTTTGATACTCCGGCTACATGTGACGCTTGATGCACAAGCATTTGAAAATGATACACGTAGGACAAATGGCTCAAACTAAACCTGCTAAACTGCAGAGGAAGCGGATTCCCTGATGGCAGGCGTTGTGGGGCCACGGTGATGAACGTGTTTTATGTTTTATATACACTTTGTTCATCCGTTTTACCGGGGAAAAAAATCCAAAGCTTAAGTGAGTCACATCACACGTAACATTGAGGACATTGATACCCAGGATGAAACCTTTTCAGGGCCACCATGTTTTTTTTATTTTTATTTTTGTCATCTCAAGGACGTATGAACTTTGGATGAAGGAAAAATACAAATATTAACTTTTTTTTTTTAATTTTAATTTTAATTTTTTAACACACGCAGACCCCACACACACGCACACACACCCCACACACGCACGCCGTGGTATTTCACCACTGTTTGGGTACTCGAACCCTTCACCCGGTGTTGAAACTCCTGGGAGTCTGCCACCCGGGTAATACAAATATTAGCTTGATGTGAAACTTTTAAGACCCAGACAAATTTCAATGGGTCACCTTGAGTACAAAAATTTACTTGATGGATTTAACAATCCTATCTGAATTGTTGACGCTTATTTGTAGAAAGAAGTCGAATGAATATGTTTCATTTTCAATTTTGACCGTCCAATAAATGTCCAGTTATTTGATCGTCAGATAATCAAATGAACTTAATTAATGGTTTATGATACATGTAAGCTGATATACATAATTCGGACGGTTTAGCTTCAATTTACTGATGTGCCACGTATGCAAGTTCTATGTAATTTTTATGTGGCTGTATACAATCCATCATGCTCTTCCAAAGTATCAATTTTTTCTTAAAAGAAAATCTGGTGACGTTCCTGTTGAGCTGGCTGCATGCTAATTTAGCAGCAGCCCACGTGTCACAAACGTACTATATCTGAACCGTGGAAATGGTCCGGCCCCAATATTCAATATCACCTGTCCCGATAATCAGGCCAACGTACTCACTAGGTGGGCCACATTTATATGTTGAGTCAAACGTTGAGAGGCCTATTGACTTAGACAATGTGGTTCGTCCATGATCGGACCACCTGATTTTCAGGCACGGTAGGGCCACCGTTTTCATGCCTCCAATGTCCTGCCCAAGTGATATGGATGAAGCCGGCTGTACGTGATCAGTTATCTAGCGATTGTCTTTGCGCCGAACATGTCATGCTCTAGGATATGTTACTGTGACAGAGGCGGTGGACACGTGGCAGAGGCTCTACGGACGCGGATAAGCTACAGACAGGTTGCGTAGCGAGACTCGCTACTGAAGTGACGTCACCAGATTATGTGGGCCTCACCATGATGTATGTTTTGTATCCACACCGTTCATACATTTGTAGAGATCATTTAGGGTACGAACCAAAGAATGATGAAGATCAAAGGCTGGAGTGGACCCAACCACAGAAAACAGTGGGGAGAGAGTGACGCCCACCGTTGAAACCTTCCAAAGGTCTTCCGTGATGTTTTTTTGAGATCCAACCTGTTCATGTGTTAACGCGGACATCAAATAAGGGAAGACACAAACATAAACTTGATTGGAAACTTTTGTAGCGCTTAGAACTTTTTAACGGTGGGTGTCACTCTCCCCACTGTTTTCTGTGGTGAGGTACACTTGATACTTCGAACTGATTCATTCTTTGGATCCTGCCTTAATATGATCTCTCCAAATGGATGAACGGTGTGAATACAAAACATACATCATAGTTTAGCTCACCGAACTTATGATCTCTCCAAATGGATGAACGTTGTGAATACAGAACATACATCGTAGTTTAGCTCACCGAACTTGGAGACGTCACTTCAGTAGCAAGTCCGGCTAATCAACCTCTACAGACCGGAGTTTTCATCAGGTGGGCCATATGATTGAATGGACAACCACATCAGAATTGTACGGAGCAATGCTACTCGCTCAACCGGTTCTCAAACTTGACTTGTAAAGTTATATTATATAATGGCTGAGATTTGCCTTTGATTAGAGGTGGGTATGTTGGAGTCGATCCGGTGGATTTGACCTGATTCGATACCATTTCGAAAAGACCTGACAGCTTAGATCGGCCATGATCGAGTTTGTCAATTCAAATCCAATTATTTTTTGGGTCGGGTTTGGATAGAGGTGTATCCGGATAGAACCGACCGAGAACTCGGACCAAAAGGGTCTGAACCGACCCTACCCGACTCGATTCGGGATATAAATATCTCTTTAAATAAAAGTTTTACCGCCTAAGCTTTACGTTTGGCACCAAAAAATCTCGCCCAATATACACCTCTCTCTCTCTCTATATTTGTCTATCTCTATCTATACTTGTCTCTCTATTTTTGTTGAAGAAGAAAGCAAGAAAAAGGCTAGATCAAATCCTTCTCTTTCTACCATTGGGTTTTGGAGCTTGGATTTCTCTATTGGAGAGAGATGTATATTGAGAAATGGTCTATAATTGTGTATAGAAGAGAGAAAGAGGGAAAGAGAAAAAATGGTATACGAAGTCTGTTGATCCCACACGCGTGTAGAGAATATATGTCGCACGTGGCTCCACATGAGGACCAAGTGGGCCACGTGTGGAACAGATCCATCCAAGGCTGAGCCCACCTTGTGGGTTCTCCCCACTAAGGATCAGAGTCATGCTGGTGTACCTCGTTGGGAGGGGGCAAAGTGTGTGAACAAAAACAGGTGCGTCTAAACCAAGTTGTTTGTCCATTGATGAGTGGCTCACCTAATGGGTGAAGAGGATTACTTATAGGCAGCGACATCCATACAGTGGGCTCGATGTAATGGATGGATTGGATGTTCCTCACATATGCCACATCTGTAATGGGGACATAAGGAACTGGGTATACACGTGTGGGATGAGCAAAACCTTGATAAGATAATAACGTGTCGGTAATATAGAACATGAGTCACGCATGGATTGAAGAATGATGTACGAAGCGGATCGGCTCATGTAATGTTAGCAAGTTCTGTGGGTTTAATCACAAGGTATGTTTTATATCCAAACCGTCCATCCATTTGGCGAGCTCATTTAAAGGCTTCAGATAAAAAATAAGATAGATCTAACCATCAACTAGACCACGCTGCAAAAACTAGTGGGAGATTGAACGTCTACCATTGAAACCCTTTTTAGGGTAATAGAAGTTTTGTATCAATATGAAATTTATTTTTCCTCTTCATTTAGGTACGTGTGACCTTATGAAATTTATTTTTCCTTTTCATTCAGGTACTTGTGGCCTTATCAACAGATTGGATGTAAAATAAACATTATGGTGGGCCCTATAAATTTTTTAATGGTGAAAATCATTATCTCCACCGCTATTTATGGTGTGGTCCAGATGATCTTTAGATATGATTCATTTTTTTGGATAATGCTCTAAAATGATCTCTAAAAATAGATGAATGGTGTAGATATAATAAATACATCAATGTGGGGCCCATGTAACTTTGATCTCCTTTGAACCGTTCTCACAACTCAGAGCTCGAGGAGTGTCAGTGTTGTATTCACACGACATGTACCTAGAGCAGCTATACAGCTGGTGCTAGCTACAGATAACTTGGGAATTATAACGCTTCTTCGAGAAGCTATGTAGCAGGTGTAAAGCTTCTTCGAGAAACTATATACCTGTATGTTTTTATCTCTTTGAGTAAACTATGTGAGGCCTATATTGAATTTTTTCGATTTATCCACACCGTCCATCAGTTTTTTCAGATCATTTTAGGGGTTGATACTTAATTTTAAGTATATTCAATAATCAAGTAGATCGCACCATATGAGATACTAACAATAATGATTTCCACACCGTTGAATGAAATGAACTAACCGAATCTTACCAAATCCGATTCGACTCGGTTTTCCTGATTGAGTTAGACTCGGATCAATTCAAGCCAGCATGAGTTTAGATCGGTTCGGGTTACATGACCCGGACTCGGTCCCAGATCGGATCGAGTTCGGGTCAAACCCTGCAAATTTCGAATCGGGTCGAGTTGGACCTAATCCGACCCAACTCGATCCAATGCCCAGCTCTTCCTTTGATAACCAACATGTGATGCAACCCCATGTTGGTTACCAAAGGCAATGGTGGGGATCCGCATTATTTGTTGTGTTTTTCTGAAATAATTAAAAAAAAAAAACATCCATTTGTGGCTCTTAGCATTTCACGGGGATTATTGTCTGAAATTTTGGTCACACTAGTAAAATGGGGCAACTTTGAATATGAATTGGATGCACATTAACCATGACAGGTTGAATAGCCAGACTTGTTACTGAAATGATGTCATCAAGTTTTGTGAAGCCTATCATAATGCATTTTTGTATCGGTATTGTCCATCCATTCGAAGAGATCATATTATGAAATTATTTAAAGAATGAGTCATATCCAAAGCTCAAGTATTGGACCCCATTAGAGAAAACTATGGGAGAGTGACGCATGTCATAAAAAAGATTAAGTAGTTGCAAAAGTTCTCTATCAAGCTGATATTTGTGTTTTCACTTCTTTCTAGTTGGATTTCAAATAAACATCATGGTATACCTTCAGAAGGCTTAAACAGTGGGTGTCACTCTCTCCACTGTTTTCTATGGTGGGGTCCACCCTAGCCTTGGATGTGCCTCATTCTTTGGACCATGTCCTAAAATGACCTCTCCAAATGTATGAATGGTGTACATACAACACATACATCAATATCCAATCTGTGTCCATATAAATCATGGTGAGTAGTTTTAATTAACGAAAAACACTATAAAAGGGCCTACGTGGTTTTATGTGTGAGATTCAAAGTCTCTTTTATTTTTATAAATTTCAGCTTTTGGAAATATCTCTGTAATTTAATTATTTTGAGTCATTTTTTAAAAATATGCAAAATTTATAGAATTAAAATATGTAAAATTCCAATTTCAAGCAATTCAGTTCCAAATCGGGCAGACTAAGTGATTTAATGCATATGCCATCACCTATATAAATGGTAGATGGTTGAAATATGGAAGCCTCTACTAGCACGCTAGATGGTTAAAATATCGAATCCATTCATCTCATGGACTTTGATCTCTTTGATGTCCCCTGTCCAAAGATGAAGGTGGTTCTTTTAATAGGTGAGCCATGATATTAGAAATACCTTGACAAAATAGAAAGCTTTTGCTAAATTTTCACAATCAGCATTTACTCAATATAAGCAAATTTAGCTTCGCTATAAAATAATGAAAGAGAAGAAATATATATAATAAGCCAAGTTAAAATAAAATTAAAAATAGGTTTAAAGTCATTATAGTGTCATTCTCTTTAAAACAATATTCATGCATTCTCAATATTTAAATCAATTTGTAACAGGGTTTCAATAAATCTGCTTTGCTTTCAGGATAAGTAAACCTCATCATCTGTAATACTAAAATATGAGCTTACGCCTACAAACCAAAGACCACGCCCTTCTGTAATGCAGACTTTTGCTACTTTTCTAACACCTCTGATTTATTCCTTCCTTATAGGCACAAAAGTTTTGTATTGGGCTAAGGGCCGGTTTGGGAGTGTGGATTTAGAACCCCCTGGATTCGCAACCCCCAGGATTGGAAACCCCCTAGATTGGCAATCCTCTGGGTGTGTTTGGCACCCTAGAGTGTGAATCAACTTTAATTCAAAAATACCTATAAATGGTATATTTATGGGGGTTTGAATTTAATTACTAAATCAATTTTAATATCTTCAATCAGTGAGATATATAATTTATGACACTATGGTTGTGATAAGCCCGCTAAAATATATGCTTTGCCTAAAAATGATGAAATTCCAAGTCTCAGATGGACCGCAAGCACAATATCATGTTTGAGTGACTAACTAACGATTTTTAATCGTTCATTAATATGGACAA
This sequence comes from Magnolia kwangsiensis, assembly GCA_037074715.1. NCBI lineage: Eukaryota > Viridiplantae > Streptophyta > Magnoliopsida > Magnoliales > Magnoliaceae > Magnolia > Magnolia kwangsiensis. Next base: position 112,803,917 of record CM073581.1, read on the forward strand.
CGTTTGGACGGTGCTGGACAATATTTGGACGGTGCTGATCTACATGAACAATGTTTGGACGGTGCTGATCATCGTTAGTGGGCCATGTGCCCAGTAGAATGATAGTGTACAGTGACATACATTTATACATGCAAATATTGAAACGATTTTAGGTGTAATCCAATCTCTTACCGTGAATTACAAACCCCCTCAAAGAGGGGATTGGGAACCCCCTAGATTGGCAATCCCCAGTTGCTTTTTGCTGCCAAACAACCAAGAAAATTTGAAACCCCCCTCTAATCCCCTCCAATCCCCTCCAATCCAAGGTGCCAAATGACCCCTAAGTATTCTGTATTTTCGGTTCATGCAATGTAAATAACCCTATAAACAGTTTGGATGACATAAACATTAAGGTGGAGCGTAAGAAAGTTTCTAATGGTAGACATTTGTTTTCCCACTGTTTTGTCTTGCATTGCCCAGTTGAGTCTCGGACCTGGCTAAATATTTTTTTTATTGTATATCCTAAGAAAGTTGATTCTTGGATTTGGCTAAATAAATTTTTGTTGCATATCTTAAACTAAGCTTGCAAAACAGATGAATAAAGGATAGATTGGATTTCTTGCAAACATCCCGTGACCCCTGCCTACGCTTCCAGCACAAAAACTTTATGCCGAAGGCTTTTGCTGGAAATCCAATTGTACCTTCAAACATGTTTTATGTGGGCGGATGAGTGCACCACATGGCAATCATATTCCAAAGACAGGATATCATGATGTATATTTGAACATCGTGTTTGAGGGGATTTCAGTACATATTTATTCTCGTAGTAATTTCCAGCTGTATGACCCATACATGGCCCATCAACCTTTTGAAGTCCACTTGCTTTTTACCTCCCAAGAATAAGCTCGGCTGTACGGCCCCGCCCCTGCTTTCTTTCCGGAAGCAGATCGCATGGTGCTCGAAGACCAGCGCTGATGCTCCTCGAACTCCGAGTTGTACGAACGGTTCAAAAGATATCAAAGGTACATGGCCCCCACGGTTATGTATTTATTATATCCACCTAGTTCATCCATATTTTGAGACCATTTCATTATCAAAAAGAAAAAATTATATCCAAAGATCAAAAATCATATCTAAAGATCAACTGGACCACACCAAGCAATGGAAAATTAATTTTCACCGTTAAATTTTTTGCAAGGCCCACCATAACATTTATTTTCCATCCAATCCATTCATAAGGTCACACAAATCTGGATGAAAATGAAAAAATTTTTTCATAATGATCCAAAATTTTTCGACCCCTAAAAGGGTTTCAATTGTAGCCGTCCAATCCTCCACCACCTTTTACAGTGTGGTCCACTTGATATACATATATATCTATCTTATTTTTCGTCCCAAACCTTAATACGAGTTCGCCAAAATAGATAAACAGTTTGGATATAACACATACTTCATAATGAGACCCATAGAAGCAGTAGGGATTATAACAGAAAAGAGGAAAAAAAATATCGCATGTGAGACCGGTGGACTAGATCAATAGCTACGGCTTATAACCATAACTATATAACCGTAGTAATTTGCTGCCCTACTCCCTTTCTTCCTTTTATTTATTTATTTATTTACATGGAGAACTTTATTCTACCTACATTTTTCTCTAATACATATTTATATAAATATGTCTATATAAGCACATAAAAAATTTTTCTCACTTTTTTTCATTTCTTTATTTATTTATTTATCAAGAATATCTTTTAAACTAAAATTAGTTACTTGACGTATAATATATGATTTTGGGATAGGAAAAGCTACTTTAGCCAACCAACTTGGTTATTTTCTAAGATTCCATCAAGTCGATGGTTAAAAATTTATTTCATTCACTTCGTAGTCAATTTCATTCACTTCACAGTCAATTTCATTCACTTAACGGTCAATTACCTTTATTTCATGGTCAATTCCATGTATTTCATGGTCAATTCCAGCGATTCCCCTTCAGTTCACGGTCAATTCAATTCATTTCATGATCAATTTCCTTCACTTCACGGTGAATTCTATGCATTTCACGGTCAATTCCATTCACTTCATAGTCAATTTCATGGATTTCATGGTCAATTCTGGTGATTCACCTTCACTTCGTAGTCAATTCAATTCATTTCAGGGTCAATTTCCTTCACTTCATGGTCAATTCAATTCATTTCACGATTAATTCCCTTCACAGTTAATTCCATGTATTTCACGATCAATTCCCTTTACTTCACGGTCAATTCAATACATTTCACCATCAATTCCCTTCCCTTCACCATCAATTTCATGCGTTTCACGGTCAATGCCCTTCACTTCATGGTCATTTCCATTCATTTCATAGTCAATTCCAACGATTCCTCTTCACTTTATAGTCAATTCCATGCATTTCATGGTCAATTCCCTTCACTTCATGGACATTTTCATTCATTTCACGGTCAATTCCGGTGATTCCCCTTTACTTCATGGTCAATTCCCTACATTTCACGGTCACTTCCCTTCACTTCGTGGTCATTTCCATGCATTTCATGGTCAATTCCCTTCACTTCACGTTCAATTCCATGCATTTCACGGTCAATTCCGACAATTCTGCTTTACTTCACAATCAATTCCATACATTTCACGGTCGATTCTGGCGATTTCTCTTCACGTCACAGTCATTTCCATGGATTTCACGGTCATTTCCCTTCATTTCACGGTCAATTCCATGCATTTTACAGTCAATTCTGGGAAATCCACTTCACTCCACGGTCAATTCCATGCATTTCACGGTCAATTCCCTTCACTTTACGATCAATTCCATGCAGTGAAGGAAATTAACTGTGAAGTGCATGGAAATGACTGTGAATTTAAACGGAATTGCTAGAATAGACCGTAAAATGCATGAAAATGACCATGAAGTGAAGCGAATTGACTGCGAAATGCATGTAAATGACCGCGAAGTGAGGGGAATTGACCGTGAAGTGCATCGAAATGACTGTGAATCTCAACGGAATCATTAGAAATGACCGTGAAATGCATGGAAATGACTATGATGTGAAGCGAAATGATCGTGAAATGCATGAAAATGGCCGTGAAGTGAAGGGAATTGACCTTGAAGTGCACGGAAATGACCGTGAATCTAAATAGAATCGCTAGAATTGACCGTGAAAAGCATGAAAATGACTGTGAAGTGAAGCGAATTGACCGTGAAATGCGTGAAAATGGCCATGAAGTGAAGGGAATTGACCATGAAATGCGTGGAATGACGGTGAATCTAAACGGAATCGCCGGAAATGACCTTGAAATGCATGTAAATGACTAGAAGTGAAGCGAATTGACCGTAAAATGCGTGAAAATGACCGTGAAGTGAAGGGAACTGACCGTGAAGTGCGTCGAAATGACCGTGAAATGCATGAAAATGATCGTGAAGTGAAGCAAAATGACCGTGAAATGCATAGAAATGGCCGTGAAGTGCATAGAAATGGCCGTGAAGTGCATGAAAATGACCGTGAATCTAAACGGAATCGCCGAAATTACCGTGAAATGCATGGAAATGACCATGAAGTGAAGTGAATTGACTGCGAAATGCATGGAAATAATTGTGAAGTGAAGGGAATTGATCGTGAAGTGCATCGAAATGACCGTGAATCTAAACGGAATCGCTGGAAATGATCGTGAAATACATGAAAATAACCGTGATGTGAAGCATAATGACTGTGAAATGCATGGAAATGACCGTGAAGTGAATGGAATTGACCGTGAAGTGCATAGAAATGATTGTGAATCTAAATGAAATTGCTGGAATTGACCGTGAAATGCATGAAAATGACTGTAAAGTGAAGCGAATTGACCGTGAAATGCATGAGAATGGCTGTGAAGTGAAGGGAATTAACCATGAAGTGCATGGAAATGACCGTTAATTTAAATGAAATCACCGAATTTGACTGTGAAATGCATGGAAATGACCTTGAAGTGAAGCGAATTGACTGTGAAATGCATGGAAATGATCGTGGAGTGAAGCGAATTGACCTGGGTCATTTCCATGCATTTCATGGTCAATTTTGATGACTCCGTTTAAATTCACAGTCATTTCCATGCACTTCACGGTCAATTCCCTTCAATTCACGGCCATTTTCATACATTTCGCGGTCATTTCGCTTCACTTCACGGTCATTTCCATGCATTTCACAGTCATTTCCCGCGATTTCGTTTAGATTCACGGTCATTTCGATGCACTTCACGGTCAATTCCATTCACTTCATTGTCATTTTCACGCATTTTGCGGTCAATTCGCTTCACTTCATAGTCATTTTCATGCATTTCACGGTCAATTCCAGTGATTCCATTTAGATTCACGGTTATTTCCATGCACTTCACAGTCAATTCCCTTCACTTCACGGCCATTTCCATGCGTTTCACAGTCATTTTGCTTCACGTCATGGTCATTTTCATGCATTTCAGGGTCATTTTCAGCGACTCCGTTTAGATTCATGGTCATTTCGATGCACTTCATAGTCAATTCCCTTCACTTCACGGTCATTTCTACGCATTTTGCAGTCAAGTCCAGTGATTCCGTTTAGATTCATGGCCATTTCCATGCACTTCATGGCCATTTTCATGTATTTCACGGTCATTTCCAGCGATTCTGTTTAGATTCACAGTCATTTCGATGCACTTCACGGTCAATTCCCTTCACTTCATGGAATTGACCGTGAAGTGAAGGGAATTGACCATGAAATGCAATGAATCGACCGTGAAGTAAAGGAAATTGACTGTGAAGTAAGAGGGAATCCCCGGAATTGACAGTGAAGTAAATTGACTGTGAAGTGGAGCGAATTGACCATGAAATGCATGGAATTGACAATGAAGTGTAGCGAATTGGCTGTGAAAGTGAAGGTAATTGACTGTGAAATGCATGGAATTGACCGTGAAATGAAATGAATGAAATTCACTGTGATCTGATTGAAATTGACCATGAAATGAACGAAATGAATTTTCGACCATCAACCTGATGAAATCTTAGAAAATAAGTAGGTTGGTTAGCTAAAGTAGCATCACCTACCTCAAAATCGTATATAGTACGTTAAGTAACTCATTCTGATTTAAGAGATATGCTTATTAAATGAATAAAAAAAGAGAAAAAAAATTTATATACGTATATATACATATTTATATTTAGAGAAAGATGTAGGAGAGAAAAAGTTCTCCTTGTAAAAAAAAAAAAAAAAAAAAATTAAAAAAAATTTACACAGGTGGGACAGTGAGTCGGGGTCAACTGCGTTTGAACCCAGTCAACCTTGAGTCACTGTCTCATTGACCCGGTTGATTCTGGCTCACTGTCTACCCTCTTGCAATTGGTGCGTTATGGCTATGATTATAGGGATGGATATGGCTACGGTTATAATCCGTAGCCAAAATGTTCCTCTCCCTTTCATTTTCAAAAAGCTGAAAAAGCAGGGCCATTTTCGAGCTGAGAAATAGGGCCTTGCAGCTGGGGCGTAATCTTGGGATTTCAAAATTGGTAGGCTTATTTTTAGAAATGGCCCATAAATGGGTCGTACATTTGGAAATTTCCCTTATTCTCGCCCAGGGGAAAAAAATGCCTACTGATGTGTACCATATGGCTGAATATAGATAGCATAGGTCAGCTGGCCGTACACGCACGACACAGAAATCAGAGGCCCATGTCCTAAGGTGTATTTAATTTATTTTTTATTATTGTTTTAATGATATTGATTGCGGGTCCCACCTAATAACTCATGCAAAAATAATATGGTCGGCATGCATTGGTTAGGCAGGTGTGTGTGGAATACAAAAGCACGTGAGGCTATTACAAGAATAGTCATTATTTTTAAGCAGCAGACAGCGTTTGAGTCCACGGATTTAGGTGCACACCTAACATGCGGTATTTTATAGAATGCTTAGGGTTGGAAGATTGTACAATGTGCTTAGGCTTTTATTTTGCACTAGCGGGACCAGCTACTTGGCGATCCAAACCGTTGGTATCATGGGCCCTTGGATTGGACGGCCTGTGAACCAAAATTACTCATGTTAAGATCCCAGCTATAGAATACTTGGCTTTTAATGATTGATTATAAACCATAGCTGTGATTTCTTTCCCAAAGATGTCTTAGTTGGCCATAAGATTTTTTATTTTATTTTTTATTTTTGGGGTGATTTTTAGTGCATAAATAATAGAAATCAGGGTCATAAAAACAACGGTCTCAATGACTTAAAAATTGGCCCCACTTACCGCACTGTACAATCTCTCGCAGGAGCATTGTATAATAGCAGCTAATGGCTGAGATATTATAACGGGAAAGGGCTAAGGATATCTAATGTCTATATTTAAAATAGCTGCCATCGTTGTCGCGCTCCAAAATTCTTTATTTAAGCATATGAATTGCGTTTGGTCCGCAATTACTTGTATAGGAATAGATTTTTTTGGGGTTCTCGTTACTTACCGCATCTAAGTTCAAAGCACTTAAGTTATTAAATTGGACATTATTTTAAATAGAAATGATGCAGTGCTCAGGTGGCACTACAAGTTATAGTGAAGCAGCATCGGGACAGTTGGACACTCCAGTTGACTGATCTGGACCGTCTATTATGTCCATCACAAATTTTATGGTTTACCCTGTAAAAACCACACAAATACAAAACCTTGCTATCTTTATGAATACAACACGGTTAGCGTTTGGCCAATTTTACTGCTGCAATTAGACGTGGGTGACATTTTAATATTGGGTTTTTGAAAGGGCTTGCCGTTCGAGTCAGGGTATTTTTGTCTTTGGCTTTTCTTCTTTGTAAAACAAGTCGACTTCTGCTTCTAATATTCTTTATGCATAGCCCATATGTTGTTTACACCTATATTTAGTGCCATCACGTGGGCTAATCATATGCTACCACATGTCAACACCATGTAATTGAAACTTACGTAAGACATACTCCCGACTAAGAGTTGCCGTTCACTCTTCCTTCGACAAAATGCATTTTATTAATAGAAGTGTGAAAACATGAGCACTGAGGCTTGCTTCTAGGGGAGTGAATCATGACATGCTAAGTGACCACAATTACTAAGTAATCTATTAATGAGGCAATGTGCCTGCCACATCTATACGAGACTTGCTGAAAATAACAAATCTTATCACAAATCTAATAATAATTTTCTCAAAAGTTATCTTTTATGGTACTTCCAAAATAGGATATCTTTTTAAAGACATTTAGAAGGATTATAACATCTCAGAAGATTTCAAAAAATAGATCAATGTCCAAGTGAATCTAACTACAACTTGGACCAAAATCGGAAGAGATAAATGTATTGCTACAGGAGGAACTTTCTCGCTATACTTTAATTGGAATCAAGAGAATAAAAGAATTAGATTTAAAAATTAGTTTAACCAATTCACCGATCAAAAGTCTTTGAGATTTTGATGTGATGGATCTTGTCCATCCATTTCTTCCAACACTCTACATCATCAAGGCAATGCAATCCTTCAAATCAATAACTTAAAATTTTTTAAAGGGGTTCCTTCTGGATCAGCCTGTGAGGTTACTAGAATCCAAACTTGTGGCCCTAAAATGTTTGAAGACTTCTTAGACGTCTCTCCTTCTCAGTCTGCATGGCTTGCGTGTAATCTTTTACACCCATTTTCCTTGGTCTCTCTCTCCTTTTCTAATTTTCTCTCTCTATAATTGTGTATACTTGTTAAAGCCCCTGGTTAAAATAACACATGAAAAACTAGGTCAAGCCAACGATTTTCAACGATCCACTTCTTAGGGACATCACGAATATTGCTTAAAGATAACAAGTACACTTTAATACACTTTAAACCTATATTTTTGTTTCTGTCTCATATGCTACTACTTTTTCATCATTTTTTTCTACGGACCAAGTTTGCTTTGAATGACTGTTGTGAAAAATCATCTGAAAATTTTCTAACCTGTCAAATTATATCTAACGTCATGTCTCACCTACTGGATGGACCATCTTTATCTTTGGGCAGTCATATTCAGAGGGCAAAGCCCATGTGATGATGGATGGCTTTGATATTACACCCATCTGTCATGCTGGTACTTGTGGTCGCACATGTTGCTCCGTTTGATCTTTGTCAAAAACTCAGATTGGTATCCTATTAAATTCATACGGAACTAAACTAGCACTGTGTAGTTGAACCAACCCAACTACTTTTCCTAATGATGGGTCACATCATGCTATGTACTTGCTATGGTCCACTCCTAGTGGGGCTGGCAATACGTGCATGTATTATATAGATCACATAAAAAGCACAGAGTCTGATTGATAACTATGTTATGAGTATGATCAGTTAATGTGACAGGATAAACAATTCAAGAACAGTACCATTCTCATATAAATAATACAATGATGTGTGCCAAATGTACTCAAATGAAATTAATTTCTTCTATCCCCACAAGCGACTTTACATGTGGATACAAGTGTTAGTTTATTTAGATGTGGAAATCCCTGAGATCATCTAGATGTGAAAATCCCTGAGATCGAGCCGTGCATAGGACATAGAGATCTACGGTTTGAATGGCTTACCTAACTCAGAGGTCATGGATGAAGTATTAGAACACCAGAGAAACAAAGCTAGGATCTTCCTCTCCTTCACACCATTTTGTAGAACAATAGATGGACTTAAACTTCTACCATGGTGTAGGATCGGGATCCAACTATCTTATATAGTTTCTATGAAGATGAGAGTTTGAAACCCATCATAATTCTCCCTCACGGCTCCACACTGTTTTAATCCTAGTCAAACACAAATAGCGCATATTGAGCTATAGCATTCCAACCCCTTATGCATTTATACACAGATTATCTGCGTAAATCACACTGAAGTGGGGTCCACTGGTTTACCCGATCACATTTAGACTGTTGATTAATAAGGCCTACCTTATATAGTTCTTACAATACGTGCCAACATAACATGCTTGTATTGCACAGTACAACAGGCTAGGGGAGAATGACCAATCTTCGTGATGCATAATCAATGGCTCAGAAATACCTTTGAACTTGTATATACAAGAAATGCTCACACACTCATGTTTCCAATCCTCTGAGCCAAGGATGGGATTGATTTTCAGTACTAGAAGGGTTGGATGCATACCTGTGTTCTAACAACTTTCAAACATACAAGTGGGCTTATCTTTGAAAATAGCACATGGCCCAATCAAATCCAACCATATATTGTGAACAGGATGATAGAATTTATGTGGATTCAATATTGTGAGCCTATCATTATGTTTGGGTTCTATACTCAAGTCATCCATCCAATTTTTCAGATCATTTTTTTTTTTAAAATAAAAATAATTCATGAACCCAAAAAGCAGATCCAAATCTAAGGTGAAACACACCATAGGAAACAATAATTGAACACTTACCATTAAAACTTCTTAAGGATACTATAATGCTTTTTTGGCATCCAATCTATTGATAAGATCACACGGACTTAAATGAAGGTAAAATACAGTATCAATTTGATCTAAAACTTTTGTAGCCTTAAGATGTTTTAAACGGTGGGAGTTCAATCACCGTTGTTTCCTGTGGTGTGGTCCATTGTAGATAGGGCTGGACATCGAGCTGAGTCGAGGTGGGCCAAGCTTGGCTTGGCTTGTTCGTACTCTTCTCAAGTTCGAGCTCCAGCTCGGCCTTAAGCTTACTATTGAAGCTGAGCTTGTTTACCAAAACTTTTGAGCCAAGCTTGAGGCGAGCTAGTTGAACGAGTCGATGCGAGTTTACCTCGAGTCAAGTTTGCTCCCAACTCCCAACTCGCACCTGATTCAACCCAGCAACTTGACCCAACTGATCTAACCCCCAAATCAAATAATTATATATATATATATATATATATATATATATATATATATATATATATATATATATATATATATATATAGACACACACACATAGCCATAGATGGTACCTTATTGTTGGTGTTGAGAGAGAGAGACGGATTAGGTAAGAAAGGAAAAGGGTAAGAGAGGGACAGACTGGTAGGGTTTATGTTTTAATTTTTAAAATTTTTAAATATAATATAATATAATATATATACATACATAATAAGAATAATATATATTCGAGTTGAGCTGAGCTTGAGCTTGGAGCTAAGCCGAGTTCAAGTCGAGTTGAGTCACACTCTACCATGCTTGAACTTGACTTATTTTTAAAGCGAACTAGGTCATATAAAACTTGACTCGTCATGAGTCATCATTCAAGTCGAGTCAAGTCAAGCTAGATCGAGCCAAGCCGAGCGAGCTTTTCGAGCTAGCTTGGCTCGTGTACAACCTTAATTGCAGATTTGGATCATCTTCACTTTTAGGCTCATGCCCTAAAGTGATCTGACAAATGGATGGACGAGGTGGTGTAAGAAACATAAATCACAGTGGGCTACACATTCCAGGATTGATAATCCAAACCGTTGGGTATCATGAGCGTTGGATTGAATGGCCTGTGAACCAAAATTCCTCCTGTCTTGAAGATCCTAGCTATAGAATAATTGGATTTTATTGGTTGATTATAAACCATACTCGTGCTTTCTCGGCAATGGATGTCTTAGTTGACCACCTGTGGGAAGGCCTAAGAATCTTTTTTTCCCTATTCGGGTGATTTTTAGTGCATAAATAATACAAATCAAGGTCTAATATCAACAGTCTTGATGACTTAAAAATGGACCCCACTTGTACAGGCTTTCGGTACCACCTCTCTTTGAGCATTGTATAATGGCTGAGATACTATTAAAGGAATTAAAGGGTAAGGAAATCTATGGTCCATGTTTAAAATAGCTATGGCGGTTGCCACGTACTGAAATTCTCTATTTTAGTTCATGTACATGGATTGCGTTGGTCGGCAATGACACATAGAGGAATAGATTTTATTTTTTTTGGCCTCGTGATTCGTAACCTTCCCATACATGGCTTAGTTGGAAGCAGTTAAATTGGACATTATTTAAAGAGAAAATTACCACGGTAAATGATACCTTTTATCAAGCGTCTTTTATAAAGAGTCCAAGACTGACCTTCCCAACCTAGACCTTGTATGTATGGACGGACACTTCAGGATGAAAATACCTCTACTTTTCACTTAGCATTGCATGTACAAACAGAGGTATTTCCGTCCTTAAATGCTTTGTCAGTCCGTACAAAGTCTAAGTTGAGAAGTAAGTTTTGTGCTGTATATAAAAAACGGCATTTACGTTGATAATTTTCTCTTATTTAAATAGAAATGATCCAGTACTCTACTGCACTACTAATAGTTATAGTGCTTCTAACTGCAATGGGACATTTGGACAGCCCAGTTGACCATCTGTGCTATCTGTTAGTTCCATCACAAATTTCATGGTTTATCATAAAAAATCAAATCAATCCAAAACCATGTTATCTATACTTAGGGCGGTACAAGAACTGAGTTAGCTCGATTAGCTCGCTGGACTCGACTCGAAAAAGGTCGATTTGACTCGGTTCGAAATTGAGTTCGAGCCGAGTTAAGCCGATTTTTTTAGCTCGAAAAAATTTCAAGCCAAGTTCGAGCTCGACTTGACTCGAATTGAACTCAACTCAAATCGAACTTGGATCGAACCAGTTCGATGACTCGATTACTTTGATATTGATGTTGCTCACCAAGTGTTTGATGAAATGACTCAGCAAAGTGTAGCTGGTGGTAAGGAAGGTATGTATGTGAAACAAATACTTTTTTCCTTCTTGATTTTTTATGTTGCTTAGAAGGTATTTGATGAAATACTTGTAAAACCATTGCTATTGTTTTAGATACAGTAAGATTTTGAAAGTGCAATATATGTGTTTATGAAAATGCTGCATAGATGAATTCAGCTAGAACTGGCCTGAGCTACTGACCAAATTGAGCTGAGTTGGCCAGACAAGCTCGAGGATCGAGCCAAGCCAAGTTCAAGATAGGGTCAGCACGTGGCCAAGTGGCCAAGCCGAGATGAGCTGTGCCTAGCTTGACCTGGTTTGATTCGTGTACACGTCTATCCATATTATATACAGGGTGAGAGGTATTTGGCCAATTTTGCCCCTGCGATGGACATGAGGTGAAGCATCAATATAGAGGTTTGAGCTGTAGTTAGCCCTTAAATGAAGTTATTTTTGTCATTTAACTTTGTAGTAATGTTAATTGGATGCTTTCACTTCTTTTTTTATGTACCCCGTATACATGAGTGAAATATTAAAGAGAGCATTGGATATTTAGGGCCAACCATGATAACCATGTGGCATTTAAGCTGAATATTGGTAGCACACCCCCCAAAAAAATAAAAAAATAAAACCAAAGCAAATATAAAGCCTTAATGAACTAAAATATTGGAAATTGTTTGGCTAGTGTTCTCTCTCTCTTCTTAGGTTAGCGCACCTTTTCCCTCGATCTCTCTCTTTTTTTCCCTCCATGTGCTATGCACTTGTCAAAGCACCTACTTAAAATAACAGATGGAGAACTAGGCCGAGTTGATGATTTTTAGCAATCTATTTCTGTGAATTTAGGTATGGACTGGATGATTCAATGTGATGGCCATGTTACAACACACAAAATGTACTCTAAACAAAATAGACGGTGTAAGATCAATCGAATGGGCGGTCCAAAGCATCGTGATGCAACTAAAATAACCATATCTTATTGTTCTCCAAAAGAACTGGATCATTACTCAATTTGAAAATTCTTGTGGCGCACGCTGTCATTGGCAGGTGCGGTGCACGTGGAGAGAGAAATGCAGATGAAGGAGAGAAAGAATGGGTCTCATGTGGCAGATCTGAACCTTTAATCTAATTGGCTCTATCTTAGATAGAGCGTACACCGATAATCACACCGATCTAGTGATCCTAGCCGCTCATCTCAGGATCCTTGTGTAATACAGAAAGGGTGGCTACAAAAGGACCAATCAAGAGTCGATGTTTTATGGGCGAAAACCTCCAATCAATGGCTAAGCATAATGGAATGGCGAGATTTTTGGGGTCCACCTTTCATGTGGAGCCCATCTTGTAGGTGGACGGTCCACCATGTGGATCCCACCCTCAAAGTTGGCTGTCTGTCATGCAGAGCCCACCTTGCCTGTGATGTGGACCATCCATTTTGTTGGGCCACCATAACGTGGGTCATCCATCATATGGGGCTCACCTTTGATGTTCATTAATCATTGCCCATCATGTGGAGTCCAACTTTGATGTGGACCGTGCATTGTGTGGGCACCACCTTCAAAGTGGGCTAGCCGCCTTAGATGTTGGTATTCATTATTAGTAGTCAACCTTGGATGTGGAATGTTCATTTTGCGACACCCATAACTTGATATGGGCTATTCATAATTTGAAGCCCTTCATTAATTTTAATTAAGCTTCAACTATCAAGCCTTGGTAAATTATGAAGGGGTAAGATAGGAATTATTAAAATAGTTAAGGGACGAACTTGTTCCATGATAGTGCAAAACAGGTTGTAATTATGAGGAAATGCATCTAGCCCTTTTTCTACATGTAAGGAAATGCATCTTGCTCTTATTCCACATTTAGCTCTTAATGGATAAGTTAAAGGTCTAAAAATTAAGCCCATCATCACATTGCGGGAAAATATTTGGAAGATGAGAGTTACCATGTTCACTATTTATAAATGTGTGTTTCAACATATAACTTCTTTTTTGAAATTTTTTTGAGTCTACAATTGATTCATCAGTAGAGACTTTAATTGAATATGGGGCTTGTTATTTGTTCATGTGTTTAAAATGAGGTGACTCATGTTGAGTATCAAAAATTGTATATTTCTCCATTGTTATTTATTGGTTTTGAGAACATGAATACGTATAATTGATCTAATTTCATATATTTTCTCTTATGATATGATTTTGAGAGTTAAGAAGAAAAGAACGTTTAAAAAGAAAATTTATAATCAAAAGATTAGTAAATGTAAGTTTAGAGATTTAAAAGTCATTAATGAATAATTCAACTCATCCAATGATTAGTGTTAATTTCACACGAACATCAAGATAGTGCCCACCCAAGCAATGGACTCATTTTCTCCTAAAGCTTACCAGAGCCATAGTTAAGAAATGAAATGAAAGGCATGTAATGATAATTAGTTAAATTAATGTTATAGATTATTAGAAACCTTTTTGAAAAAAGTATCATAATGGAAATTCTATAATGTGAATCCAGCCCAATGTAAGGTCAACCATGACACATGTAGTGAATCTAGCCCACCTAGTAAGTGAGTGCTACCATGGTGATGGGATCCTTTGAAAGGCATGAGTAGACAATCATTTGGTGGACCACATGATTAGATGGATAACCATATAGAATTGGACGGAGTGATGCTACTACTTCAATCTCTTCCCAAATGCCCATTTATAAGCAATTGGTTAGACTAGTCATGCCATACAATTGCTGAGATTTCCCTTTAATGACCAACATGTGGTGGGATCCACTTGGTGCATGGTCAGGATATAGTATAAAATTCTAGTGGTGACTCTTAGGGCTCTCACGGATAACACGAAATGAGTTACCTTTTCTATTTGTAGCAGCAGTTAAGTAATTTATTACAGATTTGTTAGTTTGGTTTATGATTAGTCATGATTAACTTTTTTACATTATAGTATATAATAGTTGGGGGAGATGAAAGGAAGGAGAAGCTAATAAGTATGTGGCTTACCGAACACACTTATTTTCTTAATAAGTAAAAACTAAGATAAATTACTTATGTCATGAGTAACTTATCTTAAGCAACTTATCATCCAAATGCTCCCTTAGGGCGTTTGAATACCACCAAATAAATTACTTTTTATACTTACAATAATAGATAAGTTTAGTTTAAAATCAATTATAAATATATATATATTTTTTTTTATGTAAAGTTATTTAGTCACTTCAACTTAATAAGTAGAACCAAGATAAGCAACTTGAGTCATAAGCAACTTATCTCAAGTAACTTATGATCCAAGCACCCCCCTCAGCGATTGCTGGTGGCATCAGTTGTTTCTGAATCTTAGTGGTTTTTGATGATACGTAACAACTTTGAATTTATATTATGGGGGAAAATGACAGTTGGTGAAATGACACCATAAAAGGGTATTTACTTTTTCCCAAAAAGATTAAATTATGTCTTTAAATTCAACCCATGAGTCATTTCTTTGTAGTAGGAATCATCTTGAAAATTTTGTAGAAACTGCAAAAGCTACAAATTATAAAAAGCCAATTAATCATGGTTGTAAGTTATTAAAGGTAAGGTAGTCAATGGCGTGTAGTTTTCACTCTTGTACACGAAAGCATTACCTTTGTTTGGTTCATGAGAGGAGGTTTATTGTACTTTAGAGGTATATGTTTTAGAAGCATATTGTAAGATAATTTAAAAATCGATAGGGTGAGAATTTCGCTTCAAAGATATTTCAATGCATGAATTCATTTATGCCTCTTTATATGTTTTGTCTTTCAACATTTTGCCACCTAACCAATACATACTGGTTGTAAAACGTCAGCCAAAGTTTTTAACCTTGAACGGATTTCTAATGTCATGGCTCACCTACTAGACTGGCCACTATGATCTCTGTGTAGTCACATCTGAGGGGCAAAGCCCATGTGATGGATGGCTTTGATATTTTACTTGTCTGCGCTGACACATGTAGTGGCGTGTGCATTAAATAATTTATAGACACCCTATGGACTTTGGGAAAAGCTCAGCCATTTTCAGTGTATCTTCAATCTAGTCTGACATGGGGCCCACAATATGAGGGTTATAGATCACATACATTTAAAGCATGGGTGTGGTTGATAACTGTGCTATGTTCATTACCCAATCTATCCTCACACGCATCCCAACTGATATGGTAACGGATTGGCTACTCCGTATGCCACTCAGCCAATGGCTGGTAGTCAGTGCCATGTGGGCCCCACCATGATGTATGTGTTTCATCCATTCTGTCCATCTATTTTTCTAGATCATTTTATGGTATTAGAACAAAAATGAGTTATATGTCAATCTCAAGTGGACCACATTACAGGAAACATGGTAGAATGAACGTAGACCATTAAAAACTTTTTGGGGGCCATAAAAGTTTTGGATCAAGATGATCTTTGTTTTTTCCCTTCATCTGGGTCTGTACGACCTAATCAACAGATTGGATGTCAAATAAACAATACGGTGTGCATTAGTAGAATTTTAATGTTGGATATCCAATCACTATTATTTTCCTATGGTTTGGTCCACCTGAGATTTATATCTCTCTAATTTTTGGGATGATTCATAAAATGATCTGTAAAAATAGATGAATGAAATGGATGAAACACACACATTATTATGGGGCCCACAAAGCACCAACCACCAGCCCCGGGGAGTAGCCAACCCGTTTCTGCCTTATATACGCACCCTATGTCATGATAAAGGAAATAGCCCGAGGAGGATTAGCAGCGCCCCAGGTGGGTGCGACCATGACAGTAAGGTCCGCCTTGTTGTATGTGTTGGATATCCATGCCGTCCATTCATTCGGACAGCCTTTTTTTCTCTTTTTTTTTTTAAAAAAAAATTACTTTTTTATTTTTTAGGGTGTGGTCCAAAATGAAGCAGATAAAAATCTGAGGTGCACCATACTTCATTGAACAGCCACTATTAAAAACTAGGGTCCACCGTAATATTTATTTGTCGTACACTCGTTGTTAAGGTCACATAGTTCTGGATGGAGGGAAAACACAGTATATTATAAAAAACACTTTTGTGGCCCCAAAAAGCTTTTAATGGTGAGAATTCAATTCTTATTATGTGGTCCACTGGACATTTGTATCTGCTTCGTTTTTGGTAACATGCCCTTAAATAAGCTGTCAAAATGGATGAACGACATGGATATATAATGCATACATCAAAGTGGGCCATACATTCAGGATCGCACCCACCTGGCTGGATCCGTGGTCCCAGCTAATCCACGTCCAGAGTAACTGAAATCTCCCAGCACATAAAGCACATAAAGCATCTTATTAGGAAAAAGAAAAAAAACAAAAAACAAAACCGTCTTAACTTACATATTCGAACCCTCTGCAGTCCTCTTTCGTTGTTCAAGTTACATATTTGCCCTTGCGGTCTAGCAAGTGTGATTACATTGGACAATTGAATCCCACCGTCACCATTGAGAAATCTGAATCCTTCGTGTGAGACTAGAGAGGTTCATGTGATGGTGTCCATCGTTTATGTGATGTGGATTGAAAATCTAGCCCGTTGGTTTATCATAAGGACATATCACAATAACCAGCCGTAGCTGCAAGTCCTATTAATCTGGCAACATAGTCAACTAACTGCAATTAACAATTCTCCTTATAGCTTAAGGAATAATGCCGACCAATCATAGCCGTCTTGTACTATTTGTCCCCTGTGCATAGCCGATTTTTTAAGGCTGTTCCATCTCTATCTCCAATCTTTGTTTGGGGGCCCTTTGAATACTCCATTCAAAATAGTCATTGAACATGCGTGAGGTCAGCTACACTTCATGTAGAACTGATCATGTCAAATCAGCTTCCCATCGCCATTGCCGTACAGTACCAGCGCATGTTTCCCGGCCGGTTATCATAGGAATGAGATGTGAGTTACAAGTTGGCCCAACCAAAGCGGTCTTTTAGTGAAAGCGACAAATCTTAATTAGTTTGCTTGTGAACTGGCCAAGGATTAGGTTCCCAACCAACCTAGGGATGAGTTGGTTTTGTTGAATAGGTGGAGTGTAACATCTCTTAATAAGAGACGTAATCCACTCATATTATATTACGTTTTAATTTTCTTGTGGAGACATACTTCCTCCTTTAGATACGTAGTGACCTACCATGCAAGTGAAACTTATTTTCTTTGGCTTTGTGATATCTACTGTCATGTAATTTATGTGACAAAGGCCATAGGTAAATAGTGAGTCAATTTAGTATTTTTCATATTAAAAAAAATAAAAATATAGTGAGGAATTCTTTACACAGGTGAAAAAGATGTAAGTTTTTGTATTTTTATTTTTAGTAAAAAAGAAATTTTATTATCATTATTTCATAAAGTAAGTTTATTGTAAAACTACCTAAATCTTTATATTGATTACTTTTAACTTTTATTATTTTATTATTTTTTTGTACTTCAGTCTTCTTCTTCTTTTTTTTTTTTTTTTTTTTTTTTTTTTTTTTTTTTTTTTTTTTTGTGGTTTTACACATGCACACGCTCAGGCTAGTGGAATCTTACCACCTATGGGTACTCGAACCCTTGATCGGGGGTGTTGAAACTCCTGAGAGTTACCACCCGAGCAAGAGTAACTTATATTAAGCACCACGCTCTGCACTAAGTTTTCCTCGTTCAGCTATCTATTTTACTATTTATTTTGTGTTATATCTTCTATTATAAATTGTGCATTGGATATTTAAAACTGGTGAGCTCATGGGGAGCTTGTTTCTCAAAATGTGAAATGAAATTACAAAAGTCATAATAGGCAGTGGAGGCTCTATATTACCCAACCTTATACGGAAGCAGCATTCTTGGTACATTAAAAAGAGTTGATGATCTTTGGTCCGACTGCATATACATGGCAGAATTCGATTGGTACAGTTACGTGTGCATTTAAGCTTTGTTTTCAGCAAACCCGTCAACTTTCAAACCTACTTTGTGTGAGACATATCTCTAGAGGTAACACATGGCCTAAACTAAATCCCTCTCTGGCACCGTCAACTCCATGGTGGCAGGATTCTATGAGGACCACTAAGATATATGTGTCTCATCCATGATGTCATCCATCTTGCCAGCTCATTTTAAGCAATGAGCCTCTAATTGAAGTATATCAAAAGCTCAAGTGGACCACATCATATGAAAGAGTAGAGATTAAATGCCTACGGTTGAAAACATCTCCGAGGCCACGTAAGTTTTGAATCAAGTTGATATCTACATTACCTTATGAAAATGTTATGTAGGATTGCATCATATACGAGAGTCCTGTCGCCTCAGAAGTCGCTGGTAGCAAAGTCACAATGCAATCGGCATCCTGTATAGACTGGGGGTGTTTGGTCTTCTTTGTCAGGTTAACCCTCAGTTTACACCATCTGACCAGAAAATGTTCACTTCACGTCCTAAGTTTTTTATTATTATCAGATGATCGTGATTATGGGTAGCAACTGATAGACGGGTGTTATAGAAAAGTGAGTATGGTTGGCAGGTAGGCGTTGGATAGAAAGCACGTGAAGCCACTAGGGAAATCATCATTATTAGTTATAAGCAACTGCTGGCGTTTGGAACTGAGTCCACGTGTTTAGGTGCACATCTAACCTTCTTCAATTGGTTGAGGTATTATATATAATGCTCGGGCTAGAAAGACTGTACGGTATGCTTATGCTTTTATTTTGTGCTGGTTGGGCCAACTACCAGGTGCTCCAAACTGTTGGTGTCATGGGCCTCCGATTCAATGGCCTATGCACCAAAATTCTTCCTGTTTGAAGATCCTACCCATAGAAGAATAGTAATTTATTGGTTGATCATAAATCATAGTGGTGATTTTTTTTCCTAACCATATCTTAGTTGGCCACTTGTGGGAAGGTGATGTAGAGTGGGTCACGGACAGTTTCATGGCTATGATAGATCAAAAAAGGCTCGGTTGATGGCAGAAGTGTTTCAAATTGTCAAACCTTAAATCAGATATATCTTACCATTCAAAATAAATTATCAGACGTAAAATATATAATTTTAAATTGAACAAACTACTTAAACCACCTAAGCCAAATAAAACACCTATTATTTTTTGTCAAAAAACTTGCACACCAATGGACTCACAACCATCTATAAATAATAAGTTTACTATTTATAGTAAGAGGGTCATACTATGACCGGTAGCAATAACTTAAAAATTGGTCCACTTGTACAGCTAAAAGCCAGAACCGCAAGGTACAATCTCATGCCCGAGCATTTTATATTAGCTGCTAATGTCTGAGATACTATTTGAGGAATAGGTAATCTATTTTCTGTATTTAAAATAGCTATGGTAGTTTTTAAAAAATAATGATAATAATAATGGTAGTTTTTTTTTTTTTTTTTAACACGCACACACTCACCCCACACACTCACGCTGGTGGAATTTCACCACCTATGGGTACTCGAAGCCTTGACCGGGAGTTGAAACTCCTGCGAGTCTACCACCCCGGCAAGAGTAAGGACCCAATAATAATGGTAGTTGTCACCCACAGAAATTCGCTATTTTTGTCAATCCACATGTATTGTATTGGTACCCGATGAGCCATGAGGCATTGTTAGCTACAATATATCACTCAGTTCAAAGCACTTGAGTTACGCATTATTTTAAATAGAAATGATTCAGTGCTCTCGTTGCACTGAGAGTTATAGTGCTTCTAGCTGAAATGGGACATTTAGACAGTCCAGTGACTGATCTGAGCCGTCTATTAGGCCCATCACAACTTTGATTCTTTTTAGTTTAAAAATCATACCAATCCAAAACCACGATATCTATATTATATATAACGGGGGTAGCATTTAGCCAAATTTACGGCTGCAATTAGACGTGGGGTGAGGGTTGAGAACCTGTTCTGAAGTGTGGCTAGCCTTCAAGTGAGGACATTTTTGTCATTTGACTTCACAATAATGCTAATGGGATCTTTTGTGACTGGAGGACAGTAAGGATCCTTCGAGTCTACCATGGTGATTGTGAGACATGTGCACTGTACATTTATTGCGCGTCTCATGTTCGGGAGAGCGGATTAGGTGTGACCCCGGCCTCACACAATAGGGTGCCGCCCTTACCGTGGGGTCCACCTTGATATATGTATTATGTATCTATATCGTCCATCCATTTTTTCATATCATTTTAGAGCATTATCCTAAAAATGAACCAGATCCAATTATCAGGTGGACCATACCATACGAAGCAGTGGTGATTGACCATCCTACCATTAAAAACCTCTTCGGGAGCACCTTATTATTTCTGCAGTGTTTACTTACTATCTAATCCGTTGATAAGGTCGCATAAGCCTAGATGAAGGGAAAAAACAAATATCAACTTGATAAAAACTTTGTGGCCCATTAATGGTCAATCACCATGGTTTCTTATGATATGGCCCACCTGATAATTGCATATTTTTTATTTTGGAAAAATGCCCTAAAACGATCTCAAAAAACAGTTGGATGGCACGTATACATAATACATACATTAAGATGGGACCACAGTAACCCACATGGGGTGAGGCAGGGTCTCACCTAATCCGTGCTCTACATAGTATTAGATCTATCTTATTTTTTGCCTTATATCCTAACATGGTCTGACAAAACAGATGAACGGTATGGATTTCTTATAAGCATCACAATAGGTTTCATAAAAGTTCTTGCTAATGGCCAATTGACGTCCATGTGAAACTTGAGTGAGCCATGACATCAAATGTATGATGTTTAGGGATGTTCATGAACTGAGTTAATTAGCTCAGTTAGCTTGCTCAACTTGGCTATAAAGGGTTTGGCTTGACTCAGTTTGAAGCTATGCTCAAGATAAGTCGAGTTGATTTTTTTTGCTTGAAAAATTTTAAATTGAGTTTGAGCTTACTTGAGCTTGATTCCGCTCTTATCAAACCTTAACTCGAATCAGACATAAATTGAACTAGTTTGATGAGTTGTTGGCCGGTAATTTGGAAGGCACGTATATAAAATAAGTATCATTTTTCTTTGATTTTTATATTGCCTATAAATTATTTGATGAAATACTTTTAAACAGCTGCTACTATTTTACATGTAGTGGAAAATTGTAAATGCACCGTGTGTGTTTGTGAAAATGCCGTAGAAGCTCCATTTTAACTCGAAGTCTGCTTGAACCGGCCCAAGCTGCTGTCCAAACCGAGCCGAGATGGCCAATAAGGCTCGAGTACCGAGCCCAAGTGCGTGCACTTGATAAAGCCCCCGGTTAAAATAACGGTGGAAACTAAGCCAAGCCAACGGATTTTAGCAATCTATCTTATAGCTGTGAATTTAGGTACGGACTGAATGATTCAATCGTTGTGATTGCCATGTTACGGTTCCCAAAATATATGCTAAACAAAATAGACGGTGTAGATCAATTAAATGGACTGTCCAAACTATCATGATACAATTAAAATAATCATATCTTATGTGCTCTGACAGCACTGGATTATTTCTCTATTTCATAAGTCTCCTTCCGCGCACTGTCAGTTAGCAGGTGCAGTGCACGCGTTTAAAGAGAAAGGTATATACGCAACGAGAAGAGTGGGTCTCGTGTGGAAGATCTGAACCTTTCATCTAATTGGCTCTATCTTAGATAGCACGTGCACCAATAATTGTACCAATCGGGCGATCCTAGCCCATGAACCCAGGAATCCTTGTGTAACACAGAAAACGCAATTACAAAAAAGTCTGATCAACGGTCCACGTTTGATGGGCAAAAACCTCCAATCAACGGCCAAATTTATCTTAATGGTGATATTTTTGGGTATTACCCATCCACATTACGATACATTAAATCTACTGAGCACGTGGAACATGTGCATGAACCGAGTACTCGAGTGGAGATCCTACGAACGTTTGTACAAAAAAAAGCTTTTCCTACGACTCCTATTCACCTTAGTATAAAGATTGTTAACGTGCCTCTAAAAGTTAATTAACATGTGAGAAACTCATCTACCCACGTGTAAATGTTATTCATCTTTTATGAGGTGGACCATAACATGTCCACGTCATCCAACCTGTCCATCAAGTGATGGCACCGCGGCGATGGGATGCTCCAAAAAGGGAATCGGATTGGCCGGTGTACCACACACCAGCTATATAGCTGGTGTATTGACGTCAGCAAGTTCTGTGGGTCCCATCGTGAGGTCTGTGTTATATCCAAACGGTCCATCCATTTTGCGAGCTCGTATTAAGGCTTGATACGAAAAATAAGAAAGATATAATGATCAAGTGGACCACACTGCAAAAGCAGAGGGAGATTGAACGTCTTCCATTGAAACCCTTTTTGGGGTTTACAAAAGTTTTGGATCAATATGATATTTGTTTTTCCTCTTCATCCAGATCTTTTTGACCTTATGAACAGATTGGATGGAAAGTAAACATTATGATGGGTCCTATGGATTTTTTTAACGGTGAAAATCGTTATCTCCACTGCTATTTGTGTTGTGGTCCATTTGATCTTTGGATATGATTCATTTTTTATATTTTACTCTAAAATGATCTCGAAAAATGGATGAACGGTGTGGATATAATAAATACATCATTGTGGGGCCATGTAACTTTGATCTCCTTTGAACCGTCCGTACAGCTAGGAGCTCGTCTTCCCACGACACTTACCTACACCAGCTATATAGCTGGTGTGTGGTACACCAGCTAATCCGCTTCCCCAAAAAGCTGGTCTAGACAATCCCATTAGGTGGGCCACACCAAAAAAAATATTTGCACCTAAAAGCTTTAAAATTCACATGGTGATACATGTGATGTGGGCCACCCTTATTTTTTGGGCATTCCACTTTCCCAGTCGAGCCAGCTATTTGGACCGGTAGGAATAAATACACAAACCACAGTGTGACCCCACAAGCAGATTTGTCTCTAGAACCTTGTAGGATCCAGCCTCAATATTATTTTACTCAGGTAACATTTACTCTGTATAACAGGTTCTAAGCCCTCCATAATAGCGAGTCCCTGATCGTGGGGTCCACCTTGATGTATGTGTTATATATCTACTCTATATCCATCGGTTTTTCATGCCAATTTTAGGGCGTCGTCTCAAATATGAAGTTGATCTAAATCTCAAGTGAACCATACCAATCTTTGGATCGAGCTGATATTTGTGATAATAGCCTAAAGCAGTTGCAATGCATCTAGAACTTAATCCTCAAACACTTCAATTCACCCTATTTACAATGAGAATGTAGGCCCTCAACATCACATGGTTAATGCAAGAATCACCTAACATGTCCTCCCTTCATCAAGGTCAAACTCACCTTATCAGCAAGTTAGGTGGTTAATAAATATTTTGTGTGAGAGTGGACAGACAATACATATATCAATATGTGGCCCAAGGTGTCATTAAGGCATGTTCCAATACCACCTTCTTCTTTTTTACACACACCCACCTCACATAGCCTACATGGGCACTCGAACCATGACATTAGTATTGAAATGCAATGCCTCTTAGATGTACTGGGACTACACCCAATTTCTTATTTGTTCTCATTCAGGCGAAAAACGTCGGTGGGAACTAAAACGAGGCATTGGAGACAGTCCAGTTGAAGTGCCTTGACATGCATGTTCCTCACCTGGCCTGTTGCATCCATCTAATGTTCAGGTGAACCGTAACAATGAGTTGAACTAGAAAATTAAAGAGATTTTTCGGCAAGTGTACAGGGCTGGAACTATGCTGCATATGCCCTATAGCGTCTCAGAGTTCATCTTTCCTTCTATTTGTCTCGATAATTCTACCCTCGTTATGAGTTTCGCGGAGTCTTGAGGTATTGGGTTTTATGGGGATGTGAAGTGGATTTTCAGAGAGATGAGGGCATTGAGGAATTAGATTGCGGCAGCTTAACCTTCTAAATTTTGTAGTAAAAGATGTAAAAACGGGAGGGCAACTTCTCCTCAGTTTACTTTGCACTGACACAAGCCTAAGCTCTTTGGAGCCAACGCAGCCTATTTGTTGTGCCTGCTCATGTTATGAAAAGCCATTTCCGATCAAAACCATTTAAATTATTAAAATAAAATTTATAAAACAGTTTTCAAATACTAAGCCTAAGAAAAAAATACACGGTGGTGAAATCCCACGGTGTGCGTGTGGTGTGAGTGTGTGGGGGTGTGTGTGCGTGTGTTAAAAAAAAAAAAAAAAAAAGCCTAAGAAAAAAATACATGACAAATATATAATCTTTAAGATCTGAGTCATGAGAGAGTTCTTAGTAAACTAATGGAACCCTTATTAGCCCATGTGAGTCCCAACGGATCATAATAGGTATATCCAAGTACACTTACTTTTGTTGGCCACCTAATGACCTAGTAAAGCAAGCCAAAATACATTGTAATTAATATATTTTTCTTACACATTATCAAGTCTAAGGATTAATCAGACTTAGTATATAACCAAATCAATCATAGTTCAAGCATGATGAGTATTCTAAACTAGACACTTGACCTTAATCCACCAACACAAGTGCCCAATGGGTCTAAAATCAAAAGACTATTCCTATACCATACACTTCTATGTTTAATGGGGTAAAGCCATCTTACTCATCTTCATACCTGGTGGTGAAAACATTCCTTCCTGACTCATCACAAGTCCCCTCATACATAAGAGTGCACACGGGTCGGTTCGGTCTGATTACGGGGTGAAACTGGAACCGAACCGTTCCTAACGGTTCTAGAATTTTTGGAATCGGAACCGGACCGTTAGCACCTTAGAACTGAATTGGAACCAGACCATGAAAACTGGTTCGGTTCTGGGGCGATTCTACGGTTCCAGGCTTTGTAAAATAGGTTCAACGGTTCTGGTGCGCAGCGTAGAAATCGAGGTCAGATTTCATCTTAAAGCGGCCATGGACGACGTGAGTGAAATTGAAGGGATGAGATTGGCTACTGGAGATAGGGACTGCGGACATGTATACAACGAAAGGAATGGAGGAGAGAGAGTTAAGGCCAGAAATCATGTCGTCAATCTTTGATGGGTGGGTGTTGGGTTTTACACGGAAGAGGACGAGGTGTTTGACAGTTTGCGACGACATCTCAACGGAGAGAGGGGGGGGGGGGGGGGGGGGGGGGGGGGCGCAGCCGCATTGCGAGACAACGAGAGAGAGGGAGACAACGGGTTAAAGAGAGAGAGAAATAGGATTTTTGTTTTTGTTTTTTTAAATCACAAGTTCGGGTCCACGGTTCGGATCAACGATTCGGATCGATTCTACAAGTTCCTAAACTGGAACCGAACTGTATCCGACAATTCTTGAATTTTTGGAACCTGAACTGGTGCAATCTAGAACCAGACCGTTGGATCGGTTCCAGTCCGATTCCACCGGTTCGTTGTGCACCCCTACTCATATAGGATAACCACATAACAGTAACCGCAAGTATGTCCTACAACATAAAAGGTGATCATGGCACAACATGGTATAAAGATCCATGGTCCACAATTATGTCTTAGTCAGTAATTATTTTGTCCAGTTTCAAGAACAACCAAATTCCCCCTCCTTTAGGCAATATCATGTACATATTAACTGTGGCATAATCATGGGAACTTAATGGTCATCAAAATATATGATGAGCTTGAGTTATGCAACTAATGGTCTGAGTGGATGTCACATGAATATCACAATGGGCCCTACAAAGATTCAATATCACCATGGGTATTTTGTGAGGCAACAAGCCTTGTGGTACGTGCCCACTACACTAAAGTTGTAGTTCTTGATGGTTTGTTGCCAAAAAAAAAAAGGCTGGGTTTAATGACAGACTTAGTCTGTCGCTAACATAAAATGTCTGGCAATATGGCAATTAAAGTGGTGGGATTTAGCGACGGACCAAAATTCATTGTTAAAATGAGATTTACGATGGATCTGGTCTGTTGAAACTTAAGATTTGCGACATATCATGGTCCATAGTAAATTGACTTTTGCCCCTATCAAATATGTTTTTTTTAAAAAAAATAGAATATGGTGGAAAATTTTGTTTTATTATAGTTTAAGAAGAGTTTTTTTATATAATTTTAATGGTTTAATTGTATTTATTTGTATCTAAAATTATTTTTTACCAATTGATTGAATGCATTGATTTTTTTATTTCAATTAAGTAGAGATTATTATTAATTTTTTTTGCTTTACAACTGCTATTTAAATGCTTTGCAATATCACATAAAAATTCCACTCTATAAGCAATATGGCCAGTGAAATCACTTGACATATAATAAGAAAGCCCCACAACCTTCTGTTTGAAAATTGAACAATCTTCCTTTTTTTTTTTTTTTTTTTTTTTTTTTTTTTTACACACGCACTCACCCCCACACACTCACACCACACGCACACACACTGCACACATGCACACCGTAGGATTTCACCACCATGGGTACTCGAACCCTTGACCCAGTGTTGAAACTCTAAGGAGTCTACCACCCGGGTAAGAGTAAGGACCAATCTTCCTTGTGAAAATCGAAGAATCTTCCTTGTGATCCAGTGGAATGTCATGAATGATGTGTAAATATGTAGATTGGAAAAAAAACTAAGGCCCCATGCAACGAGTAGTAACGGGAGAGTAAACTAAAATAAAGTGAGCAGATAGGTGTCCATGGTGAACAAATAGAAAAGACAGTATAAAATTAACTAGTTTTGGTTGTGTTTACCCCCATCACCTCCGTGAAATACTGTTTACATAGGTTTTCAGGACACAGTGGGCCTGCATCATGAAAATTTTGAATGATCAACCGTGCAAATCCTTTTTTCTTCTCCACTCAACCATAGCCTATCACGTATGATGATGTGTAAACGAGATAGACTCGCTTATTCAGGTCATGCGTAGGCCCGTTAGGTAGCACGGCATAACCCAGTAGGCACAACATGGCACGACACGTTATCTGGCACGGCACGAGGTATGTCGGCCCAAACTATTCAAGCCCGGCATGGCACGACACTTCCGGTTTATATACCTACTCACACTGTAGTGGGATTTCAACACAATAGATACTTGAACCAAACGACCTTATGTTGAAACTCTTGCAAATGTACCACTAAGGCATGGGTAAGGACCCAATCCTAGCCAGTGATTCACGTGAGCACTTGTTTGTTAAAAACTACCAGTGGATATTCTCATTTTTAGCCATCCAAAAATGTCCATCAATCTCATATTCGAATTATGGAATTAGCGTAACTTTCTCTTCAGCATCCATCTAAACGTGTAATGATAAGTTAGACAATTTCAAAGTGCCTGCGTATGATCCATCATTCTCTGGCAGACTATCAAAGTTTTCTCTGTTTTTTTTTTTTTTTTTTTTTTTAAAAAAAAAATATTATTATTATGCGAATCCGCGCTGTATATTCCATCTCAACCGTCTAGCTATCGAGGGCTTAGGATTCTCCAACCTAGGAATGCTCGGAACAAGACTATTCGGCCATTTATAATTAAGGAGTACATGGACTATAATATGAGTGGTTTGGATGACTGAACTACGGCCCCACTTGTAGAAGCTGAAATACCAATCGGTACCGTTCATTCTACGAATTTTCCACGGAATGACAGGAATGTTCACAACCATCTCGATGGACAACAATCTAACTGTGTACTTAGTGGATACGTCCAATGTACAAGCAATCTGT
Source organism: Magnolia kwangsiensis (assembly GCA_037074715.1). Taxonomy (NCBI): domain Eukaryota; kingdom Viridiplantae; phylum Streptophyta; class Magnoliopsida; order Magnoliales; family Magnoliaceae; genus Magnolia; species Magnolia kwangsiensis. The sequence continues at coordinate 112,832,184 of CM073581.1, forward strand.
GCCGTTGAAAAGGTGGATCCTACCTTGAATATGACCGAACACAAAAATCATGCCGATCTGAAGGTGGGCCAAACTTGTAGGACCCGTTTGACACGCGTCGTATATGCAATTAGCGCTTCACACTCTATGCTCGAAGCTACTTACCGAAAAATTGCTATTTCGCGCCATAATATTTCTAGTGTTAATTGCATTAAGCGGATTTGGCGGTTACCCAGTGGGGCCCACCATGATGAATGTTTTTTTTTAATATTGAAAACGTCCAACAATCTTGTCCGCTCATTTTAGGGCATGAGCCCCAGTGGTGATAATGACACCAACGATTGAAACCTTCTTCCTAATGTTTATTTGCCATGCGCGCGACTTGTTGATAAAAACGAAGAGAAAACACAAATATACATCAGCTTATCCAAAACTTTTGTGGCCGCTAGGAGATTTTTAACAGTGGGCGTTCGATCGCCACGGTTTCATGCGGTGCAGGCCGCTGGAGCTTTTCAGCTGTTTCATTTTAGGTTATGCCAGAGCTGGCAAATCAGATGGCCTTAAAATGAGTGGAAAAATGGACGGATGGCGTGATAAGACACCTACATCCATGATGGCTCACACATTTTATATCCGAACACCGGTAAGAGAGTAGGCTCATGTCGGGCCTACCGTTGCATATACATTTCACTATTTATCCATTTTCACATATTATTTTAAGGTATGAATCCAAAAATAAAGCAAATCGAATGCCTAAATGAGCTATGATAGAAATGGCTATTAAATGTCATCACCACATCTCTTAAATATTATATAGTTTTTCAAAAACTTTCAAACATTTTTAAAATTTTTAAAATTGTTTAAAATCTTATGAAAATTTTTAGAGCTTAATTGAGTTTTAAATATTTTGAACTATGCTAAAACCTTTCGTATTCACTTAAAATATTTCAAAATATAATAAAACTTTATAATATTTAGAAGCTTGTTGGTTTTAAAATTTTTCTTACCATTCTATAAATATAAGAAGTGTCTCATTATATACGCATTAAGAATAAAAAGTAAGTTTAAAAATTAAAGTAATGTGTCCAAGTATTAAGAGTTCAAAAGAATTTTTCTTTATATACGAAAGTTGTCATTTAAGAGTTATAATTTATTAGTATTATAAAGTATAATATAATTACATTTATTCATTGTGTTCAACTCCTAAGTACTCTTTGCATACAATGCATCTTATATTTATAATGCTTTGTAATTTAAAACAATTCGAGTTCATTATTACGCTTGGTCATCTGAGAAAATGGATGGACGGCGTATTAATAGTGTTGGCCCCATAGAAGCTATGGTCGGACGGTTATTGTCCGACCAGGATTCGGACGCAATCCACTTCCGTATGCAGTACGCAATCCTTTCCCCTTGCTTGCCCACATTATCGGTACGGATTGGTTTCCGAGAAGGAATCAAAGTACGTCTCATACAAAAAGAGCTCCCTCCGTTACGTCCGTACAATAGTATTTGTACAACACTGTATGTGACGCCCGCCTTGTTGAATGAAATACATCCCATCCGTTCATCAGGTGTGACTTCTAAATATCACCCCGCAGGCAAAGAATCATGGTGAATCAAAACCAAGGTGTGATCACACCACTGGGAACGTATGAGATGGGGACATTCACCATTAAAACCTTCCATCCTTCCAGATTTTGTGTCATGCCCGTCATTTTTAGTATACATAAAATCTTGCTTGTTAGGAACAGGATGAAGGGATACCCTAAAATTTAGGCCATTCCAAACCTAAAGTTGGCCATACGGCCTACACCAAGTGATTTTAAGAGGATTTTGGAATGATTTACGTGATGCGTCCCACCTGAGATTTGAATGGGCCTGAGTTTAGGGATCCACAGAGAAAATGTGCGGGGAATTTTAGAGGATTTCGGAATTATTTACAAGATGTATCCCACCTAAGACATGAATGGACCTGATTTTTAGGGAACCATGGAGAAATTGTGTGAAGAATGTGATGTACCGATTGGATATTACGCATACAACAGGGTAACCCTCCCATACTATAGAATCCTACCGGAAGCGGATTGGCTAGTTTACTACACACCGCCATCGGCTGTTAAGCTCCGAGTTGTACAAACGTTTCAAAGGAGATCAAAGTTATATGGACCCACAATGATGTATTTATTATATCCACACCGTTCTTCCATTTTTTGAGATCATTTTAGAGCAGCATACTAAAAATGAATCATATCCACAGGTCAAGTGGACCACACCACAAATATTAGTGGGAGAATGATTCTCACCATTAAAACATTCGTAGGGTCCACAGCAACATTTATTTCCCATCTAATCCAATCTATTCATAAAGTCACAAAGACCTAGTTGAAGAGAAAAACAAATATCAATTTGATACAAAAACTTCATTTAACCCCAAAAGGATTTCAAAGGTATAAGAACAAGTTCGCGCTACTTTTTGCAGTGTGGTCCATTTGATTTTAGAATTTATGTTATTTTTAGGCTCAGCCATCCGATTAGCCAGCGAAACGGTTGGACGGCTTAGATATAACACATACCTCATGATAGGACCACAAAACTTAGTAACATCAACACATCAGCTTTGTCGGTGGTTTGCGGTACACCAGCCAATCCGCTTCAAATCCTACAAAAGTTGCAGAGAGCTGATTGTGGCCCACATGATAATGCACGTGGTCTATCTTTTTTAGAGTGGAAAATGGGCCCACATGATATTTTAAAAAACCGTACATTTTAAAAACAAGTTGGGTGGATACGTACACACGCATACGCATGTAAATATTAAGCATGTGTGTGAGATCTGAGCCTTCCCTAAATTTTGAAATAATTCCTAAAAAGCAGACAATTTCACCCTTCGGGTGGACCACAACCTACAAAGTGAATTGATGGTTTCGTATACTTTTGTAGCCATTCATGTGTTCTGATATGCTATGGCCCACCTGAGGTGTAAAATATCTTAATTTTTAAACGAGAAGATGTAAGCATTGTAGATCACCTGATGGAATGCTCAGACCTCACACACGTGTCAAATTTTGACACAATGCCCGCATGTGGATGTGTACGTCTCGCACATTTGTGCATTTAGCAAACATCTTTCTTTCTCAGTTCTTGCGCTTAATACTCTGGCTGCACTGGATACTTGATACTAAGGCACGTAGAAATGATACATGTGGAATATATTAATTCATATTAAACGGACTAAATTTTGGAAGCCACTGTCTCTAAGTTCCGGTCCAAAAATCAGGTTGATTTGAAAAATCTCGACCTCTGATCTAAGGACACTTGTTTGTTGAAATAAGATGATCCACAATTTTTCATTTCCAACCGTCCAATAAATGTGCATCAATCAAGTTTTTAGATTATTAAATAACCGTAATTGTTAATTATAGATGCATCTAGGTTGGAAACCATAATATGAACGGTTTGTCTTGAATTAAATGTATGTGTCAGATGCAATTATAAGTAGTTGCATCAAATCATTGCTCCGATGCATCAGTTCTCACACACACGCTTAATATTTGCATGCGTATGGGTGTGTACGTAGTCACCCAACTTGTTTGACAGGTCGAATGTCACACACGTACAAATTTACTCCAACACGTCTTAACTTCGTCACTTTTTAAAGACCAGCAACAAACGGTGGTACTTTATAATTTCCCTTCTCAGGAAGGGTAAGGTATTTTCAAATCCTTTTAGTAAATTTGAGATCTACGGAGAATTTTTTGGTAGAAAATTCAAGCTCAACCAAGCTCTGTAATTTGTCCGTGTGAAATCCACTCCGTCAATCACATAAAAACCATTATTTTAATGTATGTTAGGAGGATAAGCTCAAATAGAAAATCCTATGGACACCACCAATTACAATAATGTAAAACCATTCCCAACATTGCTAATTTCACATTCTGGCCCACCTTAGTTTTTAATCAGCTTGATTTTTGTATATTCACGACGTTTACAACTTATTAACGGATTTGATGATATATATATATATATATATATATATATATATATATATATATATATATATATAAAGAGAGAGAGAGAGAGAGAGAGAGTTGTACACAAACCAAACCAGCACGGTTCGTTAGCTTGCTCGAATCGACTCGGAAAAGCTTGACATTACTCAGATCGAAGTTGTATTCGAGCCGAGTCAAGCTAGTTTTATTAAGCTCAAAAATTTTCGAGTCAAGTCCGAGCAGGACTGAGCTCGACTTGACTCGACTCGGTCTTAAGCTCGAACTCGACTTGATTCGCCTCGACTCGATTTTTTGACTAGGTATATATATTTCAAAACATTTAAAAAAAAAAAAAACCCAAACCACTCTAGTCTCGGCCATTCTCTAGCGCTCAAACCTAGAAACCCTAACTCGCATCAGTCGTCCAGCAGCAGTGCTCGACTCATACTCTCTCTCTCTCTCTCTCTCTCTCTCTCTCTCTCTCTCTCTCTCTCTCTCTCTCTCTCTCTCTCTCTCTCTCTCCCCGTTCTATAGTGCCCGAATGGTGACCAGCGACCACTCCTCTCTTCTCTTTCTCGTCATTCTTCAGCGCCCGAACAATGACCAACGACCACTCTCCTATACTCTCTTTCTCTATTCTCCAGCGTCTACCTGGACGGCCGACAAATGAAAGGTACTCCCCCTACTCCTCTCCTCATCTCTCTGTTCTCCACCGTCCATCCGATTAGCGAACCCCACCCAACCACTGGTCTGGTGGCTATGGCCCAATCGAACCATCAAACCCCACTCGAAAACTCGAACTCGGCTCGAACTCGATCGAGTTACTAACCGAGTTGCCAATCCAGTCTCGACGACCAAGCCGAGCCGAGTTCAAGCAGAGATATCTTGTTGGTCAAGTCGAGTCGAGCGGGGCACAGCTCGACTCATGTACACCTCTATTAATATATATCGAGGTGACCTTACACACAAACCCATGGCCAGCATTCCATCTCATTGTTACTTGCTTCCTAGGCCCACCAACTTGGTTGTTTTAGGAATTGCACTGGTGTTGTGAATGATTCTAGTCCATAAAAGGAACTAAGGTTTTTGATTATCAGGATCCCCTACACTGAAAGGTGGATGCCCAAAAGATGCTTAAAAGTTTAGGGCAATCCAAGTGGGGCACCATGTGATATTGGAATTTTTTATTGGATGATGCATGTATAAGAGAGAGGGTCTCGAATGGATCCTAGGATCTAGTGAAGTAGGTGAGACCTGCAATTGTGGGCCCATTGTGATGTATGTGACTTACATCCATACTGTCCATTTATATTGAAAACTCATTTTAGGACATGTGACGCCTCAAAAATCAGGAGCTGAGCAAAGCCCAACTCCTGAGATTCAACACATCACTTATGCAACATAGATAATGATGTCTAAATGTTGTCCATATTAGTGCATCAAACATGAGTGTGATTACACTAAAATAGCATATCATACTCCAGAGATAATTTGATTAAACAAGCGAAAGACTGTAACATGCATATTTGAACAAGTAAACGATTTGTAACCTCCAAAGTATAAGTATGTAACTGGGCTGAATGTTTACATGTATTGTTTTCAAAAATTACAAAATAGCAAAACATAAAGTGTCCAACTCAACTATCCCATGACCCTGTAATCTTGGCGACGCAGATCTAAGTTTACACAGACCTGCCTAAGAGTTGCACGTAAGAGAATTCCTCCTCCTCATCTATGAAATCTGACTGTCCTGTAAGCCTCGCCATAACCTGCATCTAAATTAGAGTTTGGTTGGTGTTTTAAAACATCGTCCCAGACTGGGAGTGAGTGATCAACTCAATGGTACTATAAGGCAAATGTTAACATATTATCAATTCAATCAAGGAGTAATAATAAAGCAATACAACAATTACTTCCTAATTACTCTTGTTAATACATGAATGATATGTAGTAATAATGTGTGCCCTCACTTGCACTCCCTTGGTGACTTTCTCTAATGATCGAGCATAACAAACTCCCTAAACGTGCGCTTCTTTGCCAAAGCACATGAAATACGGTGCACGGTCGTGTTAGCCAAGTAATTGATTAGACTTATTTATATAGCAGATTTGAAAAGCTAAGGTACCTCTCTTTATATCATTAACCCAAATAGGGATCCATCTAGGTCGTTAGTCCTAGTTAATCACATACGATAAGCAAGTTATATGCCATCACCCTTAATGAGAACAGTGGATAGGTAAATTCAAGTGTTTATACTCTAGGTCGCTACACGAGACTCGTCACCTTAGCGTAGGTCGATAGCTCGAATACGATGTCTCATACAGCACCATATTCGACTCACGAGTTTGGGTGACGCACTGGTCACTACGGGGAGGCTTGTCACCCCAGCGTAGGCTGACACTCAACCCCGATGTCCCATACACTACCATGCCCGGCTCATGAGTCTTAGCGAATCTTGGTACCATGTTTGAAACGGACTTTACATTGGTAAGTAGTACCTTAGATTCAAGTAGTAGCGTCCATACATGGTAAATACATAATAGGTCAATTAAGTTATTTGACAAGTTTGATTGGTACAAGCGAGCACTAAATTAATCGACATAAAGTGCGTAAGCACTCCACGTGTCCTAACCACTGTCGACAATCATCGTACGACTCAAATTCATCGAACGTATCCGATGTGGCAAAACTAGTTTAGCCACTCAATCGAAAACCATTACCGACTGCCTGGACTACGTAGTAGTCCTAATCATACTCAAATACAATAAGTAGTCACATATGTTAATCATAACAGCATTTAACAAACAATTCAAATATAATTCTCATTTGAGCATTTTATCAAACATATTGAACATGTTGTTATACATATGCATTTCATCCCTAAATCATATAGTAGTAATTTACATTATATGAAGAAAATTATAGATATGGTTAAAGTAGTTGAGAATCCTATATCAACACCCTTATTAAAAGTAATTCATCAAATAATTTCTCATTCAGATATTTTATCGAACACTTAGACTACACATTACTATATACATGAACTAATTTAGTCATAACATATATTATGACAAATCCTTTTATAAAGGTGTTGTCATACATACAACAGACATGTATTTTAGATTAATAGTCATGGCAAGCACAAATCATAATTTCAATTTCATTCAAACATTTTAACAAACATATGGAATGCATTATATATTCACATAGTTCACACATGCATAATTTATCGAATACATCATAACTGAAATCATATAGCAACAATCAAGTCAGACATAAATCATTTCTGATATTTAAAGCCTTGAAAACCATAACCTAAACGTTTATAGTCTGTACCTTTCATCAGAATATTTAATTCGAACGCGGTTCAAATCCTACGTTATCGTAAACGGAACAACGGGTTCCTAAATCATGAAATAGGTTAGTTATTTCACTGATTACTCTATCTGGATTTCTAAAGCAAAATTAGGGTTAGGATTCCTTACCCAAATCATGCTAGAAAGGTTTGTGTAGCGATGGTGGGGAGGTGAAACGGTGTGTGGAGTCGTGAGTAAATATCCTAGCAACGATCTCTAGGAATCTCCCTTTTCTCCTTACTCTTTTCTCTCTTCTCTCTCCTAGGGCTAGAGAAATTCGTATGGAATGAGAGAGAGGTAGTTTAAGGTCCTTATATAGGCCCAAAAGTGATGTCAATGGCCCGAGGGCCACGGTATACTTAGGTTATAGTTAAAGGGTGCCTGTTTTTAACAAACAGATCCCTTAGGAAGGTCCATTTCTTACCCATGTGTAACGTCTTGAAAAATTTCGTACAAAGACCCGAGTACCACCTCAAATAGAAATCACTTAGGACTAAATCCCTTAGAAATAAAATGAGAATTAACTAGCACTAAACTCAATTACCTGTAAAATTAGCACCAATCACTTTAAATACGATTTGCAAGACCCAAAACCTGTAAAAACGTTGACGCTACATTACCCTTAAATCTAGGATCCATCTTTAAACCCAATTGCTCTCGGGAGCACAATGAAATTTTGTATCAGACTTGTACCGTACATTGAAAGTCCGATAGTGATAAACTTAGACAATTATGACCGCCTAGTTGGACTTGACAATTACCTCAAAAATTAAGTTCAGATGATGTCCTGAGACGATTTGCTGGAGTCCGGAGTGAAGAGTGTGAGAAAAGTGAATCTATTTAGAAATTAAATATAAATTGAAGTAATCTGAGTTGTGTCGCTTGCGTGCCGATTATAAGCATTCTGGTCGTTGGATTCTGATCCAAATTCACCCTCGGATCAGAGAAGATGGCCCGCACATATCAATATACTTGTGGCTCTAATCGAGTTTCGATGACCGCTGAACTGAAACTGGTCCGCCACGGTCGATCTGAAAATCCGATCAGACTGAAAAATTAACTTACTCAAGATCCAATATTTATGAGCTTAAGTCCAACCGCATTCAGTAAAAGGACTTTCAGAAATGCTCCGTTGGATCAGAACAAGCCCAATTTGGTTATAACCTAAGTATACCTTAACCCTGAGACTATTTTCGTTAGTTCTGGGCTTATATAAGGACCTTAAACCCTCTCTCACAAATTTCATAGGAATTTTCAAACCCTAGCTAAGAAAGAGAGAGAAAAAAAGAAAAAAAGTGAGAGAGAAGTTGGAGATTCTTCCAGGAATTCTTCCCAGTCTCTCTACGTGTCTAATCTACCTATCTGAATCGTTATCCCGGCGATTCTGATTTCATATTTGGGTAAGACAATTAAACCCTAACCTGTTTTAGAACTTAGAATAGTCTAAGTGATGTTGTAGCTAACCTGCTTCATATTTTAGGTTATAAATCCATCGTTGACAAAGATTTATCGTCTAAATCAAATCCGTCATGCATTTTCTGGTTTAAGGTGCGGACTATATACGCTTAGGTTATGGTTTTCAAAACTTTCATTGTCAGATAATGATTTATTCTTCACGTGGATGTCATTACACGTGCCAAATGCGATATCTGTTTTGTTTGTATAACCTATGTTGTAAATAGAGTATTTCATGTGTTTGTTGAAACGTTTGTATGCATTTAAAATTTGATGTTGTGATTGCCATGATTAATTGTAATACGTATATGATTGTTATGTATGCGACAACTCCTTGGCAAAAGGATTTGCCCTAATATGTAATATGGCCGACATACGTGATGTATGTTGAAACGTGTAGTATAAGTGTTTGTGAAAATATCCGAATAGATTAGCAGTTAGTAAAGTGTGGTTTCTAAGGGAGTTAAGATACGAATCCCAACTACTTTACTTGTGTATATGATTTCCTCCATGAATTGCTTAGCCTAGTTGTTCATGTTAACTATGTGTGTGATTTCCTCCATGTACTGTATCCATGTTTAAGTTATATTTCATAACAAGTTTGTATGAATGTAGGATTTGATTTAAATGTCCATTGTTGAGATTGTACGTAGTTGGGACTGTATTATAGTCCAGGTAATCGGTAATTGTTCTCGAACTGGTGGTTGGAGTTATTTACGCTACACAGGATGTGTTCGACGAATCTGAGTCGTATTTGAGATGTTCAACAGTGGTTAGGCCACACGGTGTGCTTATGCATTACATGTCGATTGATTCAACGTGCGCTTGTCCTAGTTGAGCTCGTCAATTAACCCGATTGACCGATGTATGTTCACCATGTTTGGATGCTACTGTTTGAATCTAAGGTACCGAACTCACCAGTGAAATCCCATTAACCTTAGTACCGTAATCCCCTAAGACTCATGAGCCGGACATGGTGGTATGGGACACCGTGGTCGAGCTGTCGGCCTACGCTGGGGCGACGAGCCTTCCCGTAGTGACTAGTGAGCAACCCAAACTCATGAGTCGATTATGGTGGTATGAGACACTATATTCGTGCTGTCAGCCTACATTGATTGGTGACGAGCCCTTTGTAATGACCTCGAGCATACCTTGACATTGCATTGAGGCGACGAGCCTTATTGTAGTAATTAGGGTATAACAAGGCATGCATTGATTGGTGACGAGCTCTTTTGCAATGACCTAGAACCATAACATCGTATGAGATTGTCTAGGACTGACGACCCTAGAATGGATCATTGTTTGGGTATTGATATAAGGGAGGTACCTTAGCTTCCCAATCCTGCTACATGAAAAGGATTAATAAGAACTTGGTAATCACGTCCATGCACCGCATTGCATGTGCTTTGGCGAGGAAGAGCACTTTCGGGTGGTTGTTATGCGCGTCGTAAGATGAAGACGCTGAGGGAGTGCAGGCGATGGCATGCATCATTTCTACATACATCCATGCATTAACAAGAGTATCTAGGACATGTTTAATTGTACTGCTTTATCATTACTGCTTGACTGAATTGATAACATATTAACCTTTGCAGTATAGCTCCAGTGAGTTGATCACTCACTCTTGCATTCTGGGATGGTTTTTAAACACCAACCAGACTCTGACTTAGCTGCAGGTGTTGACGTGACACTCGAGGCAGAGCAGGAGTATGACGATGATGAGGAGGCATTTTCCTTCATGCAGTTCTCATGCAGGTTTATGTGAGCCATATAATAATTGACGGGGATTCCAGGCTATGTGGTAGTGGTCTATCACATTTTAATATTTGTATTTTGAGACAATACATGTAATTATGATCTGGTAGAGCATACATACCTTAGGAACTTATGTTGGTATATATCTATTTCTTCTAGTCTTCCGCTTGTGTATTCTAACTGTCCCTGGTTTATGTTTGCTGATTTAGCTTAATCTACTTCATGTTTTATGTACTAATGCAGTCAACATTCATCCATCATTGAAAATATTGTATAAGTGATGTTTTAAAACTCGGGAGCTGAGTTATGCTCGACCCCCGAATTTTAGAGCGTTACACCACATCATGGAATAAGTTCCCTGACAATGAATGTATGTCAGGACTATGTTTATGGTACTATCTGACAAACTGATTGGCCGCGAAGGACCTGTATCAAATCAACGGTCGTCGTCTCTCGATCAGTGCCACATGTATACCGATAGGTGTAAGAAAATTTTCATAATCCATGGGTGTAGTTGGGACAGAAACTGACGGTCTGAAGTCTTCAATTTCGCTCATAAGAGAATAGTCCAATTCACTTAAGTTTGAATTTATTTTCTAAAGATATTCACATTTCTCACACACTTTGCTTAAGGCTTAAGTTGTGCATTTCTCGATACTACTTGGGCTCGATTTTCGAGAAGGCTGTCAAGCCCAGTAAGGCGGTCATAACCCTATAGTTTCACGGTTATCGGACTTTCGACGTGCGGTGCAGGTTCGATATGTTGTTTCGATGTGCTCCCAAGAGCGATTAGGTTTTGGGATTTTCTCGAAGTTTTTAAGTAATGTTGAGCTAGCGATTTTAATGGTTTTAAGTCTTGAGTTTGTATAGATAGTAGTTCAAGCTAATGCACCAATTAATTTAGTTTAGTACTTAATTAATTTTTATCTAATTTCTATAACACACGATCTTTAAGGATTTTTTCTTGAGGTGATACTCGGGTCTTTGTACGGATTTTTCCGAGATGTTACAGGACATGGTCCAAAAATTGAAGCCGATCTAAATCATTGAAAATAGTAGTAATTGATCATTAAAAACTTTTTGTGGGCCACAAAAGCTTTGGATCAAGATGACATTTGTATGGTCTCTTCATCCAGGTCTTCATGACCTTATCAACATGTTGGACGACAAATAATCATTTTGGTGGAGCCATGAAGTTTTTAGTGGTGGAGATTCAATCACTACTTTTTTTGTGGTGTGGTCCACATAAGTTTTGGATTTACATCATTTTTGGTTTCATGCCTTAAAATAATCTATCAAATGGGTTGGATGGCATGGATTTAAGGCACATGCATCATGCTAGGGCCCACTGTCAGTGGTCTCACCTACCTCGGTGGATCTCCGGAATACAACACAGTGGGCATAGTATAAGTAGAGGTGTACATGAACCGAGCTAGCTCAATTAGCTCGCTTGACTCGACTTGAAAAAGCTCGATTTGTCTCGGTTTGAAGCTGAGTTCGAGCCAAGTCAAGTGATTTTTTGAGCTCGAAAATGAGTTTGAGCCAAGTTCGAGCTGGCCCCAGCTCGACTTAACTCAGATCGAACTCAACTCGAATCAAACTTGGATCAAACTAGTTCAATGACTCGTTTACTTTGATATTGATGTTACTCACCAATTATTTGATGAAATGACTCAAAAAAGTGTGGCTGGTGGCAAGGAAAGTTTGTATATGAAACCAACACCATTTTTTTCTTGATTTTTATATTGCTCAGAAGGTGTTTGATAAAATACTTGTAAAACCATTGCTGTTGTCTCAAATACAGTGAGAATTTGAAGGTGCAGTCAAGGTGTTTGAGAAAATGTTGCAATGGCGAACTCGGCTTCATCAAGGCTCGAATTGGTCCGATCTGCTGACTGAATTGAGCCAAGCTGGCTATTAGGCTCAAGGACCGGGCCAAGTCAAGCTCGAGCTGAGGTCAGCTAGTGCTTGAGCCGAATTGAGTTGAGGCAAGCTCGACTAGATGTACACCTGTAAGTATACGCAATATTGCTTAGAAGCATGTGCCGGACACAACGAAATAACTTTTAAAAACGAACACAGATTTCCTGGAAAGGAAAGCTTTTGCTGTGAGATCTTATGCTAGGATGCAAGGGCCACCGTGATGTTTATGAGCAACCACTTTCATTTTAGGTTTTTTTATTTATTTTCATTTTTATATTTTACACACACACACACACCCTCACACACTCACACTGTAGTGGGCTTTCACCACCTATGGATACTCGAACCCTTCACCTGGTGTTGAAACTCCCGAGAGTCTACCACCTAAGCAAGAGCAAGGATCCACTTTCATTTTAGGTTATAAGATCAAAAATAAGGTAGATCCAAAGTTAAACGCAGCCATGCCAAAGGGAAAAGAAGGAAAGCGTTGCCTACCATTGAAAGCATCTTGGGCTCCACCTTGATGGTTATATGCCATCTAAACCATTTATAAGGTAATTACCAGTGGATTGAAGTGAAACACCAAAAACTTAGCCTAAGACAAACCTTTTTTCGGCCATACAAATGTTCCAACGACGGTCACTGATTTCTCACTGTTTCCTTGGATTGAACTGATTTTTGGTATCGAGCAGCAGCTTTGAGTTTTGGATCCAACTGATTTTTTATCTTGTTTTAAAATCACATCGAAAAATGGACGAAGAGAGTAAATTTCTCACAAACATCACGGTGGCCGCAACAAACATTCCATCACAGATAAAAGACTGAAATCCACGACCTTTAAACACCCCCTCAGAGAAACAGGATGCGGATTCCTGCAAAAGCCTTTGCAAGAAGTTGGTTGGGATGCTATTTGGGTGCCAATGTGATGTTTTTGATAAATTTAATCAGTTAATCCGTTTTGAGAGCTTATTCAAGGATATGTAACAAAAAAATAAAAAGAAAAATGAGAAGTATTCAAAACTCTGGTGGGCCACATGAGAGAAACAGTGGGGATTCAATGACCACCATTGAAACATTTGGCCAGGCTAACATGGCAGTGCCGTAACCTGCTTTTGCAGAAATTCTTGTACAGAAAAACGGGCTTATCGTGCAGTTCTGCATTTATTTGGTTGATGGTGAAATCTCATCTGCACGGACACTATCGTTAGGTGATACTCTGAATTCAAGGCCACTTTATGCATGCATTCTATATCCGCGCTAAAATGAAGCTGATACAAGCTTTATGTTGACCACGCGACAGTGGTCATTCAACTTACATTAATAAAATCTTCCTAGTGTTTCTTTACCGTAGGATTTTGGATCTACGCGATTCTTCTGGATCATCTGCGAAGAGATCTGCGTTGGAGATGGTCTCCCTAATCTTCGGCGTGAATCGTGGGCCGGCTGTCCGTTGGTTAGGTCAATCTCGACCTAATGTTGGCCACGAGCTCGGTCGAACGTGCTAGTTAAGGCCTTGGTGCGCCAACGTATGGCATGGCCCATCTGCTGAGGTCTGGCTCGATCTTTCCACTGAGGTTGAGCTCGGCCTTGGGTTGATGTGGAGCATCTCCTCTCGTTGGTTTGGAGGTGAGGGCTGGACCACTAGGTCACATCAATAGCTTGTTTAGGATGCTTGACCTAGCCTGTTGACAGTAGGTGGGCACATTTTCCCCGTAACAAAATCAATGGATAAAGCCATACACTGAGATTTGGATCTGCTTAAATTTTGGTACCACATTCTAAAATGAGCTGAAAAATGGATGAATGGTGCGGATATACAACATGTCATCAAGGTGGGCCCCACAGTGATCGGGTAACACTCAATAAGTGTTGCTCAGGCAAGCAATGGGGATTGATTGCTTGTATTAGGAAGATGATTGTAACTACAGTTTATCTTAGTGTTAACAACCCTATGAATGGTTTGGATGGCATGTAAACATCATGGTCAGCTCCAAGAAGGTTTCAACGGTGGATGTTTATGTTCCAAGTGTTTCGTTGGTGTGACCCACCTGAGTTTTGGTTATGCCTGATTTTTAGATTCATGTACTATTGTAATCTTTCAAGACATATGGGCAGAGTGGATCTGTCAAGGACATCTCTATGGGCCCCACACAACCCCAGCCTAAGGATATTTATATGCCCGGGTCTGCGCAATACACTTCCAACGACTATATTGGATGAGTGGTACTCATGGTCTTACAGTCAAATGGGCGTGGCTTGAGTACTAGTGCCACCAGGACCTTCTGGAAGCCCTGTCAAGAAATCTATAAGATCTATTATTAATCATATATTTTTATCTTCCATATATTTTGACAAATCATTTTAGGAAGGCCGATTAAAGGATAAGTGATCAACTACATCACAGGAAGCAGTGGGGATTGAAAACTTTCTAAGGCCCACCATGATGTTTATTTGCCATGCAGCTTGTTTATAAGATTACGATAGTCCTTTACAAAGGGAAAACAAAAATATCAGCTTTATTCAAAACGTATGCGTCTCCGGGACTTTTGAATAATAACCTTTCAATCCCCACTGCTTCCTACGGATTGGTATACATGAGCCTTCAATTTCAATCTATTTCATTTTTACGCTCATGACTATCCAAATGATGGGCAACATGCATGGATAAAATATATACATCACAGTTAACCCCGCAGAGCCCCGGAAGGACCGTCCATATGTAGCTCAGTCTTAGACTCTTGGCAGGGTAGTACCCAATCCGCCCCATTCAAATTCCTCTTTATTTATTTTTCCAAAATAAAATACATTTTTAAGGATTTTTGTGAAAAAAATAAATAAATATTCATTACTAATTTGGATTTTACCCAATAATGCCCTGACGATTGGAAATTACTAAGTTGAGCTTTTGTAGGTGTGAAATTATTTACACAGCGGCCCCACAGCGGGCCTGTTTGATTTTCCGGATCAACTGTAATTATCATGTAAATGGGTAATAATTATTTAATTACGTAATTACCTCAGTGTTGAAATAAGGTATCTTTCACCCAGTCTACCACTAGAGCTATGGATCAGGGTGTAATTTGCATGGGATTCTAATACATACCAAATACACACACTCAAATTTAAATAACTTGTATTTTGAATGTATTGGATGCCAAAGTGAATTGAGTGCCCTTTTGTTTTCAATTGGAATGCATTTGAATCTAAAAATAACATGGTGTTGAAATTCTATAATATATTTATAAGAATTTAAATTTTATTACTAAATCAATATTAATATCGTTACTTAGGGCCTATTTGTTAACGCTGAATTTTTGCACTTAACTAGGAATTGTGAAAATGTTCCGTATTTAGTGGTGTTTGTTAATGCGTAATTACCGCGGAAGAAGGAAAGTGATAAGTGGTTTTTCACTAAATTCTTTCCATGACGGGAATCTAGCTTAATGGTGAATGCGGAATGCGCTCATTGAATTTTTCATGAAATAAAAAATTTTGCTTCGAAAATTACCCATTTTCTTGTTACTACGGCAATTTTTTCTCTTTATACTGTCTGAGCAATATAAAATTAACTTTTAACCTATGAAACTTCTTTATGCCCCACCATGATGTATGTGTTTCATCCATTTTTAAATATCATTTTAGGGCTTAATACCAAAAATGAGAGGAATATAAATCTCAGGTGGACCATACCACAAGAAAACAATAGTGATTGGATATCCACCATTAAAATTCTCCTAAGGCCCAACGTACTGTTTATTTGACATCCAATCTGTTGATTAGGTCATATAGACTTAGATGAATAGAAAAAACAAAGATCAGCTTGATCCAAAACTTTTATGGGCCCCAAAAAGTTTTCAATGGTCGACGTTCATTCAATACCGTTTTCCTATAATGTGGTCCACTTGAGATTGAGGTATATCTCATTTTTTGTCTCATACTATAAAATGATCTAGAAACATAGATGGATGACATGAATGAAACACATGCATCATGGTGGGGCCCACATAGCACGGACCAACAGCCATTGGCCTGTGGCAGGGGAGTAGCCAATCTATTTCCACGCACGCAGATTAGATACTGACAAGTTGAGTAACGAGACTCACTAATAAAGTTAAGTCACCAAGTTATGTGGGCCCCATCATGATGTATATTTTGTATCCACGCCGTTCATCCATTTGGAAATATAATTTTAGGTAAATATCCAAAGAATGAGTCAAATCCAAAGCTCTAGTGGACCTCACCACAGAAAACAGTGGGAAGAGTGATGCCCACCATTAAAAACTTAAATAGGCTACATAAGTTTTTGATCAAGCTGATATTTGTTTTTTCCCTTCTTTCATGTCTTTGTTAACTTGTGAATAGGTTGGATTTCAAATAAAAATCACTGTGAGCCTTAGGAAGGTTTCAATGGTAGGCATCAATCTCGCCACTGTTTTTTGTAGTGGGGTCAACTACATATTTGGAATAGGTTGGATTTCATGTCTTTGTTAACTTGTGAATAGGTTGGATTTCAAATAAAAATCACTGTGAGCCTTAGGAAGGTTTCAATGGTAGGCATCAATCTCGCCACTATTTTTTGTAGTGGGGTCAACTACATATTTGGATCTGCCTCATTCTTTAACTCATGCTCTAAAATTAAATCTCCAAATAGATGGACGGGCCCACATGCATCATAGTGGGCCCATAGAACTTGATGACGTGACTTCGGTAGCGAATCTTGCTATTCAACCTGTCAGTAGCTAATCCGCGTCCAAGTAGGATGCTGATTGGTTAGTGTACGACACACTAGCTATATAGATGTTGTATTAACATAAGCAAGTTTTGCAGGTCCCACCATGAGGTATATGTTATATCCAAACCATCCATCCATTTGGCGAGCTCGTTAAAGCTTGAGATGAAAAATAAGCTACAAAAAGCAGCGGAGGACTGAACATCTACCACTGAAACCTTTTTTGAGGTCATAGAAGTTTTGGATCAATATGAATTCTTTTTCCTCTTCATACAGGTATTTGTAACCTTATGAACATATTGGATGGAAAATAAACTTATACAGGCTACGAAAGTTTTGGATCAATATGTTTTCAATTCATACAATTGGGAATGACCTTATAAACGGTTGGGATAGCATATAAATATAAGGTAAGCCTTATTTGAAGGTTTTTTTGCTACTAGTGTTCAATCTTATACAACGCATAGTGACAATCTTCCCATTAAGAGGAATTGAGTGCCTTATGATGATATTTTAGTTTTTTATTAAGTATTTTAGTTTATTTGAATTAAATATAATGATTTTATTTTTATTTAATAAAAAATAATTTCTTTATAATGTAAAATATTTCCAAAGAAGAGATAGGGACACATGTGTCAAATTAACATGTTTCAGACATTTAAGATACTTGTTAACAAACAGTTTGTTTCAAATTCAATACTTAATTTTTAGACTTCAGTTGTAATTATCAAATAAGTTTTTTTACTTCAAATTTCAAATTTCAAATTCAGTCTTTAGATTTCAGATTTAACAAATGGGGCCTTAGTATATACAAGTAATATTTGACAAAATAATTGTAATAAGTCTATTGAAATACATACTTTGATAAAAGAAAAAGTGACAAAATTTCAAGTCTTGGGTGGGCTACAAGCAAAAGATTACAAACGGAGTTGCTACATATTTTAACTCTTGATTACATGGCCAATGTTTTAACTGCTTTTTAACTCTTGATTCCATTGATGTAATTTTACTAATGTAATTGATAATTTCATTTTCTTTTTTTTTTTAATCATTAGCACGATATATGTAAAATAAATTAGTAGCTCAGTGAGGCCTTTACCCCACGGTCGATTATCCTCCCTTCAAAAAAGAGTTAAAAAACAAGGATTTCAAAAAACAACAAAACTCTTTAACAGTAAGTATTATGTGCTCTGGTAAAGTTCTATGAGCCCCACCATTATGTAATTTAGTTGATGCAATTGATAATTTGATTTTATTTCCTTCGTTTCTTTTTCTTCATCCTTTTTTTTAATCATTAGCATAGCATACGTATGGTAAATTAGTGGCTTAGCAGGACCTTTATTCTACATGCCATTGTCTGCCTTCAAGAAAGAAAGGTTTCAAAGTACAACAAAAGTACATGACCGTAGATATTGAGTGCTACTGGAGAAGCTCTGTGAACCCCACTATAACGCATGTGTTTTACTCTAGCTGTGCATTCATTTTACCGACTCATTTTAGTGCATCAATGGAATCTCGGGTGGACCACACTATAGAGAACATTGGTGATTTAACCCACACCATTAAAAACTTTTTAGGGCTACCAACATTTTTGCAACTACATGGATGACAAATAAACACTAATGCGGGTCATAAGAAGTTTTTAATGGGCGGTGTTTAATAACTAAGTTTCTTGGGGTGTGGTTTATCTGATATTTGGATCGTATGAGCACCCTATGAAATGAGCCACAGTTAAAAGTATATACATTGTGGTCGGGCCACCTAGGGCCTATTTGGATTCGCATTTAGGGTGTATTGTATTGTATGTGGGTATTGTTCATGTATATGTTTGATGATTTCTAGATTACATCCATCAAAAACATGCCACTAACCAATGTTTAGATATAAGGTATTGTCCCAGTATGTATATAGTTTCTTATACAAATTTATGTTTCGAAACGACGTATAAGTGTCACACATTGTATATACATATAAATATTGGTAGTCTATGTAGTAGTTTCGCATTTTGTAAACTCTCATACATTATATCCCACGCGAGCCCAATATTATTGTTGTGATTAATCCTAGCCGTCCATCACGTTCTGATTGAATAATGATGATCGTTCATCTATTGTCCCCAACTTGAATTGACGTGTTTAACTGAATTATGAACTGATAAAACCGATGAACCGATTGGATATAAGACAAACATCACAGTGGGACCCACAGAGCACATCAAATATGCAGTCCCAAGTCACAGGAAAATCATGTCATGTGGGTTTCGTGCAAAGTAGTGTTATTGGTGGGACCCATCTGATGACTAGTCTCGATCTCTTACACGTGTCAAAGCATCTCTCCTTACACAGATGATGCCAATCATCATATAGCATATGAAGTTTTACTCATCCCCATTTCCTCCAGCTGTGCTCTATCCTACTCTCCCAAAACCAGCAAAGAATCATGGAATAGCTGCAGCTTCTTCCACCATCAAAACAAATGATCGACTAGAGATCGCCGATCTAACGGTGGGGAACCGAAGATTGAAATCCGAGAAGGAGCAAATATACAAAGAGAAAAAGAAATCTACAATCCAGAGTTTCCAAACCGGAGAAAAACAACGCCAATCTCTAGCAAGAAATCGCCCATTCTCCTCATGAACTAACAGTGGGGTGTACTATCAAGATAACAAAAAAAAAGAAGAAAAAAGACCATCTGAAGTGTTTTGAAAGTCCCTCCCACGTGAATACAAGGCATTGAAGAGAGGGAACGAATTGGCTACTCCCCCTGACACCAACCCGGGGCCAGTGGTTGGTGCTCTGTGGGCCCCACCATGATGTACGTATTTCATCCATTACGTTCATCCATTTTTACAGATCAATTTAGGGCTTGATACAAAAAATTATAGGGATATAAGTCTTAGGTGGGCCACACCACAGGACAAAAATAATGAATGGATATTCACAATTAAAATCCTCCTAAGGCCCACTGTACTGTTTATTTATTTGATATACAATCTATTGATTTGGTCATAAAGACCCAGATGAAGGGAAAAAATAACTATTAGCTTGATCCAAAACTTTTATGGCCCCCAAAACATTTTTAATGGTCAAAATTCATTCAACACTATTTCCTGTAATGTAGTCCACTTGAGATTGAGATATACTTCATTTTTTTTTTATCATGCCATAAAATGATATATAAAAATAGATGGACGGCATGGATAACACAAATACATCATGGTGGGGGCCACAGAGCACCGACCACCAGCCAATGGCTGGTGTCAGGGGGAGTAGCCAATCCGTTCCCTTGAAGAGACTCTAGAGATGGCAACGCAGCTATCTAATAATACATTACAATTGATGCAACATTTTGGGCACACACTGTATTCATGCGCTTGATATTCTCCGGTTGCCTACTCCGAACTAAACACCATACATGTCACATCACACACTTTAATACTATATATATATATATAGGAAAAGGTACTATGCTCGTGAGGTCGAGCCATGTGGGCCCCACCGTGATGTGTGTCGACTATCAACATCGTGCATTTGATGGCTCCCTTTTAAATAATGGGATATCCCAAAAATCATCCATATACGGAACTCAGGTGGGCCATACCATCTAAAATCATGTGAAAAACCATTAAAACATATAAAATCACTTGGTGGGGTCCACCTGAGTTTTGAATGCTACTAAAACTTGGTCTGAACCCTCATACAAGTGGGACACACATAATGGATGGGCTGGATTTTCAAAACACATCTTTTGTGGGCCCCAAAAATGATTATGAATGTTTTAATGGTGCACGGCTCTTTCTTCACTTCTGTATATGGTGTGGCCCACATAAGTCACAGATTGACTTGATTTTTGAGACATAGGCCTATGATAGAATGGTGCATCTGACTAATAGGGTAGATATTCGAAACGCATCACGGTGGGGCTCATACAGCTCGACCTCATGGGATGGACCCGTGAACTCGTGCGCATAGTACCTGTGTCCTTCTATAATATATATATATATATATATATATATATATATATATATATATATATATATATATATATATATATATATATATATATAATATGCACTTGCAAATGCGAATCCAAACGTGCTGTTGAAGCACTACTTTTTCAGTACCGACGTCCAAGCCCTGTGTCCTTCTAAGTACTTTCGAATCGATGCTGCCAAAAGACTCATGAGTCCAACTGCACGCAATTGCACTAAAATGGCCGTTGTCAATAGTGAAGTCAGTACTTTTAACAGTCAAATTCGATGGCGTATTGTAATGGTGTTTGCTACGCCACGTATGCCATCAATCTCGACAAGTTAGATGGTGGGTGTTGGACGCGGATTGCATCCTACCTCACCTGTCTCTAGCTGGGAACGGACAGAAGTTCTGAGCGGCCGCCGTGATCTATGGTTCTTCTCCACACCGTCCATCCTTTTATTTTTCCTTGTCATTTTATGGTATAAGCCAAAAAAAATGAGGCAGATCTAAGCCTAAAGTGAACCACACAATTGGAAGCAACGGTGATAATGATTATCACCGTTGAAACTTTTCTAGGTCCCACCCTAATTTTTATTTTTCATGCAAACTATTAATAAAATTACATATACGAATGAAGAAAAAACACAAATATCAGCTTCCCTCAATAATTTTTCAACCGTATGAATTTAATCCCCATTTTGTAGTCTGCTTGAGCCTTGGATCTGCCTCATTACTGGGCTTATTTCTTGAAATGACAGAAAAAAAAATTGAATGGACGGCATACATCACGGTGGCCACTCAAATCTCCTGCCCGTTCCAAGCTGAGACGGGCCGGGGTAGGACGCATTTCGCGTTCGTGCGAGTTGGACAGCTTCTTTAAAATAAAATTAAAAAAAAAAAAAAAAACCAGCAGCGCAGGGGAGAAAGTGTTGTGGGCCATTCTACTTGACAGGTGGCAACCGTGAGATGGATCCAGACCGTTAATATTGTACATCCTATATGCTGATAGCTGATTACTGAAAATAAAGCTGACACCAGTATCGTAGCCGTACAATGAGTGCGCCCCAGTTGGACGGTAGAAATGAAACCGTTTCGCATTCGAGATACCACCAAAAAAAGACACTAGCTAGATGAGGGTATTCAACGATGCATAGTGGATGGTATTATGGTAGGGATGCAATACATCATTGCCAGGTGTCATGTGTTATCTCACCGACGCAGCAAGGTGGGATCCGAAGCGGTCTCTTGGCCCATAAGTCCATAACGAGAGTTCAGACAGCATTTATTGAGGTAACAGGACCGCTGATCAGCAAGATTACCATTGGGACCACAACAACGCGGAAATCCAAACCGTGCATCTGACGATCCACTCTCTGGATGAGGGTTGTTCCAAAAATCCCCTCATTGGAAGGCCCTATGCTAAAATTTTGGCTTTTTCCCACATCGATGGCGAATGTGAGGAGTGTACTTTGTCGTAAGAGGCTATTTTTAGGCCATCATCTTGAAGAATTGAGATCTTCCAATATCAAAGGTTATGATGACGCATCTCCAATTCATAATAGAGAAAATCAGATCAGCGGTTTGGATCAACCTAGCCACGGTAGAGATTTACTGTTCAGCTCAAATATCAGGACCGCATTGGTCAGATAGGGCTGCCAAAGAGCCGAGCCAGGGGTTAGATTTCAACGGTTTGGCCTTGCTTTTGGTGCGACCCCGCATCACCCAACACGGTCTCGCCCTGACCGTGGGGCCCACTCTGATGTAATTGTAGTTTATCCACACTATCCATCCGTTTTTACAGCTCATCCTATGGCATGATCCCAAAAATGAACCAGATGCATATCTCAGGTGGACCACACTGCAGGAAACAGTGAATTGAACACCCTCCATTAAAAATTTCCTGAGCCCACCGTAACGTTTATTTGTCAGCCTAACCTGTTGATAAGCTCTCACAGACCTTGATGAAGGGAGAAAACAAATATCAGCCGGATTGAAAACTTTTGTGATCCACAAGAAGCTATTTCTAATAGAAGCTTTTAATGGTCAATCACCACTGTTTCTTATAATATGGTCTACTTAGAAATTGGATCTGGTTCATTTTTGCGATCATGCCCTAATATGTGCTGGTCGAAGGAAGGCACAACGTATGTATACTACCAATACATCAATATGTGCTCGTAAGTTTGATAGAAAAGTTTTAAAAGATCATTCACCGTTGTTTCTTATAGTATAATCCATTTATGATTTGGATCTGTTTCATTTTTCAGGCTTCTCCAATAAAATGAGCAGCCAGAACATATGGATGACGTGGTACACTTCATTACATGAATGTGGGCTCCACAATTAGGGCCGCACTATTTTGGGTGAGGCCAGGGCTGTGCCTATCCGCTACCATCCGAAAGGCCCTTTTTTTTTTTTACCAGCCGACCATAGTATTGACCTCTCCTGTGCTTGAGATCTGGGTACTGACCGGCACTATAGGCCCACTCTAATCTGTGTTTTATCTACTTTGTTCATCAGGTCTACAGCTCAAGTGGACTACACTATAAGAAACAATAGAGATTAAATGCCCAACATTAAGAACTTCTGACGGCTTATTGTAATGTTTATTTTCCATCCAACCATGGACGCTGGGATACGTACAGAAGCAGATTGTGCTCACACGGCACTTTGGGTTAATGTTTGAATGTGATTAGAAATTATTATATTTGACTGGAGTTGTCACTAGCCAATTAATCTGATTCTACAATTGAATAGACTTTTTAGAAATGTTAGGATAGAGAATTCGAGATTTCCTTATCATAAAATGACTCATATATATTTATGACAAAAGATTTGTTGAGAAGCGTGGAAGTGTGAGCCCTCAAGATCTGACGGTTTATACGATATGGAACTCTCACAAAGCAGAAGATTAACACTCCAATGACCCGCTTATTTACTACTGGAGTAGATGGATATATTCACACCTCTGATCCTATGGTATAGATGGTCCCGGATCACGATCTATGAATTACATTGTCCCAGTGATAAGCCAAAAAGGATATATTAGCACACTATATCTCTCTGTATACTCTCGGTATTTCTTATGATTGATACTTTTTTACGAGAGAAAAACTCATGGGATGAGATCAGATTATCTGGTCTTCTGCCTATCTTTTATCCAAAATCAAATTTAATTTTTAATTTGAAATCTCAACAAAAGATGCTGAAAGAAGTCTAAACTTATGGAACCCACTCATTAGTGATTGCTCACCAGTGCGCCCCATTGGCCTACGTCCAACAAGATTCCGAGTAAGAAAGTATGGTTACAAAGAATGAATAGGTTAGGCACCTACTCTACTTGTACAAATGTACAATCTTTACTTTGTAAGATCTCACAAGCTATTGAAAATTAAGGTTAGTTCTTACACATTAATGATGTAAACTATGTGTGATGCTTTGTTAAATGCAGTGTTTATGACAAGCTCTAATCTACGTCACATAGATCGTCTCGATCTCCCACTACCAAAGCAACAACCAACTAGTCTAAATTTCTGACGGACAACATCTGATTAACTCATCCACAGACCATATATACATTTAACTTGATCAAATGTTGAGTGCTATGCATGCAATATAGTTATGTGTAAAAATGCACATATGGTATGGGGTTGAATGCAGAGTTGATGACAAGCCATGGTTTTGGCTAGATAAATTTGCCTCGACTCTTGTACTTGACAAAGCGATAACTAATTGATTAGAGTTTCTGATGGACAAAATCCGATTATATCATATGGTATGGGGTTGAATGCAGAGTTGATGACAAGCAATGGTTTTGGCTAGATAAATTTGCCTCGACTCTTGTACTTGACAAAGCGATAACTAATTGATTAGAGTTTCTGATGGACAAAATCCGATTATATGTATAAGCCATAGAGTACATGTTCGTGATCGACTAGTTATATGATGCTATGTAATGCAATACTATACATAGGATAAGGAGTGAGGTTCAAAAGGGAATATACGTTGCAATGTAAACATGAGCGGAGTTGATTAAAAGTTAGATAGTGGTGTTGCAAAGATTAGATTGAATGGCTTGAATTAAGACTTTGGTTACTCAAGTAGCTACAATTTTGGGCTAAATTAGGCTGACATAGGTTGAACTCTCTCCTATGACTCTCTTCCTCTCCTTGGTGGAGGGATTGAATGACTAAGGGGTATGCGAGGCTTATGAGTTTTGGTGAGTGAAGATGTGTGTTGAAATGAGAAGGAGAATGGGTTATTTATTGTACCTAAGCCTAGTTTTCTGCTAATCCTTAGCAAGTGCATGGCCAAAAAGGGTTTGGATGACCTGAATTTGAAATTGTTACATGGCACGATCTCAATAATTAGATTGAAAAATATGAGTTTTAATTTTGGCTAAGAAAATGAGCACTGAGGTCAATTCTCGTTATCACGCGTTTAGGCATTGCAAAATGCAAAACACCACATTTTTTGCACCTCTGCCCCCAACAGGGAAAGTGCCACATGGAGTCCCCTGCTTTAGTAGGTGGGCTCCCTTGTACGTGTGGAGGCTCCACCTCTATTGGTGACGCAACCTTAATGCTTCGGATATTTAAATGGGCCGCGCGTATGTAGGCTCGAATATAGGTTGGTTTGGACTTGGTTTGACTAAGTGAGTTAATAGGATGGGTTGACTTAGCTGAGGTGAGCTTGATAACATGACGAGGTACAGTTTAGCAATGTTTTAGTAAGATTTTAGAGCTAGGGTTTTAGATTAAGATTAGGTGGAGTTAGATCTGGTCCAACTTAATTAGCTTGTCAGCTTGGGTTAGAGCATCTATACCAACCCGTTGAGTAAGTCATACATGATGAATGGAAAACATATTTTTTTATGGTGTGGCTTACTTAAGGTTTGGTTGCCTAAAATTCTGGTTCATGCCCTAATATGAGGGGATGGATAACGGCATAGATAAAACATGTACATGATGGTGGGGGATACGGTACTGTACGAGCCTCTTCCTAGAAGAGTCACAGCCGAATTAGAATCCGGCTTTTCAACGGCAAACCACTAGCTTGACAGGTGGGTGCCTACCCCCGCTAATATCCTCTGACGTGGGAATCGATTTTAAAGCGCATGAAATCCTAGCCGGCCATGAAGTGGTTCTTTTTCTTATTTTGTTTTGATCCCAGAAATCAGGTTGACTCAACCGTCCCTCACCTAATTTCAAAATTTACAAAAGCCTTAACTCTCTGGTTGTGGCCTACTTGTGTTTTAAAATTCCCATAATTTTTTATTTTTTTTTTCCGAATCATTTCATCCTGATGAGGCACATCAGACGAATGGACTGGATGGCATGTAAGCACAATGGTGGGCCCTAGATAAATCTAATGGTGGACGTCTCATACCAGCTGTTTCCTATGGCGTGGCCTACTCGAGTTTTCAATCATCATGATACGTGATGAACGGAGTGGATCTTATTAAAGATCCACCCACGTGGCACTCAGTTAGCGTTACCTAACGTCAGGTACACACGTGAAGTACGCTAGCGCAATTCTTTTCAACGGTTGATGAAGCCTTTGGCTTTTGGAATACACGAATTGCAACTCCCGTGTAGTACCGAATCTTTTTAATGCTCCACACGTGGAACGAAGCAAGCCGGGTGTGGTATGAGTCGTATGACCCGAATTGCGTAGCGTACAACACAGCTCTAAGGTCGGTATTCGGTTGACGTGGCGCAGTTCTGCAGGCCCTACAATGATGTATGTGTTATATCCACACCGTCCATCCATTTTTTTCCAGATTAATTTAATGCATGCACCCTGAAACGAGGCAGATCCATAATTCAAGTGGACCACACCTCAGAAAGAAGTGTAGACAATGACGCACACCGTTAAAACATTTCTAGGCCCCACCATGATGTTTATTTGCCATCAAACATGCTCATAAGGTCACACAAACCTAGACGATGGGAAGACAAAAATATCATCTTCATCCAGAACTTATGTGCCCCCTAATAAGATTTTAATGTAACCGTTCAACCCCCAATGTTTCCTCTGTTATAGTCCACTTGAGCTTTGAATCTAACTCATTTTTTGTCTAATGCCCTATAATGATCTGAAAAGATGGATGGACGGTGTGGATATATCACACGCATCATGGTGGGGTCCACAGAGCTTTGCTACGTCGACCCGGTGCTGTGTTCTCCCAGACCCAATCCAAGTCCGGTGTCGATACCGTTGGAACAGCCACTTGCCCCACTTGCGACCCCGACGAGGTTGGTCCGACGGCTGTATATCCGTCCTTTTCGGAAGCTGATTGCGTAGACAGTGGCTCACTACGCTTCCAGCGTACTGACTAAACTCTGTGAGGTCTACAATGATTTATATATTTTATCTTCTCTGTCCATCCATGTTATCAGGTAAATTTAGGACTTAATCCAAAAAATGAATGTATATAATTTTCAAATAGGCCACACTACAGGAAAAAGTTGAATTCTACCTATACCGTTGAAAATTTTTTAAGGTCCACCGGAGTTTTGTATCAAGTTTATATTTGTATTTTCTCTTCATTCATGTCTTATAAATCTCATGCACAGGTTGAGAGACAAATAAACACCACTGTAGGATGTAGAAATGTTTCAATGGCGAAAATTATTATCCAACTTAGATATTTCTATATGCTTTAATTTTGGGCTATGCTTTAATTTTGAGCTCAACCTTTAAATTGGATTTAAAAACGGATGGATTTCTTAGATAGACCGTATACATTCAAGCTGGCCCAACTCGGTACGCAGCGTGTTTTTATCTTTTTCGATGAATTGTAGGGCTGTTTTCGTCATTTCACGTTTACACAGATATTTACTTGTTAGGCGATCTGAACCGTCCAGTGCCGCCACCAATGAAGCTGCTAAGATCTTACGGATGCATGGCAAAGATGGTACGGTAGAGCGTGAAGAACCGGAATAATGTCATAACCATCTCTATAATCCACTCAAGGTAGTGTAATGCCCGAATCTAGTCCGTCCAAATACCCCTCATTGATAGATCTCATCTAAAAATTCACACCTTTTGGGAAATTCGTTCTATCTAATCGGGGGTTATCAAAGCAACGGTCGAAACATAAAATTATGAGATGTTATTGACACATAAGTCTGATCAGTCTTATTTTTTTAACATAAGCCATCACTGCGGGTTCCTGTCAGATGGATGGATGGATGGACCCGATTGATAGTAAACCCCTTCACGTTTTCCGTGGAGGGATGACTCGACGATATTCCAGAGGTTGCTGCTCCACCTTACCATATCCCTGCCCCTCGCGAAATTGACCACTGTAGAACCCACCTTTTACCCAGCGTCTTTTCAACGGCGCTCCCGAACTTTACTTTTTGAAAGTAAACCATTCTGTATAGACGCACTATTACCGGACGAAAATACTCTTACATTCACGACTATAGCTACGGATTATAAGGTGAATGCAAGCGTATACTTATTTATAAATAGTATGTCCGTACAGAATGATTTACATTGGGAAAATAAAGTTTGGGAGTGCTTTGAGAAGACGCCGGGTAAAAGGTGGCATCTACAGTAGTCAATTTCTCCTGCCCATACGAGATCTGGGACGCGGATTTTTCCTGCGCAAGGGTACTTGGTAGGGCCCACCGCCATGTTTGTTGGACGTTTACCCGTTCATCCGTTTGGCGAGCTCATTTTAGCACAAGTGATAAAATTTTAGATGGATCCAAAATTCAAATGAACCACACGAGAGGAAAATTTGGAAAAAGAACTACCTACCATTGAAACCTTCCTGGGATCCGCTTGATGTTTTATGCCATCCAAACCGTTTATAAAGTCTTTAACACTGGGATGAAGTGAAAATGCTAAAAATTTAGTCCGAAGAAAAGCTTGATGGCCATAAGAATGTGTCAACGGTTCTAACTGAATATCCACTGATTCCTCTCGTGTGATCCACTTGAGTTTTGGATACACCTCATTTTTGGCCATATATCATAAAATGACCTCGCCAAACGGATGAACGGGATAGATGTCCGACAAACATTGCGATGGGCCCCACCCAGAATCCTTGCGCTGGAACTTCCTGCGAAAGGCTTTCGCAGGAAATCCGCGTGGTGGTGCATAGTTTCTTCCGCTAACGTGTCGGATAATCAATGAAATGCGGCCACGTGGCGATGCGGCACGGATCGCAAAGTGTTCGCGACATGTAATTCATGCGGGCCCCGACTAGGGCATCTGGAGGAGGGAAATAAAGCTTAAATAGGAGTCCTGGGAGAGAAAGAGGAGAGAGAGATAGAGAGAGCAGAGGCGCGACGAGACGGCGGAGGAAAGTGAGGAATCTACCTGGGGTTTCTTTTCCTCCTTCAGGTGCGCTCTCTCTCTCTCTCTCGATTTTTATCTGTAGAGATTGCTTTATTCCGCTATTCGTAATTCTGTAATTTTCTGCTGTTTTCCTTGACATTGTGCCGTTGGATTCGACCTGTGTGGAGATCCGTGCATTTTAGTGGCATTCCATTCGTAAGATGCGTTCGTAGCTAGATCCAGGGATTTTGGATCCTGTTCTCGATCTGGATATTTTCCGGCTAATTGGATTTTCCGCTTTCTTCTAGCTCCGATTAGAGTATTCGTTCCTTGTAGATGCATTTGCAGAGGAAGGGATCCTTTAATGGAGCTCGTAGAATTCTTTTGGGTTGGATTCCGGGTTTTCTACATATGTTGTTGTTTTACAGGTGTTGTTTTACAGGTATTATCTAGCTTCGGTTTGAGTATTTCTGAGGATTTATGTTTCTTTTGTACGGATGTTTTGTATTTGCGTTCTCTCTTTCTCGGAATCTGCGTCTTGAAATCTTCTAGGAATCTGCGTCTTGGTTTGGGATTCCTTCGATCTCGTTGAAGCCTTTTTTCTTTCACGTTTCTCTTCTTCTTTTCCGAAGATCTTGGTAGAGGGCGTTCGGTCTTTCCGGTTATTTTGGAAAAAAAGCAGATATTTGGAATAGCATTCTGCAATTTTTGCAGAAATAGATGGCTTTCTGCTAATTTTCCTTGGTCAGATCTACCACCTGCGAGATTTTTTGCATGATCCTCTCCCACTTCATCCTACAAAAAAGACCAAATTACCCTTATGTAAATGAATGAAGCCTGAAGTTTTATGGCCGTTTTTGTCTTTTTCCACGCACATGCGCACGATAAGGTATTCTGCAACCACAAGCAAAAGCAGCCGTCGTGGTCTACTTTCTTCTTTTCCATAGAAAAATCGAGTTCTTAGGACTCCCCCGCTTTTAAATGGAGCTGATATTTACACCCTACCCTTTTATGAGTTACCCACCTTTTCTACTTCCTGTATAAGAATAATGTGATATGCGTGAAGCAGAAAAAAAACAGGGTGATTTTACACGAGCATAGGGTGTACTGTGTATACTCATAAATAACCGGAGTTGTGCGTGAGATCTGAACCGCTCATCAGGCAACGAACACATGGAGTCGCATTCACGGATCGGATCTGGTGGTCAGTTGATTTACTTGGCAGTTTCCGTATCTTAAAAAATTAGATGATCATCAAGTGGGTCACATGCCTACAAAATCAATGAACGGTTAAGATCCACACGCGAGTACGCATTAGTGGCCTCTGTCTTACCCACCTGGCCATTCGCTCCATGTGTGGTCAACTTCACTGTTTTTAAGTGGACTGCGTCCTGCTCCTCGGTTGAGGCTGGGGGACGCGGATTTCTAAAGCCTTTCCCGTGAAGTTCCTGCGCTGGGATGCTAGGTGGGGCCCACCGTAATGTTTGTTAGAAATACACACCGTTCATCCGTTTTTCCCTATCATTTTGGAACATGAGACCAAACATCAAGTGGATCCAAAACTAAAGGCGGCCATACCAGAGGGAAAGCTGGGAAAAGAGTTTCCTACCGTTGATACCTTCCGGGGATCTACCTTGACGTTTATATACCATCCAAACCATTTATAAAGTCATTTCTACTGCGATGAAGCGAAAGGATCAAAAAATTAGCCTGATGGGAAACTTTGTGGCCACACGAATGTTTCAAATGAATCCCCACTGTTTCCTCTCGTGCGGCTCACTTGAGTTTTCGGTCCACTTGATTTTTTGTCTCATGTCCTTAAATGATCTGGAAAACGGATGTGCGGTGTGGATTTCTCACAAACATCACAGTTTTCGGTCTCATGACCCCAATTTCCACGGTATGGTTCATTTGAGCCTTGGATCTGCCTCATTACCCTTTAGACGAGAGGGCAACATGGGCGGACGGCGTGGATATACCGTACATCGCGGTGGGCCCCACAGAGCCCTGCCTCTGCTGAATCCATTGGCAAGACGCAATCCGCTTCCGTCGGCACTCTTCGCAAAGCCGTACACGGCGTCGTCAAGTTTTCGGAACATATCAGCCCGGGCTTCTTTCGAGCTACCTACTTCGTATCCCGAATCTCCGAAAGATCGCATCCTCGCGCATTTGAGCATCCTGATTGCGATGTGAATTTCGTCATCGAAATACTTCCATGCTTGGACAGAGTGTGATGTATGATACGCAGGCGGTTAGATATTACAGACAATTTGCGCAATTAATTAAAACGAACTGTCCAAATTATGGGCATTAGTTTAGATGGATAACCAACAAAATATTACTATCATATAGTTGTCTAACTATTAGATTGCTGAACATTTTTCATTGGCTTTAAATGAAAAATACCCAATGGTTGGGAATCATCTGTTTTTTTTAATTATTGCGAACACCTCCCTTCGTTCCCTTTCCTAATACCCAATGGTTGGGAATCATCTGTTTTTTTTTTTTCTTCACAAAATATGCATATCAACATACGAGGACAGAGTATCAAATAATTCCCCTTCGTTCCCTTTCCTAATAAAATAGGTAAACGCCTGCCTCTGTTTTTTTAATTATTGCGAACACCTCCCTTCCCTGTATTCGTACCTCCCCTGTTTTTTTACAGGGTCGCTGTAGATTCCTCCAGTCTATTGATCGTTTGACCCTCTCATCACACAGGCATCTAGCTGTTTTAACTTTTACCCCTACACATAGACAGCTAGCTGAAGACATGTGGGCCCACCTTAGTGCATCGATCATCCAATACATTCAGCGCGGTCACACAATGGAACTGTGACACCCAAAAAATCAGGCTGATCCAGCTATCAAGTGGCCTACCCCTTGAAGTTTGAGGTTTAAAACCATTGTTTTATAGAGTGTGGTCTACTAGATGATTGGATCGGCCTATTTTTGGGCCTCAAATATATATGTAGCGACCCTGCTGAGCCAATTGGATTACCATTTATGCACGCTGGTGAGCCCTACATTGCAAAAATGAACTCAGACGAGGGATTTTTGTAATTTGGTAAATATCCTCTAGCCTCTAACAGGGGATTTTTAAGGGGTATCTCTAATAATCTAAAATAGGGGAGAGCTTTTTTACATTCCATGTTAACAGAGGAGAGAGGTGTTTACAATTAACCCTGAACATACACACACACAGATCCCCTTTGGTTGTGATTCTCTTCAGATTGTTGTTGGTGATCATGCTGATCAACCAGAGCAATTTGATCTGCTAATCAAGTAGTCAAACTTATATTAAAAAAAGCGAAATTTTACAAAATTCTACCATTTTTTATTACAAAGCCCACAACCATATGGTATTTACATTTTGGTACCTTTTACAAAACGCCATCTCACTAATTGCTATCTTTCATAATGAATTGATGCTTGTCTCGGGTGGTGGGCCCCACCATGATGTTTTGTGTAAAATCAATCCCTACAACCAGTTGTGTCACCCATGTTAAGGCAAGGCCCAAAAATCAGCTCCATCTATGATGTAAGCAAACCATATGATTGGAAACAGTCTACACCATTACAGGTATGTTTTTTTTTGGCCAAAACCCTAAATTTTCTGTGGAATCTAATGGCCAGAGTGGATTTCATATAATTATCACCACGGATCTTGTAAACAGCAAGGGTGGACAACTCTATCCCAAACGTTTCTTTTGTTGTGGTCCACTAAAATCATATTGTTTGGGGGGCCTACTGTGACGTGGATGTGAAATCTAATCCAATCATTAGTTGCATAATCCCAATGACCATTAGATGCCTGATCCCAATTCAAGTGAGCCATTCCGAAGAAAGCAGTTGGGAGATAAGATGTGTAAGCTTGATTTAGGCCTGGTCCTAATTATCAGCCGTCCGTATTCAGTCATACCAAGGTAAACAGTTTGGAGGGTGGTTATTGCCTTGTATGCTATTTCTGATCATGTGGTTCACTTGAATAAGATTTGGGTGATTTTGGGGCCTTTATACTAACATGAGGTGACTCAGTACTAGTGGGGTGGATTTTACATAAACATCACGGTGGGGCGTACCCAAGGGGTTGGCCACCCACCCAGCTAGCATTTAAAGAAATGTTATGGTAGATAGTTGAATGATAATTATATAACAAATTAAAGAAATGTTATGGAAGATAGTGGAATGATAAATATATAATTAATTAAAGAAATGTTATGGAAGATAGTGGAATGATAAATATATAATTAATTAAAGAAATGTTATGGAAGATAGTGGAATGATAATTATATAATTAACTAATGAGGTAGCTTCAGAACTGGTATTTAAATTCCATATTAATTCGGTTGTTTTTTTATTTTTGCTTTGTAAAATTCCATTAAAAAAAAAATGAAAGGACCAAAAAAAGGAGAGTCCGAAACAAATCCAACAGTAAAAAACTCAACATACACGGCTCAATAAGCCCCCTAGTTGATAAATGGCACACAAATCTTTCCCATAGTTCTAAAACTCAGTGGGTTGACTCAAAACTGGCTGAATCAACTTTACTCCCTAGACTTCCCATCGAGTTTCCCAGATGAGCATGACTAAGTTCGGTTCTGACAACACTTGCTGGCCAGTGTATCCTTTAAAAAAATGTTGGGGGATGGGGGAAGGATTCAAACTCACAACCTCGAGCAGTTGTATCAAACCACACTACCAAAGCACCAATATATATGCAACTGTTTACTTTGCCTATTTTAAGTACTTGTTATCTTTTTAAAATATTTGTTATTATCTTAAATATCATTTAATCAATTTATTAAATATTGAATCAAGTCAAATAAAGACTAGGTCTGCTCACCGGTTATAAGGTGGGCCTGTGTGGATAGAAGTAGGCTGATCCCCTCATCAGGTGGGTCACCCTTCTACCTAAGTGTAGCTTAACTCAACTGCTCACCATCCTCATCCAGCATTCACTTCTAACAAAGTGATCTCTAGATCGGACCAAGCTTACATATGGAGAGGGTCAGACATGACTTGCCTGTAACCTGGGCGTATAGGAATCCCTTGTAGCCTCCCAAGGCTCTGGCCCCTGCCTCCACGTTTTTTGTTATATCTTGTTCCTCCATCCATTTCACCAGCCAAGTTTAGGAAATTGGGCCAAACACGAAGATCCAAAACTCGAGTGGGCCATACCACTGAGATGGAAACACCCACTATTGTGAGCTTTCTTAGGCCCACGGTGATGTTTATATACCATCATACCCTCCATGAGGTTATTACCACATAAAACGCAACTGTCATCTTGCTCCAATACTTCCATGGCCATCAATATGGTTCCCATGCCAGGCAGGCATTCAATCTTTACCGTTTCTTATGTAGGCCATTTCGAGCTTAGGATCTCCCTTATCTTTGAGCTCGTGCCCTAAAATGATTCACTAAGATTGATGGGATATAATACTAACATCCAAACAACATGGCGTGGCCGACATAGCCTGGGGTCACGAGTGATTGCAGTTGACCCAGGTTTGTTTTTTTGGTTAGCTTGTAAGTACACCCACTGTCAGAGCACACTTTATTGTTAGCCACCCCCACTAGGGAATCTATGCCAAGACCTTAGTATTGAAACGAGGTATCTTTCACTCGGTCTACCACTTGAGCTATGTATCTGGATGTGGGCCTGGGATATCGATTGTCGCGCTGGATTTGAACTCACGGTTTCTTTTGGTAGAAGTAAAATCTCTCTCTTTCTTTCTACCAACTCAAATTTGCCTTTCTCGGATAACTATCTGAATATGATATTGTTTGGTTTCACGAGGTCACTCATCCTTCACTTTCGGTGGTTAGATCTCAGTTTCGCATCTCTGAATTTATTTTCTATTGCTATTTATCTTCACTACAATCGATATGGAAAGCAGTGGAAACAGTGGGATCACCATTGCAGCCTTAAAACGGGCAGAAAGTTTCTGAGGAACACGTGATCGTGTGTCCTTTTCTGAGCACTGGGAAACACTTGAATGCGATTTGGAGACGCAACTGAGGATGCCAAAATGCGGGGCGAGTGGATTGCCAGTGCACCCTGGTATAGAGATATCTGCGTCTGTTGTTGGAAGCGCGTGGGGCACACAGAGATGCCTGTGATAAATCCATTCCGTCCATCAGTTTTTCAAGACCACAGTAGGATAGGAGTCCAAAAATCAGGCAGATTCCAAACTCCATGTGGCCTACACCATACGAATTTTTGGGATTGAATGCCCACCATTGGAAACTTCATGGGGGCCATAGAAGATTCCAAACTCCTTTGATTCCTGCTGTTTCCTGTAGTGTGGTCCACTTGAGCATTAGATCTGCCTCATTTTTGGGCTCATGCCCTAAATTCAACCATCATAATGGATGGACCGTATGGATAAGCCACATACCGAGGACACTGTGAATCACTATTGCCCAGCATCGGCGGGGGACGCGGATTGCGTCCTACCCCCGCCCGGACGGTAATCCGTCCGGGCAGGGCTCTGTGGGGCCTACTGTGATTTATTCATCGTTTTCCTAAGATAATTTTAAGATATTTTCCAAAAACACGAGGCAGGTTTCAGGATTAAGTGAACCACAGAGTAGGGATTAAATGTCCACCATTACAAACTTCTTGGGAGCTGGAGAAGTTTCGGATCAAGCTGATATTTGTGTTTTCACTTCATCCACGTCCACATGACCTCGTGAATAGGTTGGATGGTAAAAACCATCACGGTGGCTCTTAGAAAGGATTCGACGGTTTTCACTGCAGCTTACTTTGGTGTGGTCCACTGGAGCTGTAGACCTGCCTCATTTTTAGCGTAAAACGTTAAAATGATCTGAGAAAAGCGATTAACGTTGTGGATAAAACACTTACATCACGGTGGGTCCCACAGAGTCCTGCCCGGACGGATTACCGTCCAAGCGGGGGTAGGACGCAATCCGCATCCGTTGGCGGGAGCGGATGGCCTGTGACATATCTCTGTGCCCGGGGCCCACAGAGATTTGTTCGTGACAAGGATTGCAGATTTTAAAAAAAAAAAAAAAAAAAAAACTCATGTGGGCCATACCACGTGAAATCGTGACAGAGGTTTTGTATCAAGAGGACGATATTTATTCCCACAGTTTAGCTGACCGCTAATAATTTTATGAACGGTTTGGATGGCAAATAAACATCACCTTCAGCTCCCAGGAAGGTTTCAACGGTGCATTTTCCTGTTGCCACTGTTTTGTTGGTGTAGGCCACCTGAGTTTTGGATCCGCCTTATTTTTAGAATACTGTCCTATTGTTGTCTATGTCTATCAAAATAGATGGACGGAGTTGATTCGTCACTATCATCTTTGTGGACGCCACACAGCCCCATGCATAGAGGGGTCTAGTAAACGGTGGGATAGAAAGGTCCACCATTGAAACCTTTATGGGCCTACAAGATGTTTATATGCAGCCATCTACCGTATACAAAACTTCTGGGTTCCCCAACAATGTTTCCATGGTGTGGTCGAATCCCACGGTTTCATGTGGTGTGGCCCACTTTAGTTATGGTTCTCCCACGTATTTTGGCTTAATCTTCGAAAGTGCACTATCGAAACAGAGGGGTTGAGTACACGCAAGACAAAACATCAAACATGACGGTGGCCCTACGGACCTGATTTACAAGCAAGTTGCGTCTGGTAAAACAGTCGTTCCACCATGACCGCAGCCATACATTGTGCTGTGTGACCAAACACCCTTGTGTTTGGTCCAGAGAGAAAGTAGCGACTGGAGACTCGTGAGAGAAAATAGCCGAGGATTTATTTTTATTTTTTCAAGGGTATATAAATTATGACTCACGCGTTTTATGTCTCGAATATCCTAGAGCAAAAAATTCCAAATTGCCGGCTTTATATAAAGTAGGTGGACCATGCACTTAGTTCTATGATACTCATGAAATCACATGCAAGCACAGAAAATCCCAAAGCACTCAGAAATTCCACACGTGGCATATATTAACTCAAATAGTAGTAGTAGAACGCATTGGAAACAGCGTAATTGGTCTATTGTCAGATTAATCAAATAATAACTGGTCGGCGCTTAATTTGAAGTGGGAATCATAATTTGGACGATTTAATTTGACTTATCATATGAGATGTATGCAATTTCTTGGTGTTTGCGTATGATCTATCACGCTCTACTAGTGTATATGTTCCCTAACATCTATTTTCACTATGGTGGGGACTCGGATTCAATGGATCTACTGAATCCGCGTCCTATAGATGGGCACGGATCCTCTGTTGGCCAAAAGCACGACTTTCCTGTTTTTTTTTTTTTTCGTTTGCTACAGTGATCGGTCCCAAAAGCACGACTTTCCTGCTTCTTCTTTTTTCGTTTGCTACAGTGATTGGTCCATCTCAATCACCGATGCGAGGTCCAGTTAGATTGCAACAATCACAATTTCGCTGCTTGACGCAAACAGAGTATCCGTATTCCCTTTTAAAACGGAGTGGTTGTTGAAACGAGGGCCACACAAGACAGCTGGCGCCAATGTTGACGCCTGCCTAAGCGGGGTGGGGCACTTCGACTGCCAATTGCAGCCCGTCGTGATGGCTCGTTAAATATTCTTTTTTTGACTTTTCTTCCCCACTATACCGGAACTGACTTATTCTCTCCGTTTCAGGCGCACCGGAATCTGAATCCAAACCTGTAACGATGGGCGCCGGCGGCAGGATGTCGATTCCCACTCCGGCAACGGCGAAACAGGGCGTCGTGCAGCGCGTCCCCAGCGCCAAACCCCCGTTCACCCTCAGCCAGATAAAGAAGGCGATTCCTCCGCACTGTTTCAAGCGTTCCGTCCTCCGCTCCTTCTCCTACGTCGTCTCCGACCTCACCATCTCCATTATCCTCTACCACTTGGCCACCACCTTCATCCCCCTCCTCCCTGTCCTTCTCCGCTACGTCGCATGGCCCACCTACTGGGCCATGCAAGGCTGCGTACTGACCGGCGTCTGGGTCATCGCCCACGAGTGCGGCCACCACGCCTTCAGCGACTACTCGTGGCTCGATGACACTGTCGGCCTCATCCTCCACTCCTTCCTTCTCGTCCCCTACTTCTCCTGGAAGTACAGCCACCGACGTCACCACTCTAACACCGGCAGCCTTGAGCGCGATGAGGTGTTCGTCCCCAAGCCCAAGTCGGAGATGCCGTGGTTCTCCAAGTACCTCACCAACCCTCCTGGTCGTTTCCTCACCCTCGCTGTCTCCCTCACCGCCGGCTGGCCGCTCTACCTCGCCTTCAATGTTTCAGGCAGGAAGTATGAAAGCTTCGCCTGCCACTACGATCCCTACGGCCCCATCTATGGCGACCGCGAGCGGCTCCAGATACTCATCTCTGACATTGGTGTCCTCGCTGTTGTCTACGCACTCTTCCGCATCGTCTTAGCCTACGGTCTTGGGTGGGTCGTCTGTGTCTATGGTGTCCCGCTGCTGATCGTGAATGGGTTCCTGGTGCTGATCACGTATCTGCAGCACACGCACCCAGCTCTGCCCCACTACGACTCGTCGGAGTGGGACTGGTTGAGGGGCGCGCTGGCGACGGCGGACAGGGACTATGGGATTCTGAACAAGGTGTTCCACAACATCACGGACACGCATGTGGCCCACCATCTCTTCTCGACGATGCCACATTACCATGCGATGGAGGCGACGAAGGCAATCAGGCCGATACTCGGGGAGTACTACCAGTTCGACGGGATGCCCTTCTACAAGGCGATGTGGAGGGAAGCCAAGGAGTGTCTTTACGTGGAACCGGATGAGGATTCTCAGGATAAGGGGGTGTTCTGGTACCGCAATAAGTTCTAAGGCTGCCTTTCTCAGTTTTGGACGGTGATGATGATGACAACGGTGATGAACGGTGATGATCGTGTAAGGCCCATCATCATGTAAGGTATGTAGGGTCTAGCTATTAGTGAACGCTTGTGCCTGGGAATAAGCTTAATGCGGAAGGAGTAAGATTTTGATGGTTATATCTAAGTAGTCTGTGTTTGTGCTTTAAGCCTATATTCAGCGTCAATTGGCAACCTTATTAGATTATTATTATTAGGTGTACCTAAATGCGGAATATTATCATATGAGAAATGCTCCGCTGCAGATGTTCTGGGGACTGGGAGCATCGTAAGTTATGGTGCTCCTAGTCGCATTGGAACACTTGGTCCTATTCATTGAATCTAGGCTCTTCATTAGGTTTATCACACATTTCATTCTTCATCACAGAAATATCATACTTATCGGACAAATGTTGGCCTTTAATTTGGACGATCAAGATCATTTACATAAAAATAGACACATTCAACTATTTGATCCATCAATTCGTTGAGTATCATCAACGACTGTAACCATCATCTATGGCTTGGAAAAAGGATGGCTATAGAAAACCAGGCCAAGTCAACATTGGATTGGATCGTCCTATCAGTGTGATTACCCCATCAGCATTTCCCATTTGTGTACATAGGGGGTATTGCTCGTGCAACTCACATGAAGAGAGGTGCGGGGAAAGGTGCAGCAGTTGAGAGACAGAATGGTGTAGAATAGTCTCAAGGGTTGGTGACCCATCCTCACCCACATGGGGGGACAGGCAAGTATACATGCAGAGAGAGAGAGAGAGAGAGAGAGGGGGGGGGGTTGCAAATGATGGATAATGTGACCCACCTGAGTTTTTTGGGCTGGCATTTAGGGGTGCTAATGGGTCAAGTCGAGTTGGATTGGATGAGGGCTCTGGACCCAATTCATTTATGAATCGGACCAGAATTTTGTATCTTAATTCAACTAATTAGGATTCAGGTCGTTTTGGTTGTGGTCCAAGTAAAATCTACATGCCACATTTAATTAGTGGCTCAGTTCTGGGTATTGGAAAACACGGTTCCAACCCATTTATCACATAATGATTTAAACCATCTAGCTGAGAATAGAACGCTAATGATTTAAACCATCTAGCCGAAGAGTAAAATGCTAAACAGTTCAAATTTAATATTAAAATCAGATGCTTAGTTTAGGTATATTTTTCATTGACTGAAGGACCCATGATTTGCTTGGTCTAGATTGTTACAGGTGGTGGATGGATAACCACACTTTAGGAAGACGTGGTAAACCATTATTGTAGTCTAGACCAAAGACAAAATTACTTTATTAACTAAGTTCCTTGGAATCTCGGTTGGGTCTTTTAGCATGATCGAAATCAAACCCTTTATAAAACAGGGCCAGATTGAGTCGGGTTAGGGAGGACTTGGATATAACCCACTTTTAGTAATTTGAGTGGGACTTGGACCTTGACTCGTCCAATATGTCTAAATTTTATACCTAGACCCACGAATTGTCTGAGTTGGGTCTAGTGAACCAATAGACCCAACCTATTTACACCCCCTAGTGACACGAACACATGTACATGCAGGATGTCGAACATTCATGACGGTCGGCCCTATAGCTTTTATTGCATGGGCTCCCTAGTTATAAGATTCAAAATTGATATGCCCCACGTGTTAAAGTGGGTGTAGGCAACTTCTTAATACCATAACATAGATAGTATACTAATTAGGGATATTAAAGTTATTTAGTAATTAAATTCAAACTTCCGTAAAATATAATACATAGTCTCAATACATTAATACTTTTTGAATTATAAGGGATTCCAAATGCAAGTTGCCAAAAAACAACTAACTCAAGAATCACCATTGATTCCGAATCCAGGTATTTAAAGTCCCAGCTCCCAAACGGGCCCTAACTGTGATGGTTGTACTGTTAGGTGGGGGTGTCCCCCAGGTACTGACCAGCTATGTCCTTTGGCACCTTTCCTTTATTTTCTTTCCTGACAAGTATATGATTTTGTGATCATTGGTCTTTGCATCCTGCCATGGATTTACCATCCCCAAGAAATATCTCAGGTTGAGAGACCCTAGCCACCAATCTTGAAACTTTTTTAGTTGAATGTGGGCCATTGACGTGCGTCTCTTTTCAACTATCCATTGGCAGGCTACAAATATACGTACTTGATCGGCCCATTTGGATGGCTCAACTCAACTGACCATTTATGTAAAGTACTGAACCATGGGCACCACTTGCATGATTTGACCTATCTTCGAAACCAGTACTTTTCACGCAGGTATCACCCATGAACACGGTATGGCTGGATCGGCCCATATCCGTCCAAAACAGTCCAGTTAAGCAGCTATGGGACTCCACATACCTAAACCGATTTGAAACGATCGTTGCTCTGTCACATCTTAAAAATCCAGTGCCAACTGGAAAGTTTTTTGTTTTTTGTTTTAAAGTTGAAGAATTAAATCGATGGGATATGAGACGAATGGATGTTGTGATAGAAATGGAGATAAGATGCGATAGAAAGGGAATGACAGTCGTCCAAAGTAGGAATCTCTTCCGGTTTTGTAGATGATATATGCTCACCAGTGATACCTGTTGTGGTGGTTATGGGCACACACCTAACTCATCCATAAACCACAGGTATCACTAAATCAGCCCATCCAATACTTAGGTGGACGTAGTTTGGAGAATAAGATGGAAGGAAATGCCCATCCTTGATTTGCACCCGACCCCACTTAATTTGTAGAACAGCCCCATTCTTATGAACCTCTCATCCACCGTTCTTCTCTCCCTCCAAAGAGGATGTGGATTGAGTGGTGACCAGCACACCAGGGATATCCTTAGTCGGCATGACTCTATGGGCCTACCATGATGCATGTGTTTTTACCCATGCCGTCCATCTGTTTTGTCAGCTCCTTTCCAAGCATGAGCTTAAAATTTAGGCTGATTCAAAGCTCAAGTAGACACCTACTGTTTAAACCTTCATGGGGCTCACCATGATGTTTATTCGCTGTCCAACCAATTTATAAGGTCACTAAGATATAGATAGAGAGAGTACAAATATCAAATTAATCCAATATTCTTGTGGCACCTAAGAAGTTTCAATGGTACGCGTTCATTCCCTATTGTTGCTTGTGCCATGGTTCACTTTAGCTTTGGATCTTCTTTAGTTTTGGATACATAGTAGGAGTTCAATATCTATTGTTTCTCTTGTCATGGTTCACTTTGGCTTAGGATTTGCTTTATTTTTGGATTCATGCCCTAAAATGAGCTAGCAAAATAGATGGGCAATGAGGATAAAACACATATATCTCATCTCCTTCCCCCAAAAAAATTATTAGCTAAGTAGCTTAAACAAAAGTAGATGTCAATGGTTGGCTAATTTTACTTATCACATAAAGACAAGTACTTGCAAAATATATATGATTATTAAAGTTTGAATTGATTGTCTTTGCTAAAGAGGTTGAAGTACTTATCATAATTTTATGCTCATGAGAAACAGTGCTCCATATACATGCTTCATATGTTCCAAATGTGTCACATGTGCAACCATGCCAATTCAAGTACTACATACATGCACATGTAGCACTAATTTTCAAGCA
The DNA here is from genome assembly GCA_037074715.1 of Magnolia kwangsiensis. NCBI lineage: Eukaryota > Viridiplantae > Streptophyta > Magnoliopsida > Magnoliales > Magnoliaceae > Magnolia > Magnolia kwangsiensis. Next base: position 112,875,082 of record CM073581.1, read on the forward strand.
TCTAAAAATGGAATACATGTATAATGTGCTACCATTTATGTTAAGCTCATATATGTGCCATAATTTATCTTACTTTAAGATTCAATAGAACAACTAATCATGACAATATCTCCATAAACAATCGGTGAATAGGCGACCCATGAGATCAATGGGTTGGGTTTGGGCATAGAAGGACCCAGACCCAACCCATTAAATAAATGGCTTTGGCTTCTTCTCTTTTTTTAAAGAACCCACCACCTAGACCCAAATTTTAATGGCTTGGGCATGGAGCCAAAATTTTGATATTATTAATAAATTGCACACCATCCATCCATTTGAGAAGCCATAAATCCAGTAATCAGTCTGATATCAGAGATACAGCCATCTACAATGTGCCAGTAATCAATCTTAAAATTTTATTTTATTTTAAGTCTCCACAATTTGGATGGTTGATGAGGGGCCATCATTTTCAAGATGGGTTGGTCCTTAAGAGTCTAGCTGGCAAAAAACCGAGTAGATTTCTTAATGGGCCAGCCCAAGTAAAAACCTGGCTAGTCCAAAACCCAGGCTGACCCAGGCCCATCTTTAGGCAGCCCTGTTTCTTAGCAAGGTTTGAATATAGGATAGGGTGGCAATGGGCTAGGTTTGGAAGGGGCGAAACTAGGCCTGAGGCTGGCCTGACACTTAAAGATACAAGGCCCAAGCTCGACCCAACCCACATCAGATATATTCCAACCAACCTCAGTAAGATCAGAGGAATACGTGCAATCGAAAATCTCTTTACAACTTTCTTGGATTAGGATACGACAAGACTCTTAAACCGTTTGTGTTATGTGCCCCCACCTTAAATATTCAAAAACTAATATCCAATAGATTGGAATACTTAACCTTTTGATAGTTTGATTCTTTTCTTTGAATAGAAGAAATCTTCATGTTTTAATCTGAGACGTTTGTTGGTTTCCCCATCTACGTAGTGGCTCATAACATAAACAGTTGGGTTATTTGAAAAGCCCCAATCTAACAGCTATGGACCCAATGTCTACCATTACCATACGTTGGTATGTATTACAGAAAAACAATAGTAAAATACAAACCGTTCTCTATTGAGGAAGCATGACACCAATTCATGCACGGATATTTTAGGAATTATAGGTTTTTATGATTTTATGAAAAATGTTTGTAGGGAGGTTTAAGTAATATTAAACTTGTTCAAAGTAGTTGTATGTATTTTTTTTTTTCGACAAGGAGTGAAGGGTAGTTTATACACTGTAGTAGGAGATCCACGTTCATTCCTAATCACTTTCTGAGATTTGGGTCCGATCACTTTTAAAACTTTTCAGCACTCGAACTAATTAGGGACCGTTTGATTTTCAAAATTTTCTAGTAAATACAGGTAAAAAGGTAATAATAACTCCTTGGTGTTTAGGTATATCCATTTTGAAAACCGGTTTAAAAAGAAAATTGTTGAGTCTGACTTAAATTTGTGGGCCCCACCATGATGCATGTGACTTATACACACTGTTCATCCGTGTTATCACCATATTTTAGGGTATGAGCAAAAAAATGAGGTAGTTCTAATGCTCAAGTGGACCACATCATAGGAAACAGCGGCCTTAAAGACGTATACCGTTGAAAGTTATTTCCTTCCTAAGGCCCGTAACGAGGTGTTTTTGACATCTAAACTCTCCATGAGATCACACAGACATGGATAAAAGGGAAAGCCCATATGTCAGCTAAATCCAAAACTTTTGGGCCATACCAGTTAAGCTTTAGATCTGTCTCATTTTTCGGCTCAGTCCCTAAAATGAGATGGTAGAAGGAATGGACGGCATAGATAAGTCACATACATTATGGTGGGCCCCATAAATTTTCTGCAATTCCAGAGTTTAGAGATGAATATGCCTGTCAACCTTTTTGGGAAAACAGTAAAAATTACAAATGGAAATAATCATTATCCATTTACAACTATGTACAAGGGACATTTTTTGTAAAAATCAAAAATCAAAAATCAAAAATCAAACAGGCCCTTTAGCTATTACTTTCCTCAGTTTGGGAAGAGTTTAAGCTTGGATTATGTCTATTTTAAGGTAACCTGAAATCAGACCCATTTAAAGGCAAGTTTTAGGTTAGGTTTGACTGAGTTAATTTTTAGAGGTTTTCAATGCCTGAATTGTTTAGCAACTTGGTTTGATATCTTAAGTCCAAACCCACTCTTAGGTAAATTTCTAATGGTCTAAATCAAAATCATTTAAAAACTAATATTGAGTTTACTTGGGTCAAGCTGCATTAATTTTGAATGATTCCAAACAGAAGTAGATTGCGACTTGACGGTGCATTTAGTAAACTTTGTGGGGCCTACTATGATGTATGTATCTTATCTGCAATGTCCATCCATTTTACTAACTCATTTTAGAGCATAAGCCTATAATAGAGCTATAGCTCAAGTGGAGCACACCAAATGGTGGGAATTAACTGCCAACAGTTGAAAAGTTATCAAAGGCTACAACAGTCAAAAGTCACGGATGAAACTAATATTTATGTTTTCCCTTCATCTATGTCTATGTGGTCTTATGAACAGTTTGGATGACAAATACATGTTACTGTAGACCCTATGAGGGTTGGATGACAAATAAATGTCACTATGGGCCATAGGTGGGTTTCAACTGTGGATGTCATTATCTTGATTATTTCATGTGGTCTGGTCCACTTGAGCTTTAGATGAGATTCAATTTCAGGCTCATGTCTTAAAATGATATGAAAAAATGAATAGACAACGTAGATAAGACAGATACATATAGTGGACCCCACTGAGTTTACTCAGTAGGCAGGCCACTTGGGTCCCAAACAAGGAACCTTTAATTTTGAGATGTCCTACCTATGCTCTTAGGTCATTCCTTGTGAGCTGGCCTTAATAAGACTATTGGGTTTGGTTAGGGTTGAATGGGGTTAATTTTCAGAGGTTTCACTGTAGGTCCATTTAATAATAGAGTTGAAATTTTTTCAATCGTGGATTGGGTGGTGAACCAATACTATTTGGCATTAGTAATGTAAGTGTTTTATCCATTTTGCCTGCTCATTTTAAGGAATGATTCAAAAATTGAAGTATATCTAAAGCTACCTCACAAAAACTGTTGGGATTGAATGCCTACCATTGAAAACTTCTACATCACACGAAACATTTGGGATTGAATGCTACCACTGAATACTTCTCGAGGACCATAGAAGTTTTAGATTATGTAGAGTCTACCTTGATTTATGCATATAAATCAACTATATCCATACATTTCAAAAGATAATTTTAAGGCTTGATCCCAAGTATATACAAAGTTCAAGTGGACCTCACCACGGAATTAGTGTGAATGGAAACTCTACGGTGGTTCCTTACTCTTGCAAGTCTTGCTCCGGTCGTAGACTATCAGGAGCTTCCACACCCGTCAAGGGTTCAAGTACCCATGGGGGGTGAAATTCCACAAGGCATGAGTGTGTGAGGATGTGTATGCGTGTGTAAAAAATAAAAAATAAAAATAAAAATAAAATGATTAAAAATTGAAACTCCATCGTTGAAAATTTCTTACGGCACATAAATTTTGGATCAAGCTATTATTTGTATTTTCCCTTAGGTGGTGCGAAAGTTGTCATTACCTTTGTTCCTGTGATGAGGTCCAATCAAGCTTTCAATATGTTTCAATTTTAGGCTCATCCACTACAATGATAAAGAAAAATAAATGGTCCGTGTGGATAAACATCATACATTCAGTCCAACTAGGTTTACTCACCATGATGAAAGTATGCGCAACTCACCTGTGAAATCGGATTGTGCGCTCCTATGGTACTGAATAAACTCAGTTGAGCCCACCTTAAATGTCTTTAGGTTATCCGGCTCATTTTAGTGGTTGAGCCCAAAATTGAGGTATATAAGAATCTCAAGTATTTCATATCACAAGAAAGTTGGGAATACTGATTTCCACCACTAAAACCTTAGTACAGCTTATAGTTATGTTTATTTGTCATTTAACTTGTTCATAAGATAAAAAATACATAAATTAAGGAAAAATAAAATTACCAGCTTGATCCAAAACTTATGTGGCCTCCAAATAATTTTCAATGATAGATTTTCAATTCATATACTGATTCCTTATGGTATGATTTACTTCAAATTTTCATATGCTTTACTTCTTAGGTCATGAAATAAGTTATCTTTTAAAGGATGAATGGAGCAGATAAAATAGCTCCACAGATTTTACTCGGTACCTTATCCGCCTCTCAACCCAGGAAATCAGATTGCCTACGTTACTTAGTAAACTTTCACCGTACTAAGTAAACTCAATTAGGCTCATTGTGAATGTATGAGGTTTATCCACACCACCCATCCATTTTTACTGCTACTTTCAGGGATTAATATCAAAATTGAAGTAAATCCAAAGCTCAAGTGGACCATTCCATAGGCAACAGTGTGGAATAGTGATTTTTATCATTAAAACCTTCTTAGGGTCCAAAGTAATGTTTACTCGTTATCAAACTTATTTTTAATATCATAAAGATATGGATGAAAAGAAACCACAAACATCAGCTTGATTCCAAAACTACAGTGGCCTCGAATAATTTTTTAATGGTAGAAGTTCAATTAAACTATTTCCAGTGATTAGTACACTTGAGATTTTGATATATTTCATTTTTGGGTTCAAGGATTAAAATTATCTTTTAACATAGATCAACGGAGTTGATAAAATAAATAATTAATGGTGGACCCAACACAGTTTACTCCGTACACAATCCGCTTCCCCATATCAACTAAACCTGCTGTATATGTCTGACTTAAGACATGGACCCACTTACCGGGTCAACATGGCATATCCGTACCGCTCATTTCCTTTCGGAAGCGGATTGGCTGGTGTACCACACTAGCTAGATAGCTGCTGTAAGCACGTGTCGTGCTCTTCTAGCTCCGAGTTGTACGACCAGTTCAAAGGAGATCAAAGTTACATGGGCTCCACATTGATGTATTTATTATATCTAAACCGTTCATCTATTTTTAGTGGTCATTTTAGAGCATTAAATAAAAAATGAAGCATATCCAGATATCATGTGGACCACACCACAAATAGCAGTAGAGATAATGATTTTCACCGTTAAATAACTTGTAGGGTCCACCATAATGTTTATTTTCCATCCAATCGGTTCATAAGGTCAAAAGTACCTGAAAGAAGAGGAAAAATGAATTTCATACTAATCCAAACTTCTTTAACACCAAAATTTTTTTCAATGGTTTACGTTCAATCCCCCACTGCTTTTTTCAGTGTGGTCCATTTTATAGTTAGATCTATCTTATTTTTATTCTAAAGCCTTAAGACGAGCTCGCCAAATTGATGGACGGTTTGGATATAACAAATACCTCATGATCAGACCCTGACGTTGATACAGCAGATATATAGCTGATGTGAGGTACACCAGCCAATCCGCTTCCTATCCTTTCCAGGACGGCAATCGCGAAAGGGACATTTGGACATGCAAGGAGAGACTTGTGATGCTACCCCCAGCACACGTACAACAGTTGCCCACCTGTGAAAGATCTGGACCATGTACAAGGTAGGGCTCCATATGAGCACCCTCTGGTTCAATATCCAAGCCGTTCGTTGTCTTCCTTCCTAACTGTCTATTCTCCTCAAACTAATATGACCTCCTCAAACTAATATGACCCGTCTGATGATCCAATTATCCTCATTCATGAGCCATCTGTAAATTCTAACTTAGGCTCCACCTGATGTTTGGGTCCGATCTTTCACATGTATTCTGATTAGGCACGTGTGCCTCGATTCATCTCTTCAATTTCTTCCCCCGCGAATCGCTATATCAAACCTCCGGGAAAATCCACTGAAAGTTGTATCTGAATTTAATAAACATCGTTTCTATTTTTGCTGAAATCTCATGTCTTCATAAAATCCGATCCCTGTAAGATATTTTATCATAATAAATATCATATTTCGAAAGAAAAAAAAACGAACCGTTTATTTGGAGGGCCACACCATTGAAATTGATGAAAAACGGATAGTATGAACGTCTGTGGTCCATCTGATCATTATATTGTACAAATTATAATTAAATCTGATCTTCGTGGTATGTACATTCGTTTCACGGCTGGGATATTCTACTGAAGTGACAGATAATCAGTCAAGAGGAACGCTGTACATTTAAAGCCAACATAAAACATTGTATTTGATCATATACTCTCTCTGGCAGTTTCTTCAGCCCTTCCTCACCATGAGACCGGATCTCCACGTGTTACTGTAGAGTAAATTCTACACGTGCTGCACGTGGGGTCCACAGGCATGTGTTCATGGAATCTAACCCTTCCATCAGGATGACACTACCGTTAAAGACGGAAGCAACAAAAATCAGGCAGATCTAACCATCATTTGGGCCACTGAGGGTTGGTGATTTTGTACGGCTTTCCATTGTTTGCTGTAATAGAGTCCACTGATTTTTTTAAATATGGATGGGCACGGTTTCGGTGGATCCCTAAGTACAGGGTTGACGGTGATGTATGTTCCTTACATCCATACTGTCTATCCGTTTTGACAGCTCATTTTAGGGCATGATCCCCAAAACGAAGCAGATCTAAATGTTATGTGGATGGAAACAGTCGTGATTGAATCCTCACCATTAAAACTTCAATGGGCTCCCCATCATTAAAAACTTTATGGAGGCTACTGGAATGTTTATTTACCATCCACCCTGTTGATAAGGTCACAAAGACCTCGATGAAGAGACCGTAGAAATATCAAATTAATCCAAAACTTTGTTGGCCCACAAAAAGTTTTTAATGGTAAATTACCACTGTTTCCTGTACTACGGTCCACCTGAGATTTGGATCTACTTCAATTTTTGGATCATGACCTAAAAAGAGTTTTTAAAATAGATGGACGGCGTGGATATAAGGCATATAGATCAAGGTGGGACTCACAGTCAAAGATCCACCACCTGGGTGGATCGGGATCCTCAAGAGTGCATTAGTGAGACCAATGGGATTCTCCGAAAATCAGGCTTATAAAATCATTCGATAAGCCACAACAATAACCAAAAAAAAAAAATCAAAATCAAAATTCATGTGGGTTCCACATGGAAGCTCGAACGGCCTTATCTTGGCGCATCCAAATTTCATGGTGGGCCGGCCCTGCTGGACGGTTTAGCTGCCGCTAACACACCCGATGGGTGGGCCTACACTCAGCACGTGTAAATTAAGCTTATTCATTCAACCGGGAACGGATTGGCTACTCCCCCTGACACCAGCCAATGGCTGGTGGTCGGTGCTATGTGGGCCCCACAATGATGTATGTGTTTCATCCATTCCATTCATCCGTTTTTACAGATCATTTTACGCTTTGAGTCCAAAAATTAGGTATATCCAAGTCTCAAGTGGACCACATTAGAGGAAACAGTTTTGAATGAGGTTTGACCCTTAAAAACATTTTGTGGGCCACGAAAGTTTTGGATCAAACTGATATTTGTTTTTTCTCTTAATCTGGGCCTGTATGACCTAATCAACATATTGGATGTCAAATAAACAGTATAGTGGGCCTTAGGAGGATTTTAAGGGTTGATATCCAATCATTATTATTTTCATGTGGTGTGGTCTACCTGGGATATTTATCGCTCTCATTTTTTGAAAAAAAAAATAAAATTATATGTAAAAATGTATTAACGGAATGGATGAAACACCTACATCATGGTAGGGCCCACAGAGCACCGACCAGCAGCCACCGAGCTGGTGTCAGGGGGAGTAGCCAATCCACTTCCTATTCAACCGCGATAAGTAGAGAAGCCGTAGAGGGTCCTGCCTCTTCTCCTCTATCCTGTTTCTGTTTCCGGTAAAAGTCTCTAGACAAGCAGGCGGAGTGGCTTGAAACCGCGATTCTTGTGTCGATTCTCCGCTATTTTCAGAGGCGAAGCCGCTAAATTCAGTTGTAGATTTGGATCTCCTTCAAAGCCCATATTTTTCAAATTCCCGTTATCCCCTTATATTTGAAGGCGAAAAAGGAAGGAAAAAAGGAAGAAGAAGAAGAAGTTTGGTTTCTCCTTTTCCCTTTCTACCACTCTTTATTTCTAGGGTTTTTTGTAATCTGAATATAGATTCATATTAGAAAATTCTCAATATGTGGCTGTGTTTTCCAAGGAATTGATATATAGACCCACCTTTTTTGATGGACCCAACCTCTCTCTACTTTTTGGTAATAAAGCAGTACAAGCTGTGCTGCTGAATTACCCAAAGTGGAAAAGATTGTGTGTATCTATCAATAATAAGGATTGATGTATGCAGTGGCTTCCCAAATTCAGAGACATGAATTGAATTAGTCTCCTCTCTCTATCTCTCTATTTTCATCTTTTTAATCTTTGTATTTTCAGTGGAGACGATGCGAAGGCATGTAATGAAAATTCCTGATGGGCGTTGGGCATTCTGGAGATTGAATTTTCCAGTATTTTCTAATTTCCTGTGGGGAGGCCTTGAAACGGTATCTCTAATTCTTTGTATTATCTGTGGAATTATCTATTCTATCATGTTATATATTTTTTTTCCTGCTGAAATTGTGTGTTTGATTTTTTTTCATTGTAATTTGTAAATTTTCGAGGTGTGTTAGGAGAAATAATATTAATTTTAGAACTGTGTATTGTTGACCACATCTTGGAATGGCCTGATTTTCAGTGCGTCTTGTTGTCCTAGTGGGTATTGTCAAATGAATGGATTGTGTGGCATATAAACACCATGGTGGACCCAAGTGTTGGATGTCCCCATCCCAACTGTTACCTGTAGAGTGGCCCAGCTGAGTTTTGGATTGGCCTGACCTTTTAGGTAAGTGCCAAACACTGGCTGCAACTTGTGGCCTCAGCCTTTTCTCTCTACCTTTGGTTCCAAAAGTAGAATGGGGGTTGTGCATCTAAAGTGAGGGTTGGGCTGGGGTGGTAAATGAGATTCTCTGTAAAGGGCACTATAATTGGGACGCAGATTGCCTGTCCCCACAGCCACAGGAAGTTCCTGTAGTCAGAAACTGTGTGGGGCCCACAGAGATGCCCGTGACAAATCCACTCCATCCATCAGTTTTGCAAGACCACCATAGGACAAGAGTCTAAAGGTAGGCAGATCCGAAAATCATGTGGGCCATACCACACAAAACAGCAGGGTTTGAACGCCCACCATTTGAAACTGTGGGGACCACAGAAGTTTTTTATCAGAATGATAGTTGTGCTTACAGTTTATCTGAGTGGTGATAACCCTATGAACGGTTTGGATGCCATTTAAACATCATGGTCGGCTCTAGGAAGGTTTCAACGGTAGATGTTTCCATTCCCACCGTTTTGTTTGGTGTGGCCCACATGATTTTTGGATCTGCCTGATCTTCAGATTTGTGTCCTATTGTGGTCTTGCAAAACTGATGGACGGAGTGGATTTGTCATGGGCATCTCTGTGGGCCCCACATGGCTTCTGACTACAAGAACTTCTGTGCCCATGGGCATAGGCATTCCATGTCCTTACAATTGACAAAGATTAAATTGAGAAGAAAACAAGAAGAATTGCCTAACTGTTGGAGATAGGACTGCCATAAATAATGTTTTTCTTGAGAAACCTTGTCGACAAGATCTTCTGTGCTCGATACCATTGATCTCACAAAATTCAATTGCATACAAATCAAATTTTAGGATTTTAGTTGTATGAACTAAGGATGGGTTTGTGTTGCTATTTCATAGTTTTATTAGTTTTGGATTTCTTTTACTGAGATTAAAATTGGGATGCCTAATTGGGTTAGGTTTTGGAGGTCTTTTGGGGTTTCATATGGTTGTAAAATTTGTGGTGGGATTCATGCAGGGGAGTTTTGAATCGAGAAATAAAGAATCATCATTGTTTTAGGTGTCTCTTGTAGAAATCCTTGTAGAGGCTTTCCACCATGAAGACCCTTCTAGATCCTCACGCCCCTCCCCATGTTAGTATGGATGGAGTTGGGAGGGAGGGAAACTACCATTTGTATGTTTGGGAAGCGATGTGTTTGATCTAATACATTTCCATTGCCTCATAATACGATGTAATTCCATCCTGTTGAACATGTGGATGAATCATTGATTTCAACCATTTGCCTACTGCAATAAAGAAAATCATATATATATATATATATATATATATATATATATATATATATATATATATATATATAAAGAGGGAACAACACCACCTTACATTAGCTATGCCCTTTGAAGGAAGGATCCATACTGTTGAATAGAAAGTCTGCAAATAACCTGCCTAAGAAGCAGGTTGGGCGAGTTGACATAAGGCCGACCCAACCCACTACCACCCCTATTCTTTTTTATGACTGCAGTGCAGCGCATAAAGGCCCGTGTTTAGCGTCTTCCAGCACTCACCCTTCCTTGCGAAGCTTACCCCAAGATCATTGAGTCCGACGCTTCAGAAATCGGTTGGGGCGCTATCATTAAGCAACTAGATCCTGGCGGTACTGAGGAACTAGTTCAATTCGCCTCTCGCACTTGGAACAGAGCAGAAACTCTTATGACTATAAGAGAAAAACTTCAGTAGCTGCTTCCTCACTTGGTGACCAAACGAGTATCAAAGCATCATTGGGAATTACAACATCTCAATTTTTATTTATTATTATTATTATTATTCAGAGAATTAACGAAATTGCATTAAAAAGGAAAAACATATACAGCAGAAAAGGAAAGAAGAAACAAAGGACAAAAACAAAAACTAAGCAAGAAAGCTACGTTGAGATATATTATTTTATTTTTTTCGGAGAATTAACGAAATTGCATTAAAAAGGAAAAACATATACAGCAGAAAAGGAAAGAAGAAACAAAGGACAAAAACAAAAACTAAGCAAGAAGGCTACTTTGAGATAGTGAGAGCCTTTAAGCAGCAAGAAAAGCAAAATCCACTTCCCTTAAGGAGTTAGCGTACGTAGCCCATTCGATCACCAGATTTAAAGCTCTAAAGGAAACTGTCTCAACTGAGGAGGAAGAGTTATGGAAGCCTCTATCATTCCGTTCAAGCCATACAGACCACCAGATGGCGAGAATGACCAATCTCCAAATCCGTGTCTTCGTCTTCCCAGTCCTGATGCCATGCCAAGCTTTGAGCAGAAGATCTACTGAACCTGAAATGCACCATTGGATGTTGAATCTTCTGGCAAACACAGCCCAGATAGAAGAAATAAAGGGGCAGTGAATCAGCAGATGGTTGATCGACTCTGCGTTCTTCATGCAGCACAGGCATATATTGGGAAGAACCATCCCTCTTTTCCCCAGATTGTCAACCGTCATTATTTTCTTGTTGGCAACCAACCAGGCAAAAGCCACAATTTTGGGAATGGCCGAATAAGACCACTGGGAAGAAGATGATTGTAGAGGGATTTGACTGAGAAACATCGAGGATTTCTCCTTTCTCCAAATGATTCTGTCCGCAGCGAGAGGGTTAGGATTTGCGTTGTAGATACATTCCAGCAACTTGGCATAGTCAGGGATCTCCTAGTCTTCTAAATTTCTTCTGCAACAGATATTCCATTCCGCCTTGCCTTCTATTAAAGAGAAACAGTCAGCCACACTTATGTCTGTGTTGGGGACTAACCTGTAGATAGAGGGGAAGACATCTTTAAGGGGGCTATCTCCAACCCAGAGGTCCTTCCAGAAACTGATCCTGTTGCCAATATCAGGCTCGTAATCGACACCTTTGAGCACCTCATTTTGGAGACGAATAATGCTTTTCCAGATAGATGAGGCCCTATATTTAGACGAGGGATTTGTACACCAGCCCCCATGCGAACTTCCATATTTGCATTTGATAATGGAATTCCAAAGGCTGCCACTTTCCGACCCTAATCTCCATATCCACTTCCCGAGCAGGGCCCTATTCATCGGCCTGAAATCTTTGATGCCTGCTCCACCGTCTTTGTGATGCTTGCAGACTTGCTTCCAGCCCATAAGATGGAATCTCTTCTTATCCTCTTTACCGTGCCATAAGAAATCCCGTCTCAGTTTGTCAATAGCGGACAGAACAGAGGTTGGGCATCTAAATAGAGACATGAAATACAACATCGCAAATTGGCTAGGCCAAATGTTGCCTTCATCCTCAAATTGTTTCCCATTTCATTCATGTGCCTACAGTTTGATCATTTCAAAATTATCAAGCAAATCTTATGTTATTAAAAGCACTATTCATCGTGGATCGCCATTTTCTACACAAAAGCAAAGTTGATTTACTTGGGTTTGTAGATGTTGACTGGGCTGGATGTCCTGATACTATACGCTTGACATCAGGGTATGAAGTTTTTCTTGGCGCAAATTGTGTTTTGGAAGTCCAAAGCAGCCCAACGTGGCTTAATCCACTGCGTAGGCAGATTGTTAATTCTCGCTTCTATAACAGCAGAATTGATGTGGATCACGTACATTATTCATGATATATGCATTTTTCTATCAGCTCCACACCAACCTCTTTTTTTTCTTTTCTTTTCTTTTTTTCTTTTTTTAATAACCAAATTGCCTCTCATATGGCAGCAGATCCTGTCCATACTCAGACAAAAAACAGAGTTGGATTATATCTTTTCTAGAGAGGGTAGCCTTTGGGTTCACTTGTTCCATCACGTCTTTAGCTTGTTGGTATCTTTACAAAAGTCTATTGTGTATGATGTTGTCGAATCGCATATGCAATCATGTGCAATCTCACAATCGCATATGTGACTGATGCGGACACCAGACCATTTAAAGTATATCAATGCAAGAGGCGTGCATTACCCGTGTCAATGTGGTTAGATGACGGATACGGGTCGGGTCTCTAGAGGTTCTTACACATGTGCTCGTGACATGTGTAAGTTGCTTAGAGGAGACATTTGGACAATTGGATCGCGAGGAGGGTGTGATCGGACCATTGGATCGTCACGGCCCACCTTCATTACACCACTTTCACGGCACTATCATCGGGGCTCATTGGGCATCTTAAATTTACATTTAGTTTATGAACATTTGAATTAATTATGTTTTAAGATAGTTTGTGCACAATTTTGTGCGAATTTCTTTTTTTTGAAACTTTTTTTTAGTTGGGGTATTTTGGTAATTTCATGTAATTACGAATTTTATAAGGGTTGCCCTAAACCCATAGCACATTATGTGATGTTGATGAAAGAAAAAAGAGGGTTTTTTGCTTCTGACGATCTCGTTTTCGACTTCCAGTAATTAGAAGAGGGCGTGAGGCCCAGGTAAACAATTTTCTCATCCCCTACTTCTTTCTCCTTCTCTCTTTTCTCAAGATATTCTTCTCTTTAACCCTATTTTCTTCTTTTTCTCCTAATCTCAAAAGATTCTCATTCCCTTTTCATCCCCACATCAAACCCATCACCCAAATCTACATTTGAAGAATCACCATTTTTTTTTTTCTGAATTTTTCAGATTTTCAATTCAGGAATTTCTTATTTTTCTGGATTAGAAAATCCACTTGAATCATTAGACGGACCTATTGCAGGATGAAAGTTCTATCTTTCGCCGGATCCAATTAAATTCAGATTTTAAGATTCAACACTTCGTGTTTGTGATGGATGGCCCTAATCAATGCTATATTGACCTTATTTCTTTCTTGTGTTTATGATGTATGAATCAGGCTGATATTTATTTATTTTTTTAAGATTGCATGAATCTGTCCCTTTTTAAATACCATGATCATTTAAGGTTAGATTAGGCCGTCCTACATCAGTGACCGCATATTTTATTTTCTATTTTTTGAAAAAAAATTTAAAAAAATGAAAAAAGTGAAAAATTCAATAAAATTGTAAAAAAATATGTATAAGAAATTAAGGGAAACTTATTAACTTAATAGATAACTAATTTTACATATTTAAAATACATTTGAGAGAAATAAAATCAATTAAACATCAAGCGCTTGAATCTTGATCTTCCATCTTCCAAGAGAGGGAATGGGGGTGGGGGGGGGGGGAGGGGAGAGAGAGAGAGAGAGAGAGAGAGAGAGAGAGAGAACTTGGAATTAAGAAATGTAAGAGAAGAAGAGAGTAAGAGAGTTTCGGAGTGAGAATATTGCAAATAGAGGAGGTTTGGAAGCCTTCTTATAGTCAAAAAGTTCTTCTTTTGCAAAATAATAATAATAATGTGCCAGCTGTTGACCAATATGAGATCGCATACATTGCATATGCGATCACATATTTTTGCATATGCCACATATGTGATCGCATATGCGCATATGTGGTCACACATGACAATAATGATTGTGTAACTCATTTGAATTTGCAGTACAAGTTGGTTGTTTGGTTGATCTTCATACTCAACTTGAAGGGGGTGATATCTTTTTAAAAAGAAGGGAAAAAAACTTGAAGGGGGTGATATCTTTCCAAAAAATAAAAAACTTAAAAGGGGCCGATTAGGACTGGGATAACAATCAAGCATCCAACTCGTGAGATCTTCATATATCTTTGGATACCCATGAAGTGTCCCAGTATAGAAGGCAATGAGTCTTCTCAATTTCATCAACCAAGCAAGTTAATGATGTCCCCTTTTTGTTGAGGTTGTGATCTTATGATTTGGTGTTCTTAATCTTTATGTCTTGACCATAAGATAACACCCTTATTTTCTCAAATTTCTTATACTTCATTTTAGAAAATCTCTATTCATAAAGGTATGTCGCATGTGCACAACTTGCCTACCTTATTCCAATTACTCTGCATGTTTCATTTGTAATCTGAATGTTTTAGATGGTGTAATTGATAGTAATAGGGATGAATGTTTTTACTACTGTCATACGTAAGGATTTTATATGCTTATTGTTTTAAATGATGAGTTTTTGAATTGCAAGACCAGGTGGATACATGTTGGTCGAAATTCAAATGCAGAATCAGTTCCCCTTTCCCAGCCGGAAGCAGTTGTGGGCAAGATTTGATTAGTGAAAATCCAACCAGGTTACAGTCAAGGGAATATGCAACTTGTGCTAAGTTGTTAGAAGCCCCATCAAAAGATTCTTCCGTTTCTGATATGTTGATAGATTCCTTTGGGAGGTTACATACATATTTGAGGATTTCTTTAACAGAGCGTTGCAATCTTAGGTGCCAGTACTGTATGCCAGCCGAAGGTGTTGAGCTTACTCCCAGCTCTGAACTTCTATCGCAGGATGAAATCATTCGGCTGGCGAGTCTTTTTGTCAGTTCAGGGGTGGATAAAATTCGGTTGACAGGTGGGGAGCCAACCATCAGGAAGGATGTTGAAGATATCTGCTTACGTCTTTCTAACTTGAGGGGACTGAAAACGATAGCCATGACTACTAATGGGATTGTTCTCGCGAAAAAGCTTCCTAAGTTGAAAGAATGTGGGCTGAATTCAGTTAATATCAGCTTGGACACATTGGTTCCCGCAAAATTTGAGTTCATGACAAGACGTAAAGGGCACGGAAGGGTTATGGAATCAATTGATGTGGCTGTGGAACTTGGATACAATCCCGTTAAAGTACGTTTCGTTTTCCTGAATGTATCTTCCTTGTTTCCATTGCTTATTACACAAAGCCATTTGACTTGTTCCAATTCTAGTAGCAAATTTTTATATTAGTTAATGGGTTTTCTGCTCATGGAATTCTATGTTCCATGTATAGTCCTTCCTGTGCAAGATCTCTGAGTATGCTGTGCTGTATGGTTGTGTGGCAGGTGAACTGTGTTATAATGCGTGGACTTAATGATGATGAGATTTGTGATTTTGTAGAGCTGACACGGAATAAACCAATCAATGTCCGTTTCATTGAGTTTATGCCTTTTGATGGAAATGTGTGGAACGTCAAGAAACTGGTTCCATATGCAGAAATGTTGGATAGAGTGGTAAGGTAGAACTCTGACAGATATTGCAGTGTCTTGATCTCAGAAGATCTTAGGGCCTGTTTGCAAGGGGGTTGGTGCTGAATCTGCTGATCAAATTGGAGAGGGCGGTGCTATCCATTCATTTCAAGCAGGATATAAAATGAAAAACATTGGGAAAAGGGTTCCTTTTAATACGATTCTGCTTCCTCTCAGGATTTTTTGGATAAATCCAAGCATTTGATTTTTTTTTCTGATTCCAATAATTTGGGATGAAAAATCTGAAAAAGTTGGGATTCACCCTCCTCCTAAACAGAGCCTTACACATCTATTCTTAGTTTGTACTGCAAATGGCTTGACAAAGTTTGTGATGATGATGATGTGCATTTGAACAGGTTCGCCGGTTTGATGGTTTGAAGAGGCTTCAGGATCACCCCACAGATACAGCCAAGAATTTTATGATCGATGGGCACTGCGGAACTGTTTCATTCATCACATCAATGACTGAACATTTTTGTGCAGGTTGCAATAGATTGCGACTTTTAGCTGATGGGAACTTTAAAGTATGTCTCTTTGGTCCTTCAGAGGTATATGATCTTTTCACACTCTTCACTGCATTGAAAATTATATTATGCAGATTCAGTTCCTTGAGAGAATGTGGATGGACTTCCTGTCATATATTTATTTCTTATTCTTATTTACTTGTTACTACCACAGGTAAGTTTAAGAGACCCCCTTCGCAGTGGTATTGATGATGTTGGGCTGAAGGAAATTATTGGAGCTGCGGTAAGTAGGATATCTGTGTACTTGTGATTATTTGAGTTGCATATGCAAGCCATGCAATGTTGATTAGGGTGGCAACGGGTTGGTTTGGTCCAGGTCGAGGTTAGCCTGAGCCTGACCTGTTTACTAAATGGGCTAAGAATTCAAGCCTGAACCTGACCTGCGACCCATTACCCTGTGGGCCAACCTGACCCATTTAGATTTCACCAACCCAATTTGTTGTAATCGGGTCAGGTTCAACTGACCCGACCCGACCCCTCACTTCCACACTTGGGTTTAAGAATGGAATATGAGGCTAAAGTTATGCCTGCCTGGTCCAATTAGTGGATGTATACAAACGTAGATACATTATGAGCATGTATCTAATTATCGTATATTTATATATTTTGGGTTTTGGGTCATCTGGCCCAGCCCAGTAATAACTATATGGGTGGGTCAGGTAGGGTCCAACCTGAGCCGACCTGGTTACTTAAATGGGCCACATTTTCTAACTAAATCTGCTCACTACCCATTTGGCTGGCCCAAACCCGCCTCAGAAGTGTGTCTGGCTAGTTGACCTGTGGGCCAATCCAACTCATTGCCACCCCTTATAGTGATTGTCAAACTCTCTCTTATACATAGTAAAATTTTAATGTAGAGGCTTCATAATTTTTTCTAACACTCTGTATGGCCATGAAACTTTTATGGGGTTCTAATAACATGGCCCAATATACAAGTACGTGTTGGGTTCTTGGACACTTGTTACTCACAATCTATATCTTATTAAATTAAATGCAGTTCTTAGTTAATTTAATTGATGGTTGTTTTATCAGGTGAAGAGGAAGAAGGCTGCTCATGCTGGGATGTTTGACCTAGCAAAGACAGCAAACAGACCCATGATACATATTGGGGGTTGAAGGCTTGGTACGCCATTTTTCTTGGGATCTTATATGCGTTGGTAAAGAGGATGATAGATTGATTGCATTTGCGGCTGAGATCTCATGAAATCTTCTTATCAACACATGTTCACCTTGAGCGTTAATGGAAGATGTAGACTAACCAGAATCCTACTCGGATTTTACTTTGAAAGAATTTCTTTTCTGTTCTTTTTTTTTTTTTTTTTGAAACAATTAAGGGTAGGGGGGCAAAGGCCACCGCAAGGGAACTGAAAAGCAGCACAAAACACAACCAAGATAGAGTACAAAATGATGAAAAAAGAAAATCCTTTTGAGCCATAGGCCCAGAAGAGCCTTCCTAGCAAGGAAGCACCCACCCAGTGCCAGCAATCAGAAACCACTGCCCTGCAGATTCCAGCCTTCCAATCTTTTCTCACTGTAGATACCTGTAAGATAGGTTATTTAAAATGTAGCTTACTACCTATCCCGGAAACTCAAAAGACTTCCAAAAAGACGCACCATGGGGCTTGCATTCCTGTAAATGGACCCATATATAAACCACACTACTGGCATGTCACCCAGTATGACATTTTTCTCACTAGAAAGAGGGGAGCAGAGTACCAACAAAATGCAGAAAATAATTTATAAAAGGATGCGTCTTGAATTATGAGATTCCAATTTGGGAGTGGTTCTTTATAAGTAGACATTGCAACTTGTTTAAAGTGGAGCTCCTGTCCGGTTTCCATGTCATGTTGGGATGCTGCCCATGTTTCCCGGCATATGTCAATCCAGAGACGATTAGGGTTTCATATGTGTGCATGTCTTGAAACTGAGCTACCATGTGACATTGCACAACATGTGGATGGTCGATGTATCAACTTGCATCTTAAATTGGAGGTCATGCCTGATTCTCGCGTCATCCTGGCATCCGCCAATGTGGGCGCCTCTGCAATTTAGCACTGGAACCCCACATCAACTTCATGGCTAAAACGTCTTTTCAGAATGCCACAACCCCCATCCTCCAAACTTGGTTGATGACAGGCTTGACCTGTTGACCTGTCATCATCACATTCTCATTGATGGATTCTGTGGCCGGGAGCTTTTAGTGCATCCTGCCATCACATTGTTCATGGTGCCAAAATGTGTGCGGGTTGAGTACTTTTCATTCTCATTCTCGGGTACATCTAACAGCTCCCTTTTGCATTATTTTTTTTTTTCCCTCCTTAATCCTGATCAAAACCATGACGTGCAAGGAAGATGAGTTATGATTTTCCACGTTGCTGATAGATTATGGTTTAATTCCATTGCTGAAATGAACTTGGTTTTGAAGTAAACAGACTTATATTGGGAAATTGTCTCTTAGAAGTGTTTCCCTTCCTTGACAGGTTCCTCAAGAGTTCATGTGTCATGATACAGCTGGAGAAGGTTAATGAGCTATTTATTCTTTTTTGGTTTGGTTTCTCTTAAACCAGCCATTGTCCTCAGCAACCAGAACCCAGTTTTTGTATGTTACGTATTGCTTGTTGTATATTGCAAGTTCAGATGCAGTTGGATGGTGAATGCCAGTGCAATTGCAAACCCGCTTCCATCATGGATTGTATTTGTTTGAAATAACATTTTCTTTACCTTATTATCTTCTAATAAGGATGAAATTTGTGTTTATGATTACAGAGTTCCACCAAATGAAATCAATATTCTTTTTCCTTTTTTCTTTTAATGTGTGATTGTAAACCGGCAATGCATCCGGATGCTTTCATGTTTGTTTTTTAACCTAATTTCAATATTTATTAATTTGAAATTTTTTAGAATTAGTAAAAAAGGGGATGATTAAGACCTAATTTCTTGTATAGTAAGATTATTTTCCTTGGTTATTATTAAATAAAATATTCAAATGGAACCATTTCTGGTAATGGGGCAAACAACCCTATGTTAGTTTAGCACCATTTAAAAGATGGTGTGACTGTTCAACCATACACTTGGCATAATGGTAGCATAATTGTATGGCGATCATAGCTGACCCAACTCTAGATGGAGCAAAACCAAGAAATTTTGCACAGAGAAGATGATATCAGAAATCTTATTTTACACTTCAAATTTGGAGCACTCACTGTTTCACTTTTAACTGCCCATTTGATGGTCATTAATGGATATTTAGGATTGCTTGATCAGTGTTATTCTAAAGATATGCTCCATTCACAATGGGTCTCACAATTTGGATGCTCTGGATAGATGTACAGAAGTGGCACATGACGAGGAGGATGAGCCACCAACATTTTCAAAATGGTGCTAAACTAACATAGACTCGACTGCTATTTCAAAAAAAAAAAAAAAACTTAATTAATATAGAATCTACTATCCTTATTTTTCGTAAGTTTTTCAAAAATTACCTCATTAATCGATATAATTATCATTCCACGACTTTTTTTAACTATGCGTGTGGGGCCAAAATTCAGCAAATGGGTAGGTGGCTCGGGTGGGGTCCACCGTGATATTTATGTAAAATCCATTTGACCACTAGGTGTGTCACCCCATGTTAGGATAAGAGCCCAAAAATCAACTCCATTTGTGATTCAATGGACCACATGAGTTGAAACAGTGTACAGGGCAATGCTTGCCCTTCAAATTGTTTCCATAAGTATGGCCTAGATGAATAACAGATAGGGGTGTACACGAACCGAGCTAGCTCGGTTAGCTCGCTCGACTCGACTCGAAAAAGCTTGATTCGAAGCTGAGTTTGAGCCGAGTTGGAGCCGAGTAACCTAGCTCGAATCGACCTCAGATCAAACCAGTTCGATGACTCTGTTACTTTGATATTGATGTTGCTCACCAAGTGTTTGATGAAATGACTTAAAGAAGTGTAACTGGTGATAAAGAAGGTATGTATATGAAACCAACATCCGTTTTTTCTTGAGTTTTATATTGCTTAGAAGGTGTTTGATTAAATACCTTTAAAACCATCGCAGCTGTCTCAAATACAGTGAGATTTTGAAGGTGCAGTCCAGGAGTTTGTGAAAATGCCTCAATGACAAACTCGGCTCGATCTTGGCTCGAACTCGGTGCTGACCAAAACGAGCCGAGCCGAGTTCGAGCTGAGGTCAGATAGTGGTAAAGCCGAGTCAAGCTGAGGCCAACTCGACTCGGTTCGACTCAATGTACACCCCTAATAACAGATGGGTATGATTTTTGGGCTACATTTCAAAATGTTTGTTTCCAATCTAATGGTTGGGGTGGCTTTCATAGGCCCTATACAAATCAAGGGTGAATCTCTCTCAATTTCCTTGTAAAAATGGAGGTTGAATATCTCTCCTAAAATGGGACTAAATATCTAATTGATGTGGATCCCATCAATATCAAGCCTCCTCCCCACATTTTCTCTTTTTAAAAAAAAAATTAATAATATCTGTGCATCCAATTGATTTTTGGCGGGACGCACTGTGATGTGTATATGAAATCCACTCCTACTATTAGATGCCTAATCCTTATTTAGTGCCAAAAAAATAATTGGGAGAGTGAAACATGCACCCTTTTTCTCACCAGGCCCACCGTGATAAATATATAAAATTCATTCCAACCATTAGATGCTACACCAAAATTTAGGGCCAGGGCATAAAATCAGGCTCATCTGATCACATTATTTATAATCACATGATTCAGGGCCTTGGTATAACATGAGGTGATGCAGCAGTGGTTGAGATAGAGTTTACCTAAACACGACAATGGGGCCATCCAAGCAGCCAACTCATTTGCTCACACACCCTACCCAGCGACAATCAAAGAAATGCTAGGGAATGTGATGGAGATATGGCGTGATAATTATTTTAAAAAGCCTTTTTGAAAAAGGTGATCCATATTAATTTGGTGTTTTTTTTTTTTTTTTTCATCCCGAGAATCAATTTAATAAGCCAGAAGAACAGGAATCTGTAGAGCAATCTCTTTACTGTACAAGTGGCAAAGGGATATACCAATCGGGTCCGTCCATTGTGTGGGCCTTGTGTTGGGTGGTATGCCTTCCAAAAACTGAACCTACGGTATCAATCATAGCCATCTATTTCTTGCATTTATCACTGCCCAAGTTTGACCGTCGACGAATTTGTCTCCTACCATCCATTTGAGGCCCAATGATCGAATAGTTAGATCACATGATTGGTGTTGTTTTTGAAACATTTTCCCCCGTGCCGCAGTCTGTTTAGGTGGGGCCATGATTGATTCATCTAGATCGTTGATTCAGTGGCCCCACCATGGACGGGGACGCACCATCTGCTAAACTGAAAGTTCCTAACCCTACTAAATTAGTAGTGGCCTGCTAATGTTAGGTTAAGAGAACTATAATAGCGGTTCGGATTATTTTATTTTTTTAAAAGAGTGAAAGATTAGATATGTGACTATCATAATCCAATCTGGAAGAGTTTTGGTACAACCCCGTTCATAGTTTTTACCAAAGCCATGGGCACATGACATCGGTATTCTAACTGGTGTTGTGGCTGTTTGGTACGTGGGCTTGGATTGGATGGAATTGCATTTGGTTCCTACAAATTTCATCCCCAGTTTGGAAAATGGGAAGGGTTCGGATTACGTGGGATGGAATTGAATTCAGTCGATGTGGAATTTTCCATGGATTTTGAAACCCAGTATACACATGGGCCGCACATTTAATTATGCATGTGTTTTGTATATGCCTGTCCATCCACGTACATCTTTTACACCTAACATTCTAGTTAAATGCGTGTATAAGTGACCTGCATTCGTTTTGAATTTGATTCGTTCTGTGACCCACCAAACAAGATTTTGCTTAATTTAATGTTTTTCTTGTAATAAGAATTTTATCTCAAATATAAAAATTGGATGGTATTTCTAGACATTCAATCAATGATGTTAATCCCACCTAATATAATTTCATACCATTTAATCCCATTGACAGAACAGACCCTTATTGGTCCATTGTAAAATCTACTCCACGATCAGGTAAGAACCAAAAGTTCAAAAGATAAGTTTTAGTTACATGGTCTACACCCATGGGAATAATGTAAATTTACACTCAAAGCTGCTAAGGTAGCGCATTATAGCCCACTTGAGTTCTTCATTAGGATGAATCTCTTAATCCCAATGAGTTAAACCTGATTAATAACTTTGATGAAAGATACATACATGGTGGGCCTCACACAGGATATGAAATGTTTTTAATGGTGGGTGTCCCATCCCAAATGTTCCCTTTCATGTGCCCGAACAGATCATGGTGGACCACATGCAACATGAATGTGTATTAGTCATCTATGCATAAAGTATTTCCAAATGTAAAGACTTGATTGGGAAGGGTTTTTGGTCCAAATAGCTCTGTATCATAACATGGTTGTGGCAAGATTGTATCTTTTCATAACTTAAGTTTTTTTAAGTTCTTCATGGCTCACAACTACACTAATGTTTTGTGTTAATTCTAAATTAGTTCGTTTGTTGTGGTTCATTTGTGATGAGTTTTGCCTGCAGACTTGAACTGATGATATAAAATTAAATCTCTTACATGCGGCGTGTTGGATTTGCTTCACAAAATCTAGTGGGCCCTACATAAGATGGGGATGGGTTCAAAATGTGGGGCCCTTCTGCACGAGGACTATTTGATTGTTTTATTATTTATTCCTTGGTTTTTTCAAGAGATTAGAGGATTGTATTTTTTTTTCCCCTTCTTCATTCCTCAATTTCCTTTATAATTGTTATTTGGGTTTTTTTAATATTTTGTATGAATATTGAAAATTTGTGAAGTGGAAAATTAGTGTGGAAGAATGCTATAATGGATGAATTTTTATAATGGAAGAATGTTGTAATATAATAATGTTGTAATGTATGAATTTTGTAATTGATGAATGCGATAAATGTTATAATTGATGAATGTTGTAATAAATGAGTTTTTGTAATGAAATAATGTTGAGATGGAAGTGTTAATGCACTTATTTGGCAATCATGTGAATCCATGTATCAGTGAGTTAGTTGAGCCATTGAAAAATGAACACCAAAGATACAAGAGGACATGAAGCATGAAGGAGTGAAGAACATGTAAATCATGAGGTGCTTTGATAACTCTAACCTTATACCAAAAAAAAATGTTACCCCATGCGAAATTGTCTAAGACATGAAGTATGAAGAAGCAATGCACATAGCAGTGTATCTGATAAATAGGTCTTCATCAACCCCGTTGAATGGAGAAGTGCCCGAGAAGGTGTGGACTGGACATGATCCATAGTACAGTCATCTCAGGGTGTTTGGATGCAGAGCATCTATTCACGTACCAAAGGACGGGAGGTCCAAGCTCGATATGAAGATCAGACAGTGTGTGTTCTTGGGGTATAGTGATGAAAAGTTCGGTTACAGATTATAAGATCTGACCGAGAAAAAGCTCATCAGGAGCAGAGATGTGGTTTTTTTTAAAGATCAATGTACAAAAAACATTGGTAAGCCAAAGAAGAACCAGCCTAGTTTAGGTGAGCTAGAGGATATGGATCCGATTATTCCTCCCCTGGTGCCTGATGACAGGGGAGTACAATAAGGTGCAGAGAACAAAGAAGTTCCTTCAAAAGATGGACCAGGAGAGCAGCTCCCACTTGATCCACCTATTGAGCCACAGGTGAGGAGGTCATCTAGGAATAGACAGTCGTCCAAGAGGTACTCACCACATGAGTACATTATAATCACTGATGGGGGAGAGCCAGAAGACTATTCTAAGGCCCTAGCCGACGAGCATAAAGGGGAGTGGTTGAAAACTATACAAGAGGAGATAAAATTCTTACATAAGAACCACACCTATGATATGGTGAAATTGCTTAAGGGCAAGAAAGCTTTGAGCAACAAGTGGGTGTTCAGAAAGAAGGTTGAGCAGAAGAATTCACAGATGAGGTTTAAGGCTAGACTTGTGATGAAAGGGTTTGGTCAGAGGAAAGGCATAAATGTTGAAGAGATATTCTCACCAGTGGTGAAGATGACATCCATATGGGTGTTGCTTGGGTTGGCGTCTATCATGGATCTGGAGATAGAATAGTTAGATGTTAAAATAGAATAGTTAGATGTTAAAATTATCTTCCTTCATTGTGACCTGGAAGAAGAGACTTACATGCACCAACTAGAGGGGTTCGAAGCCAAAGGCAAAGAGTATATGGTGTGTAGGTTGAGGAAGAGCTTATATGGGTTGAAACAAGCTCCACGATAATGGTACAAGAAGTTCGACTCGTTTATGTTGAAGTACGGATATAACAGAACAGAGTTAGACCATTGTATTGTTCATGCACAAGTTCTCAGATGATAATTTCTTAGTTCTGTTGTTATACATTGATGACATGCTCATCATGGGAAAAGACATTAAGAAGATCAACAGGCTGAAACAGGAGCAAGTCGTTTGTGATAAAAGACTTGGGTCCGGCTAAATAGATCCTAGGAATGGAGATAACCCGTGGCAGAAGCAACAAGAAACTTTGGCTGTCACAAGAGCGGTATATTGAGAAAGTCCTAGAGCGGTTCAATATGAATACAGCAAAGACGGTCAGTACTCCACTGGATGGTCACTTCAGATTGAGCAATAAACAGTGTCCCAAGACGAAGGCAGAGGTAGAAGAGATGAAGAAGATACCCTACGCATCAACTGTAAGAAGTTTGATGTATGTTATGGTGTGTACACGTCCAGACATAGCATATGCAGTCGGTGTTGTCAACCGGTATATTGTCAATCCTGACAAAGAGCATTAGACAGCGGTGAAATGGATACAGCGGTATCTAAGAGGCTCATCTAGGTTGAGTTTATGCTATGGTGGCGAAAAATCTGTGTTAGAGAGCTACACAAATGCAGATATGACAAACGACATATACTATAGGAAGTCTACATCGGGGTTCATGTTCATGTTTGCAAGAGAGCGGTTCCTTAACAGAGCAAGCTACAGAAGGTTGTAGCGTTGTCACCAACCATACTCTATTTTAGTTTCAAATGATGGTGATGCTTACAAAGCGGAGCTAGACTTTTATGATGACCAGGAGTTCTCCTGCATGCAACTATCAGGTGGGTCTATGTAGACCATGTTCTGATCGACGGGGTTAAATGGATGCTGATTAGACGCCATTACACTTGTTATTTTGCACTTTTGGAACACCCATATATATTCATTTTGTTCATTTATGGAGTATACATGTATACATTTAACTTGATAACATGTTCATACTCTGGAGACTTACAACAGTTTATATGCTTTATATATCTATCACAGTCTTCCGCTTGCATAATTTAACTGTCTCTGGAGTATAATATGTTGTTTTGGTATAATCTCATTCATGTTTAATGCACTAATAGGAACAACATTCAATCATTATTATCTATGTTGCATAAGTGATGCGTTGGAACTCAGGAGCTGAGCTTCTACTCGACCCCTGATTTTCAGGGCGTTACAAGGTACCTACAGGAACTTAGCCTGAAATAGGAGCAGCACGTGGTCTATTGCGATAGTTAAAGTGTTATACACTTGAGCAAGAATCTTAATCAATACTCTAAGTCGAAGCACATAGAGATTAGGTATCACTGGATCAGGGATACTTTGGAACAGAAGGCGTTACAGCTTGAAAAGGTCCACACAGACGATAATAGGTCAGACATGATGACTAAGGCTTGACTTAAGGATAAATTTAAGATTTGTAGAAACCAAACTAGCTTGAAGAAGGTAAATTTCTCCTAAGTCAAAAAGGAAGAGATTTGATGAAGATTTTCTCCTCATTGTTAGGCTCGATGAAATCGAACTAGCTTCGATATCCTCGATAATTGTCAGGATTTTTCATCCCTGGTCACTGGACAGTTTTGGTCTGTTTTCGATATCATCAAAAGGCCTTAGATGATATCGAAGGCTGTCATTGAACGACATTCGATATCATCGAAGAGTTACGCAGATGCGTTTACGGAAACGCAGATTCTGCGAAATTTATTTCTTATTTTGATTCTACCTATTTCTATTCTTATATAAAGACGTGTATGCGGGATTGAGGTACGTTTTAGGATATTCTAAGGTTTCCTAAAAGTTTTTTAGGAGGGCTTAGGGCTATTAAAGGTGAGAAAGAGAAAAAAAGAAAGAAAGAAAGAGAGGAAGCTTGTGGAATAGAGATTCTGCTCGTAGAGGTGATCTACTTTTCAGTCCACGTCTCAGCCCTTCTACGTCCTCGTGATCGGTAAGATCTCTCCGTTTTTCATTATTCTCTTATTGTTCATCCACTCCTGCGTGAGTGAAGAAGGTTTGATCCAAGTGGTGTGTGCTTGTGATCGGTTGTAATGTTCTGCTTTATAGTGGATTGTTAACCTAGACGAGGTCTCATGGTTTTTAACCCCTTGAGAGTTTTTCACGTAAAATTCCTTAGTGTCGTGTGGTTTATGCTTTGATTTATTTCATTGCTTTATTATCCCATAATTTCGGTGTTTTTTGGGCGGCTAGATCCAAAGGTTTTGTGTAAAGCCCCCAACATGTTAGTGGTTCATTGCTAATATTTGTAGTCCACAATATATCTCACTGTTAATATCAGTGGTCCTATATTAATATCCATAGTCCTCAATAAATATTAGTGGTCTACTATCTACGATGAAATCGATGATCCATCTTGTCTCACCATTCATTAAAAAAAATAAAAATGGGACCCCCACACTTTTTTCCATTTCACAAACTCTCACTATATATATATATATATATATATATATATATATATATATATATATATATATATATATATATATATATATATATATATATAATCCATAACAACTATAAAGAGAACTACTACACTTTCCTCCCTTTCACAAACTCTCACCAATCATACTTAATCAGACAAGAAATAAAAACAATCATAAAAGAAACCATCACACCTCTCATCTTTTACAAACTTCTACCATTCAAATTTCTTCAATTACAAAAATTCATTAATTACAATATTTATCCACGCCCTTATTATCTTTCACAAACTCCTATCATTTATACCCAATAAAAAAATAAAAAAAATAATTATAGAAGAACCATCATACTCTTTTCTCTTTCACAAACTCCCATCATTCATTAAAAATGAAAAATAATTATAAAGAAACAACTATAAAGAGAACTAAGGAACGAAGAAGGAAGTGAACCAAAAACATAATCCTCTCTTTCACACCCTCCTCTCCATTAAAAAAATAAAATAATCTAAGAGGGAAGAAGAAAATGACCAAATGGCCTGGTGGGGCAAAGGCCTTACATTTTGAACTCATCCATCCTGTTCACGTTAGGGCTGAAAGTTGGACGGGTTCAACCCGACCGACCTGTGACCGACCCGACATTGGGTTGGGCTCGGGCAGGATATATCAGACCCGATCTTAAGCTTGGGCTATACAAACCCCAACCCGACAAAACTTGGGTTGGGCTCGGGTTGAGGTCTCGGGTTGCCCGACCCAACCCGAACCCGATCATGATATATATGTTACTTATAAATTATAATTGAATGTTGATCATTTGTGTCGAAGGCACACTAGCGATGTCGAGTCTCATTTGTCCACGTCATTTCCAAGGACTCAAGCTAACAAAATATGTTAGATTTCTCTCCCAAATAGACTTTGTGTTATGCTACATGACTTTTAAAGTAGTTGTCTTATATTTTAGCTTGTTTTTTTAAAGAAAAAAAATGAAGTTCTTTATAATGAATAACCACATATATAATTTATTGGGGGCCTTACACAAAACCTTAGGATCTAGCCCTCCAAAACAAACCAAAATTATGGAATAACAATGTAATGAAAATCAATCAAAGTACAATCACACACCACACAAGAGATTTTACATGGAAAACCCTCAAAGAGGTAAAAACCACGGGACCTCGTCTAGATCAACAATTCACTATGAAGTAGAAAGATACAACTTTCTTCACTCACGCAGGAGTGGATAAACAATAAGAGAATAAAGGAAAAACAGAGATCTCACCGATCACGAGGACGTAAAAGCGCTGAGACGACGGCTCCCTTCCACAAGCTTCCTCTCTCTCTTTTCCCTCACTCTCTCACATTTGATATCCCTAAACCCTTTAGGAAACCCTCTTGTACTTTTTCTTCACACAACATACCTTAAAAAAATCCTAGAAACCCCTTTTTATAGTTTTAGAAAACTCCTTTTCGCATCCTAGTTGCGAAAGGACTTGCGCATCCCAGTTGCGAAAGGACTTGCGCATCCCAGTTGTGAAAGGACGATAGGTCAAAAAAACCCATCAAATCTCTCCCTTTTTAACCCAGGAGGGATTCACATTCTTTAAGCCAGCCAGGTTTCTACAAACCTCAAACTTGCCCTTGAGCAAAGCCTTGGTCATCATGTCTGACCCATTATCGTTCGTGTGGACTTTCTCAAGCTGTAACACCTTCTGTTCCAAAGTATCCCTGATCCAGTGATACCGAGTTTCTATGTGCTTCGACTGGAATGCTGACTTGGATTCTTGCTCAAGTGTATGGCACTCTAACTATCGCAATAGACCACGTGCTCCTCCTGCTTCAGGCTAAGTTCCTGTAGGAACCTCTTCATCCAAAGCATCTCTTTACATGCCTCTGTGACTGCAATGTACTCGGCATCTGTAGTCGATAATGCTACGACCTTCTGTAGCTTGTTCTGCCAAGAAATCACTCCTCCTGCAAATGTAAACATGAACCCCGATGTAGACTTCCTGAAGTCTATGTCACCTGCCATATCTGCATCTGTGTATCCCTCTATCACAGTGTTACCGTCACCATAGCATAGGCTCAACCTGGATGAGCCTCTTAGATACCGCAGTATCCATTTCACCGTTGCCCAATGCTCTTTACCAGGATTGACAAGATACCCACTGACAACACCAACCGCATATGCTATGTCTGGGCGTGTACACACCATAACATACATCAAACTTCCTACAGCTGACATGTAGGGTATCTTCTGCATCTCTTCCACCTCTGCCTTCGTCTTGGGACACTGTCTGTCGCTCAATATGAAGTGACCATCCAATGGAGTACTGACCGGCTTCGCTGCATTTATATTGAACCGCTCTAGGACTTTCTCAATATACCGCTTTTGTGACAGCCAAAGCTTTCTGCTGCTTCTGTCACGGGTTATCTCCATTCATAGGATCTGTTTAGCCGGGCCCAAGTCTTTCATCGCAAACGACTTGCCCAACTCCTGTTTCAGCCTATCGATCTTCTTGATGTCTTTTTCCATGATGAGCATGTCATCAACATATAAGAGCAGAACTATAAAATCACCATCTGAGAACTTACACGTGAACACACAGTGGTCTGACTTTGTTCTGTCATACCCATGCTGTAATATGAACGAATCAAACTTCTTATACCTTTACCGTGGAGCTTATTTTAGTCTATATAAGCTCTTCCTCAGCCTACACACCATATGCTCATTGCCCTTGACTTCGAACCCCTCTGGTTGGTGCATGTAGATTTCTTCTTCCAGGTCACCATGGAGGAAGGCAATTTTAACGTCTAACTGCTCTATCTCCAGATCCATGCTAGTCGCCAACCCAAGCAACACCCGTATGGATGTCATCTTCACCACTGGTGAGAATATCTCCTCGAAGTCAACACCTTTTCTCTGACCGAACCCTTTTACCACAAGTCTGGCCTTGAACCTCGTCTGTGAATTCTTCTGCTCAACCTTCTTTCTGAATACCCACTTGTTGCTCAGAGCTTTCTTGCCCTTAGGCGGTTTCACCATGTCATAGGTGTGGTTCTTATACAAGGATTCCATCTCCTCTTGCATAGCTTTCAACCACTCCTCCTTATGCTTATCTGCTAGAGCTTCAGAATAATCTTCTAGCTCTCTCCCATCAGTCAGCATAATGTACTCATGCGATGAGTACCTCTTGGACGGCTGTCTGTCCCTAGATGACCTCCTCACCTGTGGCTCAACAGGTGGATCAAGTGAGGGCTGCTCCCCTGGTCCATCTTCTGAAGGAACTCCCTCGTCCTTTGCACCTTACTGTACTCTCCCGTCATCAGGCACCACGGGAGGAATAACTGGATCCATGTCTTCTAGCTCACCTGAACTAGGCTGGTTCTTCTTTGGCTTACCAATGTCTTATATACACTGATCTTCAAAGAAAACCACATCTCTGCTCCTGACGAGCTTCCTCTCAGTTGGATCCCATAATCTGTAACCGAATTTTTCATCACCGTACCCTAAGAACATACACTGCCTGATCTTCATATCGAGCTTGGACCTCTTATCCTTCGGTACGTGAACGGATGCCCTGCATCCAAACACCCTGAGATGATTGTACGATGGATCTTGTCCAGTCTAGACCTTCTCAGGTACTTCTCCATTGAATGGGGCTGATGGAGACCTGTTTATCAGATACACTGTTGTGTGCATTGCTTCTCCATAGATCGTCTTGGGCAACTTCGCATGAGATAATATGCATTTGATTCTCTCAATAATTGTGCGATTCATTCGCTCAGCTACACCATTATACTGTGGGGTCTTGGGAACCATTTGTTCATTCGTATACCCAGGGACTTGCAGTACTCATGAAAGTCACCGATGTATTCACCACCATTATCAGTACGGATGCACTTCAATGATCTACCTATCTCTCTCTCGACCATAGCATGAAACAACTTAAACACACCAAAGACCTCGTCCTTAGATTTTAAAGCATAAGCCCAAACCCTCCTAGATGCATCATCTATAAAAGTAATAAAATACAATGCCCCACCCAAGGTTTTTGTTCTTATAGGACCACACACATCAGAATAAACCAAATCTAATGCATGTACTTTATTAACATGAGAAGCAGTTTTAACAAATGAAACTCTATGTTGTTTCCCTGATAAACAATCAAGACAGGTTTTGAGAGGTATACCTGTCACATCTGGAAGGAGCCGCTTCCTCGCTAGTAGCTGAAGCCCTTTTTCACTCATGTGGCCTAGACGCCTGTGCCACATGTCAATAGCTGAATCTTCCGCTGCGTTCAACCCACCCTTACATACACTGACACTTGCCTTATACAGGGTACAACACTTCTTTCCTTTGGCTGCGATCAACGAACCCTTGATGAGCTTCCAACGCCCACCAACAAACCGGCTTTCATAGCCATCATCATCCAACCTTCCCGTCGACATCAAGTTGAGGCGAAGGTCTAGGATATGCCTCACATCCCTAAGAACCAATGTGCAACCCACATCAGTCTTCACATAAATATCACCAACTCCCACGATCTTCGATACGCCAGAATTTTCCATCTTCACGGTCCCATAGTCACCTGACTTGTAGCTTGTGAAGAAATCCCTGCGTGGAGTCGCATGAAAAGAAGCTCCTGAGTCAATCACCCAGTCGGTGTCCTGATTCGTAACCGTGAGACATACATCGTGATCTATGGAAAGAATAATAACAACGTCGCCATCTGAAGCGACCGCAGTAGAATCGGATTCATCTTCCTTCTCCTTTCCTTTTCCTTTCTTGTCGTTTTTAGCCTTACGACATTCATGCTTATAGTGGCCCTTCTTGCCACAATTCCAGCATTCAACATCTTTTCTGTTACTCGACTTGCCTCTTGATTTATCTCAGGCCTTCCCGCCCTTCCTGTTCTTTCCTCTCCCCCGTTCCTGTGTCACAAGTGCCTCTTGCTGAGTAGACCCCTGAGACTTCCTCATTGTCTCTTCATTGAAGAGACAGCTAGTAACCTGTTCCATGGATATCTTTCCGTCTGGCGCGGAGTTACTTAGAGACACCACCAATGTCTCCCAACTGTCAGGCAATGAACTAAGCAATAGTAAAGCCTACAATTCATCATCCAGGACCATCTTCATAGAGGAGAGTTGGTTCACTATATTGCTGACCTCATTCATGTGCTCGGCCATATAACAACTATCCTTGAACTTGAGATTCACAAGTCGCCTTATCAGAAAATTTTTATTACCGGCTGTCTTCCTCTCATACAGCCCTTTTAGTTTCAGCCATAGGCTACCAGCTGAGGTTTCCATAGACACATGGTGGAATACAGAATCATCCAACCATTGTCTAATAAACCCCACCGCCTTCCGATCCAACTTCTTCCAATCATCATCAGACATATCCTTGGATTTTACTGATATGCCTAAAATTGAAGAATATAGATCCTTGTAATAAAGCAAGTCCTCCATCTTAGCCTTCCATATGGTCCAGTTAGAACCATTGAGGCTGATCATCCTTGAGCCACCTTCCATAATTCCAAACCGATCCTACCCGTTCAATGAACTTAGCGCTCCGATACCACTTTGTTGGGGGCCTTACACAAAACCTTAGGATCTAGCCCGAACAAACCAAAATTATGGAATAACAATGCAATGAAAATCAATCAAAGCACAATCACACACCACACAAGAGATTTTACGTGGAAAACTCTCAAAGAGGTAAAAACCACGGGACCTCGTCCAGATCAACAATCCACTATAAAGTAGAAAGATACAACTTTCTTCACTCACGCAGGAGTGGATAAACAATAAGAGAATAAAGGGAAAACAGAGATCTCACCGATCACGAGGACGTAGAAGCGATGAGACGACGGCTCCCTTCCACAAGCTTCCTCTCTCTCTTTTCTCTCACTCTCTCACCTTTGATATCCCTAAACCCTTTAGGAAACCCTCTTGTGCTTTTTCTTCACACAACATATCCTAGAAAAATCCTAGGGACCCCTTTTTATAGTTTTAGAAAACTCCTTTTCGCATCCTAGTTGCGAAAGGACTTGCGCATCCCAGTTGCGAAAGGACTTGCGCGACTTGCGCATCCCAGTTGCGAAAGGACTTGCGCATCCCAGTTGTGAAAGGACGATGGGTAAAAAAAAACCCATCATAATTAATAAAATTATAGATACAAAAAATAAGCCCTATATTGAAATATAATAAACTAATGTAATAACAAAAATATTAGCACGTATATACCGGACCAACCCGATCAACCCGACCGAGCTCGCTTGGGTTGGGCTTGGGTTGAGAATTCCCAACCCGAGATTGGGTTGGGTTGGGTTGGGTTGGGTTTGGGTTGAGGTATAGGAACCTTGGGTTGGGTTAGGGTTGAGCACTAACCTGACCCAATCCGCCTGACTTTCAGCCCTAGTTCATGTATAAAAGATTTAAATTTTATGTCATCAGTTCAAATTTGAGAACAAAACTCATTACAGATGGACTACATAAGAGAAAAATGGTTCAAAATTAATGCACGATGTTATTGTAGTTGTGAGCCACTGAGATCTTCAAACAGACCCGTAAAAACTCTTTCCATGAGTTCACGATTGTCTGATTAAAATATGATTACATCAATCAATTGGTGGGCCAAATTTATGTTTTTAGTAGGGCTACGTCCATTTTTAAAAGGCTGAGAAAATAGTTTCAAGGACTATAAAAACTTAAGTTTGGGCCATACAACCCCTGCCACATAATAGTATAATAGTATAGAACTATTTTGGAACAAAATCACCGTTGGAGTATAAACGGAAGCTGATTTGGGTCAGATCTTTAACCATCCGATCATATTTGTGTGGGCCACTGTCATTTTTCTGTTTATCAACGTTGTATATCCCTTTTTGCCGAAAAATGAGGCAGATCCGGAGATCTAGTTAACACCACGAAGTATGGTGAGCTTGGGTTTCAAATATGTGAAGTGCTTACATTTACAAGATTATGGCCCCACAGATTTGAGTGTTACTGTAGCGGATTACCGGTACCTTCCAACCTCCATTGATTTCGATCTTTTCATTTCTCAATGGCTCCGGTTTTCCCTTATAAATACCGCAACCCTTTGATTTCTGTCTGAAACCCCTTTCTCCGTTATCTGGACTTTTCTTCTTCCATGGCTGCCCTTCTCGATCTCACTCCCGCTTTTGTAGGATTCCGTACGACCAGATGGCAGGAAAATGGCCGGATTCCCGGGAATGGATTCCGTCGTCGGGGTCCCGGAAAATTGAGTGGCAGAGGTTGCAGGGCCATGGTGCAGCAGACAGTTCAGGGTGCCTCGGCCAATTACGCGAAAGAGATGGAGAGACTGTCAGCAAAGGAGTCGCTTCTTCTTGCTGTAAGTACCAATTCATCCCTTTTTTAAAGAACTCTCTGGTTCTTATTTTATTTATTTATTTATTTTTTGTTTGCTGCGTTAGGGTTTCAGGAATGT
Organism: Magnolia kwangsiensis; assembly: GCA_037074715.1. Taxonomy (NCBI): domain Eukaryota; kingdom Viridiplantae; phylum Streptophyta; class Magnoliopsida; order Magnoliales; family Magnoliaceae; genus Magnolia; species Magnolia kwangsiensis. Next base: position 112,909,690 of record CM073581.1, read on the forward strand.
GGGAATCGATGGGTTTGAGGATGTTTAGAGAATTTCATGAGAATTGTATGCATTCGTACCTGATGTGTGGATTTTTCTGATTTTTCAATTTGTTTTGATGTAAATAAGGTGATAGATGTCTACTCACGAATGAGCAAGATCTCTGTGTTGTAATCCACTTCGAGGGTAGATTGGCCTCCTAGTGCAAGAAGTACTGCTTTAATGAAAATTGATTAGCCTCCTGTGTGATTTTTCATATAATTTCATATGTACGTAATAGCCAGGACTCTCACCATACTCGGAAACAAATAAAAAAGAAGAAAGAAAAAAGTAACATCTTGAGACTAATCACACGTTATCCTCTCAAATGCCATCTCACATGCAAGATGTCCTTCCAAATAGAGCTTATTAAGAAAGAAAGAAAAAAAAAACCCACAATGTTCTTCCCTCCTTCAAATGAACCTTGCCCTTAAGTTAAGGTTCGAAAATGGGAAGTGCCCCTTGAGCTGATAGTACTCTTCCTACAATGCATCTTCCTCTGGCAAGTGGATCCATTGTACTAGTACTTTTGTTATTGCCATATTACCTTTCTTGACTACTTGCCTATCCAGAATATCATAGGATTCAAGTTGAAGAACTTCTTCATCATTCACCTGAGGTAGCTTTGGATGCACACTAATTCCACTTCCAATTTTCATTTTAAGCATAGAAACATGGAATATTGGGTGTAATTTAAATCCTAGTGGAAGATCCAACTTATATGCCACTGGTACGATTTGTTGAATCACTTGAAATGGCCCATAATAATGGGGTGCCAACTTGTGACTGGAACGCATGGCTAGTGAAGCTCGTCAATGCTGCTGCAGCTTGAGATAAATCATGTCATCTTCATTGAATGACCACTCTGATCTGTGTTCATTGTGTTGCACTTTCAATCGGTTCTGTTCCATAAAGAGATTTTCCTTCAGTTAACAAAGGATTTGATTAGAGCTACGCAGTTCTCAGTCAACGTGGTCCACATTGGTTGTCTCAGGCAGATTGGAGCTTATGCTTACAGTTGGACAACCGTACACCACTTCAAATGGGGACATTTTGGCAGCCATTTGATACGTGGTATTGTACCACCACTCAGCCCATGGAGCCATTTTACCGATTGTCATGGCCTTCCTCCTGTGAAACATTGCAAATGTGTTTCTAAACAACGGTTAAGAGCCTTTGTCTGACCATCAGTCTGTGGGTGATAGGCCATGTTCATGCGTTATTGTGTTCCTTGCATCACGAAATATTCCTGCCAAAACTTGCTAATAAACACTGGATCACCTTTGCTGACAATCAAGCCAGGCATCTCGTGGAGCTTCAAAGCATCATGTATGAACACTTGCACCCCCAAAGTTGCCGTATAGGGATGAGAGAGAGCCAAAAAGTGTCCATACTTAGAGAGCCTATCTACAACAACCATTACCTTGCTCTTCTCTTCCAGCAGAGGCAACACATCAATAAAGTCCATTGAGATGCCTTGCCATATTCGATCCGGTAAGGGTTACGACTGTAACAGTTCCAGTGGAGAAACTGTTTCATATTTATTCTGTTGACATATGTCGCACTCAGCTACAAATATTTGACTGCCTTGCGCATACCCTGCCAAAACAAGCCCTATGATAACCTCTTGTACATCTGCAAATACCCTGAATGTCCTGCAGATGGAGTTGCATGAAATTCACATAAGAAAGCTTCCTTTAATTGTGACTCAGTTTGCAGGACCACCCTCCCCTTGTAGTACAATTGAGAGGTGTGCAACTTGTATCCTGGCAAGACCATAGGATCCATTTGCGGTTGTTGCATAATGTCGTCGGCTTCAAGGAACTCCTGTTGCTCCTTCTTCATCTTCGGTAATCATGAATTGTGGCACTGAAGTAGTTACCTCTGAACCTTCCTCGAACTGGTGGGAGAGATCATCGACCACCACATTTCACTTTCCTGGCAATATATTATCTCACAATCGTGAGGAGTTTAGACACTCACTTCTGTTGCTCAAGAGAGGAGACCTGTTGTTCAAGAAAGTACTTGAGGGTTCCATCGTCCGTATTTATTTGGAAGTGCCTATCAAGGAGGTACAGGCATTACTTAGTAACAGTGTGGATGATTGCTAACATTTCTTTCTTATAGGTAGAGAGTGCCGGATTCTTTCCAGATAATTCCTTGTTGGAGAAGGCAATAGGCCTTCTTGTGTTAGTACCATGGTAATTCCTTCCCCAGAAGCATCACACTCAATGATGAAAGTCTTTGAAAAATCCTTCAAGGCCATTATTGGTGTAGTCGTCACCGCTGTCTTTGGAGCTTCAGAAGCACTATCTGCCACTTTAGTCCAATGAAAGCTATCCTTCTGCAATAGCAGTGTAAGAAGATCACTAATCTTACTGTAATCATTTACGAACTTGCTGTTATAACCTGTTAATCCCAAAAATCCATGCAATGATCAAACTTCCAAAAATGTATTTGGATCTTTTATAATGGATTAGCTCATAAGTGGTCCAATGCTATCCGTAGGTGATGTAGATGGTCCTTTGAAGTGGGGCTATACACCTGAATATCGTAAAGAAATACCTGAATAAATCACTGTAAATATGGTCTAAATATATCATTAATGAGGATTTGAAATGTTGATGGCACATTTGTGAGGCCGGATGGCATAACGAGAAACTCATAATGCCTCTCATGCGTGCGGCAATCTTTCTTGGAAATGTCGGATGCCGTAGAATCTTTTCATTGAATGCAGTATAGTAGGCTGGACCTCTCCAGCGAACTGCCCCTCTATAAGTGATACGAATGCCCATCCATATTGAAATCCATGGTCAACTTGTTAAAGTCCCATACAACAATACTCAGCTGTCGGAGCCATTGAATTCCGAGCAACACATTCGAACCTTTCAATGGAAGAAGATACAATCATAACAATACCCTTGGATTGCCATCTCCACATCCTTGTATTTTCCCATGCAATCTAGCTTTTCTTTGTCTGCCACTGTTACGTCAAAAGCCGAAATGCTGGAGATTAGGCATTTGAGGTGTTGTGCTAGGCTCCCATCGATGAAGTTATGTGTTCTCCCGGTATCAATGAGAATAGATACTGTCTGCCGTTTAATCATCCCCATAACTCACATGGTTTGCAGTGGAGAAAGGCTAGAAAGTGCATGCACTGAAATCTCCGGCGTGTTGCTCTCATCATCTGGTTCCTCTTCGTCTTCTGCCCCTTCCTTTCATCATCATCCAACACAAATAGTTGTTGCAATTTTGCAGTGATGGATCGTGGCCTGGACCAAATTTCTCATCACAGTTATAATGGAGGCCCCTGTCCCTGTGCTCCATTTCCACCCAAGTTGGTTTCTTGATTGGTGGAATCCCAACTTTGGAGGTCGCCGGGGTAGGTCTGGTGGCCTGGCAAGTTATTGGAATCTTCGCACTACACCTTAGGCATTGAAGTTCCTCATCTTGCATGCGAGCTAGGCCGATAGTGGTCACCGAAGTAGTGGGACTAAACATTTGGACTTCATTCCCAATCTCCTCCTTCATTCCCAACTTCAGGAAATCGAGACGTGTATCTTCTGGCTTGAATCGCTGTCCCTCCATTGCAGTCGGCTCCACTTTGGATGCATCAGAATCAAACTGCTCATCTCAACCACGGGTATTATCTCTCCCCATCTTTGAGCATAGATTATGCTGGCTGTTTATATTGGAGGCTCATGGCAGCAAGTGTCTCCTTGATTCCACGTAGGGATTTAGAATGTTGTTGGGCCTCCTCTTCTAACCTATCTACCTGAGCCTCCATTGTCTTCTCCTGCCTTTGTTCCTGCTTGGGGCATGCTCAAGATTGTTGCATTGATATGAAAAGGGTAGATCTCTACTCACGAATGAGCAAGGTGTATGTGTTTTAATCCACTTAAGAGGGTAGATCCGCCTCCTAGTACAAGAAGCACTGTTTTAATGAAAATTCTCTGTGATTTTTCATATTATTTTGTGCTACTTAATAGCCTAGACTCACCATATTTGGGAACAAATTTTAAAAAAAAAGAACAAAAAGATAACAACTCTACTCTAATCACATCTCATCCTCTCACATGCCATCTCACTCATGTGCAAGATACCCTTCCAAATAGGGCTTATTATTGTTTGCTCTTTGCTATAATTTGGTTATTGAAGTAAAAGATTGTTCATGTTTCGATTGTGTCGGTCAGTTTCATTTTCGTAGTTTGTTTTTTTTTTTTTTTAAAAAATAATCTTTTTATGTAAATTGTGGTTTTGGAAATGTAGAGATCGTTAGGATTTGTGTCACATTTCCTTGGTTATTTTGAATTTTTGTGTTGCTGAATTTCAATTCTTTTAACTGAATTGCTTGAATGTTAATGGATTCTTAGCATTTTAAGAATTTTCTGCTTTGGCCATCTTTGAACATTCACGAGCTTCTCTTATTTTTAGCTTGAAAGAATTATCAATTCATATCAGGAAGTCTTTATAAAATGTACCTTTTCAGTTTAAGGATGCTGGGGGTCTTGAGGCTCTCGTCAGTGGAAAAACGACGGATATGCATCGGATCGATGTGAATGAGAGGATCACGGGTCTGGAGCGCCTGAATCCCACGCCCCGACCCACAACGTATGTTTCTTCTCCAAGAAATTGGAAAATCAGAAGTTCATTTTTTTTTCTTGTATGTTTTGGACATGGTATTTACTAAATTTTGTGTTTAGGTCCCCCTTTCTGGAAGGTCGGTGGAATTTTGAGTGGTTTGGTGCTGGTAGCCCTGGATTATTTGCTGCAAGGAGTTTCTTCGAGTAAGTACTATTCTGGCTGGAATTTATCCACATAATTCATTATGCCACTTGATTGTTAGTGTAAATGTTGAAATCTTTCAGCAAGTCCATTCCAAGGGTCTTCTAAAGGCGGCTTTGTAAGGATATACTGAAATGTAAATTTAAGATTTTGTGAATCCTTTTTTCTTTTTCTGGTCAGTTGTTTGCAAAGAATCATTGCCACTTCCTCCACATTTACATTTTACTATGTACTGAAAAACGGTTGTCACTCCATACACAAACATGGTTTGTGATGCAATGTGTTATTAACCAACATTTTGTTGCTTCAAAATTGTTATTGGTGGAATGCAGTTTTCCATTACACGAGTGCATTTAAATTATCAATGTTTTGACGAGAATGATTGATGGAAGAAGATGCTTATTGCAGCCCTATCTTCTGGTGTCAGATTGGTTGAATGAAAGGTGAGCTAATTTTATTGACACAACCGAGGTGTCTTCACAGGAGATTTCCATCGACTGTAGCAAACTTATTAGGATTGGATGTGCTGGTCAAGGATGGATATGCAAAAGCTACAGCAAATCTGAAGTTTTTGAACTCGGTATTTCTCATTGTGTGACTTGAGTTATGCTCATCACTCTTTTCTTCATGTTAAAGCAATGCTGTTTGTTTCTTGTGCTGTTGATCCTTGCAAAAATGACCTAAAGAGCAGTGAAATGCCTGTAATTCGAGAAAGTTCTACAGCTGTTGCTGATCATTCCTTAGAAGGCTAAAGAATATATTTAGATCCATCACAATTCTCTGTCATTTTAAAACCATGCTTTGGTTTCTTGTTCTGTTGGTCCTTGCAAATATGAGCTAAAGAGCAAAGCTGTGAAATGCCCGTAATTCATAAAAGTCCTATGACTGTTGCTGATCATTCCTAGGCAGGCTAAATAAAATATTTTGATCCATGTAATGTACACATCTATAATCTGATTTAGAAAAGCTGGGTCCATTGTGAAATTGTTAATAAATAAATAAATTAATCTTCAAAGCATATGATCTACCTCGTATTTCTGTGTTAGCCCTTTATGAAGTCGTTAGCATGTCACATTTTACTTATTTTTACTGAAAGCTACATGCTGAAAGTGGGTTTTTTTTTTTTTTTAGCTAGTGTTTTGTGAACATAGTGTAGCGGTTGGTTTGGTTTTCCATTCTATGTTACACTCATTACTTACATGCTTATTAGCTTCCTAATACTCTCATTGCTTGTATTGTAAAAGCTCAATACAATTGTCTGGCTGGATTTTGAAGTTCAGGTTCTATTTTCACTAGATATGGCATGGATAAGGCACTGATGGATAAGGCACTGGTATAGCATGGATGCAGCTTCTCTACTAAAGTAGCCCAAGGGTTGAAATAAAATTAGAAGCAAGAGGTACCATATTTGATGGTCAATTCCCCATCTCTCTAGGTGCTTCAGTCGATCTCCAATCAATCCCCACACCTGGAAGAATAAAAGGGGAACATAAAATAAAGGATAAATATGTGGAATTCCTCCATGCAAACCAAATGGAGTCGCACCAAAGGGGTTCTAGTGGCATTGTGTTGCAATGTTTTTAAATCCCATCACTGGAAACAAGAATGAACTAAACCAAAAATCTCAGTCAATCAATAATCAATGCGTCATGATGTTTCACAAGTCCAGCTCTGTGCCATTCCCATATAGGCTACAAAATCATCTAGAATACTTTAGAAAGTAACTTGTAGACGTTTCTTTCTTACTTGCACCTCAGTGGTCCCCACATGCTTATCTAGTCCTGCTCCAACTGCTTTTAAAAGAGTATTCAAACTAGGAAACTGAATAAAGACTTCCAATTAAAAAATTACTTCTCCAAATAGAGCAGAGCCATATGGGCAATTATATAAAACCATCTCTGTATATGCGGTTCAATTTCTGTAAAAGCCTCGAAATCTGCATTTCAAGCAACTGTACAGCTGGATACTGCGGTTGCCAAAAAAAACAAAAAAAAAACTGCAAACATGCAACCAGCTGATATATAGGACCTTAAACGTCACCTGATTGGACTTCTGTGCCCCACTATTTACTCAGAGTCCATGTAAGCATTACTTTCATAATCTCTAGGACTTTCTTCCAGTAGTTTTGTGCGTTATAATTGCACACATTTCCGCAAGTGTGCCACTCGTCTTCTTTTCATACTTAGAGTTTACCTACTGTAAGCATTCCTCTATGATTATATAAACTCTTCATGGCTATAAAATTTATGACGAATCTAGTCGCCTCTGGCCTCAACGATTCTTGTCCACCTGTAAACTTCTTCATGAGAGCAATTATCTAAGTGTAATTGTATATATACGTTGTAATCAACCTTGGCTTCTCAACCAACTTTGATACACTCTTCTGCTTTTTCCCAAGGCGACCAACCAGATGAAATTTCTTCTCCAAAAGTAACTTTCCTGTTGCCTTATTTGATGCCTCATTATCAGTGACAATATACACGACATGACTCTCGCCATTTTCTTCCACCATTTTATCTATCGAGCTAAATATATATTTATTATTCTTCACTTCATCAGCTGCATCAGTGATTCTAATGAACATTGTACCCAGTTGGGGGTAGGCTATGAAATTTATCATGATCAATCTAGTTGGGCCAGTTCAACCATAGCACATCATTGTGCATCCTCTACTTGTCATATCCTTCTAAATGATTGTACATAAGCTCATAATTCATTGTACACTTTATTCGAATACTTTGTGTCAATGTCATAAGAATCAACAATATGTGGATGGATGCTATTATAGGAAAATAACTTCACTGGTGTCTTCCCAAGATTATTTATAATTTGTTTTGATCACATTTGCTTTCTTTTGCTTGCCAGTGGCCTTTCTAAACACCATCTCATCACCAAGAGGTGCCTGTTGCTCCCCCCCCCCCCCCCCCGGCGGGTCCTCATTAACATTATGAATATCGGGCTAAGAAGGTTTCAACTGAGGCGACTTGGCTTTTGCCATCGTATGCTCAAGGCATAATGAGAACCCCTCATCCTCCACTGCCACTACCACTAGCCCCACTACTCCCCCTCAAATCACAAACTGACTCAGTCTTCCTGAACATCTGCCGTTGTTGCTCATCTTCATGAGTAGTTTGTATACTTTTCCTCCTCACCTTAGTAATCTCCCTATTTGAGTTCTCCCCTAACTCAATATCCTCATTGATGCCTTGCCCATGAGTGCCAAACACCTCTGCCTGACATGCATCAAGGGTGACCTTTTTCTCCTTCTCTCTCATCATCCTTTTCTCTTTAATTTCTTCGAGATTTTGTTTCATCCGCTCCCTTACTTTCTTAGGGATGCTTGGACACCTAGAAATTTGACCCCTTTAATGGGTCAAGTGTTGTTTTAATCGAGCTATGCCCAGTTTGTGCTCCTATTATAGTACCTGCATATTATTTGCCGTCTATTCCCTCCTATTCTTACCCATGTTGCCACCCTACATCCTTGTTATCATTCTTGACCACTTCCCTAATGTCAAGTCATTGACTGTCAACTGCCAAGCTCAAGCAGCAACCCAATCTCCAATAGACAATGGTTGAAACCCAAGTTACCCAATCCAAATCTCCAATAGACAACAATTCACAGTACATTCCACTAAACAAGTGCCCACCATAAGGTCTACAACTCAAGTTATCTAACAAACACAACTCCACAATCGATAGTCCAATTTGCAAAAACACCAAAATAAAGAGAAAATGTTGTACTGTGACATACTACATAAAATAATTAAAGAAATACATGAAATCTCAAAACAACTGACATTCAAAAAAATACAATAAGACTACTAAAACAATTACTTCCAACTTTAATAAAAATAAACAAACAGCAAAAAATTACAGAAATTGATAAGAAAAGAAAAAAGAAGTGAAAATGACAATTCATTCATCATTGGGCCTATAAAAAAAACAAGATTACAATTCGTGTGGTAGATCTATGTACAAACAGTGCTAATTATTCATATCTCCAATCTGATTTTTGAAGAAAAATTAGAAAAACAAAACAAAAATTTCCAAAAAAAAGGGTGAAAATACATTGAAAATAACATTTCAACATATAAAATTTAGATCTATGTTCAAAGAACTTAGATCTACGTTTAAACATCATATATCTATCATTCCCTTCAAGAAACTTTGGAAAAAAAAAATTTGAAAAATTCCTAAAAAATGGCCCAAATAAAGAAAATTAATTTAAATCCAGTATTGAATGATAAATATAGCAAATGGTAAATCTATATTCAAACAAACATAGATTTTCCTAGATATATCATTAGATTCATTTTCATAAAATTATTTTCGGATAAATAAAAATTCCAGAAAATGCCCAAAATATTAACCTGAAAATACAAAAATAAAAAATTTTAAAAAATTCAACCAATGTATGTGTGAAATCTGTAGATCTATGGTATTAAAGGACTACTTATGCATCATTACAACATTTAGTTGAAAAAGTTTTTTTTTTTTTTTTAAATCTGAAAATTTCAGAAAGTTCCAGCATTAAAAAAAAAACAAAAAACAATTTGAGAACAAATCAAACATGATTTAACCAATTCGGGTTTATAATGTTGTTTCAACTTGATTCTAGTAATAATAAAAAAAAAGTTTTTAATCTTTTCTTTTGATTTTCTCCAAATCGGGTACCAGCCCTTCAAACCTTCATTTTGATTTAAAAAGCCATGTTTAGATCCTCAAATCTAGCGTAAATCTGGTCAGAAATATGCTTCGAACAATCTCTTTGCTAAAAAAGTTTGAAAGGAATAGAGGGGATAAATCTGAAAAAAGAGGCCAGTTGGGGTTTTTTAAAGATCGTTTCAGTTCTACTGATACGGGTAAAGTGTAATGGTGCCGAATTGCCGATGCAGGTTGGATTTTTTGACATGGGCCAATACAGACCCCTATCTTGTATTGTCTCATGCTGATACAAATACGATACACCTGTATCGGCACATAGGATACCCTTTTTCAGAACCATTAGTGTATGTCAACCCACCTAAGAACCTGAAAAATCCAGTGGATTTTTATAGTGGAAAGACAATCTTTTGTATTCTCAAAAAAATCCTTCCGTCCTAGAATAAATAGAAGCAAACAGAACATTTTGAGCCATACATGGAATATGGTATAATTACCTTGCTTGAGCATGTGATGGCTGGTGCATTAAGAAACTCTACTATGGAACATCACTGAAAGAATGGCCATTCTATGTGAGGTTCTCTTTCATAGAATTGCATGACATGTAATATTTCAAAATTGTCCATTAGCCATCAAGCTTGAAGTGGACAAGAAAAACGATCTAGTTTTGGATGTTTGCTATTTTTATGAGACTAGTTGAAGTCATGCATAGTAATTTTGGTAAAGATCAAGTATTGACTTCTCTCTTTTGCGTGTCAGTTGCTGTACATCAGGGTGTCATGGACACTTTTGACTTAGGTCCCAAAGCATAAACCTATCTGGTTTATAAATGGAAGTAAGGGCATTTGAATAAAGTGGCACGATGGTTACATGTTATGTGACCTTCGAATGCCTGGCCCTCTTCTACGGTTGCCCTTTGAAGTTTGGGTTATAACATCATATCTTATGATTTTGATGTCATTCTAGTAAATTTTTTCGGGGTTGATACCCATAGTTACATGCCCCAGGGGAATGTAGTCTTGATGATATCATATTATTCCATTGTTTTGTGCTGATGTTCGGATGGCAAGTTAGGATTTTAAATCTCTGCATAATAGAAGACCTGACATTTAGTTTCATTCAATGAAATAAAATAATAACTTTTCCATTTTGCACATGCAACTCTTATTGGAATCACAACTGTAATTGTTTTGGTTGATCTGAAGTGTTTTTGAAGCTTATGTCCTTCAATGTGCAGATAGAAAGTAAGTTCGTTCTGAGCACCAAACTCTCTGTAGAAGGACCACTTCGAATGAGGGAAGAATACGTTGAAGGGGTATTTGAAACACCAAAAATCAGTGATGAGGCAGTACCTGAACAACTAAAGGGGGTGTTTGGACAAGCAGTTGGTACATTAGAGCAACTTCCTGCTCCTATAAAGGATGCTGTGGCCAATGGACTGAAAATTCCACTTGGTAAGTAATACGGTACCGCGCAGTTCTTATAATATTATCCTGTTAAGACTAGGAAGACCATTTCTTCTAATTCACATTCCTTTCATTCTCATTATGAACTTTATGGTTTCAGATGCCTTTATTTAGATGGCATGCAAATTTTATTTTATTTTAGTTTATTTTATTATTATTATTTTTTTAATTCATCTGCTGGAAGACCTCCATTACCTTTTTTTTTTAAAAAAAACAGTAAATTTCCTCGTGGGGTATCCAAACATGATGCGTTGCAAAGCTCCTACAGGCTCTGAAGCAATCTACATTGTGAAAAACATAGAAAACAGAGGCAGAAGTTTCAGACACTGCCTAAAAACCACCAGAAATGTATTGTTTAATATATTGTTGCTTGCATGGTCCCTATAATATAGTATGTTACCGTTTCTATGGGAATAGATTTTCTATAGGACCCGTTGAGCCTTCCTTTTAAAGGTAAGTTTTTGGTAAGCTACACTTTTAAGCCAGTCCCTTTTCCATTGTTTGATCCTACCTTGAAATTACGCACATGGAGAGAGGAAAGGAGAGATAGGGGGAGGCTTAGGGGAGAAGATGAAGGAGAGGGAGGGAAAGGGTGAGGCTACACTCCAACGGTCGACGAGCCATCCCAACTGTTTCCAACTTTCTGGCCCATTCGAGTGTCTGCTCCCCTATTTTGGCATGAGCTGTCGATCACTGCTTGAATCTAAGCCGTTCAAAGCTTTTATTTGGGTTATATCTGAACTGTACGACTTACAAAAGCCACATTTTTTAGTTCCCAAAATAACCCTACATTTGAAATGTCTTCCCACATCCTTTGAATATCCAAAGTTCTCGGCATAAGAAAATTAATTGCAGTGGCGAAAAAGTCTAAAAGCTCCGCACATTATATATAGTATAGATTTATAGCTGAATCATATAGAGAATCGAGGACAATTAGACATTTTAAAGTTGTGTTAGGCTACATTTGGGCTTCTGCCAAATCCAGGAATTTGACATCTCCACTTTTGTTCCAAACTGCAAAAAGTGGTGTTTGCTTGCCGCGCAGCTCTTAAGATTTGAAACCAAAAAGGCACTATTTCCACCACAAACCATGAATCTTGGGGTTTCTATTCTGAATAAAGAAATCCAAAATTTGTGATTCAATGGATGATACTTTTTGGGGTTTCACAAACCTGCATTCACTCAAATGCACCCTCAACATTTCACCGCCATTCCAGTTAATCTCTGTTATTTCATAGCATAAAACTTCACTTGAAACAATTGAGATTCTGGAGATGCATACTCTGGCTTTTGGTAACAGACTGTAAAAACACTAGTTAGCAGGTTCATGTTCTGTTTTATGCTGACTAGAGAGATCTTTGACGAATCGGATGTAACTCTTCTAAATTTGTGCTTTGCTGCAGGTGGGACTTTTCAGAGACTGTTTATGATTTCTTACCTTGATGAAGAAATACTGGTGCGCTTCATTTATTTTAGTGTTGCACAGCAAATTTCACTAACCTGTGAAAAACATGTACAATTGCTTTTGAAAATTTCAAGATTCCTATTTCTTGGCTTCTTATATGCTGACCTTGTTACAAGCCGGGGCCCTGTGGAAATTCTTGCCTAGAGCTGTCAGTTATGTTCACCAGGGCCGGGCTGTCAATGACTCAATCAGTCAGGTCTGTGCCAAGCAAAATAAATGGAAATAATAATAATAGGCTCGTCATGACAGGCTGTGCTGATGAGTTCAAAATCACTAGGCCCAAACCAAAGTAGGACTCACCCGCTGGCAGCCCTAATATTCTCCCTTTAGTTAACTTAGCAAGAGAGGAAAATTGAACCCAAAAGTAGGACAGACCATATGTATTGATTTCATGTTGAAAATTCCACCATATCGTACTGAATATGACATGCAAGTTGGTGTCGATGTTGGTGGGTCTGAAGATGACATGGAAGAGACGTCAAGTTCAGAAGTTGGAGACGAATGCCCCACTAAAAAGCCTTGTGGATATAGAGTTGGAGCCTTATGTCAAGCAGCAAACTATCACTACAATGAATATGCTAGGAGGTTGGGTTTCAGCATGGTTGAACCATTCACAGTTAGGTTGAAGAAAGTTAATGAGGTATATTGTGCATTGTCAGAATGTTTGTGTTATAAGGAGGAAAACGAATATGTAGATTGTAGACTACTTACAAAGTACGTTAAAGAGCGGGTGTAAAGCAATGATGAAGATAAAAGAATTAAGTTAAAAAAAAGGATTGTGGGAATACACACATGAGCTTGATCCAAGAAACGTTCACCTTTTCACTCACACAAGAAAATCCTTTCACCTGAGAATAATGCAATGAATATTTGGTCTTCTGTGGCTAAGTCTGTAAGACCATTGAAGATTTTGTATTAGCAAACAAAATTGTGGAGTTGGAAATCGTTCGTTTTCTCAGAAGATTGTAGAAATGCTATTGATAAGCAGTGACAGGCAAACTGCATCAAGATTTGTGAATGCACTGCAGGAGTATTTTATTTGTAGCTAAGCTTTAAACCCTATATATATATTTTTTTAATGCAATGGATCAGGATGAAGAGCTGTGATCATGCAGTGCTTTCTGGGTTGATGCTAGGGCTAGTCTGGCATACTCTAAATTTGGAGATACTGTTACATTTGATGTCATGTATTTAACAAATAAATATTGTATGCCATTTGCTACATTTGTCAGCATAAACCATCATGGTCAGTTAACTTTGGTCAGTCAGCATAAACCATCATGGTCAGTTAATGATTTATTCTATCAATCCACCAAATTTGCAAAAGAAGTGTCACTGTCAAAGGAAGGTTATAATGAGGCCTGTAATGCTTTAAATGATCCAAACGGCAGTCAATCTTGCGCGTTTGGATGCACCTTGCAAACCCTGTGTTATCTCCTGTTCGACGAAATAGACGCTAAAACCCTAACTGTTTGCTGCTGAGTCCACTGAAAAGCAGGCTTGAAACCTCCTTTTTTTGGGAAGCTGCTATTGAGGGAGTTTGTCCAAACGGACCGTAAAAAGACTTCCCCTGCCTGTTCCAAACTGCGGTCACAAGATTGATATAATTGTTGTTGCTATGTTATTATTAGGTCTACAATTTTCAGTATTGTTGTTAGCTAAGAATGGGTTTTGGATCTTTTGTTGCAGATAATAAGGGATACCACTGGAATACCAGATGTTCTTACGAGGTTGGAAGGGCCTCCATCACCCATGCCCGTCGAACCCATTGCAGAGTATGAGAGCTAAGTACTAGAACCTCTGAGAATGGAAAAAGTCCCATTCAATGTGAAATTCATGCAAATGATGTACGCCACTATTTTGTAAATTGAGGCTTTATAACATCATGGCATCAAATTGAGGTCTTGGTATCGATCCCTAGTGGGGGTGGCTGACATGGAGTGTGTGTACTGACATGGGTGTGTACTAACAAGCTAACCAAAAAAAAAAAAAACCATCATGGCGTCATTAGGATCCATTGAATTTAGTGTTTGGTTTGTGTTTTTTGCTCCTCTGTTGCATCCGCTATTTAGTCTTTGGGATGAAGGTTCTCTTGAAAGAGGAGAAGAAAATTCCATTACTGATAGAGGAATCAGCGGGAAAGAGGAGAAGAAAATTCCATTAATGATGGAGTAATCAGTGGGTAAGGATGAAAGAGGTTCCCAGGGGGACATTTCCATGTCAGAAGGGTATCTTTTCTGACTTTCTTCTTCTTCTTCTTCTTTTAGCTGTTTGGGAAGATGAAAATCGTGAAACCTCATCGACATTTAATTAAGGATTACTCACTTCGATTTTTCCTATTATAATGTTGAGGTTGTTGCCATCGTGTTTGACTTCTGCAGAAGCTAGGAAAGTAGCTTTGGGGGCAAGCTTAAGTCGTAAGTCTACCATCCTACCATCCTATGATGCAGGGAATGATGGATCTTGGGCATTATATTACAAATGCGGTGCTGAGGCAGATTCCCCACACAAAACACAGCATGTATTTAAATTCAAACACACAAATAGCGGGGAATCACTGTAGATGATTCATATCGCCAAATCAGATTGATTAGACAATTTTGATCTTTAATAAATTATCATTTGTTTCACACCCCCCATCAATCGCTGTTAGCGTCATGTCCAGTGCGTATTCTGGTCAACCACCCATCTGTCGTGGGTCCCACTATTTAGGCCGTTTGATTTTGGTGAGTATTGCATTTGCAATAGGGGAATGTGCCCGTCCTTACAACGCCCAACATCCTATCATTCTCCTTGCAATGAAATGCATATTGCTTGGTTTTGGTTTGCATTTGCATAGCCCCACCGACCGAATCAAAAAGAAGGTAAAAGGTTGGAAGCATGGTTTTTTTTTTTTTAATCCTTTCATCAGGCATCTGCTAGGGTCAACAAAACAATCATTGACTTGCAACCCATGTGTTTCATATTAATCCAGACTCTTGCTCTCCCGTCCACATTCTCTAAACATGGCCACATGGGCCAACCTAGCATGTGTATGGGACATCTGAGCCTACATGGCCCACAAATAGGTCGGTTCCATTCATCAGGTCAATCACGTGTTTGTGTTTGGTCTGTCTTTGGTGATTTTACCATTGTTCCAAAAACTTGTTTGGTCTGTGTCTTTGGTGATTTTACCATTGTTCCAAAAACTCATCTCGATTTGATGTTGGCCCAAGTAAAATTCCTCTAATCGAGTGATTCGGTTTGAGTCACCATGAATCTCCCCAAGTTCAAGCAGAGCTGTTACTGGACCGAGTTTCCCAGCAACTTGGCTCGAAATCTTGCTGCGACTCAGGCTGGAGTTTCAAGTCAAGTCGGCAAGTTTTAGAACTACGTTTTTAATGATCTAATTGAGCCATGTTGTCTACATGCTCAGGTCTCGCACGCTGTAGAAGGGTGTGTATGATTAATGCAACTCTCGTTAATGTCGAAACCATCGTTTTCAGGTTCTTAATTATTTATTGATGGGTCGCTGTTGCATCAAACGCACCTCTTTGCGCCGGTTGACTGACCGGTTGGTAGCTGCCTACAACGCTTAATTAATCAAATCCCAACTAAATTCGTGATTAAGATGTGCCTTAAGAGCATTTTTTAGGTTGTAAGATAGGCCTAATTCTCTTCTTCTATCTTTTATAAATGACAATGCTTTCAGGCCTCTGCTATTTTTTTATGGAGATGATCACATACAGCATACAACGTTTTTTTGTTTTTTGTTTTATGCTCATTTGTAGCTTCAGTGAAACCATCCGACTGTGGAAAAGGTGGGCCATACCAGTAAATCTTCGAGCGAAAATTGGAATAACCCACTCATTTGGTGGGTCACCCACCTACTATGAGTCAGACTATTGGTTGCTTATTGATTTCGACAGTCTTAACCTGCCTGATGAATGGGCCATCCTGGTTTTCGTCGAAGGTGCTTTTAATGATACGGCCCACCTATTTCACGGTTCTGATGTCATACACAACTAACATATCATTCTCAGGAAAGGAGAGTTTGCGTGTGAAAGTTCAAACCGTGTGTACGAATATCTCTTTATGTCCGAGAAACATGGAAGGTTTGTTACTTTCTGTCACTTAACTCATGTTTCGAGCACATGTGGGTCAGATGTGTCAATCGTCTAGTGGGCCTCACTTTGGATATATTTCAAAGTTCACACCGATTGGGGGATCCTAACCCTTGGATTGGACTGTTTTTAAAAAATAAAAATAAATGGGAATCCACTTCGGTTGACCTTTCCTTAACAGCTATCTATTTTCTTCTACAAGTCCACCAATGGAAATTTTAGCCAGTTCGGTGTGATTTTTGGGATGTGGCCCATCATAGGTGTAACCCAGCTGATGGTTGGCTCAGATCTTGTACACATCAGCTACACGTATCAATAGAAATTGAGCTTTGTCAAGCCCATGTGTGCACAAAACTCAGCTAATGTTCGACCACCACATATGCCAACCTGGCACACAGGTGAAATATCCCAATTCCCAACCATCATCTCTGGAGCGGATTCGGTCAGGTAATGGTCACGCCACGTTTGGTCACCTTAATGAATGTATTGTATATCCATGCCATCCGTTTTGTCAGCTCATTTTAGGGCATGACCCCAAAAATGAAGCAGAACCAAATCGCAGGTGGGCCACAAGAGTGGTGATTGACCCTTAAAAACTTCATGTGTGCCACAAAAGTTTTGGATCAAGCTGATATTTGTGTTTTCCCCTTCATCCAAGTTTGTGTGACCTAACCAACTTGTTGGATGATAAATAAAACATTACGGTGGGCCCTAGGAAGTTTTTAATGGTAGCATTCAATCACCACTGATTCCTATGGTGTGGTCCACCTGAGATTTGGATCTGCTTTATTTTTTGGCGCATGCCCTAAAATGATCTGGAAAACCAGATGGACGGTGGGGATATACAACACGTCCGAACTCGATGCTGCTCCGACCTGATCAAATCCGCCCCCATCATCTCCGACTTGTTAGTCGAGCTGGTAGAGACATCAGACATATCTCCTCCAATGGAATGAACTGAGTTTGAGCTCTGTTGGAATCTCTTTCTTGCATAATATACCTTACCGACATCTTGAGGTGATTTCTTCGGACGCGGATTGCGTGAAACTTCTGTGGCCAATGAAATTTTCAACGGTGGGCATCCAATCCCCACTGTTTCATGTGGTGTGGTCCACTTGAGCTTTGGATATGCTTTAATTTTAACCTCATGCCCTAAAATAAGCTGGAAGAAACGGATGGACGGCTTGGATAAAACACATAGATTACAGTGGGCCCCACAAAGTCCTATCACCACGGAGGTCGGTGGTGGCAGCTTCACCACGCAATCCGCGTCGATTCCTTCAAGGATATTAGAGAGAGAGAGAGAGAGAGAGAGAGAGAGAGAGAGAGAGAGAGAGAGAGAGAGAGAGAGAGAGAGAGAGAGAGAATATCCAATCCATCCATCATGTGGACCTCGCCATGTGGATGCTACGATCGAAAGATGAAGGTTGTCCACTCAGTAGGTCTGCCATGATATAAGAAATAAGCGAACGGGTTAGAAAACTTCAGCTGATTTTTTCACAAACGTACATATGATTAGTAACTTGTGGCCCATCTAACCAGTGGACCAATGTGATTGTTAGAAGAGGAAATCAACAAATTGGTGCCCTTCTGGTGGATGGCTTGGATATTACACGTATGCCACGCTGGCATATGTGGTGGCCTGTGCATTAGCTGACTTTTACACGCGCCTGGATTTGGCAAGGAATAAAGATCGTTCGCATACATTTTATCTTTGTACGTATATCGAATCTCTACCATTGTATAATGCAAAAAAGTTAATTTGGAGCCATGTGTTTGGAAGCGGATTACGTACTGAGTAAACTATGTGGGACCCGCAGTGATGTATATGTCTTATCCACACCGTCCATCCGTTTTAGTAGCCCATTTTAAGCAATGATCCAAAATTTTAAGTATATAAAAAAATCTCAAGGGGACCACACCATAGGTAACAGTTCGAATTAAACGGTTAATACTGAAAACTTCTTGGCGGTCACGGAAATTTTAAATCGAGCCGATATTTTTATTGTCCCTTCATCCATGTCTATATGACCTAATGAACAGGTTGAATGACAAATAAAAATCACTGTGGCACGATAAATATTTCAACGGTGGATGTCATTATCCCCACGTTTTCCTGTGGCGTGGTCCACTTTAAATTTGGATACAGTTAAATTTTAATTTCACCCTATAAAATTATAAGAGAAAACTTAGGGACGGCATGGATGAGACACATACATCATTGGTGGGCCCCACAGAGTTTACTCAGCACGCAATCCGCTTCCCATGTGTTTATGCACGCTACATCTTAGTAAAATATAATAAGGTTTGGGTCGTCCATCTGTTGGGCCTACCTTGCATGACCACACGGCAAAAGTCACCCATCGGGTGAAACATTTATTTATTTATTCTTAACCGTCCAACTGTAATCCTTAAAAAAGGGTTCAATGGATGGATATCATCTGCTCAGCAGTTGCTTTTTTGTTATGCCAACCCTCTTCCCTGTGCCCCACTTAAATAGTGGTGATAAATATGTAAGATACATTTACGTGAATTTTTGGACCGTCTAGATCGTAAGCTCCATTTTTTATGGATCATCTCATGAAAATCACACTTATCAGATGGCCATAAAAATAGACTTAAGAAAATGATAGTGGCCCAAATTCAACCCCATGTGTATCAGATGGTAGCGTCCTTAAAATCAAATCCAGTTGAGTTGACTCAGCCGAGTTTCAAGAGGTACTTTTGGACCACAAGCTTCTCTCTCTCTCTCTCAAACGTCTCATCAAAGAACGAAGGGATACCTATTAAAATAAAATAAAAAATAAAAGATAGCTTTTTCTAAACTCGCAATCAGATTGTTAACATTTATTTAGTGGACACTTGCTAGTTGAATTAGGATCATCGGATATTTTACTTTTTAACCAGCCAATAAATGTCCGTCAATCCGATGATATCATATAATAAAATAAGTGTAACTCTTGGTTCATTACCGATCTAAATTGGGACCTATAGAGTGGAAGCTTTAACTTGATTAACTTGTATGCCACGTATGCAATTTCTAAATAATTTCTAAGTGCCTGCTTATCCTACATCTTACTCAGCCAGAGTATCAAAGATTTCCTCCCTGATAATACACCGGCTTGAATAGTAATAGATGACTTGCCGCGTGATTAAAAAAAAATAATAATAATAACAATGGAGGCTGGTTCAGTGGCGGTAGAATAAGCTTATTTTAAGACAAGTTATTCACCTGCCTAGCGACCTGCTTATACACTATTGCCTTTGTGGGGCCCAACATATTGTGTTTGTCCCATCAACCCGTGCATTAAGTGATCCTTGCCGTGATAATGCGATGCACAAAAAATCAGGCCTATTTAATAATCAGGTGGGCCACACTATAGAAAACAATGGACAACCATCCAATAAGATTTTGCAATACAGGTTACAATGACTTGTCAAGGAATAACCTCTTTAAATAAATGAGACTTGAAAGAAAAGTAAACTAATGCAATATCTTAGTTCGTGGTTTGCCAAACGATATTCCTTTTAATTGAAAATTAGAGGGGAAAAAAAAAAAACAACTGTCAATGGATGCATGCACTCCATTTCTATCCAACGATAGCGCAAAACTCGCTCGCAACACGCGTGCAAGATCTGCACCGTTCATCAGGTGGTGCCTACTATAGAATGCCTAGGCACCAAAGTAGGATGGACGTACTGGTCATCAGGTGGGCCACATAAGTATGACATACAGCTGAGAGACAAGTTGGCCCACCTGATGAGTGGCCTGGATCTCACTCGTGTTTTAACATCAATCCCATGTTCTCCAACATGGAAATCAATCCGTTGACATCATTTGAGAGAGAGAGAGAGAAAGATCCAAACAGAAAAGAACGAAAGCAAGGGAAACATGAAAAGAACAAAATCTTGACTCGGACATGAAAATGTAGCACCAGGATTCGTGAAACCGTCACACACATGGACTAGATCGAAACCGTTCATCTGGTTCCTACTACTTGATTGGACATTGGCCTTGTTCCATAATTCACAATCTCTGGACAATCCTAGCCTTTTAATTAGTAGGGCCAAAAAGGGGGGCAAACGTTTTCATCCAATAAGGAAAAGGAAGGTCCATTTATCAGATGATTAAGATAACCAATCAAAGAAACTTCTGGTCATGACCAATCAACGATGGGGCCCACTGGATCCCTTGTTCGGATCACCATGCACATGTTACATGTGTATATCTGGTACACAATCTGGAATATCGAAAATGCCAGGCATGGAATGCACTGTAGATAGATAGATCGATAGATAGATAGATAGAGAGAGACAGAGAATTGCCCAAGTAGCAAAAATGAGATATAAGTATATGTCCCTCCAATGTATTTACAACAAACATCGAGAAGAGGCAAAAAGTAAAAAAAAAAGGGAAAAAAAAAAGAGGAGGAAGAAAGATAAATAGATGGAATTAATTAAGAAAAACCCACATCTAAAACCCAACAAGGAACAAAACCCACACCTAAAAAAAAAAAAAAAACTTGCATTGAAACTATGGTTTTCTAAGAAATATGTGTCGACCCAAACATACCCAAATGAGAAGAAGATGGATTTCTAAGAAAGGTGTGTTCCCCCAAACACATCCAAATGAGAAGAACTCAATGGAACTAATGGAAATTCACTCAGCTCCTGAATAAAACTATCCAAATCTCCCAACCCACCAAAGAAACTCGAATTCTCACCTCCCCACATCTCCTCTTCCTCCTCTTTCAGTCTCTCACTAAACCCCAATCCCTGCGGCCCGCTTCCCAACTCCCCCATCCCCTCCGTTGGATTGAACCACGTGCTCTCAGATGCGTCGCTCTCCGATACGTCACTTGATGTGGCTGGCGCCTTCTTCTTCTTTCCGGCCCTCCTCCGCGACGGTTTCCCTGTGAGCCTTTGCACCAGCTCCCTGAAATTCGCCACGTCGGTCTTTATGATCTCCGGCGCGAATATGTGGACAATGCGTATTTTTGGCTTGAATTTTGATGCCAGGTGAGATTCTTTGCGTATGGCGAGGGCCGGCGACGGCGAGATGGGCTTGCACGTGTGGGGATTCATCAACTCCTCCATGCTGGGATTTGAATTGAGGTTCGCACGTGAGAAATAAGAGAGAGAGAGAGAGAGAGAGAGAGAGAGAGAGGTGGGGATGTTTCGAAGGAAAGAAGACAAAGGCGGCTTAAATAGATGGAGAGACTTGAACCGGATTTTATCACAAGTTCATTTTACCTCCATCGCGTCTAACAACATCTGTATGTGTCGCAACCCATTGGAGCCCAAATCCTGAGATGATATGATGATTTAAACCGTTGATTTATTTTTTTACTTTCATTCATAAGAAAATTTTACAAGATCAATATTCAATAATGATCCTAACCTTTGATTCTCAAAGTTGAATAGAACCATTAAAATTTTTTCTTTTGAATGTTATAAATTTGTTTTAAGATATTAATTTTCAAAGCTATGTATTCAGTATAATTTTGTTCTAATTATTTTAATATAATGTATTTAAAAATATGGACGGTACCGATTATATGACCACTCACCATGCGAGCCCCTGTGGACGGCGACTGACGCTAGTTTCCGAGTCGCGCGAAAGGATGAAATGAAAAAACAACAGAGCAATACGTCAGTGTAAAGCGCGAATTGGATGAATGGATTGCAAGTTGCAATGCCTGACAAAGGAGAACCGTCGGTAAAGTAGCGAGAGTTCGTTTTGCTCATGTACGGACAACCGTGTGTGTGGTCCCATCTGGACCCACACGTGGATGTGGTCCCATGATCGGAACCGTACATTTTCTGGGCGGTATCCTAGGCGATCTGCTGTAAGCACATGTGCTCAACTGACGCGAATTTCCTACCGCCACTAGTACAAAAAGCCCGTGTAACCGCAAGCACTGTGGGCCCACCACGATATCTGCGTGACATCCGGTCCGTACGTCAGTTTCGACAGCTCATGTTAGGGAGTGGGCCCAGAATCGAGGCAGGTCCAAAAATTATGTGGGGCACACCACGGAAAACAGTGGGGATGGAAACCAACAAAAATATCGGACTGATCCGAAAATTTGTACAGGCCCCATGATGGTTTCAATGATGGCCGTTCAATCCTCGCAGTTACTCGTGGGGTGGCCCATTGAAATTTGAATCTGCCGGATTTATGATCTCACGTTCTACCATGAGCTGGCGCAATGGATGGACAGGATGGATGTGACACAGACATCACGGGGTGATCAAATGGTAAGTGTGATCACTGAGAATAGGCTATCCAAAATGATCCTGAGAGGATGAACGGTTGCGATATCGAATCATCTCTACACGTGGGTAACGTTGCTGCACATTGCGGTTGAATAATCTGTGTGAAGCCATCATTTCTTCATTGTAACCCCACCGTAGGGTCTTCCATGCAATCGATATGGTTTCGCTGTTTTGGGTTAAGATCGCGGTGTGGCCCACCGTGTTGTGCGTGTCACATCCGTTCGGTTCATTAGATGAATCTTCTCATCTTCATCATACAGCCGAAAAATTAGTCCTAGCCAAAACTTAGGTGGGCCCCACCACCGGAACAACGTGAAATCGTTCCTAAAAAAATTAGTTGTAGTGGCCCAACTGATGAGCGGGTTGGATGAAATACCACACACCACGGTTGGGGTTCCCTCCCCATTGTTTCCTGTGGTGTGGCCTACCTGAGTTGTGGATCGGGCTGGTTTTTGGTGACAGGTTCTAACGGCAAGGATTAGACCCGATGGACGGAGTGGATGTCACACACACAACGTGGTGGACACATGGAACTTAGGTGATATACGTGCTATGTGGATCAGACGTTTAGATGATTCCTGTGCACAGCTGTCTTTCTGATTGTTTCTGCTACGGCTGTTAGTGGCCCACTCTACACGTGTCATATATGTACAACGTGGGCCTTATTTTGGCTGAAGCATAGGCAAGGATCAGCTTTTGGTCTGCTCACCAGTTAGATAGTTGTGATCGTCTGATCGGTGTGATTTTTGAGATCCATCATCCATCCACATTTGGGCGGTCTGGATAGGCCTACATTTTCTCTGTTGGGTTGATGAGTCACCACCATTTAATACTATAGACAATCACAGATGCTATAGTATAATTTTCTTACAAAATGACAATAATGCCCTTACTGAAAAGCCAGCTTTATGTTCACACGGATCATCCCATCCATGAAGCCTCTGATGAGGTCCGAAGGAGTGGTTAGGAAGTGAAAATAGTGGTTACGTTGAGGTCATGTAAGGAAATTTTTCACTGAGGGATGAAATGACTGATTTGCCCTCTCTAGATTGAAGAGACATTTGCTTGAGCACTGTAAAGTCACAGGTGCAATTTTGGAATATATGAAAATGTAAGGCCTATGTAGGTCGCTCCGATTCGTGACGTTTTTCATTTTCAAGAGCAATATCTATCCATGCTGCCGCTGCATGCGAGCTTCATAAATATCCAATGTATGTAGAAGGCGGTCACGCCATGATGATATCATTGAGCGGTAAACTTTGGAAATAAATTAGCAAGGTGTGGCATATCAAGCGAGTGGATAGGCCTTATATTCATCGGAAAGTGATAAAGGTAATGTAATATAACTTTTGAACGGATTGGATTTATGCAGATATTATCTGATGGCTGAGAAAGTAGCCGTTGTATATAAAGGTTCACGTACAGCAGCCGCTGCACGTGATCATTTCTTAATTTATAAAGCTTCTCTATTTTTACACGAATCCGAGTAATGGAAGAAAAGAAGACGCGGATTTCCTGCAAAGCCTTTTGCAGGAAGTTCCTGTGCGCAAGGATGCTGGGTGGGGCCCATCGAAATATTTTTGATAAATCCACTCCGTTCATCCGTTTTTTGAGCTCATTTTAGTACTTATTAACAAAACTTAGTTGTATATAACACTCAATTCAAGTGGGCTATAAAAGAGGAAAGAGTAAGCAACGGTGTTCACTGAATGTACACTGTTTTCTCTTTTGTGGCCCACTTGAGTGTTAGATACAAATAAGTTTTACTCTCATGTCCTAAAATGAGCTCGAAAAATGGATGGACGGGGTGAATTTCTAACATACATTTCAGTGGGCCCCACCCATTATCCTTGCGCATGAACTTCCTGCAAAGGCTTTCATAGGAAACCGCGTAGAGAAAGCCATGTCAGCGTTTTCACAATCGGCAAACGCATCGTATCCGCGTTACGGAACAGAAGAAAAACAAATCAAATCTCTCCCTCATACAAAGTCCTCCCAATCTACATACAATCACACGTGCCAACATGGAACACGTGATCAAGATCCGAGATTTGCTTCAGGTGGGGCATACGATGTGAACTTTTGTCCTAAACTCACGCCCTTCCAATCCTCAAGCGGGCGAAAGTATACCAATACAAATGGACGGCCAGAAAATAAGTTTTTCTTTTGGTTTGTGTCGTGTCTAACGTTTAATGGGACCATTTTCACTTATCCGAACCATCAATATAATATGCCCCACTGAATAGTGCAAGCCCCAAAAATTTCAAAGATTGAAAATCCTAAGCCTTTCAATAGGGAACCATATTGCATCAACGGTTCCTATTCAAGTAACAAAAGGCCAAACACTGTGCATCTGAGATCTTTCCAGTTGGGAGTGTTTGGATGCATGGGACATTCAACTAAGATCATGGATCCATGGACCCCACTTACACAAACTTAAACACGAACATGAACATAATCCTTCTTCCGAGCATCTTATAACACCTCAGTCGTTGTCCCTAACTTTCAGGTAAAATCACTTCAGTTCCCTTTGTCCCATGCAATTCATCTCATTTCTCTCTGTCCCATGCAATTAGCTGCACGTGTACGTTGGAATTGCCGGTTGCAGCTAGTGGCTCTTTCAGACCCATCAAATTCCAAAATCGAATCTACAATAAACCGGCAATCTGCTGATTAATTACACCCCATGTTGGACGGTCCAAACGTTTGATCTGGACCGTCCATGAAATTCAATATTCAATTCATGCCATACAACGTGAAAACCATACAATAAATCGCCTATAAAATGGATGGTCAAGATCGCACATTGATCTTTTGGGGCCCAACATGGAGTGGTTTTGGTTTTAAACCATAATAGTGTGATCTTACGGATGGATTGGACCATATCTATCATCGATGTAATTTTTTTCATGGTGGACCATGGGATATGTGTTCAACCTAATGGACAGCTCAGATCAACCGCTTTCATTGTCCAAGTGTTCCAGTGGTTCGGAACTGGATTTAACTAGGCCGTGTCCGAGTCGACTCGGACGAGTGGAATCTGACTGAGACGTGTCGGCAATCCAGGGGTATATTTTGATTTATTGCAGTCAGTATTTATTACTGAAATTTAGAGTACTTGTAAACCATCTCACGCACTCATGGCAGTGTGGGTTATAACCTGCTTAAGATTAAGGTCTGAATTCAAACATTTGGACAACCAATCAATCAATCTGGACCATACGTTAGTATTGGCCCACAATTTATGGGCCACCCTAAAAAAATTGCTTGCATTGGATGGTCATTCAACCCAAACATTGGCCTTCTTTTCTATAGTAGCGCAGTTCTGAAGAAATGAAAACATGGAATGTGCGGTTAGGATCTTCTAATTGAAGTGATCCTTTAGACCACAAATGAATGGTTCAAATTGATGCCTGGACCGCCTATTTTGTTGGATGTTGATCTGATGATTAGAATGCCCCAATCAATGTGATTCTGGGAGACTGGCTATTGAAACTGAGCTGGATTGAATGGATGGTCTTGATTGATTGAATGGATTGTCCAGGTGCACCAATGTATCCAAAATAACTGGATCGAATGGACGGTATGGATCGGTTGATTGACCGACTAAGATCAAGGTGATCATTTTCAGGCAAGTAGCTAGGGCAAGGCCGGCTACGGATTTCCGTGCAAGATAACCGTCCGATTCGCACGTGAGTGGGGCCAGCTCTGACGAGAGGTAAAGAGGAGATTTGGATTACATAAGCGATACGCGGTGAGAGAGAGCACGCGATTCTTGCCGGCTGTTGTAGTGACCATGGCCGGCTGACAGATTCCCAATATGGCACGATGCCACGTGGCGTCCCTTCAACGGCTCCATCACTTCCTGAGCGGGAACCAACTATCACAGGTTACGTGTCCAGCACTCTCGGGCGGTTGGGCCGCACGATCGCAACACGCTCAAAATCTCCCGACCATTTAAGCGCGGGTGAATCTAACGTGCGCCATGTGTGTCCCTTTAACCCCAGCTGGCATTAACAATAGAGAGAATGTGGACGGCATAATCGAATTTTTATTTTGTGCTACTGGGGGTCCCACTGATGGGTTCACCACACCATTGATATGATCGGGTTCACGGTACCTGTGTTTTTTTTTTTTACTGGGCCTCCAGAATCATTCCTGATGGGTAAAGAAAATATGCCAACGGTCCAGATTTCATGATAAAAGGACAATTATTGAATGCTGCTACCATTTAATTCATGACTTTTGGGAAATGTCCAATTCACATGTGGTCCACCAGATCAACCGTCTTGATCAACGCGACATGTGTCCAATCCACACAAAAGCCGTAGACAAGGATAACAAATCCTCGGCCTGAGGACCATACAATTCCTATTGCCACGCGTATGAACATTATAATGAGTCTTCAGTCTGTGCAAGTGGGCCCAATGACTCAATCGTCCAAATCATGATGGCCACGTCGTGGTTGGTCCACAGAGAAGCAATAATGCAGATGGAGAAATCCTGACCCTTCAATTCGTGGTCAGCAAATAGACAGTTGAGAAAGAAAAGACCCAAGTTTCAATGATGGTCATCAGATCGACGTTTTGGATCAATGAACTATGGGCCCCACTAGTACGAAGTGAAAACGGTGCAAAGGTGCACATCTGCTAAAGTGGGTCCCATCATCCAAGCAAATGGGGGGATCTGAACCACCTGATTACCGGACAATTTATGATTGAGAATCCAGTGTGGGTCGAATACCATTGATAAATGGTATTAACCTTACATATCCTTGATCTGTGTACTTTGATCATTGATCTGGACCATCCAATTAGTGGAACACCTCTTGGATGAACTGTAGCACAAATATTGCATTGATCGGTGGTTCATAACCATCCGATCCGTCGTACATTATTGGAAAGTTTTTTTTTTTTTTTTTTAAGTGTAGATTAATCGGTCTGACTGGCATGTTTGGCCCCATTGATGGTCGGATGATTAGAAACGTCGATGTTTTGGGCGCTGCCACAGACGCATGTATAACTGAATGTGAAGCGTTGAACCGATATTTTAACGGCTCACATTTAACTCAACAAATCAATGGTTGGGATCCATTTTTTGGTCTCCAGCTTGTCCAATTTACACTAGAAATTATACAGGATGATTAAAACCATTCATCAGGTGGGCCACTTCATGCATGGGCCATTAGTCATGAACCGAAAGTCACTGTCATAGGGTAGTTATTTGATACTCAGGAAAAGTATGATGCTTGATAAGCAGGCGATCAGAAAAATTGCACACGCTGCATATATTACTCAACTTAAACAGTCCAATTTGATGGACCCACCATGAATGTGGGACCCATGGTTGATCTTGACCATTGGTTTGATGGACCGTGCAGTGAAGAGACCATGCAGCAGGAATCGGTTCCACAAGATAATCCTAACCTTTAAATCTGTGACTGTGAGCGGGGTTTAAGAAATAGAAACAAAACAATGGTCCACATTCATTTTACAGCTGGACTCGGACTTCAACTGGGCCTATCCGAGACTTGTAATGACCCTACATCGGCGACTCAGACCAACTCGTTCTGACTCGAGTTGAGTTGCAACTCAACTAAGTTTGGGGTGAATCGGTCTGACTCGCTCAATCAGGGTTGACTCAGTGCTTCAAAATGGGTCAGGTCAAATCGTGTCTGAGTTGACTCAGGCGAGTTGGACCGCACATGTTTAGCCTGAAAATCATAATTTCTGGGCCTGGACTTGCCCGAGTGGGATTTCACCACCTATGGATGCTCAAACCCTGGACTGGGTGTTGAAACGAACTGCCAGGAGTCCACCACCGGTGCAAATTATAAGTAACTTTTTATTTAAAGTTAATTAATCACTTTAGCCTTTTTTTAAAAAAAAAACTTACACACACACATACACCTCCACACACTCACACTACAGTAGGATTTCACCACCTATGGATACTCAAACCCTTGGCCGGGTGTTGAAACTCTTGAGAGTCTACCATCGGAGCAAACAATAAGGATCCAATGAGGCATAAGTTGTTTATTTTAAGATAAATTACTTAAGGCATAAGTTACTTATCTTAAGTAAAATTACTAGGGCTGAAAGTTGGACGGGTTCAACCCGACCGACACGTGACCGACCCGACATTGGGTTGGGCTCGGGCAAGATATATCGGGCCCGATCTCAAGTTTGGGCTATACAAACACCAACCCGATAAAACTTGGATTGGGCTCGGGTTGAGGTCTCGGGTCGCCTGACCCAACCCGAACCCGATCAATATATAAGTTACTTATAAATTATAATTGAGTGTGGATCGTTTGTGTCGAAGGCACACTAGTGATGTTAGGTCTCATTTGTCCATGTCATTTCCAATGACTCAAGCTAACAAGATATGGAAGATTTCTCCCTCCCAAATAGATTGCGTGCTATGCTACATGACTTTTAAAAGAGTAATTGTCGTATATTTTAGCTTTTTTAAAAAAGAAAAAAATGAAATTCTTTATGATGAATAATCACATATATAATTAATAAAATCATAGATACAAAAAAATAAATCTTATATTGAAATATAATAAATTAATGTAATAACAAAAATATTAGCATGTATACTTGTTTAACCTGATCAACCCGACCGAGCCCGCTTGGGTTGGGCTTGGGTTGAGAATTCCCAACCCGAGGTTGGGTTGGGTTGGGTTAGGGTTGAGGTATAGGAACCTTGGGTTGGGATAGGGTTGAGCACCAACACTACCCAACCTGCCTGACTTTCAGCCCTAAAAATTACTTCCACTTAATAAGTAAAAAATTAAGATAAACTATTCGATGTATAAGTTGCTTAAGTAACTTAAGATCCAAACGCACCTTAAAATCAGTCCCACCACGTGCTCAAAATTATAATGTGGGTATTCTCTTGTAAATATTTTTCAAAATCTAAAATTGAATTTTTTTAGTTCTTTAAGAAATATCATTTGTGGTACTTAAGTATCTTAAATTATAGGACTTTGGATAATTGTATTTTTTAATTTTATTTTATGCGTGCTATAGTTGGAAATAGGAACCCAAAGAAATTCAACCCTCGTGCGTGACTAACCAAAATGAGACTGTGATCAATTGCAACCTGCTTTATGTTAACTTGTCACGCATCCACAGCTTTCTGGTGCACATGTTACTCGTGTGGGAAATCCATACTATACAAACGGTAGGCCCCTAGAGGGAGATTACCTGGTGCAGAAAGTAGGTTGATTGGCTCATCATGTGGACTACACTGTTGGAATAAATGGATGGCTAATGATAATCTAATTCAGCATACATATGTGGCCGATCTAGCTAGATTTTCGAGAGGGATCATATTCATGGTGCAGACTATGATTTACATGGTACGCAAGCGCTGGTGTTGGTGGGAAAAGTCGGGGTGCATGAGAAGTAAGCGTGCAGCTGGTTGTATGTGATCATTTCTCAAACCTAGGAAGAAAACGAAATTTTCATTCAAAAATGTTTTCAAGAGTTGGTAGATATAGCCAATGTACCAACTATGAATTTTCACTGATATTAGTTGAGTCGGTGAGAAAAGTATTTGTAGGTTTTAAGAATTTTAATCTTAGTAGAATTTTCAAAGATCGTAAACATGATTAGATAACATGGCGTGTGCAGTGCAAATGAAGATAGGACGCTGTTTGAATTTCGTGGAAAGAGAAGTGGAGGAGCAATTGAAAAGGAAGTAGTATTTGATACTCTAAAAAAGCGTAACAGTTAATGGACTACTTCATGACATAAGTTGTTGGATCTGAGGCTTAATTGTAAGTTTGGAATTATTTAAAATAATTTTTATATTGAAATATTTCAACTCTAGATGACTTAAAAGTTACGATAACTATCTAAATTCGAAGAAAAAGAGTTGAATTATTCTAATTTTAGATATTTTATTTTTTGTATATACTCAATTTAAGGTGAGATCTGCCATAGAAACGGTTTAGATCATTAGAAGATGACCCTACGATATGAAGGCTAAAGTCATGTCCTATCACAATATGTTGGGAAGTGTGGTTGCAAACCTTGGCTTGGTTACTACAAGTAAAAGCATAAGGGCCTATTTGGGAGCCTAAATTTGAAACCCCTTAGATTCGGAACACCCTGGATTTTGTGTTAGGCATCCTTAAATTGAGAATTAACTTTAATTCAAAATTAGCTATTTATAGTATATTTGTAAGGGTTTGAATTTAATTAGTAAATCAACTTTAATATCTCTAATTAATGAACTTATGTAATTTTTAGCACAATAGTTCTAATAAGCCTGTTGAAATATATACTTTGCCAAAAAATAATGAAATTCAAGTCTTGGATGAGCCACAAGCACAATATCACATCCAAGTGACCAACCAATGATTTTTAACTGTTGATTTACATGGACAATGTTTGGATGGTGCTGATCACTGTATTAAAGTAATTATAGTGAGACAATTGATAATCTAATTATTTTAGGATATCTTTAGTGGGTCATGTGCCCAATAGATTAATAGTCTAGTGATACACATGTTACATATGGAACTATTGGAATGATTTTACATGTAATCCAAGGTCTTATGGTGCCAAATAACCCAGGGTATTTAAAATTCCCTCGAATCCTCCCAAATCCATGGTGCCAAATGATCTTTATAGGTCTTTTGCATCAATATTTCAAAAGGACAAAAATACCGATAAGGAAGCATATAATTGTACAACATAGATAAGTTTAGCATGTAAAATTTCAATCATTTGTTGCTAAGTAGCCTAACACCTCTAATTTTCCTAAGTACTTGTTTGGAATATGGGATTAGGTAGGATGGAATTACATTTGGTCTCATGCAAATTCCATTTGGTGTTTGGAAATGACATGCAAGATTGAAATATTATCCAAATATCATGTCATCTAGTCCCAATGATAGATATTACAAATTTTCAATGAATTTTGAAATTCATTATATTTGTGAGCCTCACATTGATGCATGTGTTTTATTTACATTGTCTATCTATATGCATCATTTATACTTTGACATTTGAATTGCTTAATGCAGATAAGTAACCCACATCAATTGTAAAATATGATTCATTGATTCCAATTACATGGTCTGCCAAACATAACTTTCACTTAATATCGTGTTTCCCTAGAGGAAGGATTTAATCCCAAATGAGGGACTGGATGATCGAAATACCATGGTATTTCCAGACATGCAATCATTATCCAATAATTATGTTAATCCCATCTAATGCAATTCCGGACCATTTAATCATGCGTTCCAAATGACTCCAAGCTTTAGTTAATCCTTCCCACTTCCAATTCAACTCTCTCTCTCTCTCTCTCTCTCTCTCTCTCTCTCTCTCTCTCTCTCTATATATATATATATATATATATATATATATATTGAATTAAAAAAATTAGTGAGGACCATTCATGTAATTACATGTAATGGAGAAGCTGGCATATGCCAAACTGCCCTTTCTTCCCACTGCAATACAGGAGAATGATTACATTTCTTGAATTTAGACATTCAAAGAAGCTGGCGTACGTATGCCAAACTGCCCTTTCTTTCCCCTCCAATACAAGAGAATTATTACATTTCATGAATTTAGACTTTCAATTCAGAATATAAATGCCAAAATCATAAATTCTTATCTTGGATTCTCCGTTGGCTGCGACCCAAAAAAACATGGACGGAACCGTTCGATCGTCTGAGGAAAAATCGTAGAGGCCATTCGGGTCACGTGTGCCAGCATGTCATGTTTGAAAGACTGATGTCATTGGTTAGGTGGTGCACAATGTTGGGGCCACATCATCAAGGAAGCCGCATGTATATGAGAGGATTGGACGGCTAATAGAAAGACTACGTGTATGTTCGACAAAGTCTCGTGGCCCACCTTGATGGGTCATGCATCAATTGTGTCCATCCATCTAGTGACACCAATCATGGATGGCCAATATTTCAAAATTCATATCTGGCTTTCCATAATCCTGCATGTACCGTTTAAACATGCCGGGCATATGTCATATAATTCTTCCAGATTGGATGTCATTGTGAGAGTACTGTTCCACAAGGGGCCCACGATTTGGACGGTTTAAATTGGGATACACGGATTACCTATGTACCTTGGCTCTGTGACTCTGTCCATGTGCATGGACCACCATATGGTGGTGCGTCCGTTCTCAAATCTTCGTTGGCCCCACAACGCACACAAACTGAGGGACGCAGATTTGCTTGGTGGATCTAGTACTGTAGGGTCCGCATTGATGTATGTATTTTACATAATGAGCTGACAAAACAGATGGGCAGAATGGATTTCTCATAAGCATTACAGTGGACCCCACCTAGCTTCCTGCCCTATGGGGTTGAAGATAATTCGGTCCCACAAAACAATTTACATGGGATCCACGGTAAATAGTATAAAAGTACTTGTAATGGAGATTTGTTTAAGGGCCCTTTAGATGGAAGTAAGTAAATGCATGCAGGTGAATGGATTTCTCATAAGCATTACAGTGGACCCCACCCAGCTTCCTGCGCTCTGGGGTTGTAGGTAATTCGGTCCCCCAAAACAATTTACATGGGATCCACGGTAAATAGGACAAAAGTTCATGTAATGGAGATTTGTTTTAGGGCCCTTTAGATGGGAGTAAGTAAATGCATGCAGGTGAATGGATTTCTCATAAACATTACAGTGGACCCCACCCAGCTTCCTGCGCTCTCGGGTTGTAGGTAATTCGGTCCCACAAAACAATTTACATGGGATCCACGGTAAATAGGACAAAAGTTCATGTAATGGAGATTTGTTTAATGGCCCTTTAGATGGGAGTAATTAAATGCATACAGATAAATGAGTGGAACTGGAAGTAAATGAAGGAAAATGGCAGGGAAGTGTGGTTGGATGGCATGTAATATGAAATGGCATAAGAATAATTGTGCATTTTAACAAAATCTTATGTGAGAGAAGATACAAAAGTAAATGTGGTAAAGAGTCTTTTTAAGCTACCTCATGGATTTACACGTATAAACAAATGTGCTGCCATGCACATATATACCATACACATGCCATACTAATAATACTTTAAAATAAAGTAAATATTGGTTTCATCCCTAAAATTACACTAATCGAATTATCCAAACTATCTAAATGATAACTATTTAAATTGATGGTTAAAAATTATTGGTAAGTTTGTAATCTATTTGTGACTTAAATTTTTTATTTACTTCCATTAGTCAAGCCCTTGCTGAAGTGGGGATTGTTGATATTTTCTTTCATTTTAACTGTTTTGGTCTCTATTCCACAAAAAGTGGAGCCCACATTTGGTGGCGGCTACATAAATACCATGTGCTCATTTTTTTTTAGTGCATGGTACGAACTGTCCTTCATCCCATCAACAGTCAGGATCATCAGGGCAGACATGTGCCATGTGGACACCGTGAACCATGACACAAGTGTCTGTCGACATGATCTGAAATAAAGGGAGAAGTCTGCTTTTAAAGTCAACCTTTCTAGCACGCACATCTCACATGTGTCAAAGCTGCAAACGCATGCAAGATCCAAGACGCTCATCTCATTCACGCCGGCCTTACTGGCAGATGCCTTCACGTGCATACGCATACATCTTCTTATCAAGCTGACCACATGCAAAAGAAAGAGACGGCTAAGAGAAATCAACCAAGGGTCCACATTCAACATTAACATGCAACCCAAATAATAATCAGTTAACTCCGATTTTTCAGTTGAGGCATCTACAGTGAGGTCTACCTGATGAACGGTCTATATCTGAAGTGATAATTCCACTTTTCCACGTTGCGAGAGAGGCGAGAGTGCCAAACAACAGCACTCGCTTGAGTGCACTTGCATTGCTAAAGAAAGAAATATGAATTTGAGCATTTCAGTAGTAGTTGGAGCAGAGATGGTTGACTGACCTGGGAGATGTCAACTGCTCACTAATGGTCAACTAATATTATTACAAGCTTAACAAAATTAATAATAATAATATTATTATTTACCAATTCATCTATCTGTCTCGTCCAATTCAAGTAAGTTGGGTCTATTTCCACTAATCACTCATGGTGTCCAGTACCACTCAACCGTCATAGTTATGGTCAATTCAGATGATCCTCATCCCACTCATTACATGGATATTTCCAAAAGTCAGGATCTGCATAACAAAGAGACCCCTGTGCATTCCCAATTCATTGTGGGTCCCATCATATCAATGGTTTAGATTAGTAAACCATAGGAGCCATTAGTCTTGGAATTGCTGATGAGCAGGATGATCAAGGTTTTTTTGTGTTCTTTCACTATCATGTTAACAGGTTATACATGCATGCATGGAGAAGTAGAGATGGGCACGGGTGATTCAGCTTGGTAGACTCGACACATCTAACTCGTTTAGACCTAACTTGACTCGAATTGAGTGGGTGAGTCGATTTGAATCGAGTAGACTTTGTTCAATTTGAACTCATACCAAGTCGAGTTGGGAGTGACCTAATAATTTAACTCGACTTGACCTAAAATCTGACTTGGTGCTGATTTGACCCAATCCAAAACATAACTCGTACGTTAAAAAAGAAACACCCAAGTTTAACTTTTCAAATCTGAGATGCCGTGTAACTGATGGAGAGGCCACAATTCCGATAGGTGTACCTAGGTTTTGAGCTATGATTTTAGCCTTGCGGATACCCATTACGCCCAACCTAATTTGGTGCTAATGTCATGCCTCAAAATTCAGAACCTGAGTTGGCCAGGCCCAAACCCGAATTTCAGGATTGTGAGTCAACTTTAAATAAAATATATGACACAACTCACATTATTTCCATGTATTTTCAAGGCAATTAGAGCAAATAAAAGGACACTAATCATATCATTAAATATTGTCCACTAATTAATCTTTGAATCTTTAGTTACATTGACATTCAAAAATAAATAATAATAACATACATTAAATTTTAAGAAATTTTCAAATAAACAAAAAGAAAAGTCTTCAATCTTGTCCAATTGGTTCTTCATACACAGATCCTACAAAACAATTTATAAGGACATGAGCGCGACGACTTGCAAGGTCACATCATTTCCAAAATTAAAAATTCTACTTTAACATCAATACAATTAAATAAAATAAATAGGATTAATTACGAGTATTGAATCCACATTTTACATGACTATAATAATAAGTCATCTAAAATCGTTTTTGGTTCAATCCAGGGTAGAGCATCCGTGTGTATTAATTCTTTTAAGGAATGACTCTCAGCAGAACACCAATATTGATCTTTTTAGGGAATGACCCTGGACAGAGCACCTGATGAATAAAATTTTAAGATAAATATCCAAGGCAGAGCACCCATGTGTGTTGATCCTTTTAAGAAATCGCCCAGGACAGAGCACCCGTGTCGATTCTTTCGGGAATGACCCTGGGTAGAGCACCCGTAAACAAATAACATAGTGATCCTTTTGGGACAGAGCACCCATAAATTAAAATACATTCTTCATTATGTGATAATAAAGAAATAGTTGTAATTTAAGCACGTCACGATAAATAAAATAAAGTTAATTGATAACTCAAATAAATTATCTCCACAATATGTATTTAAAAAATCAAATAAAATAATATGCAACTAATGACAATGATCAAACAAATTTAATACATAATAAATAATCAAATCAATCGATATGTTAACCTAAAATTTTCAGCAGGGAAGATCACCTACCTGATTTAATATAACATATCTCATGTATGACTGGATTAGGCGAAAAGATCTAAGATTGATACAAATGCGGTCCATTCGGCCCAAATGACTTTTGATTTGAATCTGAAATAGTGCTTCATGTAGATCTTGTAGTGGCTACTTGACAAAGGATATGCCGCGGTCTTCAATGGCGGATTCTTGTATAAGATAGATCTCAACGTGCCCTTTGTTTTAGATGGCTCAGATGAGTCCCACGGGCTGAAGACAGGTAGGTTTTGAAGCTCCAATGAACTTGGTTAGTGGGTATTATGGTTGAAAGCTTACAAATGTCGCAAATCTCTTGTCAAGTGTGAAGAAGAGTCGACATTATTTTCGGTTGAAGTCTGACGCTGGAGCTAATGGTGGGTTGATGGTCAAAGATGGGTTTGGGAGTGCAGTTGTATTACGGAGAAGAAGGAGAGGAGAGAGAAAATTGGGAGCTAGGATTGGTTGTGCACGTCACTTTTGTTTTATGTATATATATATATATATATATATATATATATATATATATATATATATATATATATAAACACGGTGAGCCCCACTCATAATGTTTATGAAAAATCCACTCCGTCCATTTTATTTTCCAAATCAAGTTAGGGCATTAGCCCAAAAATGAGGCTGATCCAAAGTTCAAGGGGGCTACACCAAAGGATATGGTGGAACCTACCGTTAAAAAAAAATAAAAATAGGTGTTACAGCTAACTTGACCCAACTCAGTACTTGTTACCAGGTCTGACTTGTTCCAGGTTAGTCCAACTCAGACCCGAACTAGGATCTGTTCAGGCGTGCTGGAGTCGGTACCGAGTCAAGTTGAGTTCAGGTCTATTTCAAAACTAGGTCGAGTCAGGTCATCCGACCCAACTCAATGCCCAGATCTACCCATTACTTCCATTATTAATAGAAGTAATGGGGGTTGTCACGATTCAAAAGTAAACGCGCAGGTACTATTTTACTAACAAACATCTTAACTTGCAAGTTGAGTTGATTCTCAGAAGCAGCCATTCAAGTGGAATCGTGCGGTTGATCAATGAACCGCATTTACACACGCACACTGATTCAAGATGGTGTCTTGGACTATTTTGTTATCATTTCTTGCTGGAACCTATCAGTTGAATTTATTGACAGTCCTGACCTTGGGCTCAAACCAGGCTTAACAGAAATTTCAAAAAACCTATGCTGGGTCCGTAATTATCAATCTAGGCTCAGATCAGATATGGGTTGGCCATTTCATCAAACCGTTAGTGCAAGACTTTACATAGAGAGAGACTTTGATACTCTGGAAGAGTGTGATGGATGATATGCATGCACTTAAATTTACATCCTTTGCATGCAATTTCAATGGTCGCAGTTTAGATGTATCATGAACTGAAAAATCAAACTTATTTTTTTAATCCCACTATCAGATTGACATTTCTTGGATGGTTAAAAATAAAAAATATTAAATAATCCTATTTTAATAAATAAATGTCCACAAATCAGAGGTTGGGATTGGTCCGCATATCAAACGATCCTATTTTAATAATTTAGTGAGTGTAATTTGAGTTAATATGTGCTACAAGATGCCAGAATTGCAGGGTGGGGTTTGATTTTGCACGATTCACCTTTTCATTGCAGCCCCATCGAACGCACGTATAAAGAATGTTTCATCTACCTCAGCCTACAGAGTAAAAACCAGACCC
The DNA here is from genome assembly GCA_037074715.1 of Magnolia kwangsiensis. NCBI lineage: Eukaryota > Viridiplantae > Streptophyta > Magnoliopsida > Magnoliales > Magnoliaceae > Magnolia > Magnolia kwangsiensis. Next base: position 112,947,873 of record CM073581.1, read on the forward strand.
AAGTCTGGCTGGGACTGTTGCTGTCTAATATAAATAAGCCCCAGCCAAGCCTGTGATGATTATGGCCCGAACCCGAGCCCAAGCTCAAGCCCAAGCCCAAGCCCAAGCCCGTCCAACCTCTTTTGTACAAGATCTAGGTTTGTTCATTTAGTGTGCCTAATCATGATATTGGCAAAAAAGCCCTTGAAGCCTTAGATGGGCTGGGCCGGGCTGATGGGTCTTAGATTCATCTCAAGCTAGTTCGGTTGATAAATGGGCTTAAAGTTTAGGCCCGGATCGGCCCTAGGGCCTTTGTAGCAGCCCAAATCAGGCCAAGATGAAAGCCCAAGGGGCCAGCCCGGCCAATGACAGCCCTATTTGCGTGCCACATCCTCAATTTCTGAGTGCATGCGTATCAAGTATCATACCCCGCGGAGTATCATATAAGTCCCTTAAGTAGGAGTTTCTTAATGTGATTTCGCCACCTCATTTTCAACTCTTCACGCCAAGTTGCTACTCAATTCCATTAATTTTTTAAATTGGCCTCACCAAGCACGTTTACATTTTTAACAGTATTTTTTTAAAAAAAAATACCATTTATTAAAAAATTTGAGAGATGAGCATTGAGGATTTGAGGGTGATGATGCAAGAGATGCAACGCAATGCCCCTTCCCCTTCTTTCGTCAACCTTCCTAGCTACCTTCTCTCTCTCTCTCTCTCTCTCTAGAGAATGTGTTTGGGTGCAACAAATATCATGATATTTCATCTTAATTTTGCATCAAATTAGACTGATTAATCATGCAATATCATGGAAATTCATGATATTCGTTGTGACCAAACAGAGCATAAATCTTTCTAGACTTAGCTGATGATATTGAATACTGAATAGAAGATAATGAAAACTTCCAACTGTTTAAAATATATGCAGAAGTACACTTCAAATTCCGAGCAAAATTCAAATTCCTTAAAAGTAAAAAAATTATGTGGGCCCCACCATGATGTATGTGTTATATCCACAGCCTAAAAACGAGGTAGATCCAAAGCTCAGTGGACCACACCACGGCCACAGGAAACGGTGGGTTCAATAAAAAGGTGGGTTCAATGGTGGGCGTCATTTTCCCACTACTTCCTTTTTGTGGTCTACTTGAGTTTTGGATCTGTCACATTTTTGAACTCATCTCATAAAATTATATGACAAAATGAATGGATGAAGAGGATAAAACTTATATGTCAAAGTAGGGCCCACATAATTTTGCATGAAGACATCATACTTGCTTCACACAATTCAAATAACCCTGTCTATCAGGTCTCACTAGAGAAAATAGTAAAGTAAATAATTATTATGATATATTTGAGGTGGAAAATAGAAAATGAATCACTTAAAGATAGGATTAAAGTGCGTTACGATGTCGTTATGTTTAAGGCGATATTCACACCCTGCTGGTGATTAAACCAATTTACAAGAGGGTTACAGCAAATTTGCCTCTTGGATATAATAAGTTTCTTCTCTAAGATTGGAGAAATGTGAGTTTCGGCCTGCAAAATCGAAAAACTGCATCCTGAACTCACTTTTACTGCATATAACCCCGACTTCTGTGCTGTTATAATTTATTCCTTGAAAACTGTTTATAATTTACTGTCTGAAAATTATTTACAGTTTAGCTCCTGAAAAGTATATTTTTACAAAAACGAAAATGGTAAAGAAGAAGAATATGGAGAGAAGATTGTTGGAAATTATAAATTTGGATTGACTCAAAAATGGGTTTATATAGAATGATAAGAGATGCTTAAGATCCTTTTCATGAAAAACATCTTCTTCTATGATATCTTTTCATCAATGGTGATGTCTTTTCAACAATGGCATCCCTCCATTGTATATTCAAAAAATGTTTCCTTTACCAATAGGCATCACCATTCACATCAACTATCACCAAAGTTACAACCATCCTTTTCTCAAAATATTCTTTTCTTCTTATTTTAAAAAAACCTAACATATTATTCATTTACACTAAAATTTCAGCAATTACATCCAATCAAACAGGCCCAAGCCTAAGCCTAAAAATTGACCAAGGCGGGTCCTACTCATCGTAGCTTGAAAGTCGATAAAATTCTCTATTCCACTTGCACTTTTCTGCTCTTTTTGTTAATCAAGTCAGCCATAGATGTACATAGAAATATACACCTAGAGGAAGGAAAGCACCTAGAGCATTGGCCTACATTAGGGCTTTGTTTATTTCACAAATTATAATAGTCTACATTTGAAGCTAATTTTCGTGTTTGGTTTATCGACAATAAAATCATAATAATAACAGTTTTAGATCACTTTAATCTTAAATCATTACCATGCTCTTCCTTATGTCATAGGCCATGACAACACATATACGGGACATACTTGTAATGTTTAGATTAGCTATCTTATATAAGAGGACTAACTTAGTGTTAGGATAAACAATCTTTACCATTGGGTCTGACTTGATATCCGTGTGCCTTTACTCTGTCCCTCGTAAGTGTGTGAATACATCACTGATGGTTCCTTGGGATATTTGTTCATTTGCATTAGCAGAATCAATTGTAAATACTGGTTAGGAAAGTCTATTATACCCAAACTAAAAGATGTTTGCAGTTGTGCTAATTCCATCAAATTTCTTGACTTGAAGATGTGTGGATGGAGAGATTCTGATTAATGAATATTATTTTATAAACACCGCGTGCATAATATTACTCCATGTGAATGTCATGCATAAAAACAAAATATACATTTATCTATACACTTAACAACTTAATCAATATTAAAATGATCAAATCTTTATTTGGAATCAGTAAAAATAGCAATTTGGATTGCAAATGATTCACAATCTACACTGCATGATTCATTGGTTACGTTTGCAGTATATGATATGATGAATTGTACAAATGCCTGATATGTATGTCATTCAATAGTGGGAATAAGGGCGAGGATAGTAGTTTTGAGTGGGACCTCATTCTGAGAGAGAGAGAGAGAGATTTGTTGCATGTCGCTTTCAGAGAGTCGTGATCAAAGTTCGGTAACTTGCTATCAGGTCACTTCAGAGAGTCGTGATCAAAGTTCGGTAACTTGCTATCGGGTCACTAGGTCCATTCTCACCCATTTCATCGAAACATTAGTGAAGAGACTTTAGGCGGAGAGAAACTATAATACTCAGGAAGAGTGTGATGGATGATGTGCAGGCATGTTGCATGCAAATCATATTAAACTATCCAAATAATGGTTTTGGGTTTAGATGTATCATGAATCCAAAAGCACACGTATTTATTATCCAACTATTAGATTGGTGGACATTTATTGGATGGTTAAAAATGAAAAACACCCAATGGTATGCATGAAATGATGATTTTAATTTTTTATTGTAGCCCCCATCTCACTCACGCACGCCATGTGTTTCCATTAGCCAATTTCAGGGTCGGACCACAGAGCTTTGTTTAAGCTTGGCTCGCAGAGTAAAACCCAGACCCAAGTCCCACCGGAGCCGTAACAGGCCTAAATGAACAGGCTGAGCATAGCCCACAATGATTATGGCCCAATCCCGGCCACCCTCTTCTGTGCAAGATCTAGGACTGCTCATTTTCTGTGCCCAATCATTTTAGGCCTGGGTCCAGCACTTGGGCCTAGTAGATAGGCCCAAGCAGGCCAAGACCTACAGGCCAGCCTGGCCACCCTGGGTTACAAGCAATTCTTGTACTACACCACATGCGCAATTTCTGAGTGGCTGTGTATCAAGTATCAACCCACGCGAGTATTATATGACTCCTTTAGGCAGGTGGGAGTTTCTTAATGTGATTTTGGTACCTCATTTTCAACTCTTTACACCAAGTTGCCACTCAATTCCATCATTTTTTTTTCTCTTGGCCCCACCAAACCAAGCATGTTTAGATTTTTAATTGTATTTTTTAATACCATTTATACAACAAATGTGACAGATGAGCATTGAGGATTAAGGGTGATGATGTAAGAGATGCAACACAATGCCTTGTCCTCTTTTTTCATCAACCTTCCCACTTGACTTTTTTTTTTTTTTTCAGAGGATGTGTTTGGGTGCAACAAATATCATGATATTTTGCACCAAATTAGACTGATTAGTCAAGAAATAGCATGGAAATTCTTGATATTTGTTGCGACCAAACGCAGCATAAATCCTTCTAGATTTGACTGTTGATATTAAATAGAAGACTTGGGTTTGAGTCTTAAACATTGACTTTAGAGAAATGAGAGAGAGGGGGGGGGGGGGGGGGGGGGGGGGGGTAGGTTTTGATAGAACATGGGCCCTTGCATCACAGCTACCATTCCGGCTAGGGTCTTGTTCCCACCAAGGTTACCAGTGCGTGGTGCAGGAACAGGTGCGCTATACACTACTTCCAATACGTGCTACACTACAGGTGGGATCTAGGGGTTGAAATGGGCCTGCCTGGCCAGACACTTAAGGTCCAAGGCTCAAGACCAAGCCCAAAATGGCTGCGCCCAGGTCCCACCCATCCCTTCCTGAAAGTCGATAAAATTCCCTACTTTCCATTTGAATGTTCCCAATCTATCCATTGATCTAGTCCGCCACATATGCACACCAAATAGATACCCAGAGTTAAAAATCAATGGTATGCATTCAAGATGTGTGGGTTGCCTAATCATATGGTAGAATGGCATATTGACAAGATATGAAAAACGTACATATGAGTCATGGGTTACAACACTGAGGTCATGGGTTTGAGTGCTTATATAATGTGTATGTCAAAAATGACAAAAGAGAGGAAAAGAAAAAATACATATAAAGTCAAACGAGCTAAATTGACTTCAGCCCAAGCCTGACCTGGAAATTGATTGGGCCATGCATGCCAAGCCCATGTCCAGCCTGCTAATCGGTCGAGCCCTGGTCTAAAGCGCCCGACCATTGCCATCCCTATTGGAGTGATATGGATTGCTTCAGTACAAACAATAATTCAATATAATTAAATATAAAAATCGATATTGTAATCAATATATGAAAAGATAGATATCATATTATAAATCCCACATCCATAATATTACTTTATATGAATGTCATGCATAAAAAGAAAGTATACATTTATCTACTCACTTTACAACCTAATCAATATCAAGATTATCGAACCATATTATTTGATATGAATAAAAATAGCAATTTAGATTGGAAATGACTCACTGTCAATTTATTGCATGACCCTTTTCAAAGATTCGTGATAAAAGTTTGATATCCTGCTCGTGGCGTCCGGTTGCTTGGCTTTGCATGCCTGCACACAATTCATGTTATTTAAAGCCCCACTATCTTGTTTTTCAGCTTCAAGAATATTGAGCCTTTGTCTTTGCGACGGCCAACATGACCTCCCTATCAAATACATGATCATCGAAGCCAAACACCCAAATGCCAGAAATTCAATTCCAGTTCCCATAAAATAACCAAGATCACATGTTACACATCAATAACATTATTGGTGGTGTGTGCTCCCACCTTTTGATCAATATATATATATATATATATATATATATAAAGCACATGTATAACAAATAATCATGGCAACACACATTTCACAAGAGACGCAATTTACATGGTTCGACATAACTAACTAACACCCATAGGTGCAAAGGTAAGGAAGTGAATCCATTATTTTAGGAAGAAATTACGACTTTGAACATATAAATAACACTAACCAATCTGATGAAATATACTCATAACTAGTTTCTTCTCCACCTCAAGAGCAACCACTTTCATGCTGTTGTTGTCACCACTATAAAAGCCTGATCCATCTTTAAGAACTACTATGTGGCTTCTGTGATTTTGAAGGAAAGAGAATAAAAATTTTTAAAGCAAGTTTTCATTTTGATAAATCTAGACCCCCAAACCCTTTTTAACTCTACACTACCTCTTATCTTTCTCAAAGTTGAAATTGAGACCCATGGGATGTGAATTACCCAATATTTCACCATTACCAGATACTTCGATGTTTGAAGACGGTTAAAACTAATCGATCAAACGACATGAATAGATTAGAGGACATTAAGCATTGGGTAATAGCATCAGTGACAAATATCTCCAACATTTTTATTCAAGAAATGGTATTTATGGGATCAATTTTCAATAGTTTCAAAGTGAAAGCCATCTACTTCACTTTATCCTTTTACCGTTTATTAATTTTCGTTCTTTTATTTTGTTTGTTTTCTGTGATATTTTCACATTTATCCCAACAAAAATCCAAATTTGGAAATATATTAATAAATTCTTCACTGAGAAATAGGGGTGGCAATGGGGCGGGTTGGCCCTATCTTCTTTTGAGGCTACGCTTGCTTGGCCAAGCTTTAAATGAGTTGGGGTTGGTTGAACCCTCTCCAACCCGGCAATGTAAGTTGTGTATGGGTTGGGTAAGATGATCTGGCCAAAACTCTAAACAACTTAAAAGAAAGAATGCATAAGTGATTTTATTTTTTCAATGCATGCATATATCCAGATCCAGTACTGCTCTCAAGTGTAGGTTAAGCTCATCTTATAAAGAGATTAAATTCGCATTTTCACAAGATACTTGTGATAACTCATCTTTCTCATCCTAATTATAGTTATGACACTAGATTTCGGTGGGCATCTTGAATCGTGAAATGGGGCCTGCCTTAATCAAATCTAGTGATCAATGTGGACAATACTTTTGATCCCGTCCTTCTCTGTCATGAGCCAAAAAATGGAGCTAATCCGAGTAATAGGTGAGCTACAAGAAGTGTCAAAAGTGGATAATTTCTTAAACATTAATAGAAATATATCCAGCGTGGTCCACTTAATCAGTATATGTCTTATTGTTATAGAAATATCATGATATCATTTGTATATTTCAATGGACAACACAGATTATCACAATTACAGTGATGGGCCATACTGACGTTTTTCCGATGACATTACAAGTTGATGAGGAGTAGATCCGGTGTTACGCATGTGGACCATCTTAATTATTTTATATTATATCGACACCATCCATGCCATTTTTTCCATTCATTTTAGTACTTAATTAAAAACTTAAGCTTATCCAAATATCAATTGGACTACACGACTGAAAACTATGGTTAATTACCATTAAAATGGGTTTTACTCTTCATCTAGGTCTTTATAACGTTATGAAAATTAATTAATAGCGTAAGTGTTCGTTACATACATCCTAATGGGCCCCATAGTTATTTTTGAATTTGTTGGAGCTTGGGATCCTCACAAACCTTCTCACGTACCCATGGTAACGAGGAATATTTTATATTGGAATCTGATCTTTGTTGCCCACCATGTTATATGGCATTCACGCCATCTATCAATTTGTCCAGATATTTTTGAAGCATTATCGGAAATATGAGTCATATTCAAATCTAAGGTGGATTATAGTATAGGAAATAGTGGTGATTGAACTCCTAAAAAGCTTTGTTCGGCCTACAGTAATGCCCACTAGAATGTTTCCTATAAATCTGACTTGTTAATAAGGTTAAGCAAATCAATGAAGAGAAAACAAAAAGACTAACCTACATAAGGCTTGTTTAAGGCACTGAAACTTAGTTCACCTTAATTTGGCTTAGGAGGGATGAAGTGGGGCCACGTAATTTGATGTGAGCTTAGCTTGAGCTTACTTAGAACATGACAGGTTTATTGGAGAAATTTCATCCTGGATTTGGACCGTCCAAGGTGCCAAAATCGGTGTGACCCTTATTGGTCTTTATGACGGGGTTTTTCCTCCTCAGTTCAGAGGAGAGACGGTGTAGTGGTTGAAATTTCAGAGGGTTTCATCGCTTTACTCGACCGGTCGTAGGTGGTCTTCGACCGGTCATGTGAGGCGCTCGACCGGTCATGGGTTTGATCCCTGGCATGACTCAAAGTCCAGCGAGTTGTTGCTAATTTTCTCCGCGGTCTACGACCAGTTCTGGGTGAGCTACGACCAGTCGTAGGTGGTCTACGACCAGTCGCAGGTGAGCTACGACCAGTGGTAGGCGGATAGGACCAGTCCTAGGTTACGCAGTTTTTGCGAAAAATTACGGATTTGAGTCCTTTCGCAACAGGGATGCGGAAAGGAGTTTCCTAAAACTATAAAAAGGGTCTCTATGGTTTTTCTAGGGTATGAGAAAAACACAAGAGAATTTTCTAAAGACTTTATAAGGGTTTTGCTAAAGGGCTTAAGGTGTAAGAGAGAGAGAAAAAAGAGAAAGAGGAAGCTTGTGGAAGGGAGCCGTTGTCTCAGCGTTTATACGTCCTCATGATCGGTGAGATCTCTTAGTTTTCTTTTTATTCTCTTATTATTTATCCGCTCCTGCATGAGTGACGAAGGTTGTAAACGTTCTACTTTATAATGGATTGTTGATCTGAACGAGGTCCAGTGGTTTTTACCTCTTTGAGAGTTTTCCACGTAAAAATCTCTTGTGTGGTGTGTGATTGTGCTTTAATTGTTTTCATTGCATTATTATCCCATAATTCTGGTTTGTTCGGGAGGCTAGATCCTAAGGTTTTGTGCAAGGCTCCCAACAAAGTAATATCAGAGCGCTAGGTTCATTGAACAGGTAAGATCGGTTTAAAATTATGGAAGGTGGCTCATCAAGGATGATTAGCCTCAATGGTTCTAACTGGACCATATGGAAGGCTAAGATGGAGGACTTGCTTTATTGCAAGGACCTATATTCTTCAATTTTAGACATATCAGTAAAATCCAAGGATATGTCTGATGATGATTGGAAGAAGTTGGACCAGAAGGCGGTGGGGTTTATTAGACAATGGCTGGATGATTCCGTGTTTCACCATGTGTCTACGGAAACCTCAGCCGCTAGCCTATGGCTGAAACTAGAAGGGCTGTATGAGAGGAAGACGGGGTAATAAAATCTTTCTGATAAGGTGACTTGTGAATCTCAAGTTCAAGGATAGTGGTTCTGTGGCCGAGCATATGAATGAGGTCAACAATATAGTCAACCAACTCTCTTCTATGAAGATGGTCCTGGATAATGAATTGCAGGCTTTACTATTGCTTAGTTCGTTGTCTGACAGTTGGAAGACATTGATGGTGTCTCTAAGTAACTCCGTGCCAGACGGAAAGATATTTATGGAACAGGTTACTAGCTGTCTCTTCAATGAAGAGACAATGAGAAAGTCTTAAGGGTCTACTCAGCAAGAGGCACTTGTGACACAGGAACGGATGAAAGGAAAGAACAGGAAGGGCGGGAAGGCCCGAGATAAATCAAGAGCCAAGTCGAGTAACTGAAAAGACGTTTAATGCTGGAATTGTGGCAAGAAGGGCCACTATAAGCATGAATGTGGTAAGGCTAAAAACGACAAGAAAAGAAAAGGAAAGGAGAAGGAAGATGAATCAGATTCCACTGCGGTCACTTCAGATGGCGACGTTGTTATTATTCTTTCCACAGATCACGATGTATGTCTCACGGCTACAGGTCAGGACACCGACTGGGTAATTAACTCAAGAACTTCTTTTCATGCTACTCCACGCAGGGACTTCTTCACAAGCTATAAGTCAGGTGACTATGGGACCGTGAAGATGAAAAATTCTGGTGTATCGAAGATCGTGGGAGTTGGTGATATTTGTGTGAAGACCGATGTGGGCTGCACGTTGGTTCTCAAGGATGTGAGGTATATCCCAGACTTTCGCCTCAACTTGATGTCGACGGGAAGGTTGGATGATGATGGCTATGAAAGCCGGTTTGTTGGTGGGTGCTGGAAGCTCATCAAGGGTTCGTTGATCGCAGCCAGAGGAAAGAAGTGTTGCATCCTATACAAGGCAAGTGTCAGTGTATGCAAGGGTGGGTTGAACGTAGCGGAAGATTCAGCTATAGACATGTGACACAAGCATCTAAGCCACATGAGTGAAAAAGGGCTTCAGCTACTAGCGAGAAAGCGACTCCTTCCAGACGTGACAGGTATACCTCTCCAAACCTGTCTTGATTGTTTATCAGGGAAACAATATAGAGTTTCATTCGTTAAAACTGCTTCTCATGTTAATAAAGTGCATGCATTAGATTTGATTTATTCTAATGTGTGTGGTCCTATGAGGGCAAAAATCTTGGGTGGGGCATTGTATTTTGTTACTTTTATAGATGATGCATCTAGGAGGGTTTGGGTTTATGCATTGAAATCCAAGGACGAGGTCTTTGGTGTATTTAAGTTGTTTCATGCTATGGTCGATAGAGAGACAGGTAGATCATTGAAGTGCATTCGCACTGATAATGGTGGTGAATACATCGGCGACTTTCATGAGTACTACAAGTCCCTGAGTATACAGCATGAACAGACGGTTCCCAAGACCCCTCAGCATAATGGTGTAGCTGAGCGAATGAATCGCACCATTGTTGAGAGAATCAGATGCATGTTATCCCATACGAAGTTGCCCAAGACGTTCTGGGGAGAAGCAATGCACATGGCGGTGTATCTGATAAACAGGTCTCCATCAGCATCGTTAAATGGAGAAGTACCCGAGAAGGTGTGGACTGGACAGGATCCATCGTACAGTCATCTCAGGGTGTTTGGATGCAAGGCATCCATTCACGTACCAAAGGACGAGAGGTCCAAGCTCGATATGAAGATCAGGCAGTGTGTGTTCCTAGGGTACGGTGATGAAAAGTTCGGTTACAGATTGTGGGATCCGACCGAGAAGAAGCTCGTTAGGAGCAGAGATGTGGTTTTCTTTGAAGATCAGTGTATTGAAGACATTGGTAAGCCAGAGAAGAACCAACCTAGTTCAGGTGAGCTAGAGGACATGAATCCAGTTATTCCTCCCGTGATGCCTGATGACAGGGGAGTACAGTGAGGTGCAGAGGACGAGGGAGTTCTTACAGAAGATGGACTGGGGGAGCAGCCCCCACTTGATCCACTTGTTGAGCCACAGGTGAGGAGGTCATCTAAGGACAGGTAGCCGTCTAAGAGGTACTCACCACATGAGTACATTATGCTGACTGATGGGGGAGAGCCAGAAGATTATTCTGAGGCCCTAACCGACGAGCATAAGGAGGAGTGGTTGAAAGCTATGCAAGAGGAGATGAAATCCTTACATAAGAACCACACCTATGACATGGTGAAACTACCTAAGGGTAAGAAAGCTCTGAGCAACAAGTGGGTGTTCAGAAAGAAGGTTGAGCAGAAGAATTCGCAGATGAGGTTTAAGGCCAGACTTGTGGTAAAAGGGTTCGATCAGAAAAAAGGCATATACTTTGAGGAGATATTCTCACCAGTGGTGAAGATGACATCTATACGGGTGTTGCTTGGGTTGGCTGCTAGCATGGATCTGAAGATAGAGCAATTGGATGTTAAAACTGTTTTTCTCCATGATGACCTAGAAGAAGAGATCTACATGCACCAACCAGAAGGGTTCGAAGTCAAGGGTAAGGAACATATGGTGTGTAGGCTGAGGAAGAGCTTGTATGGGCTGAAACAAGCTCCACGGCAATGGTACAAGAAGTTCGATTCGTTCATGTTACAGCATGGGTATGGCAGAACGGAGTCGGACCACTGTGTGTTCACGCGCAAGTTCTCAGATGGTGATTTTTTAATTCTACTCTTATACGTTGATGACATACTCATCATGTAAAAGGACATCAAGAAGATCGATAGGCTGAAACAGGAGTTGGGCAAGTCTTTTGAGATGAAAGACTTGGGCCCAACTAAACAAATCCTATGAATGGAGATAACCCGTGACAGAAGCAGCAGAAAGCTTTGGCTGTCACAAGAGCGGTATATTGAGAAAGTCTTAGAGCGGTTCAATATGAATGCAGTGAAGCTGGTCAGTACTCCACTGGATGGTCACTTCAAATTGAGCGACAGATAGTGTCCCAAGACGAAGGCAGAGGTGGAAGAGATGTAGAAGATACCCTACGCGTCAGCTGTAGGAAGTTTGATGTATGCTATGGTGTGTACACGCCCAGACATAACATATGCGGTTGGTGTTGTCAGCCGGTATCTTGTTAATCCTGACAAAGAGCATTGGACAACGGTGAAATGGATACTGCGGTATCTAAGAGGCTCATCTAGGTTGAACCTATGCTATTGTGACGAGAAACCTATGTTAGAGGACTACACAGATGTAGATATGGCAGACGACATAGACTCCAGAAAGTTTATATTGGGATTCATGTTTACGCTTGCAGGGGGAGCGATTTCTTGACAGAGCAAGCTACAGAGGGTCGTAGCATTGTCGACGACAGAGGCCGAGTACATTGCAGTCATAGAGGCATGCAAAGAGATGTTTTGGATGAAGAGGTTCCTACAGGAACTTAGCATGAAGCACGAGGAGCACGTGATCTATTGTGATAGTTAGAGTGTTATACACTTGAGTAAGATTTCAAGTCGAAGCACATAGAGATTCGGTATCACTGGATCAGGGATACTTTGGAACAGAAGGTGTTACAGCTTGAGAAGGTCCAGACGGACGATAATGGGTCAGACATGATAACCAAGGCTTTGCTTAAGGGCAAGTTCGAGGTTTGTAGAAACCTGGCTAGCTTGAAAAAGGTGAATTCCTCCTAAGTAGGAAAGGGGGAGATTTGATGGGATTTTTCCTCCTCAGTTCAGAGGAGAGACGGTGCAGTGGTTAAAATTTTGGAGGGTTTCATCGCTCTGCTCGACCGGTTGTAGGTGGTCTTCGACCGGTCATGGGAGGTGCTCGACCGGTCGTGGGTTTGAGCCCTGGCACGATTCAAAGTCCAGCGAGTTGTTGCAAAATTTCTCTGCGGTCTACAACCAGTCTTGGGTGAGCTACGACCAGTCGTAGGCGGCTAGGACCAGTCCTGAAATTTTCAAGACCAGTCCTAGGTTACGTAGTTTTTGCGAAAAATTACGGATTTAAGTCCTTTCGCAACAGGGATGCGGAAAGGAGTTTCCTAAAACTATAAAAAGGGTCTCTAGGATTTTTCTAGGGTATGAGAAAAATACAAGAGAGTTTCCTAAAAGCTTTGCAAGGGTTTTGCTAAAGGGCTTAGGGTGTAAGAGAGAGAGAGAAAAAAGAGAGAGAGGAAGCTTGTGGAAGGGAGTCGTCGTCTCAGCGCTTCTACGTCCTCGTAATCAGTGAGATCTCTCAGTTTTCTTTTTATTCTCTTATTGTTTATCCGCTCCTGTGTGAGTGACGAAGGTTGTAAACGTTCTACTTCATAATAGATTGTTGATCTGGATGAGGTCCCGTAGTTTTTATCTCTTTGAGGATTTTCCACGTAAAAATCTCTTATGTGGTGTGTGATTGTGCTTTGATTGTTTTCATTACATTATTATCCCATAATTCTGGTTTGTTCGGAAGGTTAGATCCTAAGGTTTTGTGCAAGGCCCCCAACACTTTAGAGGGGTGCAGTAGGGTGATGCGGTCTTATGTGACCATAACCTAGTTGGATTTGGTTCTAAAAAGGTCTGGAGCTTTCTCAAACCACAACAGGTGTGCTGGATAAAATTTGGCTTGGATGTGGTCCGTTTTGGCATAACAATTGAGTTCATCCTACTTTATATTTGGAAGGGTGACGGGGGTAAAGTGGTCCAATGTGAGCTGAACTTGCTCCCATTTGTCTAAAATTGGTGTGTAGCTTAATTAAAACATGGAAGGCTTGCCAAAGAAATTTAGTCATGGATGGATCTCGTTTAAGGTGGTGAGCTTACCCTAATCCAATGAAGAAATTGTGAAGTGGTGTGATGTGACATTATCTTTGTTCGATTTGACTTGATACGGAACTTGGACTATCCTAGGTATGTGGGTAAAAATTTGGCCTGGATGGGTTTTGTTTGAGCAGTAAAAACTCAGTTTACACTACTTTGGCTTTAGCGAGGTGAAGTGGAGTGGAGTGGTTCGATGTGAACCTAACTTATTGTTACTTTACTCAAATTTGATGTGGAACATGATAGACTTGTTGGAGAAATTTTATCTTGGATGGTTTCATTTGAGATATTGAAACTAAACTCTCTCTAATATGGCTCAGGAAGAGAGATGTGGCATAACGTGGATTCCGTTGAACTTGGTCGGATTGGTTTGAAATAGTAGTAAACCTTCATCAGACCAGACCATTATAGGCATGCCTGAAAAATGAGTTCACGCTAGGTGCTTTAGATCTAGAGGAGTGAAGTGCTGCAAGGTGGACAGATGTGAGTGTAACTTGTTCTGATTTGGCTCAAAAGTGGCTTGGACCTTACTCATATCATGACAGGCTTGTCGGACAAATTTCAGCATGAATGGGTCCCGTTTGAGGCACAAAAAGAAGCCCAGGAAGTTTTTAACGGTGGTCATTTCTTTGCCCAATTTTCCTTCTCAAGTGGCCTTCTTGAGTTTTGGGCCTGCCTCATTTTTTCTAGCATGTCTTAAACTAGTTCACAAATTGGATGGACGGAGTGGATTTGTCACAAACAAAATGTAATGCCACACCTACCATTGCAAGAGATCCGCACATAAGGTGCGGATTTGCTGTTACCCCCTTACCATGTGGGTCCCACCTCAATGAATAACATATATATATCCACGCCTCCCATCCATTTTCTTAGCTCATTTCATGAAGTCATTCAAAAAATTAAGTATATCCAAATCTCTTCTAGGCCACATTTCTATAAAAAGTAATGAATAAAGATTAAAAAAATTTTGTAGGCTTCAAAAGTTTTTGAATCAAGCTTACACTTATATTATAATTCTATTTGACCTTATCAATGGCTTGGATAGCAAATAAAACCTTACAATTTTATTATAGTGGGCTCTTGGTAATTTCTATGGGCCTTCAATAACCATGTGGTCTGGGGGAGCGTCTAGGGTATGACGAGATCAGATTGCTACGTGCTGAGTAAACTCTGTGGGGCCACCATGATGTATGTTTGGTATCCGCTCTGTCAATGCATTTTTTTCGTATCAATTCATGGCATGGTCCCAAATTTCAACAATGCTCGTAGCTCAACGTGCACTACCTTACGGTAAACAATGTGAATTAATATACCATTGAAAACCTCTCGCAGTCTGCGAAAATTTTGCATGAGGCTGATATTTGTGTTTTCCCTTCATCCATATGTTTGATGACAAATACA
Source organism: Magnolia kwangsiensis (assembly GCA_037074715.1). NCBI lineage: Eukaryota > Viridiplantae > Streptophyta > Magnoliopsida > Magnoliales > Magnoliaceae > Magnolia > Magnolia kwangsiensis. The sequence continues at coordinate 112,962,884 of CM073581.1, forward strand.
AATCGGTGTAAGCCTTAGGAATGTTTCAATGGTGGACATCATTATGCCCACTATTTCCAGTAGTGTGGTCCACATAAGCTCTGTTTATGCTTAAATTTTGGTCTCAGCCCCTAAAATGAGTTAAAAAATTGGATGGACAGTGTGGATGAGACACATACATTAACGGTGGGCCCAATAGAGTTTACTAAGTATGTAAAAGCTTTCTTACTCAGTATGCAATCCGCCCAGCGATGTTGGTGAGGCCCTAACCGTAGGGCTGACCTTGGTGTGTTAATCGCATATCTAAGTTGTCCATCTATTTTTACAGCTGCTCTTAATAAACGGTCCAAAAAATAAAGCAAATACAAATTTCAGGTGGACCACACCATCAGAAACAATGGTCATTAAATGCTCACAATTAAATACTTCCTAGCATTTACCATAATATTTATTAAATATCAACTTGATCTAAAATTTGTTTGGCCTATAAAAGATTTGTATTGTTCAACAACTATTGTTTGGTGTGGTGTGGTCCACAATAGCCCGTGGTTTGTTCTTTTCGCAGACTTGGGTGGGTCATCTGGACATCTCACTCACACAAATGGCAAGAGTCCGTGGTGGGTCCCACAGCCTCTGGATATCCTGGAAAATGAAAATCACATGAGCTCAGCCCCTGCACACCAAATCATTGAGAATTGAAGTATTGATCTATTTTTAATTTTAATTTTATACACCCCCACACACTCACGCAGTAGTGGGATTTCACCACCTATGGATACTCAACCCTAGACCGGGTGTTGAAACTCCTCAGAGTCTACCACTGGAACAAGAGTAACTATCCTGGCTCAAAGAGGTTTCAATGGTAGGTGTCATTCCTAATGTTTTCCCTTGGTGTGGCCCATATAAGAATCAGATCTGCCTCATTTTTCGATCCATAGTCTAAAATGATATGTTAAAGCGGATAGCTGGTACGGATGAGCACATATATATCACCATACCTAAAGAGGGTTTTTTTCACATTTTCTTTACAGTACTTGTACGCTATCGGTAATTGAGGAATACTTAGGCGTCAGAGGGTGGTCTCCCTTTCTCGCGTAAAAAGCACGCTCAGTAGTTTTGAAGCTTGCTAGAGAAAAAAATGTTTTTCTTCCTGTCTCGGGTCATAGCGAGGCTCCGATGCATCCACATAAGAGGAAATCGTAATGCATCTTTCTCAGCAGGTGTATTTTGTTACGTTCCACCACTGTTACGCCAGAAATCCAAAGTTCCACGCGAGCTCCCGTTCTGCGACGACTCCACCCCCTATTCTTAGAAGGAAGCCTGAGAGTAAAAAGCTCGAAAGCTAGTCTCTGCCTGTGTATCTTTCGCCCGGTGGATTAGTTATTACCCAAGTAACACATTGGTGAGTGTTACCCTAACCATCTCGGGCCCACATGGATGTATTTTTTAAATATCTATGATGTTCATCTGTATTTTCATCTCATTTTAGAATATGATCCAAAAGCTTAAGAAGATCCAAAATAAACATTATGAGAACTTTATTTCAGCCCTTTGGAAGTTTTAATGGTGAGGCACACAATCACTAATGGTTCCAGTAGTGTGGTCCACTTGAAATTTGGATCTACTTAATTTTTGGGACGTTAATGGTGAGGCACTCAACAACCACTAGTTCCAGTGGTGTGGTCCACTTGAAATTTGGATCTACTTAATTTTTGAGACCACATACTAAAATTAGCTGGAGAAACGGATGGACGATGTGGATATACAACAAATCATCAAGGTGGGCCCAATTGTAAAGGATAGGATTTCTTGGTTGGAATGGTACTAGCCACTAAGTGTTATGGGTGACCTTTTATTGGGTGTTACCAGGGGTGTACATCGAGCCGAATCGAGTCGAGCTGGCCTCAGCTCGACTCGGCTTGGCTCAATCCTTGAACTTGACTGGCCGGCTCGATTTGGTTTGGTCAGCAGCTCAGGCCAGCTCAGGCTAAGATTGAGCCGAGTTCGCCGTTGAGGCATTTCCACAAACACTTGAACTGCACCTTCAAGATTCATTTGTTTGTGAAACAGAAGCAATAATTTTACATTTATTTTATCAAACATGTTTTAAGCAACATAAAAACAAAAAAAAATCAAGAAAAAAAGGATATTTGTTTCATGTATTTACTTTCCTTACCACCAACCACATTTTGTTGAGTCATTTTATCAAACACTTGGTGAGCAACATCAATGGTAAAGTAACCGAGTCACCGAACTGGTTTGATCCGAGTTCAATTCAAGCTGGATTCAATCCGAGTCGAGTCGAGTCGAGTCGGGGTTGCTCGAATTTGGTTCGAACTCATTTTCGAGCTCAAAAAATCAGCTCGACTCGACTCGACTCGACTCGAACACAACTTTGAATCGAGTTGAGCTTTTTCGAGTTGAGTCGTTCATGTACACCCCTAGGTGTTACCTTTTCTGAACGAGGCCCAATTTCATTAATGTTTTTTTTATATCAAGGCCGTCCATCTTAATTTAAAAATCACTAAATTTTACATAGACTAATAAAAATTAAGCATATTAAACAAAAAACACACCAAAATTTGATTCATGTGGACCAAATGAATTGATACGGTTTTAATGACTAACAATGTCTTATAATCTCTCTATTATTATGGTCCACTAAAATCACTAAATTGATGGAAATTCAGGCCCTAATTTCAAAGTAGGGTGACTCCCATGGTGGTCTAGGTAAATTTTACACATACATCAAGGTGGCCTCTCCAAAGTTTTCATGGCATACAACGCTTCGACCGTCCTGACTGTACCTTTTAAATGCTCCTCATGCAATGCTTTCAAATGTCAACTGGCACATCTATTTTCTTGCATCCCATCATGCTTGGTATGCCCCACCATAAAGTATATGTTTATTCATGCCGTCCATGTATTTTAAATTATTAGTTTAGGGCATGAAGAAAAAGGCTGATATAAATTTAAGGAAGACCACATTAGAAGAAAATGTTGATTCAATCCCAACCATTAAAAACATCCCAGGGCCTTTCATTTTTACACTGTCTATTGTATGATTATAGATAATATAGTTCAACAATGCCATATATCACTAAAAATTAAACATAGAGATCAAAAATCACTTGCAAAAATAATTTATGTGGGTCACATAAAGTGACACGGTATCAGTGTGACTCTCGTAGGGTAGCCCATGAAATGTGTCTTGGAATCAATGGATGGATCTGATCGATCAATTAAACTGTCCAAAGGACCCAGTTCCACTAGGAGCAATATAACTTAGAGTGCTTCTGGGAGCATTGGCGAATTTTCCTTTTTTGTAATATATGCTATTCTTAGGAATTTTGGAAATTCGACGGTCGGAATTTGGTTTGCACGTGGGCCACGTGTTCGGTGAATGAGTTACTGCACCCAACTTGCAGCTTTGGCTGATAGCGTCTGGAAACCAGCAAAAACGAAGGAGATTCGCGCTTGGATAATTGTGACTGGTCATTGAGCGGCTCGGACCTTGAACATGCCCTGTCCTACAAATCAGGCTAATCCCGTATCATGTAAGTCACATGCGTGTGGAGAAAATGGCCGTTAGAAAATCATCAACCACTGATCTACAGTGAAATTGTGTAGCCGACCTGATGATCAGACCTGTCTGGATTTTGGTATAAGGGGATGTTTACACGTACCCACATCTGGTACATGGTTCCGATAACTCACATGTATGATAATTTGACACATGCGAAACGATTCACCAATCTAGTCTCTACTCGCGCGAATCGCTGTATATTTCGTCCAAAATCTGGCGGGGTATGTTAGATCATACGCGCTACAGGAAATTTCCATGGGTCGAAGCTGTCCTTTAGAAATCCATTCCGTTCATCAGTTTCGCGAGCTCAATTTATATTAAGATCCCAAAAAAGGAAGTTAAAAGACTCAAGTAAGACACACGACAGGAAATTGTTGGGGCCGAAACACCTGCGGAGGCATTTGTATATGTACACGTGCAACATAAGTAACTCAAATCAGCCGTCCATTACTTATCTACTAATCGACCATTTAAATCATCATATCCGTACAGTAATTATTATTATTAATTTTATAAACCACCTATATTTGGCCACATTATCTGAACGGTTTACCTAAATCATGCAACGTATGTAATTTCTGTGTGCCTGCGTATCATCCATGTCCCTCTGCCAGAATGAAACGGCTGTTCATAATCAGTCGAACCGTCGGCGAGTAGGCGTCGCCGCTGTGTACTCGAGTACATGCAGCGGCTGTATGTAAACTTTCAATACAGCCATTTATTTCCCGCATGTGTAGATATACAAAAAGTGGGCCCACGTCACGATGATCAATGGTATAAAAATAAGGCAGATCCATTCTTCGAACAGGACACAAAATCAAAATCATTGTACAGCCAATGGTATAATTCGGTGCAATCATTTGAAGTATGCAATAAGTTAATTGATCTGATTTCATTCATGTTGATCATCATGATGCGGTCCACTTTTTGGACGGATCAGATATTCTACTCATGTGATCCATTGGGGGAAAGAAATGGCTGCATGTAAAGTTCATCTACAGCCGCTGTCTGTGATCATTTCACTTCCTGAAATTCACATGCTAAAGCTGGTCGGGCATCTGGAACTGGAAAGGCGTAGAGAGTCTTTATCACCGCAGATACTACCTTTTTATCAGTTTTTTCACCCATCCAAAACCTTTGTTACGAAAGTAGACTCCTTACGTGCGGATTAAGAATTTACGGACGAAAATACCCCTCTTTTTAACAACTTTCGACTCACTTTTGCAGAAAAAAGGGGCAATTTCGTCCTAAAGTCCAACTTCGTAACGTAAGATTTTGGGACGTTGCCAAATCACGCTGGGTAAAAGGCAGCGTCTAAAGCCACAATTAGTTGAGACTAAAATGCCCTTCCATTCCATTAAAACGGGCTTTGCTATAATACATCTCAACGTACTGCTATTTTCTACGCAGCAACTGTAGCTGTTGGATCTAGGTTCATGTTGAAATGATCAAAACCGTTCATACGATGGATCACCGTTTATAAGTACGCGCAAAAATTAAAAAAAAGGAAGAAAAACTTTGATACCCTAGCAGAGTGTGATGGATGATACGCAGTCACTTATATTGTCTACACGGATGCAATTAAGTCAAATGTAACTCTCGAAACTGTGAGTCTCAGTTTAGATGTTTCATGAATAAAAAATTAAGAATATATCATTATCTGATTATCAGATTGGTTAACATTTATTGGACGGTTCACATGACAAATATCAAGCTACCCGTATCTTACTGTAGTTTCAACACCCGGTCAAGGGTTCGAGTATCCATAGACGGTGAAATTCCACCAGTGTGTGTGCGTGTGTTAAAAAAAAATAAAAAAAATCAAGCTACCTTATTCCAACAAACGAGTGTCCACGAATCATAGGTTAGGATTGTTCAAACGATCTGATTTCAGGACTGCTGCCGAAAAACAGTGGGTTCTACAATTTCGCCGGTCAAATTTGATTTAATATATGACATGTTTGGAAAATCTAACGCCTGATTATCAAGGGAGATGATCTGCAAGAGTATCAAATAACTCCCCTAACTTTCGGTCAGAACCGCCCCAGCGTAACTGCCGTCGGTACCTGAAGCTAACCACGCGCGAGATACCTACCGCTAACCTACGTAGCTAGAACTTTCATGAGATCCACACCGTTTATCGGATACCCTTCCTCATCTTCACCCTGTAATGGACGGCGTTGATTTTACGCTCTTTTCCCGACGTCTAAGAAAGTTACTCGGGTAGGTACGCACGCGAGGTACGCAAGATTTTTCCTTTCGTCCATGTACAGTCCGAAAACGACAATTTCGACTTTCTCGAAATACCGGAGGGGTAATATCGGTATTTTGACTGAAAATACGAACTCCACCGCCATTTTCCCCGTCTTTCCTTCCCCACCCGACATCGCGCTCTTCCAATCACTCTCTCCTTTTCCTCTCTTTCTCCTTTTTTTGTTTGTTTGTTTGGTTTTTTTTTTTTTTCCTAACGGTATGTCTTCCTTCATTTTCCATTTCCCGCTATTTATTGCGTACGACGAACATTAGAAAAAACCTGTTATTTAAGATTCCCGTTTTTTCAGGTTTTTATATATATATATATATATATATATATATATATATATATATTAAATTTATCATTATTTTTCTTTTCTGCGAAAACCCTAGATTGAAATTTAAATCGAAGAGTTCTTTCGACTGTCTTGTAATTGATTTCTCTGTTTCATGTTACAGAGAATCGTGAATTGAGCTAACATGGTTTTCTTTCGAAGCGTTTCTGCGCTTTCCAAGCTCCGTTCTCGTCTCGTAAGTAACATGATTATTCTCATATCATAGAATCGTTTTTTATTTTTAATTTTATTTTATTTAAATTCTGTGTTGCTGCACTAAAATTTGAATAATTCATTGGAAGAATAGAGACCGAATAGTGATGGATTATCGAATTTTATCTCTTTGAATTTGTTTGTTTGATTCATTGTTGCAGGTTCAGCAACCTAGTTTTTTAAATGGATCCGTCCGATGGCTGCAAATGCAAAGTTCTTCGGAGCTTGTAAGACTCCGCTTCTCTTTTATTTGAAGTGAAAGCAGTTTTTAAAAAAGAGAAATCATAGATGTGGAGCGGATTTAAGCTTTTCTTGAAAAATCTGAGAGAAGACTGTGCTGAAATAATGAAGAGGCAATATACAATCGTCGTTCTGAAACAGCTGTTTTTTTTTTTCCCCTTTCTTTCTTTGATTATAGTTCGGGCCAATGCTCCACACAGGCGGGTCTCACCTTTGTCTCTGGTGTGCTTGGCAGTTAGATGGGCAATGCTGCGAAAATACACATGTCAGACCATCCTACCCATCTGATTATTATGCAATAATGGGAGAAGGCCCATCAGTCGGGCTCCATTGCCCATCCATGGTGGGCCCAACCGGACAAAGGTCTGGACTGCTGAGATGCCGCTTTCATCTGTACTGAGTGCAGGCATGAGCAAAAATGCTGCTGATGTTGCCTGGGCATTCTAAAATACCTCCAACTAAAACATGTATACTGATATTTTCTTTGTTGTGCTTCTGTTCGTCTCCAATTCCTGCTTTATATGGCTACTGTGAGTGGAAAGCAAACATGGTTATGTGGCCACTTGACTTGGCAATTTTTTGAAACTTGATTTCATATGCTCAGAGGTCTACATTTCAGATTTCGGAAGCTATAACATCCCAATACTTGCAAGTTGTTATTGTCAAGCAGTATCTAGGTGGATCAGCATCATACTGTTTTTGATGGTTCTTTGTTTGTCATGCCTTTGTGTGTGAGTGCGGGAATGAACGTCCTTTTTGCCGTCCTCCAAGGCTCTAACCATATTGATCATACAATTTACTTTCCACCATGCAGGATCTTCATTCACAATTGAAGGATCTGATTCCAGAACAACAGGTTTGTGTTAGCTCTTTCCACTACAGAAACTTATTCCTGATCTGAGAGGTTCTGATTAGTTGTTCATATATGAGACTTTGAAGAACATTGATTATCTGAGTTCTATTCCTGATCTGTTTATCTCCCATGGGGATTTTAGGTTTTGCTTCATACGGGTGCTTAGCTCATGGCCATTTCAGCAGTAGAGAAAAATAATTTGAAATTTTGGACTTTCTACTGTTAGTAGAATTGTTGTTGTCCTACAAACAGAGAGTTTGTTGAGTGACTGATTTTGCTCTGTAAAACAAATAAAATAATATTCACACTTTTGGTATAACCCTGTAGTCTAAATTTAGAACTAATGATACAATTATATCTCCTAACGAAGAGATTTGAGATTCAGCATTAATTCTGTTTGGGAAAAAAAAATCATGCACAGATCATGCCATTTAGGTAAATATAGAATGATGTAGGGCTTAGCCAAGGATTGCAAGGTTTTATGGATTGAAGGGAGATGAATTGGAACTGCCAGTAAAATACTAAGCCTGGATTCTTTCAGACAACCAGGTGTTCAAGATATGTTTATGTAGTTTATTGAAACATATAAATGCCATGAATTGTTATGGCTTGAAAAAGGTTTGATGTTGAATATTAGACATTTGTTCAGCCATGTATCATTACCAACATATATATATATTTTTCAACAATGTACATTCTTTTGGAAAAATATTTCAAAAGAATTTGAGGATATCATTGATGTAAGTCTAGCGGTGTTCTGAGCATGATTATTTTACTTTGTGAAAGAAATGTAAAAAGTTTTGTAGGTCTGTTTTGCTATCAAACACATTTCAGTGAAGCTGTAACTCTGTGATTCTCTGTTCACTGATGATGATCCCCATTGTATTTCTGTTGCTGCTTTCAGAATACCTGTAACCCTTTCTTTATTTCTTAAATTGCCACAGTTCCTTCTGTACTTCAATCATGTTTTAAGAGTGTCTAAATAATGTGTTTGAGTTGTATAGCTGGATACTTAACAGGATTGGTGACTTTTAACGCCTTCTTAAAGAACTTCATTTTTTTAAGGATTCTTAAAGAACTTAAAAGTTGAGATATTTGATTTCTCTTGATTTTCTATAACCTCAGTTGACCCATTCTGTTTTGTTACAGGAGCGTCTTAAGAAACTGAAATCAGAACATGGGAAGGTTCAGCTTGGGAACATTACTGTTGATATGGTAAAACCTTATAATAATTTATTATTAATTATTTGGGAACAGGATTGTTGAAGCCACTAATTTCTACATTAAATTTTTTGTGAATTTACAATCTTAGAGCACCCATTATTTTGATTCTACAACTTCACACTGACTTATCCGTGGTTTGCCACTTTAAAGGTAGTTGGTGGGATGAGAGGAATGACAGGCTTGCTATGGGAAACCTCATTACTTGATCCAGATGAGGTATTCTCTCTCCTATTTCATCTGTGAATACTGTAGGGAATACAAAATCATTGTGATTGGTTTTTAGGTTTACTTGATTTCCTTTGGATGCTCTGAAAGTTGGGCAACCTTTTTATATCTTCTGATCAAAATTGTTTACTCTATTTTCTGCTCTTCAGGGAATTCGTTTTAGGGGTCTCTCAATTCCTGAATGCCAGAAGGTACTACCAACTGCAAACCCCAGGGGAGAACCGTTGCCTGAGGGCCTGCTATGGCTGCTTCTGACTGGGAAGGTGATCATTTTCTTCGATTTCGTTATACTATCTTTAATCTCTTTTTGATTGGGTATACTTTTTGCACAAAACAAATGATGTATGATCACCTTGCTTGACTTCATTATACTATCTTTAATAGCTCATTTTGGTTGGGTATCCTTTCTGCAAATATAAATGATGTATGCTCGATGCCAATCTAAAAGGAAGATGAGCTATCTGCTCTGTGGAAAATTTAAATTCATTTGGATGGAGGAATTGTCATGTCCTTTACTAACTAGATGCGTATGCCCAGTCATGGGAAAGGTTGTTTAAGTATGAAACTGAGGACTCGAGCACATCTACTCAGATCTTCTGGTTAGATGATATTGGAGAATGACTTGCATCCATGGCATGTTTTGTACCTGCACTATCTATGATAATTGGCATAATTATATAATAACTTCCTTGCATCTTCATGTAGAGTTAACATGTTTAATACTTGCAACATTTAGACCAGTTCGTTCTCTTTCATGATTCATCCACGACTTCTCTTCTGAGCATTGCTTCTGTTTTACAAATATCCTAGCAGGATGCTTGGTCATGGATCTCAATAGTGAAAACTAGATTCTCCATTATTTACCACCTATCTCGCAGTTAAAGTAGCGTTGTCTTTTTGAGAGATCAGGACAGGGAATTACTGGATCCCTCCAACAAAAAGCAACCCTTCATTTGGAAAGCACCACCTTTGCCTTTTCGTCTACCTACTTTCTCCACCCCCTCCACTAGGGTAGGAGATGCTGTTTTCTGCTTCATGAAAGTTAAGCTGATCTTCCCAAAGGTGCATTAAGTGGTTATTCAATGGTATGCAAACGTTGGGTGGAAGTACATTGGAGAACCCTTTATGATGCCTGTCTGTAGGACATGAATTTGCTGAAGGGGGGGAATTGAATTTTGAAACTTCAGGAAGGTGGGTGTTGAGTAACTTTCTAATGACCAAAATATCTAAAGGTATCAAGCAATATTATCTCTTAGGTAAGTAGGAAGGAAGAGGACCACTATGAGATTGCTGAAGTTTATAAGAATACCAATAAGAAATAAGAAATAAGTGTGTCACTTTTTTATGAGGGTGTTAATCGAACAAAGGACAAGCCTAATTCATGGCATGACCAGCTATGGGCAAGGGTTTTGAATCCGGTGAGCGACTTGAGCAGAGAAGAATGGAATCCTCTGAAGATGGTGACCCACGAGCGACTCACGCGAAGATTGGAGCCACCTTCAACAACAAACAAGAGAAGGGAATCCACTTTCTTGTTTCTTACAATGCAATGAAGGCATTTATGATAAACACCCAGCCATAATCATTATTGGCCATTCATTCTACATCTTTACTTCTAATCCTAACCATCTACTAAACACCTAATCTTAGTCAGTTAGGTTATTTGTTCTATATCATAACTTCTAATCCTAACAATCTATTTCAACAACATATTGAGGATGACAAATGAAAATCAATGGTGGAGATTGGTTTAGTCCAGATGCTCGCTTGCATTAGATTGCCATGGTTGGAGAAAACTTGTCATCTAGTTTTGCTTCCGAGGTTGCCATAAAACATAACGCATGTCATCCCAATCGTGGGGATAGACGGTTGATAATTCATATGCGATCCATGGTGCCATCTGATCTCTTACAAAAGGTGCTAGGCAGCTAGTGTGACATCATCTTCTTCCACAGCGAAATCAGACACATTGTCGTTTATGTTCTCTTGAACATAGCTATCAATTATTGCGCCAATCAGATTTGAGAATGCGAACACTCCTTGAGTGCCCTTTAATCACACTGATGTTGTTCTTGTGGCTGTTATCATTGATGGTTGAGTCAATCCCTTCGGCTGTCCTTGACTGAGATCCAAAGCTTTTTCATAATTATCAGCACATCTTCAAGCCTGAAGACTTGATCCATTCAGGTTAGAGCTATTTAGGGTTTGATGAATCATATGGACTGGATAGTGAAGGTTGATGAATGATGATGGTATCGACAAGTAGCGGCGGCGGCGGTGATGGGTGCTGAAGATGGTTGAGGTGATGGGTGCTGAAGATGGTTGATGATGATGATGGAGGTGATAGAAGAATGGAGGATAAACAGGTACCTAGATGTGACTCTACTTTGATACCACTTAATGCAATGGAGGATGAGGTAAATCCACTACATGAGTGGCTGTGAGCGAAGACTTTGAATCCGGCAAGCGACTTGAGCTCAGAAGAATGGAATCCACCAAGGATGGGATACCTGCAGCAATGCAGGCGAAGATTGAACCCAACTTGAAGAACAAGAGAAGGTGATCCACCGTCTTGTTCTACCTTTTTTCTCAAAGAGAAAACTTTAATTCATTAATTCAAAAACCATGAAGTATAATGCAAAGAAGGTATTTATACTAAACACGTGACCCTAATCAATCAAGGTCATTCATTGTACATCCTAACTTCCAATCCCTTCAATATATTTCATTAAAATATTGTAAATGACAAAAAACATGCCTTAACTCCATCACAACCACACAAACATGCAGAAAATTAGCCATAACTTACTAATACAGTGTTGGAATTGCATGATCTTTCGCTTATTACAATGCTAACTTAATATGCTTTCAAACGGGTCAATTTCGTGTTGTTTTGACGCCGTTTGATATCTCAAAAGTGAGCCGAAAGATAAGTGATGGAAACAGTAATTAGGGCATTTTTGAAGAGCGGGCCATTGTTGATCGTGTGAAGAGCGGACATGCAATTCACACGTAATCGAAAAATCAGGTCTGTCCAGATCATTTTAGGGCATGAGCCCAAAAATGATGTAGATCTAAACCTCAAGTAGACCATGCAACAGAAAACAGTGGGGATTGAACGCCCACCATTGAAAACTTCATGTGGGCCACAAAGGTTTTAAATCGAGTCCCTTCATCCAGGTCTTTGTGACCTTATGAAAGGTTGGATGGCAAATTAAACATCACAATGGGCCTCAAGAAGGTTTCAACAGTGGACATGCAATTCCCACTATTTTTTTATGGCGTGATCCACTTGAGCTTTGTATCTACATCATTATTGGGCTTATGCCCTAGAATGAGTTGGAAAAACATATGGATGGTGTGGATAAAACACATAAATCATGATGGGACTTGAGCATATCCCTGCAGCAGGTGCTACACACAATTCCTTCCGAAAATCTCATCAAACACCTCAGAGAGGGACCCTCCACCCACTTTTGGCCGGTCCCACCAAGTATGTGAAATCCATTCCAACCATTAGATATGTATACCCACGTTAGGGTTGCGACCAAAAGATCAAGAGAACCTGTGATTCAAATGGGTCACACCATCTGATTCCCAAACGATCGGGAGCCTCCGAGTTCAAAGATTTTAGACCAATCAACCTAATTGGAAGTTTGTATAAAATTCTGGCTAAAGTGCTCGCCAACAGACTGAAGAATGTTATCTGATCTATAATAAGTTCAAATCAGTGTGCGTTCATCCCAGGTCGTCAAATTATTGATGTTGCTTTTCTCGCCAACGAATTCCTCCACTCCAGTCTTCTCGAAAAAGAAGTTTATTTTCTGCAACCTAGACATGGAGAAGGCGTACGATCATGTCGATTGAGAATTCCTCCTCTACCTGATGAAACGAATGGGCTTTGGCGACCGTTGGAGACAATGGATCGATGAATGCATTAGTTCTGCCTTCTTTTCCGTCTTATTAAACGGATCACTGAAAGGAGTTTTCAAAAGCTCTCGTGCCCTTAGACAAGGAGATCCACTTTCCCCCCTCCTCTTTCTCATCATCGGTGAAGCGTTATCTGCAATGCTTCTGAAAGCTCAATCCGAAGGCATTATCCAGGGTGTTCAAATTAAAAATGTGAGAGACCCGCTCACCCATGTTCAATTCGCGAATGACATCCTAATCTTCTCCGAGGCTTCTCCCGATTCTGTTGTGAATTTGCGCATAGTTATTAGATGTTTCGAAGCTGTGACAGGGTTGAAGGTGAATCTATCAAAGTCCAAGTTATATGGGATCAATGTGGAAGATCATGAAATTGCGGAGTTAGTTGAACTCATGGGATGTGTCGCGGCATCCCTCCCATCCGTGTTCGTCGGTCTCCCTCTGTGCATCGGTCAGCCCAAGATCCACCAATGGGATAAAGTTGTCAATAGATTCCGTCACCTTTTAGCCGGGTGGAAGTGCCGTTATCTATCAATTGGTGGGAGACTCACACTTATAAAATCAGCTCTGTCCAATCTTCCTACCTACTTTATTTCTCTCCTCCGCTGTCCTCCCGTGATGGAAACAGTAATTAGGACATTTTTAATAGTAACTAGCACATATGATTCTTTCTAAATAACTCAAAAGTAGGAGAAAATATCTCTAAAAGAAACTAGCATGAGTTGGGAGTCACTCAACCATAGGACTCCTCATGTGGGGCCAACAATGGCCTGCTCTTCACACGATCAAGATAATGGTCCTCTAGGGACAAAAATTGACGATCCATGCATGAATCCTTGATAATTTGGGCTGTTGAACAGTTTGATTGTGGGTTGTATGAAAATCAACAGTGGATATTGGTTTAATTTGGATGCTGCTTGTATTAGTTGTGTAACTGACAAGAAACCAGGGGAAAGTTTTGCAAGCCAGTGTAGAAATTTTGCATTTTTGGCTGCTCTACCTTTTTTGTGTTGGGTACCCTGTATGTATTCTGTCTTCAACATATCCTTTTGCCTTCGGGGAAAAAAGTTGAGGAAGAAAAGTGAACAAAAGAAATGGCCATAGTACTTGAACATGCCATGCAAATCTTTTGTTTGCACTTGATACAAATCATTATCTCAACTATCTTATCTTGCGCATTTAACCTTCCTATCTTGCACAAAGGATTTGACGTGCCTGCTACACAACTCTGATTTGTACTTTTCCTGAAATTGGCTAATCTTAGCTTGTTTGGTGGAGTTAATGCAGGGAATATTTTCACCATATCTTCCTTACATAGTTTGAACTAAGCAATTTCTTTCTGTTATGTAGTTACCGAGCAAAGAGCAAGTCAATGCACTGTCCAAAGAATTGCAAAATCGTGCGACTGTTCCAGGTTTGTTAGCCAATCATCTTGTCATATATTCCTCAAAGTTTAGTTCTTTTTTATAAATAAGTAGTCATTGCTTAGATTCTTGTGAATTAGTTGTGTATGGGAGAGAGGGGCTTTCTCTTGGGGATTCTAAATAATGTATTTAAGGAAATTAGAGCAAATTCTGTTGGTTTAAACCGTTTGTTTTCCTATAGGAATTTTGAACCCCCCTCTCCCATATTCGAAAGAAGATTGTTCTGCGACTAGCTGGAAGACAAAGAAAGTCGCCCAGTAATGAACCTATTTACTTGACTATTAAATAGCTTGATTGTAATAAACTCTATTACATTTTCCTTGTGGGCGTTTCGTGCTCTTATTGCTGGTCCCAAGCTTGGATAAAGGAGGGTTGCGTCAGGTCGGCAGCTGCTGTCAAACTCATGCCATAACTTCTATCATGAATTTGAACAATCTGACAGATGACGGATGGCATAAACACAACTAGATATGGATGGATGATTTAGAATCTAATGGATTTAATAGCTGGATTAAAACAGAATATATGGAGTGTAATGGTAACAATAGGAGTGAAAATGAGGAAATAGTTAAGATTGTTGACCAAGGAGTTTCCCAAAATGACCACTTATGATACCTTGGGTCAATAATTCATGAGAGTGGAGAGATTGAAAAAGATGGAATTCAAATTGGGTGGAAGATATGGAGAGGTGCCTCTGGAGATTTTTGTGATTGTCATGTACCACTCAAAACTGAAAGGGAAAATTTATATGATAGCTATAATAAGACCAACCATGCTTTATGCAACAAGATGTTGGGCAGTTAAAGAACATCTTCATAGGATGAGTGTGGCAAAAATGAGGATGTTGAGATACATGAGTGGCAAGACGAGGGGGGATGGAAATAGAAATGAATGCATTTGAGGGAACCTATGACTGGTACCGATCAGTAATAAGATGAGGGAAAGTAGACTGAGGTAGTTTGGTCACGTGCATCGGAGACCAAGAATCGTGCTGGGTAGAAGTGAGTTGGTACAAGTTGAAGGCTCTAAAAGGGCAAGGGGAAGGCTCAAAAGGATGTGGACGGAGGTGTTAAGAAAAGACTTGATGATCTATCATCTCACATAGGTCTGGCCGTTGATCGAGTGGAATGATGGAACATGATTCATGTAGCCGACCCCAATTAATTGGCATAAGGCTGAGATGATGATGGTGGTGGTGGTGGGTTTACACGTCACTGCTCCTGCACACCATTGCTACTAGGCTTTCTTTTCAGCCTTCATTTGCTGGTGCTAGCCTGACTATTTAGGGCTTTTTGGCATTGACTCAGCCCCCTCATATAATATGATAAGGCCCATCAAAGTCAGTTTGTTTGCAGGGAAAGGCCCAACCAATGCTCATCCGTAAGAGGGAGGGAGAGATTTACTGCCAATCATGGATTTATATAGTGTTTTTGGAGTGCGACTTGCATGGGGACCAAATATGCTAGGACTCACGTTTGCTTGTCCATTTTGGTTGGTCTTGGTTGGCTTGGGTCCTTGTTTGGTCTGGTGACTCATTTGGTTGTAGACTGTAACTGATAGAACTTGGATGAAATCAAGTCATGCTGGAAACAAAATTTAAACCTTGTTTATCAGTACAGCTGTACAATTGGGACATATATGCGTGGTACGGGAAATGGAAATGAGGTGTTTGACCTGACAACCTGTAAAAACCTTTTGAGTTAAAATGTTCTTACTCATCATCTCATCATTTTATTGGTGTTTGCTAAAGTAATGTAATGATGTAAACATAAAGTTCACAAAAATATGTAAAGATACTTGCGAAGACCATGTCTGGATATGATGGAAAATAGTTAACATATTACAAGAATACCAAAGTACGAGAAAATGGTTGTTCATGGTTAGTGTTCGTCACATAAATAAGCATTTATATCTAATCCCCTTTTCACTTTTATGATACTCGTGGGGGTGGTTTTCATTTATTTTTGCTTGCTTAAGAGTTGAGAGTTTCATCTCTTGATTGTCTGTTTGGAAGTGATGTTTATTCTTATAGTTCATGCTAATAAAGGGAAATCATGTTACCTTTCAAAAAGAATAAAAAAAATTAGAAGGTAACTATGTTTATATATATATAATGATCATGAAGGTTTTAATGGGCGGGTAACCCCTCTAAACTGTTGTATGTAGTGTGGCCCACCTAAGTCATGGATTCAATGATTTTTAAGCCTGTGGCCCACCATGGATTGGTGCACCTGACTGATGGGGTAAATGCTCGGCACACATCACGGTGGGGTCTACACAGCTCTATCTCATGGGAAGTTCCCATGAAGTCGACCTCATAGTACCACCATTTCCCATATATAGATAGATAGATAGATAGACACATGTAAGTTGAAACTAGATTATTGAAATGGGTTTCTAACAACCCACTTTTCTTGTATAAAAATATTATGTACTAGTGATGAGAGATTATATTTTATACCTTTTATATATATGTACAAAGAACTCTATTTGATTAATGGATTGGATTTCTTACACATCTGATACATTATCCAAACCATCACACGTGCATACCTTCTATAGTTATCTCACTTTTTTTGGAAACAAACCTCTTCCCCCTTCCTCTCTCTCCACATTTAATGCTCTCCCTCTATGCCGCTGGAAATGGACGTCAATTGCCTCTTAGCCTTCTGTAACTTCCTGCCATAGGAAGCTAGTGGGGCCCACTATGATGTTTGTGATAAATCTATCCCGTCCATCAGTTTTTCTAGATCATGTTAGGATAGGAGCAGTTGACAATTGAATCCAATTTTTCCAATGTTGTCAGTATCCGGAATAGTGCGAAAAAGTTCCAACTAGGTTTTCTAGATTAGGCAGTGGGGTATATTACCCCACTGTTCTGTTTCTTCACACCAGATCGGGTGGTCCTCCCGGAGGGATGACCCTGACAATGTGAACTTTCCATGGGCAAACGAAGGAGCAAACGTAGCCCCCCCCCCCCCAAAGTCATCCCCAGACCCCCCCGAGGCTCCCGCGCATTCTGAAGAAGCTCCTTCTCATGTTGCATTTCTTTTGAAGTTCAATCATTTTTTCTTTGGATTTCTTACAAAGTGATAGTCGAGACCAGCAAGCAGCAAGCAGCTGAAAAACGCTTATGACTATCTATTAAAAGAAAAGGCCAATGCGCATTTTACTAATAGGTAATAGGCTTTTCAGCCAGCAAGCAACGGCTGCTTCAAAGCCGTTGTGCGCTAGCGCGCTTGAATTGATAGTCGTTTTGAAGCTGAGCACCTTCGCTCCACTCGCCTTAATGCGCTTTCAGAAAGTCCCGACGTTTTCGATCATTCAAAAAAGCCAAAGTTGGATTGCAATGTGGCATCGTATAATAAGATCACGGCTGCTTTTAGCTCTGGCTTTTGGCAGACTCTTCTTTTGAAAGATGTCCCAATTGCGGTATCTTTTGAACGTGGTCAAAGGCGGTGCCTCGTCACTCTTTTTTGGCTAGTCACGTCGCTACAGGGCGTGTCAGTTGATAGGCCGCCCTACTGGACTGGAGGTGGCCTGCCCGGATGACAACATAGGATGATTCATTTGATGTAAAAGGGTCTCCTCTAGGGATCAAAGATGCAACCTTTGCAGAAGCAGAAACTATCCTGCATGGCCATTGTTTGGTCCAAACTATGGATTCTTTTCAAGTCATCATATCAAATAAGGTTCTCTTAACATGATTAGATGGGCGAATGGTAATGATCAAGAACGACTTCCTATAGTTATGGGAACAACAATGGGAGCAGCAGCGATCAGAGGCCAACCAGACAGTTGACGCCTCTAAGCCTCCCATTGAGCCTGATTCTCCCCATGTTGGTTGCTCAAGCAAGGCGTCGGTTCAACTTCTTCCTAACTTTGCCAGACCCTCTTCCTCCAAGGTGGAACCTGAATGTATATTGTCAATTCCATCAAAATGGGGGGCACACCACGTGTCGGAATTTGAAAAAGAAAATTCCTATGATGGGCTAGCGCTATTCCTAAAGCTAAGGCACCTCGCACTTGCCGAGTTTGAGTTGAAATTTCGGTAGCACTTCGCCTAGGTCTAGGACACCTGGGATTGATGGACTAGAAACTGATGTTTGCTGATTTCCTACCTCTTACCCGATGGTGGGTTAGGCGGGACAGCGAACAACGTCCGTCACTAGGTAGAAAACTATCGTCCGTCACTAGGTAGAAAACTATCCTACAAAACACACACAAGTGTAAGTGGATGCAAGATGCCATGTCCCAAAAATAAGACAAATCCAAAACTCTAGTGGCCACACAATAGGAATAACTGCAGATTGAACATCCATTGTTGAAACATTCATGGGGCCACAAAAGTTTTGGATCAGGCTAATATTTTTGTATTTTCAATTCATCCTAGTAGGAAATGACCTTATGAACGGTATGGATGGTATATAAACATCATGGTGTGGACCTATGGAGGTTTCAACGTAGGCTTTTCTCTTAACCACTTTACCCTGTCGCACAACCCATATGAGCCGTGGATTTACCTTATTTTTTGGCCCCTGTCCTACCATGATCTAGTATAACAATGGATAGGGTCTTTGAGTGCATGGTACTCTTCTAGAGTGTTTTCAAAGGGGAGTGGATTAGATGTTACCTTGACCGTGGGGCCCACCTTGATAAACATGTTATAAATCCACTCTATCCATCAGTTTTTATTGATCATTTTAGGACTTGTTCTCAACACTTAAGCAGATTCAAATCTCAAGTGGACCACATCATTGGAAACATTGTTTATTTAATGCTCACCATAAAAAACTACTTAGGAACCACCTATGGCCCACCGCAATGTCTATTTGCCATCTAACATTTTGATAAGGTCAGATAGACCTAGATAAAGGAAAAATACAAAGATCAACCTAATCTAAAAATTTATGGTCCAGAGTAAGTTTTTAATGGTTAATCACCATTGTTTCTAGTGGTGTAGTCCACTTTAGGTTTTGGATCTTCTTAAGTTTCGGGATCAAGCCATAAAATGCAATGAAAGAATGGATGGACAACATGGATATACAATACATTCATCAAGGTGGGCCCCATATGGTCAGGGTAACACCCACTCACGTACTACTCGGTGACACCTAATCCACTCTCATTTGGACAGAAGCATAAAAGAGGGTGCGGCTTGGGTATTACCCCCACCGGACCTATCTAAGACGTTTGGTCATGTTAGAGGCTCTTTGAGCCCAAGCTACCCAACGTGATCTATATATTTTATCAACACCGTTCATCTTTTTTGATAGATCATTTTATCCCATGATCCAAAAGAAAAAAGGTAGATTGGACGCTCAAATGGACCACATTACATGAAGTAGTGGGGATTGAACTCTTAGTGTTGAAAACTTCCTAAGACCCACCGTCATGTTTATTTTCCATCCAACCTGTTCAGAAGGTCACATAGACCTTTACGAAGGGAAAACATAAATATCAACTTGATCTAAAACTTTTATGGCCCCCAACAGGTTTTCAATGGTAGGCTATAAATCCCTACTACTCATGTGGTGTGGTCCACTTAATCCTTTGATATTCTTCCTTTTCGAGCCCATGTCTTAACATGATTTAGAAAAACTGATGGACGGGATAGATTTTCACAAACGTCATAGTGGCCCCCACCTAGCTTCCTATAGCATAGGGGTAGAGATGACATTAATTGAGAAGAGATAACATTAAATGAAGAGAGAGAGAGGAGGAAGAGGCTTTTTCCCAAAGAAAATAGGATGAGGAGACAAGCAGTACATGTGTGATGTATTTGAGTAATGCACCACATGTGTAAAAAAATCTAGTCGTTAATTGGGTAAGGTTGTTTGCAAGCATGTGAATGACACAAAATATTATTTTTTGCAATCAATAGTATGATATATTCATACTAGAAAAGTAAGTTGTTAAAAATCCATTCTATTCAAATTCAACTTGCATATATGGATCCGATGGTAGGGTTCATTTACTAATTTTTTGCAAATAAAATTTAATTATTAGGTCATATTTGATGAACAATGTAGATCTTTGGCACATATTCTTCTTGTTGTACCTATACAAGACTTGATGTAACATACTCTCTTATGAGTGGGCATTATATGTAAATAAAGAAAGATATTTATGTAATTTAATGCACAACTAGTTGGACCAATTTGAGTGGTCCAACTAGTTACCTAATTTAGGAATCAAATCAATGTAATGAATGTTGGGGAGAGAAGTTATTTCACATCACTTTGCAAATGGAGTGGCTGGCTTGGGTGGGCCCGATCATAGTGTTAATTTGAAATCCACCCCAACCATCAAGTGAGTCACCCCATGCTTGACCCAAGGCTCAAAAATCAGTCCCATCTGTGGTTCAGTTGGACCACACGATTGGTAAGTGTACCGGGAAAAACTCACCCTCCGCACTGCTTCCCTTAGTGTGGCCCACTTGAATTGTGTATGAGCTTGATTTTCGGGCCTTAGGCCTAGCTTTTGGTGTGGCATTTAATGATTGGAATGGATTTTAGATACTCATCACAGTGGGCCCTGTAAAATTCAAGGGTGGACGTCTCTCTCCCAACCATTTCCTTTGGTGTGCCCCACTCGAATCATAGATCATCCTGAATTTTTGGCTCTAGGCCTAGCTTGGGATTACACATTTAATGGTCAGAGTGGATCTCACATACACCTCATGATGGCCCCGTGAAAAAATCATTGATGGCATCCGTCTCGCACCAATTCCAAGAAAACAACACTAGTTTTGAGAAAAGACCCATATATTCCAAAAGGAGCTCGGATTGTATAGTGTAGAACGCAACACTGATGCATATACATGGCAAAGATCTTTAGGCTCCACCATAATGTATGTGTTTTATGCATTACGTCCATCCATTTTGCTAGATCATTTGAGGGCACGAGCCCATAAATGAGGTTGATCCAAACCTTAAGTGGATCACACCATGGAAAACAATGGGGACAATGATGCCCGCAAATGAAACCTTCCTAGGGCCCACCATGATGTTTATTTGCCATCCAACCTATTCATAAGGTCATACAGACCTAGATGAAGGGAATACACAAATATCAGCTTGATCAAAAACTTTTGTGGCCCCCAAGAAGTTTTCAATGGTAGGCATTCAGTCCCCATTGTTTCCTATGGCGTGGTTCACTTGAGCTTTGGATCTGCCTCATGTTTGGGCTCATGCCCTAAATTGATATGGAAATATGGATGGTGGATGTTGTATCTGTTAGCGGGGTTGTGGGTTCTTTGGAAGGAAAGAAATTTCCAGTGCTTCTGGGACATCGGTAGAGATCCTATAGGGGTGTTTTGTTCTACTAGGTCCCTCGTTTTTCAGTGGATGGTGGTCCATCCTTGGACCGAGGATTGTGGGTGGGGGTGGGTGTGTTGGGCCTTGTAGTGGGGGTTTCTTGTTGTATTTGCTTGTTTTTCTTTTCATTTGTATTCTTTCGGTCTTGCCGCTTTTTAATAAATTGTCATCCTTCAAAAAAAGAAAAAGAAGAAGACCACATTGTTACAAGATATGCCTAACCTATGCTATGACATCATATTTCTGCAAACTTAGATATAATTGAGAATTTGTTGCTTTGGCTGCAGATCATGTCTATAAAGCCATCAGTGCTCTACCTGTAACAGCTCATCCTATGACACAATTTGCAACAGGCATTATGGCACTTCAGGTTAATAAATAAACTTGTAGTTCTGTCTAGTTTTATGTTGTTGCAAATTATTGAGTTAACGTTTGAGTGCATTTGTGCATGATTGGGCACATAAGCATCTGTTAGCATGCTGGCTGGCAGACATATTTGCCTTCTCTGGGGCAAGTAATCACATGCTACTGCTCATGCATGTGTGCCCCCCCTCCCCCCTCTCAAACTGTAGATTGGAAAGACGAATAAACCTTTATCTCTGTTAAAAACTGGAATTGATGGACAGATAAATAATTATGCATAAGAGCTGTCCAATTGACATGTTGCAAAATGCAAGTTGCTCCACTCATCTATGGACCACAATTTACATAGAGCATTGACACCTTAATGTTCATTAATTTCAATGGAAGGCCTGATGATCAAAAACTGATCTTCTAGCCAGGTTATTTTGATGGTGAACCCATTGAAAAAACAAACCGATATGATAAATAATACTGCCAATATATAGTCTTCAATTTGTTCTTACTCTTGGGGTGACTGGTGAGACAGGTTAAGTTTAGAGTAGTTATGTTAAGTGTTTACTTATGGACTGAGAATGGTAGAATGGGAGCAAAAATAGCAGACGTGTAGGAAGAGGAGAATAAATAGAAAAGTCGAACTTGAGAGATGTTTGGGGAATTATTTCATATTATACTTTAGCATTTGTGCGGTAAATAGTGGGTACAACACCTCAAATACTTGGGGTCCACTTTGTCGTGTGCTTGAAATCGACTCCATCCATCATGTGCGAGCCTCAATTGTATGCACTGGGTCAAAAATTATTTCTGTTCCAAACCTCAGGTGGGCCACACAACACAGAAAATGAAGAGAGGCCACCAAGTATAGGTTTGTGTCCAGGGCCCACCATGGTGCATACATTTCATCCAACCTGTTCATCAAATGCAACACGATGAAGGGACGGCCTAAAAAGTCGGGCTGATACAAAACATAAGGGTGCTACATTGCATGAACTTTAAGAGGTTTTAGATGTGAGTTTACACTATCTCCTTGGTGAGGCAATCTGAGCTGTCTTTCATGGGGGTCTTTGGTCCTTAAGATGAACATAATGAGGCATGACTGATGGATGGCATAGATGTAACACCACAGCAAAGCAGGCCCCACAAACTCATGTGTCCTAAATGCTCTGTAATTGTTGTGGAGGATTCCAGTCTGCGAGTGCATGCGTGAGGTGGAGAAGGGGAGTGCAAATATATGAAAAAGGAAAAAAGGAGAATGGAGAGGCTACACAGGGTTTCTTGGAGGGCATGCCATGGTGTTTATATGTCAGAAAATCAGCCTGATTCAAATGTCATGACAGCCACACACTGAGTGAACTTTAATGTTTTAGGCGTGATTTACATTGTTTCTTATGAAGTGGCCCACCTGAGTTTTAGATCAAGTTGGTTTTTTATATGTATGGCAAACATGAGAAGACGCTCTTGAGAGCGGAGTGGATGTTACAGTTACCACATTGTATGCCAAACAATGTAACATGTTGAGCAGTTCATGTGTAGAACGTGTGTGTTTGGGATGATTTCAGTGAGAAGAGAGACGAAAGGGGAGAACATAAAGAAGAAAATCTTAAAAATTCTTAAAAAAGTATTCTCAAACGGTGAGGATGCCATGCCACACCAACAGCCATGTCCTTGAACCCTATTTCTCTTCTAGTATTTAGATTAGGTGGCATATCTGTGAGAAATTATGGTTCTTTGACTCTTTCAGTTGAGTAAAAAATATAGAACTAATGGTCTTAAGTACCAAGAACAAGGTGTCCCTTTACCATATTTCTCCAATTGGGATCTCATTGACACATGGAACGAACTCATCCTTCTTGCATAATACTTCAAAAAATGGAAAAGGGTTCGATATGGAAGTCTGGTATACTTATGTGCTAAAGATATGCATTTAGATCTTTCATTCACATGTAAGAAATTGATGCATGCACTCGCATTTCAAACAAAGTCCTCATGAGAAAGCCAATTGAAATTCATCCATTTCATAGTGTGCCGAAATGGCCGGTATGGAGCCATGAAGGCCGTTTCGTAACGGTCAGTGGCAACCATTACACGTTACATGGTCATAAAGGCCATAACGGAAAAAATGACCCACAACAGCTGTTATGTAACAGTCACAGTGGCAACCATTACGCATTACAGGGTCGTAACGGCTGTAACAGAAAAAAATGATCCGCAATGGCCGTTACAGCTCCCGTAACGGCCTGTTACACGCCTCATAAAGGCCGTAATGACTCCGTGACGTCCATTACGTGGTCGATACATGTTTTTCCAGTTTTTTTTTTTTTGTTTTTTCCGAGAAAAAAAAAGAAGACTGTAACGGCCATTACAGGGGCCGTTATGGCTGTTACGGCCCGTATCGTAAAGGTAATGGTGGTGGCCATTATGGCCACCGTTACCGTTAGTGAATACATTGAATTCCATTCGCATATCAGATACCCTGGAATAACATTCCATTTTGGATTTAACTACCCAAAACCAGCATAACCCATCAGGGTATATGATATCTATTGGCACAGCCATGCAAATCCAACTGAAGTATCCTGCTAATGAAGTGTAAGAGAAAAAAGTGCAATGGTTTGCGATGAACCAAATTGCTTTACACATGTCCATCAGGTGTCATATATACTGTGAGAGTTTCATATTTTATTCATACATTATAGTCAAGCAAGGTAGAAAATATCATCATAGGTGCACTTAAAAATATCAACCCTCCATTTTCTTTGAAGGAGTAGAGATACATAGTATCTTTTTATCCCTGTCGGCATTGATATTCTTGAATGTTCTCCTAGCATAACTATCAATGGTCTTTCTTCATTTGCTATCCATCTTTCAGGTGCAAAGTGAATTTCAGAAGGCATATGAGAAGGGGATTCAGAAATCAAAGTTAGTATCTGAACAGGTGTTCTTACAGCTTATCCATCTTCAAGCAGTACATTAAGCTTTTACCTAACTTATTCTTCTTATTTGTTTTAGGTTTTGGGAGCCCACATATGAGGACTCCCTCAATTTAATTGCTCAAGTCCCAGTTGTGGCTTCTTTTGTTTATCGAAGGTAAATAAAACTGGTTTACCACATTTGCTGTTCTCATCCCATATGTTTTCAACATGGTTATTTCATGAACAAATAATTTGCAAACACGAATTTGTTCAGATGAAAATTGATGTGAAGCTCACGAAGCTTACATCAAAGCTGATTTTATTTACGGATTTTTACTAGAAAATTCCCTTTAAATATCAATTTTACCATAAAATGCCTTTAAATGGTATATTCACCAAATCATGCTTCCTACTTTATAGGTGGGTGTAAAAAGACATCCTTTTGCCTCTCCATTCTCATCCATCCACTTGCCTGGAGATTGGTACACCCGAGTCGTGCTAGCTAGATTTGTAAATCGTGTCCGCTAGACTTGTAAATGGTTTCCCAGAGGGGTCGGCTGTGTGGGGTGGGACCCGTTTCCAAAATCCACTTCAACCATCAAGTGCTGGACCCATTTTTAGGTGTAGGGCTCAAAACTCAGCCCGATCTATGATTGAGGTGGACCATATGATTGGAAACAATGTATAGGTCGGTGTGGCCCACTTAAATCGCGAATTGTCTTCATTTTTGGGCCCTCAGCCTAAATTATTTTGTGGCATCTAATGGTTTGAGTGGATTTCACATGATGACCATTACAATGTGCCTTGTAAAAATTCAGCAATGGAGATGTCTCTCTCCTAACCATTTACTTTGGTGTCGCCCATCTGAATCACATGCCAACTTGATTTTATGGACTTAAGCCTAACATGGGATTACGCATCTAATGGTCAGAGTGGATTTCACATACACATCAAGGGTGTGCTCAGGTGTGTGTGTGTGTGTGTGTGTGTATTTTATATATATATATATATATATATATATATATATATATATATATATATAACATAGGACGGAAATCTTTGAAGTGGATTGCTTGCAGCGCTCTCCACAAGGATATCCATGTGGCAAGACGTGGGCCAAACTCTGTGGGGCCCACCATGATGTATTTGTTTTATAATGCCGTCCAATTCTTTTGCCAGATCATTTTAGGGCATGAGCCCAAAAATGATGTAGATCTAAACCTCAAGTAGACCATGCAACAGAAAACAGTGGGGATTGAACGCCCACCGTTGAAAACTTCATGTGGGCCACAAAGGTTTTAAATCAAGTCCCTTCATCCAGGTCTTTGTGACCTTATGAATAGGTTGGATGGCAAATTAAACGTCACAATGGGCCTCAAGAAGGTTTCAACAGTGGACATACAATTCCCACTATTTTTTTATGGCGTGATCCGCTTGAGCTTTGTATCTACATCATTATTGGGCTTATGCCCTAGAATGAGTTGGAAAAACATATGGATGGTGTGGATAAAACACATACATCATGATGGGGCTTGAGCTTGGGTCATGTCACGACAAGGTATCTTGGCAGCAGGTGCTACACACAATTCCTTCCGAAAATCTCGTTAAACACATCAGAGAGGGACCCTCCACCCACTTTTGGCCGGGCCCACCGAGTATGTGAAATCCATTCCAACCATTAAATATGTATACCCACGTTAGGGTTGCGACCAGAAGATCAAGAGAACCTGGGATTCAGATGGGTCACACCATCTGATTCCCAAACGATCGGGAGCCTCCGAGTTCAAAGATTTCAGACCAATCAACCTAATTGGAAGTTTGTATAAAATTCTGGCTAAAGTGCTTGCCAACAGACTGAAGAATGTTATCGGATCTATAATAAGTTCAAATCAGTGTGCGTTCATCCCAGGTCGTCAAATTATTGATGTTGCTCTTCTCGCCAACGAATTCCTCCACTCCAGTCTTCTCAAAAAAGAAGTTTATTTTCTGCAACCTGGACATGGAGAAGGCATACGATCATGTCAATTGGGAATTCCTCCTCTACCTGATGAAACGAATGGGCTTTGGCGACTGTTGGAGACAATGGATCGATGAATGCATTAGTTCTGCCTTCTTTTCTGTCTTATTAAACGGATCACTGAAAGGATTTTTCAAAAGCTCTCGTGGCCTTAGAGAAGGAGATCCGCTTTTCCCCTTCCTCTTTCTCATCATCGGTGAAGCATTATCTGCAATGCTTCTGAAAGCTCAATCCAAAGGCATTATCCAGGGTGTTCAAATTAAAAATGTGAGAGACCCGCTCACCCATGTTCAATTTGCGGATGACATCCTAATCTTCTCCGAGGCTTCTCCCGATTTTGTTGTGAATTTGCGCATAGTTGTTAGATGTTTCGAAGCTGTGGCAGGGCTGAAGGTGAATCTATCAAAGTCCAAGTTATATGGGATCAATGTGGAAGATCATGAAATTGCGGAGTTAGTTGAACTCATGGGATTTGTCGCGGCATCCCTCCCATCCGTGTTCGTCGGTCTCCCTCTGTGCATCGGTCAGTCCAAGATCCACCAATGGGATAAAGTTGTCAACAGATTCCGTCACCTTTTAGCCGGGTGGAAGTGCCGTTATCTATCACTTGGTGGGAGACTCACAATTATAAAATCAGCTCTGTCCAATCTTCCTACCTACTTTATTTCTCTCTTCCGCTGTCCCCCCGTGGTTCTCAAGTCCATTGACAGGCTCAGACACAATTTTCTCTAGAGTGGTGACGAAGAAAAGAAAAAAATTCAGTCTCATGGATTGGAGGAAAGTTTGTAAACATTTTTAAGACGGAGGAGCAGGTATCAAAGATCTTTCCTTGATGAATCGGGCCCTTTTAGGCAAATGGATATGGAGACTTGGGTATGAACAGGATAGTCTTTGGAATATTATCATCAAAAGAAAGTATGGGAGTTCGAACGAAGGGTGGTGGACGAATGATTCTTCCCTTTACAGGGCTTCTGGGGTTTTGAAAGGAATCAGCCGGATGAAAGACGAAGTCACCCGAATGATCGGATTCGAAGTGGGAATGGGAGATCGCATCCAGTTTTGGCACAATATTTGGATAGGTGACATGCCGCTGAAGGTTAAATTTCCTTCAATTTTTCGGGTGGCGGAAAAGCAGAATAGCTTTATAGTCGATAACTTTGCCCTAGTAGCAGACAAGATTGTTTGGAATATTCCTTGCAGGAGGAATCTGAAGGACCGGGAAATCGATCAATATGTGGAATTGCTGCAGACCATCCAAGATGTTTATACCAATCAAACTTGCAATGATACCATCACTTGGAAAGCAGACAAGTCTTCCGTATTTACGGTGAAATCCTTTTTCTCATATCTTTCGGCCAACAACGCTACTCATTTTCCCTTCACTTCCATTTCATTTGGAGATATGATGTGCCCCCAAAGCTTCAGGTTTTCGGTTGGTTGGCTGGGAACAATCGTATCCTCACCCCGGATAATCTTATAAAGAAAGGAATGGTCCTCCCGAACATTTGTTTATGTTGTATGTCCGCTGCGGAGTCGGTAAACCATCTGTTCATCCACTGCCCTTTCACCCATGTAGTCTAGTCTTCCATTCTCTCTTGTTTCAAGATCAGCTGGTGTTTTCCAAAAGATTTGGACACACTTCTGAAAGCCTGGCATGGGGTTCAAATGGGCAAAATCAAATCCAGAATCTAGCGGTCGAGTATTTTAGCGGTATGGTGGGCGCTTTGGATTGAAAGAAACAGGCGGTGTTTTCGGAATGAAGCGAAGCCATCCTACTTAGTTGCCGCTCATGTTAAATGTTTCATTGCTGAATGGGTGTCCCAAAGGGATGGGACTAATGTAGATCTCTCTTTCCTCCCGCTTTAAGGGCCTACCGTCTCAGCAGTTTCCCTTCTTCCTGTTTTCTCTTCTTTCTCCTTTTAATTCAAGTTACTTTTCAAAAAAATAAAAATGGGTCACACCAAAGGAGACAATTGGGAGAGAGATGTCCACCATTAATTTTCTACGGAGCCCACGTTGATGATTATGTGAAATCCACTCGAACCATTAGATGCCAAAAAAAAAAAACATTTAAGCTAGGGGCCCAAAATTCATGACAATCCGTGATTCGGGTGGGCCACACTAAGGGAAGCACTTTGAAGGGTGGATCACCTTGTGCATTGTTTCCAATCATATAGTTCACTTGAATCATAGATGGGGCTGGGTTTTGAGATCTGCACATAAAATTGGGCTATGTGACTAGTGATTGGATTTGATTTCAAAAACACACCAGGTTAGGACCCAAATAGGGTTCGTTTTTCATAGTCCACTTGGTGAGGCTTTTGGGTCTGCTAATTCCTTATGTGGGACAATTAGACTTTTACTGCTATAGGAATGCTTTGGTAAATATGGAAAGGCTAAGCACGTTTTTGGAATATCATATACTTGGAGGAATTTTCGAGTAAAAACCTTGATTAGGAAAACTTGGAAGGACGTTCCAACAATGGTACTTGGATGTGGCACAGGTACCAACTACCGAAGTGTACCAAAGTGTCCAACATGGCAAACTTTAAAAGTCTTGGCACGGGGACGCTTCCACGCACAAACAAATTAATTTATTTAAACAAATAAAATAAAATAGAAAAAAGAAATGGAAACATTAAAATGAATGAAAATTTGAAAATGATATTCATATAGTTCCAATAAAATCCAATTACTTTCAGTATAAACTAATAGATAATTGACAAACAAAACATCGAAAATCATGCATGATCATCTCAAGAATTTTTATTTTTATTTTTATTTTTTTTTGTGCAAGCATAACTCTTTAAAATTGTCGAAAACCCGAATGAAAGAACAAAAAATTAACAAGGATGGACAATGTAAATTGGTATTTTTTCATGGTGGCCATTATATACAGATGACTTACATTCTGAGTAACTTCTTGTGTGGTTTTGAAGGGCCTATAAGGATGGACAAATTATACCTGCAGATGATTCTCTAGATTACGGTGGAAACTTCTCTCACATGCTTGGATTTGATAGTCCCAAAATGCAGGAGCTTATGCGACTGTATGTCACTATCCACAGGTGGGTGTTTCCCATGTCACTGCCAATGCCCAAATAATCATTATGTTGCTGCAGACTTCTAAAAAGACAGAGAGAAAAACAGACAAGAAAAAAAGTGCAGGCTTGTTTCATTAGTTATCTTCTTCTTTCCCTCCAAAGGCTTCTGATACATACACTGGGATGATTTAACTTCAATCATGACTGCAAGCCAACACTTTTCATCTGATTTTTATTTCGCAGTGACCATGAAGGTGGCAACGTTAGTGCTCATACTGCCCATCTGGTAAGTCATGCTGAACTTGATGAGTATGGTAACAATTTGTTTGACCACACTGCATCTATCCTCTGTATGTTCGAACATTTCATATTCCTGACAATTCAGCTATGTTCTTGGTAGTAAGATAACATAAAGCCGGAAGCTATACTCCATTTGATTCTCATGTTCTTAGCATTTGGATCTTGATATGTTTGATGGTTGTGCTGTATGCACACATTGTTACATTCATACATAAATTCAGTTAAGCATATCCATGTCTTCTGAAACCATGCTGAATTTGCATTTGCAGGTTGCTAGTGCCCTTTCAGATCCATACCTTTCGTTTGCAGCTGCTCTAAATGGTTTAGCTGGGCCACTCCATGGCTTGGCCAATCAGGTACTCCAATCTCTATTGGTGCACTTCTCCTTTTTCTTTTTTATAATTCTTAAGCTGGGCCACTCCATGGCTTGGCCGAGGTACTCCAATCTCTATTGGTGCACTTTTCCTTTTTCTTTTTTATAATTCTTACCCATGTGTTATCTTGACATGATATTGACACAGTTTTTTTTTTCCCTTATAACTATTGATATTTCATTCGTTGAAACATTTTGTCAAATACATTGAGGCGGAACATCATTCACCAATTCTCCATCTGCATGCACTAGAGAGTTTCAGAAACATGATGGCAATCACGCAGAGTTCAAGACCTTGGACTTTTCTGGGAAAACATGTGTTTCTGGGTGATTGTTGTGATGTCCTTCAGGGCCTGTTAGTCACAATGTGGTTTCTCTTGCAAGCAGTTTCATAAATATAAGTTCTCCTATGTTAGATTGGAGCTTCTGGTTGTAAATCTTTTGCCCAAAAATCATAAGAATCTGTGTTGAGTATATTGGTGATACAGATTCAGAAAAACCAACCCCAAATAGATAGGACAGGGTTAGGTGATGATGATGATATCGTATTTATGCTGTATCTTTACTTGCGGTGTACTTGGATTACAGGAAGTCTTATTATGGATCAAATCTGTAGTGGAGGAGTGTGGGGATAACATAACAACGGAAGAGTTGAAGGAATATGTCTGGAAAACATTAAATAGCGGCAAGGTATGGAATGATCACTTCTGCTCAACTTGTATTCCATTGATCCAATAGCTTACTTAAGCATTTACATGGCTGCATTTTACTTAGCTAATGTTCATTGGGTACAAGGTATTCGAGAACAGTTATGTAGCGGCCGTTACAATCTTTGTGTAACAGTAACGGTAGGAAACGTTATGCAGTACTGGGCCGTAACAGCCATTACGGAGAAATAGCCCGTAACTGGGCCGATACAGTTTGTTTATTTCAAATGGCTGTAACAGCCAGTATCATAACGGTAATCACAGGTAACCGTTACCATTATTGAATACCTTGATTGGGTATGCTAACTTCTAATACAACCATGTTGTACCATATGAGGATAAGTCGTCATGAAATTTATTGTTCTTCAAATGGTATGCCTGTGGGGTCAAGTGACCCACATGGTGGAAGCCATTTGGGAATTTTTTCTGATGGGCGGAAGACATTATGAGATCTGGTCTTAAGATCTCAGTAGGTAAGCTAGCATGTTTAGGAATTTCAGCAATTTCAATGCGTGTTTCTTTGGTTCTCATTGGAAGTGATGTTTACATATTGTTGTTGACATCATGTTCTGTTTGCAACCTAATTTCCATCTAAAACATTAAAAATGTTTGACATAGGTTGTTCCTGGATTTGGGCATGGAGTTTTGCGCAAAACAGATCCGAGATACACTTGCCAGAGGGAGTTTGCATTGAAGCACTTGCCTGATGACCCGCTTTTCCAGCTGGTATACTATTTGATCCTTCCATTATATAAGTGCTGCATTGAGTTACTTTATATCTGATTTTCTGGTACTTGAGGCTATTTTTTCCCCCTTTTACAGGTCTCAAAGCTTTATGATGTTGTTCCTCCAATACTTACTGAGCTAGGCAAGGTAAAATAATGGAATGGGTATTGGTTTTCTTCTCATTCTTTAAGGGAAGGGAATCTACATATTGTTCTGTTTTGTTATCGTGGCTTGTTGTTTTAACATGTGATAACTGACTAAGGCATTTTAAAAGTTTGATCTCATGTTGGTAAATTTTTATAATCTCCAATTATCTGAAGACAAAAAATAACAATCCTCTTTTTTCTTTTATTACCAGGACCTGATTCTTTTAGAAGTTTGTGATTAACTTGCCACCACTTGAGGTGCTTAAATAATGAAAAGTAATTTGTTTGCTTCGGATGCACTATTCCTATGGGATTTACATGCTTCTCCTAATTAGATCTGTTAGAAATCAATTTTAATACATCAAGGGGGTAGATACTACAGGTGAAAAAGTATCTCCTCTGCAAGCGTTCTTCAAGAGCACCGCACCCACTATAGAAGAAAACTGTACAGAGGTTGAGCCCGTAGCTCAATGGATGGCTGATGCAAGAAAGACCGTTTGATCAGTGCTTAGGGTCCACTAGCGGACCCACTGATATTCGAGAAAGATCGGTCCATTATTTGTGGTCAAATTGGACTGTGTGCCCACAGTCCAATCTGGTGAACCATCCAATGTTCCTTTTGATATGTGGGGCTGGATATAATGTTTTGGTTATATATGCATGCCATACAGCTTAATACAAGCTTAATACACCATATGGTTGTGTATACGCAACCCATATGGTAGGAGAAAAGCTCCAGTGCTCTCAGCACTGTTAGTTATAGTGCTCCTAGTTGCATCGGTTCACTTGGACAGTCGAACCAATCAATTTGAACTGTGCATTAAGTTTAGAATACATTTCACGGGCTACCATGCCAAAATCACTGATGAAATGATCCAAATCATTCTTGATTTGGCCTTATTTTCTATAGTCATCCTTTTTCCAAGCCATGGATGAGATGGCTAGATTGCCTGACAAAAGTGATTTTTTAAAATCATAAGCAATCCATAATAGTTTTCCGCAAATAGATGGATCAAATTGTTGCTTAGACATATTTTTATGTAAA
Source organism: Magnolia kwangsiensis (assembly GCA_037074715.1). Classification (NCBI taxonomy): domain Eukaryota; kingdom Viridiplantae; phylum Streptophyta; class Magnoliopsida; order Magnoliales; family Magnoliaceae; genus Magnolia; species Magnolia kwangsiensis. Next base: position 112,996,092 of record CM073581.1, read on the forward strand.
TGACCTTGACTAGCTATATTTAAGGCCATTTATCAAATGGTTAATATGTCATATGAGTGCAATGTTTTAGAGGTAGCCCATAAAATGTACCTTGGACTTGATGAACAGTCTAAACCAATGGATTAGACTGTCCAAGTGTCCCAATGCAACTAGGAGCATTATAACTTATAGTGCTCTGAAAGCACTGGAGCATTAGAATTTGGACTTTTATCTTTAAATTTCCTTATTTTGATGCTTTGAATTCAAGTTGAGATATTTTAGGAGAGTTTTATGTGTGAGCGGAGGGGGTTGTAATATCAGTTGATTTGAGTTGGCAGTTAGCACTCGGTACTTTTTGTATGGTTTTAAAGTCAGTTATTAGATCATGATGTTGTTTCTGAGTGAATAAATTGGTTTTTCTTGTTTCCTGCAATGAGCTTCAAAACCCTACAGTAGTGATTCTTCTAGAAACCCTTCAGTTTTATTCCTTGGGCCCTCCTGCGAACTGAGACGGCACATTTATTTTTATTTGCTGTTATTTCCTCATTTCTTGGTGACTATTGGATTAATTGGAAACATATTGGAGCATCTAATGTGAAATCGATCATGTCATCCAGATCTCCATTTTGAGTTTCAGCTCCTTATTTTGACAAAAGAATATTCCTCGGGCTTCATGCAGGTAAAAAATCCATGGCCTAATGTTGATGCTCATAGCGGGGTGTTGCTGAACCATTTTGGTTTAACAGAGGCAAGGTAAGCAGTTCCAAACCTCTCTTAACAGAGGAGATTCAGAAGGGTAAAAAAAAAGAAACAAAGAAACAAGGAAAAGATCAAACTATTAGAAGTTGGGTATGACTTCTGGTGACAGTGTGCACCAAGAATTGGTGCACACATAATCTCCCACCACCTAAAAATGATAGGTTATATGAAAAAAAAATGGCGATGGGATTTTAAAAATCTATTTTTGAAATACATTTAGGGCCTCTTTGTTAGCCACTCTCGAAAAGAATTTTCTTGATGCATATTCCTATGAAAAGCAAATTATGAAAACTTAGTTCCAGAAATTTGATTTTATTTTGAAGGTTGTTTGGTTGGCACTGCTTATTTTTCCACCTTCATAGACATTGATCAAAAGCATCATCCATTATGATCAATATGGACATCCATTTTGAGTCCATGATTGGATTCTTAGGATCATCAAGTGTTGTGGCAAATTCTTGTCCCTCCTGAATCCAAATGATCCCACCATGATTCAGGTTATTTGGATTCAACATGGACTGTCCATTGCCTTCTGTCCCACCAAGCATGATCTAGGTCATTAATATGTAAAAGCTACCACCTAGGGTCTACAAGAATCTTGATGGCCTCTGTCCATATCAATGTGAATTAGGAATAACGATTGAGATTACAACACGTATACATCGATAATGAAGGTGTTTTTAATCACTGAAAGTTTAGTCAGAGAAACAATTTAGGTGGGATCTGACAAATGAGCACTCTGGATCATCTCTTGGCAGAAGGGGAGCCTCGTGGGAAATCTAAAAAAAGTATATAGAGGGTAGGATTTTGGAAAGCTGTACGTGAATTTCCAAGAACACTTAGCACGTGTAACAAAAAGTAATGCGGGGCCTACTGTGGTGTTTCTGTGACACCTACTCCATCCATCAGTTGTCCCAGCTTATGTTAGGATATGAGCCCAAAAGCAGGCAAATCCAGAACTCTAGTGGGCCACACCACAGGAAACAGTGGGGGATGGAAACTCCCACCGTTGGAACCTTTCTGGGGCTTGCCATGATGTTTATATGCCATCCAATCCATTAACAAGTTTGACTCCCACAAGGATGAAGGGCAAAACACAATCAGCCTGATACAAAACTTCTGTAGGGCCCAAGAAGGTTTGGATGTTCAATCCTTCTTTTGGTGCAACTCACTTGAGTTTTAGATCTGCCAATTTTTGGGCTCACCTCCTAATATGAGCTGGAGAAACTGAGGGATGCAGTGGATGTCATACAGAAATTGCAGTGGCCCCACGACGCTTTTGAGTTACATGGCCTCCATGAAAATGGTGACACCAAAACGCTCTTGTAAGTAGGCACTCTCTGTTTTTATCACCTCCAATTTTAATGTTATGTTTAAACAAATATGTTAAGTGTAGAAAGTGGCTACCAAATGTAATGCTTTCAGAAAATTAATTTGGGAGACGGGGGAAAAAGCAGGGAGTGCATTTTTAGGCGTCTAACAAACAAGCCGTTATGATTATTGCCTATCATTTGTAGGCAGTGGTAGATATGTGCACAACAGCTCTTGGGTCCTATCTGTGCACAAAAACATCTCTAAAAATTCAACAATTTAGGCTGCATTTGGATGCCCAAGCAAATTAAATCAACAACATTCAGTTAAGTCGATGTGCACAAAAGCTAATGATGTTTCCTACTAGTCATGGCAAGTTTGCCCCAACCTGCAGTTAGACGTACCTTTCATTTCCAAATTGAAACTACCATAACTGCCTTTTGGAGCCAAGATCTTCAATATGAATGCCATGGAAGATTACAATTTGGTTAATTCCCCTTTCTAACCAATTACTGCAATCGAATTTGATTGTGCATCCAAACACACCCTTACTGCAATTGAATACCTGAAATGCTAATGCATCACTCTTTCCTAATTCCATTCTTGTAACTTGAATCAAAGATGATACTGCAATTAAATACCAAAAATGCATATGCATTATTCCTTTTCTAACTCTATTCTTGTAACTTCAATCAAAGATGGTAACATCATTGTGCAATCGTGTCATGGGCAGATACTTCACTGTTCTGTTTGGCGTATCAAGAAGCATAGGAATATGCTCCCAGGTACTTGTGATCCCTTCAGTTTTCCTTTTCCTTCTTTTCAGCTGATCATTTAGCAGATGAAAAGGGTCATTTTCTTCTCTATTAGTCTGAGATAGATGATACTGGTGCAGCTAATATGGGACCGTGCTCTTGGCTTGCCGCTTGAAAGGCCAAAAAGTGTGACAATGGACTGGCTTGACAGTTACTGCAAGAAGGCGGCTTGAGGCCGAAAGCAAAGCAACTGTAGCTGAATCACTGTATTGATTTTCCCAAGCAATAATAGTGGAGAAGAAAGGACACGTTGGAAGTGGGCCATGTTGGTGTGATTTGGCCTGTAAGATGGTCCAACCTCGTTCTTTTTTGGTGTTTCTTCTCAGATTTTGAAAGGCTTCTATTGTGATTGTTATTTGAATTGGTCATACCAAACTGATCTATTGCTGACGGGCCAGGGGAGCTTCAAAGCTAATACAATTTATTTATTTTGTGGTCATTGAAATAAAAGAAAAACAGCAAAAAAATCAATGGAAGGTTACTATGTCTTGCATATAAGTAAATTTGAGCACCTGTGCTGAATGAATGTATGTGTTTGAGATGGACAATAAATTGCAACAAAGTAAAAAAAAGAAAAAGGAGACTTAAAACTCAAGTGGGCTACACGACAAGAAATAATGGGGATTGGACATCCCCTATTGAAACCTTCGTAGGACCTACAGAATTTTTTGGATTGGCTGATCTTTGTGCTTTCCTTTCATCTTAGTGGGCAGTGATTAAAATATCAATATTGGCTGATACTATTGATATTGTACGTTGCTGATATGATATACAAGGGAAGTTATTAAATTCTCCTGTATTTCACAAAATATCACAATTTTTAATAAAAGTCCCTTGTATCCTTGGTACATGCAATGCATTCTCCTATCGAAAATTCAATAATAATAATAATAAACAACTAAAATTCACAAAAACCTCAATAAATATTCATTTTCTCTTAATTTTATTTGGGGACCATACAAAGGAAGCTTATGTGCACGTTTTTTTTTTTTGTGTGATTTTTTATTTTATTTTATTAATTCAAGTGTGTAATCCTGTCTTTCTCAATATATCCTAAAGTTTTATTGAATAATTCCACTAGTTTAGAATCCTCCCTCAAACAGCCATACATTCACCGATTCATGCAATATTTCCCAGGCGATCCCAATATGTTTCTGTATCCCAGGGTGCAACAAGTTGATTGCTACCTATATTTAAATCACTGCTGGTAGGAACAACCTAATGAGTGGGTTGGATCGCATACAAACAGAATGTGCATTTTGTACATGTACTGAATACGGTGAATGGTTGTGCTTCACATGGCAGGCTGCAGGTAGGGCTTTTTTATATTAATGGCCTAAAAAATAAGCATTTATGGCAATGGACCAAAAGACTGGTTTTACATATGAAAACCCTAAAATATACAATTGCTGTGTTCATAGGAAACACACAAAGGGATGAGCTTTATTTTTATTTTTATTTTTATTTTTATTTTCTTTATATGTGCAATGGCACAGGGTGGTTTAAGGTTTAGTGGTTGATCCAGCACGCCTCATCATGGAATGGACCCCCCTGAATATCTTCCCTATTAAGCCATTGTAGCCATCTAATGAAAATGGACGAACAGTTACCACCAATGGTCCACATTTAACAGAACCCAGTAGGATGAATCAGATCATCTGATAGGGATTTTTTTTTTTTTTTCGGAATATCCCATCTACCATGAGGCCCATCCTGCAAAAGATTTGAGTCATCGGTTGGGTGGACCCAAGTACTGTTGAGGTCCTGTAGATAACAGTTATTTGGGAGTCCGACTCCCAATCCATCCTCTTGCATGTGAATCAGAAAGTAGAGTATGCTGAGATGAATTTCGTTGCACTTATTTCCTTGTGATAATAGCTTACCAGGAATTCATTGGATTACGAATGGATGCGAATTTCCTATAGCACTTGTTGTAGTGTGCCATGCAAAAAATAAAAAAGAAAGAAAACTTTGGGGCCCACCAATATGTCCGTGTGACTTTTCTTTGTTCATCAGTTTTGCCAACTTATGTTAGTTTGTAAGTGAAAAATATGTTGGGGCCTTGCACAAAACAAAGCCTTAGGATCTAGCCTCCCAAAACAAACCAGATTTATGGGATAATAAAGTAATAAAATTCTCTCTCTCTCTCTCTCTCTCTTACCTTTAATAGCCATAAACCCTTTAGCAAACCCTTACAAAGCTTTAGGAAACCCTCTTGCCTTATCTCTTGAAATACCCTAGAAAACCTTAGGGACCTTTTATTTATAGTTTTAGAAGACTCTCTTCCGCATCTTATTGCGAAAAGCCTCAAAAATTCAAATCCCGCACAAAATCGGACTAGAATCTGCATAAGCTTGACTAGTCGAGCACCTCTCCCGACTGGTCGAGCACTACGGGAAAAATACCTCATTCATCGCTGAACTTTGACTCGAGTCCTACTTGACTAGTCTCGACTGGTCGTGCACCAGCCCTCGACCGGTCGAGTGAGGCTCACGACCGGTTGAGCCTGCGGCAAAACCCCCATCAAAATAAGCCTATCTAGAGCTTACGCAAACCACACCATGGAATAGTGAATGAGGATGCGTACCTTTCAAACCTTCCTAAGGCCTGTGGTGATACTTATATATAGAGCTGGGCACAGGATGACTCGACTCGGCAGACTTCACTTGTCCAACTTGTTTATACCCGACTATACCTGAACCAAGTGGGTGATTCGATTCGAACGGAGTAGATTTCTTTTAATCTGAATTCAAACCAAGTCGAGTTTGGGTCACCCAGTGACTCGACTCAACTCGACCTGAAATCCTTCTCGATACTAACTTTACTTGATTTGAAACCTGACTTGTAAATTTTTTTTTAAAAAAACTCAGATTTGACGTTTTAGATCTGAGATGCCATGTAGCTGATGGAGAGGCTACAATTCCGGCAAGTACACCTAAGTTCTGAGCTGTGATTTCAGCCCATGAATACCTGCCACACCCGACCTGACTTGGTGCTGACTTGACCCGACTTAGTACCAAGTAGGGTCAAGTTCGGGTCAGGTCTATTTCAAACCAGGTCGAGTCGGGTCAGCCATAACTCGGTCCGACTCAACTCGGGCATATACCATCTAACTCCTTCACAAAGTGATCTGTGCGTGGCCATATGCTTTATTATTTCTTCACTAAAAAGTAGCGGAATGAGACTCCTACAATAATTGGTAAAGACTTAGTCAAGTAAGAAAATGATCAAATACAACTTCTTCAGTCGGCAACATTTATGAACCTTAATAGCTAGAATCCTACATCTATATAAACCAAGTGCAAATATGTACCATAGTTCTGTATCTATATAAACAAATGCACATAGCCAGCGGTGTGTGATATAAACAGAAAAAGGGAGTGCTTGTGTTAAGTTACAAACAATCCAGCTTCTTTCGACCGTTGATCTTTGATCAAGTTTCCTTCTAAACTTGTTGTAATTGAAACCCCATGTATACTACTCAAAGATGCAGCTCATCCCTCGTATAATTCCCAGGCCAAATTAAACCTATCTGTGGACTTTGATTCTCTGATGTGTACATCTCTCGATTTGCTTATAATAGGTGGGAATCATGGTTAAAAGACTCTGATGAATCGGTCCATATCAGCCTGACTTGTTCAATGAGAATTGAATCGTTGGGGTGACTCATGGTGATAGTCAGATCGAGTCTGATTGAGTTCGATCTGACTGAGTCTGAGTGAGCTTGGACAAGTCGCATTCAACTTGGCTGAGTCTATAAACCATGGCGGGAAGCAAGCCCCTCCTCATGGGTCTGTCTATAGTGCCTTTTGGGCTTACCCATTGGAGATTGCTAATGAAATGTATGATTGCATGGACCATTCTTACGCACGGTTTTGGACGAGAGAGAGAGAGAGAGTTCTCTTTTCGACTCTGACTCTCTAACTCCAGTTATTACTTTTCTTTATGTTATTTTCAATATAAATACGTTAGCTTTTTCACTCTGTCCTCCACTCTTCACTTTGGTGTGGCCCACCTGAGTTATTGATCAGACTGGATTTCTTAAATTATTAGGGCTGTTAATGGGCCGGGCCAGGCAATATTGTAATTTTGACTAGGCCCAGATCGTACGGCCCGTTGACAGCCCTAGAAATTATGCCTAACATGGGTTGCATCGAATGAACGGGTTGGATGGCACTCAAATATCATGGTAGGCCCCAAATAGCTCGGACCTACGTGTGTGATCATTCCCCCCCTTTGGGTCATGGGTCTATGCATGGTAAGATCCATTAGATCACAGTATTAAGATAGATGTTGGTATGGGTACAACCGTCCAATTGATTTGGCTCATCTCTTGGTTATTGTTAAGATATAGACCGTTCATATATTTTGTGATTCTCTCAACACAATGCATCTGAGCCATTTACTATGCGGCCCTCACAATCATCACAGAGAACGTGGCCCACTTGTACTGTCCTGATCCCACCCTTGTGTAAATAACTCTTTCATGCATCATTGCTTTTATTTAAATATCTACATATTTCCATGCATACATGAAGAAGAAGGAAAAAAAAAAAAAAGTTCTAGAATGTTTTACAGCCTCAAGCTCAAATCCAATCCGTCAGGTTTCACTTCGGTGGCCCCGATATTACTCCCTTCTATTGGAGGCCCAGGCCCAACCCAAGGACCCGAAACAACCCTCCTCCCCAACTGGTCCAGATGCATGTGCATGTAGACATTCGCACGTGGCATGTACGATCTATCCCGGCCCTCCACTTGTCTCAGTCCATCACCAATCATGAGGCCCGAATCGAGTCGGGGTCGGAGTCTAGGCCCGTGCATGGTAGGTTCAGGTACTGACCCGGGTCGGTACGAGGGTGTGAGCGCATGTGGGCTGATCTTGGGTGGTCCGGAGTTGTAAAGTTCCTCGTTGTAGGCTTTCATGCGTGCGTCTCTCTCCTTTCGGTGCGAGTTCTGGTGGCCACCCATGGCCTGTGGGCTCTTGAAGGTTCTTGGGCAAAACGGACATGGCCAGTCCACCATCAGTCGATGGTATTCGTTTGATATTCCTCCACCTAACGCTGGTGGCCCACCTGGGTGGGACCCAGATTCGTCACTCGAGCCTGGGCTAGAACCGTTGGATGCTTTGGCTTCCATGGTATTGGTGGGTGGGGAGAGAGAGAGAGAGACTGTCAATGGAATCGGCCTTACCATTTCGATTTAGAAAAATACCACAAATACAGAAAAATATGACTAGTATTCGTTTCCTTGCACCAGTCTTTGAAATGATGGTGACTCATCCACTGTACACGTGGCGGGAAAGTATAGTTAATCCAGACGGTCCAAACTCTGGGCACATTATGGATGGAGAGGGAGCAGATTAGGTGAGATCCCGGATCCACCAAGGTGGGCGGGAACCCTGACAGTGGGGCCCACTGTAATGTTTTGACTATATCCACGCCGTCCATCCTGTACTATGGTTCATCTGGGATTTGGAACTGCTGCATTTTTTGAATCATGCCCTAAAATGAGCTTTCAAAATGGTTGGACGGTGTGGATACATCACTGTGGATCCGTGCTCTCACCTATTCCGCTCCCGGATGGAGCATACCCTCAAAATTTACACTGATTTAAGTAAGTAAATCCAGACGGTCCAAACTCTGGGCCAATTGTGGATGGAGCTTACACCTAAATTTACACCGATTGAAGTCAATCCAGACCGTCCAAACTCTGGGCCAATTGTGGATGGAGTATGCCTCTAAAATTTCTAATGATTAAAATCAATCCAGACGGTCCAAACTCTGGGCCAACCGTGGATGGATGATACCTCTAAAATTGACACCGACTGAAGTTAGTCAATCCAGACAATCCAAACTCTGGACCCATCGTGGATGGAGCATACCCACCTATTGAATTATCGTAAGCTTCCAACTCGCAGCCATCAAGTGGTCACAATTTCAAATCTAGGAAAAATCAGATGGTTAAGATCATCGAATCAGTATGGTATCCGGGGTGCGATCCATCCAAAATGGGCCCCACAGTATGTACGGTCTGGATTTCTCCACATGAATGCCACTAGCACATTGTGATGAAGATCACCACCATTTACAAAACAGCACCCATGACTAACATCGACATCCCCAATGATTGATAAATCCCTCCTCTAGTCTACTCATGGTAAAACAAATATACATATTTTGTACCACTGTATATGACCGAAAGTGATAAAGATGGGTGTGTTTGTCAATCAGTCTGGGCTCCTTTTTCCTCTACGATTAGGTGGCTGAAGCTCATTTGAGTATTTGATAGTGTATCTGAACGGTTAGCAGATATGGACATTCAAAATCAATGGTTGTATTTGCATGGCAAACAAGTGTTGCTGAGCAGATAGAATCTTATCTTTGAAAAGGGATGCATCTCCAAATTTAATTAAAATTGAATGCACAGGCACTTCCATGCTACACGTTTGAGTTGTAGTTAAAAAAGGCTAAATGGTCACAATCCAGTATCTTGGATTTTTTTGGAAATTGATATGTACGACCAACTTTTTTGGTCTACATACATACATTTTACCTTTTGAGAATTGAAATGGTACATCTTTTTAAAAATAATCTAGGTGACAGTTTCCCCCATTAGAGTAGTCTCCTTACCTTTTACCCCTTCAATGGGCTACTCCCCTTCCCAAGCTTTGGAAGCATAATGTTCATATTGGTTAAGATTTTTTAGTAATTAAGTAGTGGGGTTTGCGATGACAAGTGAATTTTTTTTATTTTATTTTTTTAAGATTTATATTGGATTACTCCTGTCATTTTCACCTGCTTCCGTGTATAAATAGTACATCTTTTTAAGAATAATCTAAGTGACAGTTTCCCTCTCAAAGAGTAGTATCCTTACATATAACACCTTTTGCCCTTCAATGGGGCTACTCCCCGTCTCAAGTTTGAAAAGCTTAAAAGTTTATATTGACAGTAAAATTTTAGAAATTAAGCAAAGGGTCTGCAATAGAAAGTAAATTTTGAAAAAAGATAATTATTGGATGACCCCTTTTATTTTAACCTACTTCCTCACGTAAATAGTACATCTTTTAAACAATAATGTAAGTGACAGTTTCCCTCCAAAGAGTATTCTCTTTTCATATAGCACCTTTTGCCCCTTCAATGGACTACTCCCCCTCTCAAGCTTAGAAAGCGTATAAATTTAGATTGGCAGTGAATTTTTAGTAATTAAGTAGTGGGGTTTGGAATAGCAAGTGAATTTAAAAAAAGATAATTAATGAATGACCCATTCATTTTCACCTACTAGGGTAAATTTCTTGCCTTTGTAGGATCTCATCAAATGTCTCCAAAGCTACTTTTTAAATGATACATGAAATTCGAAGAATTTGGTTGACCTGATAGGTCATGAGACCTGACCTAAATTAAATGAGTGTGGGTCTGAAATTTGGACCCATGAAGCATGTCTAGGTCCAGTTGGGGACCTCCCAAATCAACTCGATCTGGATTCAGTTTGTAAATCAATTTAATTTAGACAATTCTAAAATGGACCAACCCGCAACACAGAGAAAGTAATTAGTTAATTACTTCAAGTTTAGGAAACCGTTTGTAGTTTATAAGTTTAGTTAAAAGAATTAAGTGGGAATCGAAAATTTATAATTAATTAATTAGTGGACAGATTAACAGGATCATAAGTTATCATGTGCACATTTAACATGTTGGCAAGAAAAAAATAGACGGCCATGAAAGTTCACATATAAAAACATCCATTTACAGAATGAATAAATAGAAATAGTAAAAATAACCATCCCAAGGAATGTCATTATTAGGTGGGTGTAAAATGTAAAATTATCATGAGAGGGGGACTTCAAATGACACACATGCCAGTAATGCACACGTGTGTGGATTTGAGCAATCCATTACATAAATGTCATTGTAGGAACACCTTGGCCAACCTAGACTCAGCCAAGCTTAACCCTTTGCATATGGGTCAGGTCTAGATCCTGCTATGGCTCGAACCATTTAATAAATGTGTTGGCCTATTGGACCTGAATAAAACTTTAAACCTATTGGTTTATTGGACCCAAATAAAATTTGAAGGGGTAGGGTAATACAAACCCAATCAATCCAACCTGACCATGTGCATCCCTACATGGAACTGCAATGTATCGATCATGGTAGTCCATTCATTCGTACCATATATTATTAGAGACAAGCAATAGTGAAAAACCATATGATTGGATGATCATAGCCATGTGATTAATAGCATTAAAAATGGATGGCTAAGATCAAATGAAGAAATGAAATAGATCCAATCATCTTGTGATACTAACCATCCACCATTCAAATGGCTAGGATAATACAATTTGCATGATGTTTGGCACCATGGCTTACCTATGGTGGTATGGATGAAAAATCAAAATCATTGATTGTCCACCGTGAATGTCATCAGAAAGCTTTGGGGATACTGCCAATGTGGCATGTTAGCATCCCCATATGGGGTCATCCTGACGTGTGCAGATCTGAGCCATGTATCAAATGGATCCTAAAATGTGAACATGCAGTCTTCTGAAATCCATGCCATTTATCATTGGGTTGCATCTATTGGAGTAAGGTTGTCCTCCATGGACACCTGCATTCTAATTACCTAAGAAGATGGACACCAGAGTTCTATTTTTTTGTGGACAGTCATCTCCAGTGGACACCATTTGATGTGAGAAATGCATCCAACCGTTGAGAACCTGCCCTGAAAGATCTACATATCTTTCTCCTAATTGTACAATAACTACGATGGACGGATTGGAGACCGTAAGTACGAACGTATCAAACGGTGGAAACCTTTGAGAAATATCACGGTGCTCCGCGTGTCGAAACCAGGCCAAAATTGGATAGGGTTGGTTTAGTTTCCGTCGCGACTCAGAAATCTGTGTGTTTCGCCGCCCACTGGGTCTCATATGCTCAGTGGTCTGATGATCGGAGCCTTCTATGTTGTGGAGTCTATGCAATAAGGGTCACTGTAGGAAAGGTACGATGAACGGATCGATGTTCTTGATCATGACCATCTATAGGTGAATTTAGAACAATAAAAAGATGAATTTTAATGGATCCCGTTCAACTTTAAAATCAAAGGCTGAGATCATCTCTGAAACGTGATTATAGGAAATTTTCTTATTTTTAGTAGTAGTAAAGAGAACATGGGCGGTTGAAATCAAAGGACCATCTCATCACCAGGGGCCAGTGGTGGAGACACACGCTGGATAATGAATCGCAATACGGGGAAAACTAACTCAATTGCGCATGTACTTCATGCATTAGGGTTAGGGTTAAGAGATACAAAATCTTCTTTCAGAGATCTTGTGGACACCGCGACGAACGGGGTAAATGTCCATCTCCATCTCCCTTTCCAATTTCTAGTTTTCCAGTAAAAATTTGTGAAACCAATTTTTACAGTTTTTTCCAGTAAAAATTTATGAAACCAATTTTTACAGTTTTAATATAGAGAAATGCTCCAGTGCTCTCCTAGCATTTTAAGTTATAGTACTCCTAATTGTGTCAGTTCACTTGGACACTAAATCGGTCAATCTGAACCGTCCATTGAGTCCAGAACACATTCCAAGGGCTATGATGCAAAAAATGGCTTCGACTAGGTTATCCAATCTATCCTTGATTTGGCCTTATTTTTAAAACCATCCATTTTCCAAGCCACGGATATATGGGATGGTTAAAATTTCCATTAAAAACACGCCATGATGGGTCCTACCATATAGACAATCAGTTGGTTAGTGGACTGAATGATGTTATTGATCAAACGGTTATATTCGTCAAATAAGTGTGGTATTTGCATGGTAGCCCATGAAATGTGCATTGGAGCTGATGAACAGTCTAGATCAATGGATTGAAGTGTCTCTGTGTCCCAATGCAATCAGGAGAACTATAATTTACAGTGCTCGTTAGAGCACTGGATCATTTCTCTTTACTATTAGTGAATCACATTTATGCCCACTGTTTCGCTGCATGCGGCTTCATGCACTTTTACACGGAGTACACGTGCCAACCTGGCAAGCATGTTGAACATCTGGTGGCCCTTTGAAGTGGGCCCCACCGTGAAGATGACTATATGGAAAAATCATTCTTGTCCATTAATCCATCAGTGAAAACATGCATGTTGAATGTGAAGTACTCTAAACAACTTTATTTGAACCATCCATTCCTTCTGTACACTGGTGGCCCACCTGATGAGCGGACCACCCTGACTTTTTTGTATCGGCCACCTTGTGCTTGGTCCAGATGACCCATTACCAGACTGGCACGTTTGCATGTAGAAATGCATGTGGGGCTAAGCAAAACAACTTAGTTAAATATATGAAAAGACAGTAACAACAAGGTAAATTAAAACACGACCAGATACATCCTGCATGTTGCCCTAACAAGTTCTAAGTTCTAAGACAACTTGGAGCTGATGATAGTAAATAATTACATCATTGCCAAGCAGACATGAACCTGAGCATTGAACATGAAGGAAACCCTAAGACAAACAACAACCAAAGCACTAAAAAGAAAAACATAGAAAGATAATTATATTGCATTAGAGCTTCAATGTCAAATCCAGTGCTTCTTGAGGTTGGAAGGGAGCCAAGGTCAGATCCAGCTGGGGTGACCTTAAATTCAGCTTAGAGGTCACTTCTTCTTCTTCTCGATGCCCGCCGAGCCGCAGGCTCAGATCAAGCTCTACATTGTGAGCGTTGGTTGGCGGCGGGGTCCAGTTTCCAGGGCCCGTCATGTGATGTGGGGCCCTGATCCTTCTCTCAGCATTGCTTCGGAATGGGGGACGTACCACCTGGTGGTGGATCATTGGGCGGTAGTTCATCGGTGGGAAGGATGGAGTTACCGGGACCACGCGGGCCCTGGACGTGGTTGCCGTCCTGAACATGGGCCGTGGCAGTGGCGCGATCGCCATGAGCTTCCTTCTAGCATTAGCTATAGCTCTCCTCTCTCTCCTTGCCTCATATCTCTCCTGTCTGTGGGCATTGATGTGGCCACCCAAGGCCTGAGAGCAGTTGAACCTCTTAGGGCAGTAGGGACATAGAAAGGGAAAGGCTCTTGCAAGGTCACCTGCATGGGTCTTGAACTTGATTGAACTAATGGATGCTTTGTTTGCCATGGTAAACTAGGGAAGAGAAGGGCAAAGAGGAAGATTGGAAGAAGCGAAGAAAAGGGTCTTGGGAGTCTTGAGTTTTTAAAGAGGGGGTTGGAGGAGTTTCGTCCCAGTGTATTTTCCTTATCTTAGGGTTTGGAATCTTATGAGGTGGAAGATAGGGTTACTTGCAACGTTTTTGGTTATTTTTAGATAGCGCATGGCATGTGTTAAGGGAGAAGAAATCAGCAAAAAAGAGTAAAATGGGAAAACCCCAAATTGAATATATGACTAGGATTTTAAAATATAAGAGAAATATGTGGGGCCCATATTGGACCCGTTTGTGACTGGTTTCCTAAATTGTTGTGTGGCATAAGACCTTGAAATGTTAGCTAGTTGAGTTTAATTTCACAGAGAAATTAAGAAAACCAAGTTAATTAATGGCATGAAAGCAAGTCGGAGTTAAAAAAAAATAAATTAATTAGCATTTTTGATATAGGATTGTATATCTTTTCATTTTCAATACTATTACTTAATATGATTATGCAATTGATGCTTAAGGGAAAATTTGTAATGTTTTATAAGGTAATCAAGATGTTATTTTCCACTAAGCATGGTCATTTTTCTACGCTTTTCTCTCCCCCTTTTTTACTAGTATAAATGGTCAGGTTCTTAAACTCAATGGTAATAGGAAATAAGATACTCTGGTTCAATATTAAAGACTCCAAGATAAAATTTATGATGGAAGTTCCATGTAATTCCACTAAATTATCAAAAGAAGATGAAAGGAGATTGTAATAAGGCTCATCGAACTTTTATACTTTCATTCTCTCAATCTAGCTTATAAGAAATCCCAAGTTCTAATTTTTATTTTTATTTTTAAATATTCCACGTATACGAAACAAAAAATCAATGTCAAATTGATTTATGGGGGAAGTTAGTAGGCATAATTACTAAGTAAATTTGGTATCAAAATATGGTACATTATATGTTTTAGGGTTTGATTTGTCACATGAACAAAAAAAAGCACTTTATATATTTTTAAAGAACTTTATATATATATATATATATATATATATATATATATATATATATATATATATATATATATATATATATATATATATATATATATATATATAATCTTTTTTTTTTTTTTCAAAAAGGAGAAACTTTCATTCAAAGAGGATAGGAATTACATAGGAGTCCATTCGAGCAGGGAATAGAGAAAAATGACTACCCTGCCTATCATAAACTATACAGAAACCAAAGAAAAACAATCAAGAAAGGGGACAGGAAGGGCCAGCGTTAAGATTGAGGGGAGGAGTTGTGGTGACGGTCCTGATAGATGACACCCAGCCCGATTTTGTCCATAAGGATCTAACCTCTGATGAAGCGGGAAAGGGAGGAGATAGCCGAGAAGAAGCTGGAAGACTGCTGCTCGCTGTCGATCTTAGTGAGGCTATCTGCCGGCCCATTAGCTTCTCACGGGACATGGGATATAGAGAAGGAGCCCCTGTTGATAAGGGATCTGATCCTGGATAGCCAGTATGTCCACTTCCAGGAGGGGGCCAACTTTTGCTGAAGACACTGGACCGCCTAAGTAGAATCAGATTCCAAGATGATATGATGATGCCCAAGGTTTAAACAAAACTTAATTCCATCATGAATGGCCCGCAATTCAGCATAGTTATTGGAGCCATCCCCGTAACCGATGGCAAAGGCGAAAATGAAGATGCCTAAGTGGTTGTGACAAATCCCACCTCCACCAGCAGGAGCGGGATTTGACATGGCAGAACCGTCAATGTTCAGCTTGAGAAAACCTTCTCTCGGCCTGATCCACTTGACCATAACAAATTGGCGAGAGGGCGGAGGGGCGCGGCTATGGCCAGGAATCTCAGGGTGGGCTTGAGAGGGAGAAACAACGTCTTGCAAAAAGCAGGGGAAGAGGGAGTACAACCACCATCTGACCTTAGAGAAAGTCACCACCGTAGAGGTCGACTTGTTATCAAACTTGGCCTCATTCTTGGCTTTCTAGATCTCTCAAAGAATGAAAACAGGGGTAAGCCGAAAGCACAAAGTGCTGAGATTATAGGGTAGGGGTCGGAGCACCACCAATGAAGCTGCTCAAGAATATAGAAGTGATGAAATAGAGGAATCCTGAACATAGCAGCAACTCTCCTCCACAGGTAGCTGGCCAGCACACCATCCAAAAACAGGTGAGAGGGGGATTCAATATTCGGGCCGGAGGAGGAGTAATCGGTGCAACAGCTACACATAGACACCAATTGAAGGCCTCTCTTTTGGATAAGAGTATCGATGGGCAGCACACTTCTCAACAATTTCCAAATGAACAAAGATATCTTCAGGGGAATCAAAGCATGCCGGACGATCTTGGACCAAGGATGCTTCTGATCACTATGTCTGACAAGGTTCCAACCGGTCTTTACCGTGAATCTTCCCAAGGGGTTGAAATGCCATAAGAGGCGGTCATCTCTGTCTGAAGTGCAGAAACCCCCTAGCTCAATATGATGGGAGAGCCACTCCAGGATCGGAGAAAGAAGATTCTACATGAGGCCTCTAGCATTAAGGAAATCAGCTACCTGACAGTTTCTGGCTAAGTAAATTATGGTATCAAAATATGATAAATTATTATGTTTTAAGGTTTGATTTGTCACATGAACAAAAAAAGCACTAACTAAGTAAATTATGGTATCAAAATATGGTAAATTATTATGTTTTAGGATTTGATTAGTCACATGAAAAAAAGAACAATTACTAAGTAGATTATGGTATCAAAATATGGTACATTATATGTTTAGGGTTTCAATGGTCACATGAACGAAAGAATATATTGATAATGGATAACCACCGTTGGTAGTTATAACCACCTCCATGTCGATGTTGGGTGTTATCGCTATGTGCATTTTCTCTTTATTTTCCCCGACAAAGTAAGATTTATCTTTTCGGACAACTTGTTAGCGTGGCTATAATAATTATGGTTTGTCAGAAGTTGTCTAATAACAACGACATTCGATTTTTATTTTTATTTTTTTTTGTCAGATAGACTGTTAGATGATATTTTGGACAAATATAGACTTGTATAGAATGCCTTTCATACATCGCACGTGCTTTTCCCCAATTTTGTAGTTTTCACTTTAAGTTACCATTGACTTACTATTATGTTTTCTAGTCACATATGTACATGTATACTAAGGGTATGGCACATGCGATGCACGTCAGAAGAGGAAGGGAGAGAGAAAAGGAAACCTACGGGCTACGCACAAATGCTGAAATAAGGGTTCAATGATGGATGACCCACCTTAACTTTTTCTAATTCTATGATCCACTCAAGCATTAAATTTTCATACGTTTTTGTCTAATATCTTAATATGAACCAGCACAATAGATGCACGGAATGAATGTCCCATAGCCATTAAGATGGGGCTACATAAAGCCTTTATCACACATGTTAAGGTTTGATTTAATGTGCATGAACAAAAATCAATTACTAAGTAAATGATGGTATCAAAATATGGTGTGTTATATGTTTTAGGGTTTCATTAGTCACATGGATAAAAGAATATATAGATAACGGTTAACCGCCTGGTAGTTGTTATAACCTCCGCCATGTTAGGGGTTGTCGCTTTATACATTTTTTTGGCAAAAGTAAGATTTAGCTTTTTTGGACGTATTAGCGTGGCTATAATAATGATAGTTTGTCAGAAGTTGTCTAATAACGATAGCATTCAATTTTTTTTGTCGGATATGCCGTTCGATGACATTTTTATTCAAATGTACACTGCTATGGAATGTCTTTCATACTCCGCATGTACTTTTCCCTAATTTTGTCGTTTTCGCTTTAACTTATTATTGGCTAACTATCATGTTTTTCAGTCACATATGTACATATATACAAAGGGTATGACACACGAGATACATGTAAGAAGAGGAAGGGATATTGACTAAAGAAAACATGCAGGCTACACACAAACATTGAAATAAGGGTTCAACGGTGGATGACCCATCTCAACTTTTTCCAATTCCAAGGTTCACTCAAGCTTTAGATTTTCATACTTTTTGTATGATATCTTAATATGAGCCAACACAACAAACTTGTGAAATGGATGTCACATAGCCATTAAGATGGGGCCACATAAACCTTTATCACACATGCTAAGGTTTAATTTAGTGCACATGAACAAATGATCAATTATAAGTAAATGATGGCATCAAAATATGGTATATTATATGTTTTAAGGTTTCATTAGTCATATGAATAAAAGAATATATTGATAACGGTTAACCGCCTGGTAGTTGTTATAACTTTTCCATATCAGGAGTTATCATTTTGTGCACTTTCTCTGACAAAGCAAGATTTAGCTTTTTTGGACGTATTAGCTTGGCTAGAATAATGATAGTTTGTCGGAAGTTATCTAATAATAGTAGCATTCAATTTTTTTTGTCGGATAAACCGTTAGACGACATTTTGGGAAAACATACACTGCTATGAAATGTCTTTCATACTCCACATAGACTTTTTCCTAATTTTATCATTTTCACTTTAACTTATTAATGGCTTACTATTATGTTTTCCAATCACATATGTACATGTATATAAAGGTTATGACACATGAGATACATGTAAGAAGAGGAAGGGAGATTGACAAAAGAAAACCTGTAGGCCACACACAAACATTGAAATAAGAGTTCAATGGTAGATGACCGATCTCAACTTTTTCCAATTCCATGATTCACTCAAGCTTTAGATTTTCATACTTTTTTGTATAATATCTTAATATGAGCCAACACAACAAATGTATAAAATGGATTTCATATAGCCATTAAGATGGGGCCACATAAATCCTTTATCACATATGTTAAGGTTTGATTTAGTGCACATGAATAAAAGATCAATTATAAGTAAATAATGGTATCAAAATATGGTACATTATATGTTTTAAGGTTTCATTAGTCACATGGATAAAAGAATATATTGATAACGGTTAACCGTCGGGTAGTTGTTATAACTTTCGCCATATCAGGAGTTGTAGTTTTGTGCACTTTCTCTGACAAGACAAGATTTAGCTTTTTTAGACGTATTAGCTTGGCTATAATAATGATAGTTTGTCGGAAGTTGTCTAATAATAGTAGCATTTATTTTTTTTTGTTGTATAGACCGTTAGACGACATTTTGGAAAAACGTACACTACTATGGAATGTCTTTCATACTCCGCATGCACTTTTTCCTAATTTTGTCATTTTCGCTTTAACTTATTAGTGGCTTACTATTATGTTTTCCAATTACATATATACATGTATACAAAGGGTATGACACATGAGATACATAGCTTTAACTTAAAAGTGGCTTAATATTATGTTTTCCAATCACATATATACATGTATACAAAGGGTATGAAACATGAGATACATATAAGATGAGGAAGGGAGATTGACGTAAGAAAACCTATAGGCTACACACAAACATTGAAATAAGAGTTCAATGGTAGATGACCGATCTCAACTTTTTCCAATTCCATGATTCACTCAAGCTTTAGATTTTCATACTTTTTTGTATAATATCTTAATATGAGTCAACACAACAAATGTATAAAATGGATTTCACATAGCCATTAAGATGGGGCCACATAAATCCTTTATCACATATGTTAAGGTTTGATTTAGTGCACATGAATAAAAGATTAATTATAAGTAAATGATGGTATCAAAATATGGTACATTATATGTTTTAAGGTTTCATTAGTCACATGGATAAAAGAATATATTGATAACGGTTAACCGTCGGGTAGTTGTTATAACTTTCGCCATATCAGGAGTTGTCGTTTTGTGCACTTTCTCTGACAAGACAAGATTTAGCTTTTTTAGACGTATTAGCTTGGCTATAATAATGATAGTTTGTCGGAAGTTGTCTAATAATAGTAGCATTTTTTTTTTTTGTTGTATAGACTGTTAGACGACATTTTGGGAAAACGTACACTACTATGGAATGTCTTTCATACTCCGCATGCACTTTTTCCTAATTTTGTCATTTTCGCTTTAACTTATTAGTGGCTTACTATTATGTTTTCCAATTACATATATACATGTATACAAAGGGTATGACACATGAGATACATAGCTTTAACTTAAAAGTGGCTTATTATTATGTTTTCCAATCACATATATACATGTATACAAAGGGTATGAAACATGAGATACATATAAGATGAGGAAGGGAGATTGACGTAAGAAAACCTGTAGGCTACACACAAACATTGAAATAAGAGTTTAATAGTAGACAACCCATCTTAACTTTTTCCAATTCCATGGTTCACTCAGGCTTTAGATTTTCATACTTTTTTGTATAATATCTTAATATGAGCCAACACAACAAATGTATAAAACGGATGTTATATAGCCATTAAGATGGGACCACATAAACCTTTATCACACATGCTAAGGTTTAATTTAGTGCACATGAATAAAAGATCAATTATAAGTAAATGATGGTATCAAAATATGGTACATTATATGTTTTAAGGTTTCATTAGTCACATGGATAAAAGAATATATTGATAACGGTTAACTGCCGGGTAACTATTATAACCCCAGCCATGTCAGGGGTTGTTGTTTTGTGCACTTTCTCTGACAAAGCAAGATCTAGCTTTTTTGGTTGTGTTAGCGTGGTTATAATAATTATAGTTTGTCGGAAGTTGTCTAATAATGGTAGCATTCATTATTTTTTATTTTTTTTTGTCGAATAGACTGTTAGACGAAATTTTGGAAAAATGTACACTACTATGGACATGTAAGAAGATGAAGGGAGAGAGACGAAAGAAAACATGCAAACTACACACAAACATTGAAATAAGGGGGTGGATGACCGACCTTAACTTTTTCCAATTCCATGATTCACTCAAGCTTTATATTTCATACTTTTTTGCATAATATCTTAATATAAGCCAATACAACAGATGTATGAAATGGATGTTACATAGCTAATAGGATGGGGCCACATAAATCCTTTATCACATATGTTAAGGTTTGATTTAGTGCACATGAATAAAAGATCAATTATAAGTAAATGATGGTATCAAAATATGGTACATTATATCTTTTAGGGTTTCATTAGTCACATGGAAAAAAGAATATATTGATAACGGTTAACCGCCTGATAGTTATTATAATCCCCGCCATGTCGGGGGTTGTCGTTTTGTGAACTTTCTCTGACAAAGTAAGATTTAGCTTTTTTGGACATATTAACCTAGCTATAATAATTATAGTTTATCGGAAGTTGTCTAATTATGGTAGCATTCAATTTTTTTTGTTAGATAGACTGTTAGACAACATTTTGGGAAAATGTACACTGCCATGGAATGTCTTCTATACCCCACATGTACTTTTTCACCAATTTTGTCGTTTTTGCTTTAACTTATCAATTACTTACTATTATGCTTCCCAGTCACATATGTACATGTATACAAAGGGTATAACACATGAGATACATGTAAGAAGAGGAAGAGAGAGAGAGAGAGAGAGACGAAAAGAAACTAGCAAGCTACACATAAACATTGAAATAAGGGTTAAATGGACTTTTTCTAATTCTATGGCTCAGTCAAGTTCTGCATTTTCATATATATATATATATATATATATATATATATATATATATATATATATATATATATATATATATATATATATATATATATATATATATATATATATTATCTAACATCTTAACATGAGCTAGCATTATAGATGTATGGAATGAATGTCCCATGGTTATTATAGTGAACCACATAAAGCCTTCATCACACATGCTCTCTAATAGACACCTTCAGCAAAAAAGAGTAGTGACACTGGATATTTGTATGAAAAATCTGAAAGTACGAAAATGGCCTTAGTAAAAAAGCAAACTTACACTCAGGCCCCGTTTGTTAAATCTGAAGTCTAAAGTCTGAATCTGAAATCTGAAGCCTGAATCTGAAATCTAAAGGATAAATCTAAAAGTTGAAGTCAAAAAACTTGTTTGGTAATTATGGATGAAGTCTGAAAATTAGGTACTGAATTTGAAACAACCTATAGGGATATATTCATCGGTAGACAATAAAAGAGATCAATTCGACAATTTAAGTCAAATCCGCCGCATTTTAAGTTACTTATTATTTTCTTTTTCTTTTTAATTGATAACGGTGGGAGCACACCAACTAAACCTTTGTTACTCAGTTGAATGTGAACCTTATCTTTTAGCCCACAATTCCTTATCAAAATTAAGGGTTGTATTAATATTTGGAGTTAATATGGTTGGTAAGTTAGCAACACTAGTGCCTTTAGGGTCTTGCTATCAACTCTACTTTTGAGTCTAATACTTTTGAGCTCTGTATTGCCTGATCTTCAATTCTCGATTTATTTTAACACGTGAAATTTGAGTATACAAAAGAGTGGATTGTGGGATATAATCTATATGTGGAATAGGCCCACGGATCTGTCTGTGCATGGGACATAGCAATCAGGGTTTCAGATAGCTTACCTAGCTGAGATGCCGCCATGGAAGCCGGATAAGAATACCAGAATATAAGAATTCCTGTAGAACTTAGGATCTTCCTCTCCTTCAAACCCTTTCTGCAAAACTATAAATGGGACTCGAATTTTGTTGTAGGTGTAGGATCAGGGACCTAGCTCTCTTTATAGAGACTGTGGAGAGAGAGTTTGAAACCCATCAAAACTTTCCCTCCCACGCTCCACATTGTAGTATCCCAGTTCAACTCAAATTGCTGTCTGCGTAAGACAGCTATAGCATTCCAGCCCTAGTACGCAGAGCTACGCAGATAAACTGTGCAACGTATCACCTGAAGTGAGGCTCACTGGTCTACTCAATCATCCAGTCCAACTGTATGACAATCCAGACCGTTGATCAGTGAGGTCCACTAAATAAAGTTCTTACATTCTCCCACTAGGGCCTTATTGAGCAACGTCAATGATAATCATATAGAATTATTTTGAAAACAAGTTTTGATCTTTTAAGAAAATATCCAAATGGTTAACCAATGAAGACAGTTAGACAATATGAGTAATGCTATTCAATCTGGTCCATCAAGACAGTCAGTATTGAAACGCAGTAGTCATCACAACATTTAATTTAGACGAAGTGAGTCTAAGCGCGATCACAAATACTTTCAATCTCAACGACATAGATCACGAACTAGAAAATGTGGTATAAGGATTACACACTTTAGTGTGATGATATGTGTCTATCCTTAAGAGGTCCTGAAGCTTTTACATGTCTCCAACAAGACACGACTGTAGTTCTACTTACTCAAAATTTACGCATATATATAGAGAAACAGAAATAAATCTTTATATCAAAATCATCCAAACAAACTGTACAAAACAAGATCTCTAAGTGTCTGTGAAAATCAAAATGCACTCAACTCCCACTAACTGAAAATATCTGTGGGATCAATGACTCTCATGGATGTTACATGCTCCTGAAATGGCATGATGGGGAGCCCTTTAGTGAGCGGATCTGCAATCATCTGCTTAGTGCCGATGAATTCCACGGACACTTGATGATTCTGAACTTTTCTTTACAACAAGGTACTTGATGTCGATATGCCTCGACCTTGATGAATGTTTGTTGTTACTAGAGAAGGAAATAGCAGCCGAATTATCGTAAAATATTCTCGATGATTTCGAAATATACTCTAGTACCCGTAAACCTGAGAAGAAACTCTATAACCATAGTGCCTAATTAGATGCCTCATGGCAGGCAATAAATTCAGCTTCCATAGTGGATGAGGCTGTGGTAGATTGTTTCACACTTTTCCATGACACAGCTCCTCTCACCATCATGAAGATATATCCTGAAGTAGACTTCTTAGTATCAACGCAGCCTGTAAAATCTTCATTTGAATATCTGACCAACTCCAATTGATCAGATCTTCTGTATGTGAGTCCAAAGTCTTTTGTTCTCTGAAGATACCATAACACTTTCTTTACAGCTATCCAATATTGCATTCCAGGATTAGATAGATATCTTCCCAACATTCCAATGACAAATGCAATGTCTGATCGCGTACAGACTTGAGCATACATGATGCTCTCTACTACTGAAGCATACGGAAATTTCTTCATTCGATTCTTTTCTAAATCATTCTTTGGACACTGAAATAGACCAAATTTGTTGCCCTTCACAATGAGTGACTTTCCTGAACCATAATTTTGCATGCCATACCTTTCGAGTACCATAGTAATATAGGCCC
Organism: Magnolia kwangsiensis; assembly: GCA_037074715.1. Lineage (NCBI taxonomy): Eukaryota > Viridiplantae > Streptophyta > Magnoliopsida > Magnoliales > Magnoliaceae > Magnolia > Magnolia kwangsiensis. Next base: position 113,020,327 of record CM073581.1, read on the forward strand.
TCTGTGACAGGCTGAGCAGTCCAAGTGTTCTATCACGACGAATCTCAATGCCAATGACGTAAGAAGCTTCACCAAGGTCTTTCATTTCAAACCTTTGGGATAAAAATTTCTTGGTGTCGCTCAACATCCTGGTATCACTGCTAGCCAACAGAATGTCATCAACATACAAAATCATCATAACGAACTTACTCCCACTGGTTTTAATGTAGATGCATTCATCTGCAATGTTTTCTACAAAGCCATATGAGGAAATTACTTCATAAAACTTAAGGTACCACTGTTGCGATGCCTGTTTCAACCCATAGATGGACTTCTTAAGTTTGCAAACCAAATGTTCTGAGCCAGTAGCTACAAAACCTTCAGGCTGTAACATGTATACATTCTCATTTAGATCCTCATTGAGAAATGCAGTCTTTACATCCATCTGATGTAACTCTAAATCCATATGAGCTACAAGAGCCATTATGATCCTGAATGAGTCTTTCTTAGATACTGGAGAGAAAGTCTCCTTAAAGTCAATGCCATCACGTTGGTTAAAATCCTTGGCAACAAGTCGGGCTTTATACCTTTCGACATTACCTTTGGAGTCCCTCTTGGTTTTAAATATCCATTTAGAACCAATCGGCCTTATTCTAGCAGGTAACTCTACAAGATCTCATACTTTATTGTCCTGCATGGATTTCAACTCATCTTTCATAGCATCAAACCAATGAGAAGGATCAACACTTTGTTTGACTTATGTAAAGGATTCAGGATCCTTGTCCACCCTTATGTCAAAGTCGTGCTCCTGTAAGTATACGGTGTAATTGTCTCGATTTACAGACCTTCTCTCTCTTTCAGATCTTCTCAATGGTTCAGTTTGTTGGGTCTGATCTTGATTTTTCTTATTAGTGATTTGTATATGAGGTTCTACGTGGTGCTCTGCAGTGACTTCAGAATCAACTGTATCATTAATGTCCACGTAATCTGGATTGACTATGACAGGAGTCACAGTCCTTTGTTCTTTAAATACAAAATTTCTTATGTTCGTGCTCCCACTGTTTTCAGTGTCCTCAATGAATCTGGCATTCGCAGTCTCAACAATCCTGATATAGTGGGAAGGACAATAGAATCGATAGCCTTTTGATCTTTTTGGGTATTCAATGAAGAAACAATTTACGATTCTAAGATCAAGCTTCTTTTCATGTGGGTTATAAACTTTAGCCTCAGTAGGACAACCCCAAACATGTAGATATCAGAGACTTAGTTTTCTCCTATTCCACAACTCAAAGGGAGTTTTGCTTACTACTTTGCTGGGAACCCTGTTTAGTATATGAACTGCGGTTTTGATCGCATCACCCCACAAAGATTCTGACAATGTCGACTTGCTGACCATGCTTCGTACCATATCCATAAGGGTGCGATTACGTCTCTCAACCACACCATTTTGCTTTGGAGTACCAGGCATAGTGTATTGAACGACAATGCCACAATCCTGTAGGTATTTAGCAAATGGCCCTAGATTACGTCCTGATATGTCATATCTGCCATAGTATTCACCACCACGGTTAGATCTGACAACTTTAACTTTCTTATCGAGTTGATTTTCAACCTCAGCCTTTTAGATTTTAAAAGCATACAGGGCATCTGATTTCTCACTGATAAGGTATAGGTACCCGAAGCGAGAGTAGTCATCTATAAAGGTAATGAAATATTTGTGGTCAGTCCATGAGGCTGTAAGGAATGGTCCACAGATATCTGTATGTATAACCTCTAATAGATCTACACTCCTAGTTGCACCTTTCTTTCTCGTTCTAGTCTGTTTTCCTTTTATGCAATCAATGCATACTTTATAGTCAGAGAAGTTTAGAGAATGTAAAATTCTTTCTCGCATGAGATATATGGCATAGCAGCCTGTGTCACAACATGGAGGAATTCTCATAGTCTAGTCTTCGTTTGGATCCTACTTTATTTTCATGCAAGGAATTAATATTGTTAACGTGAGAGGCAATCAAGTCTAATTGGTATAAGTTATTTACTATAGAGCCAGTTCCAACTTTAATCGAATTAAAGTAAATACTAAAACTTTTATTTCCAAAGTAAAATAAATATTCCAACTTATCTAAATAGGAAATTGAAACTAAATTGCTCCTTATAGACGACACACAGAATGTATCTATTAAATTCAAAAAATGACCCGACTTCAGCTTAAGCCTATAGACTCGTATTGCCTCCACGTCAACCTTGACACCATTGCCTACGTATGCTGAGCGCTCCGCATCAGTTGGTGGCCTGACCTCTAGTAATTCCTGCATAGAAGTGCATATGTGAATAGTAGTTCCTGAATCTATCCACCTGGAATTCGCTGACACATCGGTTAGATTAGATTCAAAACAGACAAGAATAAAATGATTACCTTTCTTTATGAGCCAATTCTGAAAACCTTCGCAGTCTTTCTTTAGATGACCCGCCTTTTTGCAAAAGAAGCACGGCTTACCCTTAACACGTTTGCGTTTAGATCCATTTTCAGATTGATTCTCAGGGTTCCCTTGCCCTTGCTCATCACATGAGGTCACCATATTAACATTTCGAACTTGAACCGTCTGCCTGATTCTGTCTTTTTCTTGGACAGACTGGGTGATAAGTTCATCCAATGTCCATATGTCCTTCGGAGTATTCTAGTTCACTAGGAACATACCGAATTGGGGAGGTAGGTTATTCATGATCAAATGAATCAGCTGATCATCAGTGAGTACAAGCCCTAGAGCATGAATCTTAGAAACAACCTCGATCTGCTCTACAATGTATTCACGGATGTTGCCTTTTCCATTGTAAGACGAGCGAATCAACTTATTCAGAAGAATGCCCACCTCAGACTTATCAGATTTCTTGAACCTTTTTCTCATTTCGGTCAAGAAAACTTTGACCTTATCCGTTTTAGGCATGGCGCCCTTCATAGATTCAGAAATTAAATACTTAATGACTTTCAGGCATATATCATTTGACCTAAACCATGCAACCCATCGATTATATTCAGCTTCAGTGGCATTATCAGATGGTTCTGGCGGTTCTGGTGTTATCAGGACAAGATCTAATTGTAAACATCCCAATACAACTTTAATGGCGTTCTTCCATTGAGCATAGTTAGACCCATTTAAGGCAGGGACTTGATGTTGATTAGTTGGAATTGAGACTGAAATATAAGAGATATTCACATTAGTTCATTATTTCATAAAACAATTTCATGAATGTAAACAAATATTAGACAAATTTAATCAATTTAGTTGTTAAGAGAGGCATCAACTGAATCATCCAGGATGAAGATGGGCCCAACCATCACATCTTGGTGAGAATCTATTACATCATCATCATTCCTCTTGTGTGCGATAAAAATAACATGTTAGTGATCCTCCTGAACATAAAGCTAAGTGATGTTGGTGATGTAAATCTGAGACATTCAATACCTGTGGGTAAAATGAGTCTTTCAGGTCTACATTGCCAACACCATTTACTTCACCCATTCACGTGTCTGCTAAATGGTAATCGTCTGTATTTTCGTTACCATACACATGAAAATGTGAACGCAATTGTATGCAATCCTCCTTATCCCAATGTTACAAGTTTATACTTGTAAAATTTTCATCGATTGAGGTCACTATGGTGGCTAACACAACCAAATCCAACATTACAAATATAGACTTAGGATTGCGATTATAATCTAGCCTCAATGAATTATACTTAAATTAGTTTGATACGGCCCATAAGATGGTCAATCTTGATTATTGGAAGATAGAGAAAATATGGATGAAAACAGACGGATATGTTTTGCTCTCTATGATCCAATGGTCTATATGAGACCTTTAAGGATGGGTAGTGGGCTAACAGCTAGGCCACGTCAAACTCTATATGATCAATTCATCATGAATGAGTAAAACAGGTATAGACTATATTGTTTCCATGATAGATAGGAAACATTAACCTTTAACGACTATATGTGTAGATCCATTCATGGGTGTGTACAATTATGAACGGATCAGCCCATGTAATGAATATTTACAAAGGCTATGATCGATATTTATCTATCTAGAGAATGAGCCAGATCAACTTGTCATTATGAAGTGCACACATGGATCAGATGTGGGCCTAGATGAGATGTGAATTAAATGTGAAAGACATGACCCATATAAATGGGCCCAATCAACATCCATGCTGAAAGCTTCTAATGAGGCTCACTTGTGCTAGGCCCATTCCAGATTTGAAAAATCAGTATAGGACCATATATATATCACCCTAAGGATATATATACAACAAAATTCGAATGGCTGTAATAGGTTTAATGTACCCGAGTGGCCTGAAATCGGGTCCATATACTTGATCGGACTGAAATCGGGTCCATACACCTGAATCGATTAAAACGGGAGATATCCCGTCTGTTGTATGAACAAGGCAGAAAGCCCTGAGACTTCTCATCTTCCGAAATCTCTGAGAGAGAGAGAGAGAGAGACGTAGGCCGCTTTCCCTGTCCGCCCGACGCAACGAGAAGAAAACTATCTCGATAGACGTCGTTGGAAGCTGCGTCTGCGACTGTGGCCACGGCCGCCATTGATGAATGCGAAGGTTCAAGATGCTGATGATGGCTCCGGATAGAGGAAGAAAAAGTGATGGGCCATCACCTTTGTCTGCTTGTACAAGGTTCGTCAATGGCCGCCGGTACGAATGACCAAGGTAAGAGGCCGGTAAGGAGTTCTTATGTCCCTGATGATGAATGAAATTTTCAGGGATCTCCAGTAATGGATTCGAGAATGGAAATCCTCAATTGTGCAACTGGATTTGGGGTTTTCAAAATCCCTGATGAATGACCGGATTTAGGGTTATTGGAACTGAAATCCCTAATCTTGATTTGGGTTCGAAATCCCTAATATGTTGTGCTGGATTTGGATTCAAGAATCCCTAATTAACGGATTTGGGGATTTAGATCTAAAATCCCTAATTTCTTAATTTGGGGATTTCGCATTAAAAATCCCCAATTGATATCTGGATTTGGGGATTCGAATTCGAAATCCTAATTCTGGATTGAAATTCCCAATTTGAAAACTGGTTTCAAGGTTTTTCGAAATTCAAATCCCTAATTTGAATATTTCTGGATTTAGGGATTCGGTAATCCCTAATCAAAACTGTTTTAGGAATTTGTAAATCCCTGATATGATCAGATGTAGTTGGATGTGATCAGCCATACCTATGCACAGATTGCTCTAATACCAAGTGTGGGATATAATCTATATGCGGAATAGGCCCACGGATCTGTCTGTACATGGGACATGGCAATCAGGGTTTCAGATAGCTTACCAAGCTGAGACGCTGCCATGGAAGCCGGATAAGAATACCAAAATATAAGAATTTCTATATAACTTAGGATCTTCCTCTCCTTCACACCCTTTCTGCAATACTATAGATGGGACTCGAATTTTGCTGTAGGTGTAGGATCGGGGACCCAGCTCTCTTTATAGAGACTATAGAGAGAGAGTTTGAAACCCATCAAAACTTTTCCTCCCACGCTCCACATTGTAGTATCCCAGTTCAACTCAAACTGTTGTCTGTGTAAGACAGCTATAGCATTCTAGCCCTAGTACGCAGAGCTGCGCATATAGACTGCGTAGCGTATCACCTAAAGTGGGCCCCACTGGTCTACTTAATCATCTAGTCCAACTATATGACAATCCAGACCGTTGATGAGTGAGGCCCACTAAATAGAGTTCTTACATGGATGACTAACCCAATATGGGGAAAGGTTAATAGACCTACTAAAGCGCGGATATTAATTATTGGTTGCTTTGACATGATTCATCATGCCCTTCTCAATGCCTTGTTGATGTTGGACCTTGAGGACCCAAGCTCTAACAGGGGAGGGCCTTCTCAGTTTCCATAATCAAATGCATCCGTCTAATCATGCCTTCTGTAATATGATGAACCTTTCCTAGCCATTGATATTGGTAGGGCTGTACACGAGCAAAGTTAGCTCAGTTAGCTCGCTCAACTTGACTCGAAAAAGTTCGATTCAACTCGGTTCGAAACTAAGTTTGAGTTGATTTTTTGAGCTCAAAAAAATTTCGAACCGAGTTCGAGATTGCTCAAGCTCGACTCGACTTGGATCAAACCCAACTCGAATCGAACTCGGATCGACCAGTTCAGTGACTCGGTTACTTTGATATTGTTGTTGCTCATCAAGTGTTTGATGAAACAACTCAATGAAGTGTGGCTGGTGGCAAGGAAGGTATGCATATGAAAAAAATACTCTTTTTCTTTATTTTTATATTATTTACAAGTTGTTTGATAAAATATCTGTAAAACCATTGCTGTTGTTTTACATATAGGGAGGTTTTGAAGGTGCAAACCATGTGTTTGTGAAAATATTACACAGGCGAACTCAGTTCAATCTTGGCTCGAACTGGCCCGAGCTGAGCTAGCTAGTCAGGCTAGAGGACCAAGCTGAGCCGAGTTTGAGCTGGGGTCAGCAAGTGGCCGAGCTGAGTCGAGCTGTGCCAAGCTTGACTCGGTTCGACTCTTGTATGCCTCTAGATATTGGGTCCTAAGTGCCAGGCCTTTGAGAAAAGGGAAGTTTGCTATAGTTTTGAATTTGCTTTATTTTGGAAAAAGATTTATCAAGATTAGGCTAAACAGCTCATTTATTTGATAACCATGATTTTTCGTCCACGGTCCATTGATGAAGCCTTATGAAGAATGGACGGTTTAAATCATCATACATGTGCGATGTTTACAATATTATAAGCTTGGGATGAAATTGTTCTCCTCATATCTCTCAAGGGCAATGTGAAGCTAACGATAAATTATTACCAGAGGTTTTTATAAAATGCCTTTATTTACCACTTTCCACCAAATCCAAGTAAAAAGCCATTCATTAGCTTATTTCGAATACTCTTAAGAAGTGGTAACGATGGACAGCCATTTGAGGTGTACAGTAGTAAGTGAACTACAATACAAACTGTCACAAAACGGTGAAATTAATATAGACCATTCAATACAAGGTGGTTATGATTTGGACAGTTCATAAGTAAGTAAAAATTAAGCTATCTACACCTTCAAAAGTACATGGTCGATAATCTAAATCATTTCAAAATGGTGGACAACAATTTGGACTGATTCTTCCATTAACATATGTAAATATATAATCATTTATTAAGGATATTTTTATCATTTTTAAAGATATGCTAACAATCGTGAGTGACCAGTGACTTAGATCCAACGGAAAATAGTAAAATAAAGAAACTTCTAAATACATGGGTGCTAACATTTCTGAATATTGGATCACTGACTATAACAATTAAGTATCAATGTGGACATTTAACCAAAAAATTTAAAGGATAATCAGACAATATTTCTTGCGATAAACCATTTTAATAGAAATCATGAGAAATGTTCACATACAACAATATATATAGCTTTCACTGTTTCACATAAACTGCTTACTTCACTGCCAGTGAGTTTGGTCCAATTTTCCTACAATGTCATCTTCATTGTATGGTCCATCTTTTGCACGGCCCAGATGCTCCCCCGAAGGGACTGATTAGTGGACATTAGATTGTTACATCTTGAAGTTAACATACAAACGTTGCATGTGAACATTTCTCGCGAGAAAATGCGTATCTGATGAGATGATAACTACAGCATGAGATGCACTGAAACGCATGCATGTGCACAGGTCCAGGTGTTACCTCAAAGCTGATAGCATCTCCTACATTTAATCTTTTCCTTAATTAGCCAGTGATATCTTAAATTGCCTGAGATTTCTTCTCCACTTCCAACGCCACGTGTCAATATCCCAGTTCATTTAGGCTAAGAAATAGAAAACTTGAAACGGATGTGGGCTGTACTCTACCAACAGCACTAACAGTGTATACACCATTCACCACCGTCTGATCATGGTCAGTGTTGATGGACACATTAACGGACGAAGGAATAGGAGCTTGCTCTAGTGGTACCGGACTACCGGGCTGATGTGGGCCCATAAGATGTATAAAGGCCATCCAACCCGTCCAGATGTGGGCTCATAAACAGCCTTATTTTATTTTATTTTTTAAAATTTTAAACAGCCTTATTTTGGTCGTAGCCCTTTGTCCATACCAGATGAATGGTCTAACTGGACCGGATTTCATATACATAAGATCTTCCAAGAAAAACAAGGGTGTATATTCCCTGCCAGATTGTTCCCTATGGTGTGGCCCACATGATCCACGGATCAGAATTCTTTTAGGATCCTGGGGGTAACATCTGCCGTCGCATAGGATGTATCGGTTACATTTTTTATGCATGTATCAGATGGGCCCCACATTTTACCAGTACTACCGTAGCTACGGTGGTACCGGTACCACTCGAAATCTTCTTTGGATTGCTTATGATACTCAAGGCGTTAAAAGCAAGGTGGTTGACTCCAGAACCATTCATTGGCGATAAATGATGTAACATCTGGGCCGTCCATCGATTGGGAAATGTTGTGTAACTCATGTGGGCCATTACGTTCCCCACTAATGTATGGAAAAAACAGATCGTTAGAATAAATTAGCCATTGCTCAACATTAATATACCCATCTGGCCCACCTGATGAGTTGGCCAGCCTGATATTAAAAGCATATTAATATACATAGTGGGCTCACCTGATGAATGGACTGGATCTTGTACAGATGTACTGGCGTGCCACGATGCAAACTGTGGAAAAATAGGATTTGGATGGCTACCCGCGCGTGTAGCTATAGAACTGCTACTCGGACCCTCGTCGTGTCCTGCGTGCTTACTCAGCAACAGGTAGGCTCTACTCTGCATTTAGAGACAGCATTAACTCGCAATAAGAAAAAATTCTTATTTATGATTCCATTAAATTTATAGAGCCCTGTGGCCCACTTATTGATGAGTGGACCAGACTGATTTTGGTTGTGATGAACTAAGCAGTGGATCCATCTGATGGACGGCTTGGATCACAGCACTATGTAATTTTCAGGGTGGCCCATGAAGTTTGGGCTGGACCTAGTGGACGCTCCAGATGGATTGATGACTGGGAGGTCTAAAATCTATAGTGCTCTTGAGAGCACCGGATTAATATTTCTTGTATCTGTCAGCTTCCAATAGTGGAGCAGTTGTTTTTCATGCATCCCACTGCTCTTAGGATGGAAATACATTTTAACGGCCAAATCTTCACAATGCAAAATAGATTTTTACCGCAAGGTTCTTAAAGTTTCTGATTTTACCAAACAATGCCTTAACGGTCCAAGAGGTGCTTGCCTGAGCATTGTAGGCGCAAACATGGTGCAATAGGTTTGCTGATTGAATCACTGGGTATGCGGCCATTGGCGAATTTGGATGATTTAGGTTTGCTGATTGAATCACTGGGTATGCGGCCATTGGCGAATTTGGATGATTTGTGACGTGCATGCTAATCTTATGGTGGGCCCCACCTGATGACAGGGTCCACCTATTTTTTGTTTTTCTGGTCATTATTCGCAGAATCTGTATGATTTTTCATTTGTTTAATTAATATGGTGGGGTGCACCTTTTATACCATTTGAAGGTTATACAAGCACAACAAGGCTTAGATGAATGGATTTTTTTTAAAAAAAATTTCTTTTTTTGAACAGTGTACCATAACCTCCAACATTATATGTTGAAATATCAATTTGAGAGTTTTTTGGGCATTAAAGAAACGCTGCCAAATAAATATTTTGGGTCATTAGAGAAAACCTTGAATCCAATGGCTAGAGGCCCAACATATCTTATAACAATATTATTAAAGTCTCTTGATATACATTGATATACCATCCTTTAACAGTTTGAGCTTTTAGAAAAAATAGTTTTTTGACCTAGTATCAAAGATGGGCTTGTGTTATCATTTGTTGTACATGAATGTTTAAAAAAATTAAGACATTTTTTTTATGTATGAAATCAGATTTCTCTAGAAAATTTGCCATGATTTTACCCAAAATCCCCATTATTGAAATGAATTATAAAGTAATTAAATAAGTAAATGATGATTAGAATAAATGAGATTTGTGTTATGAGAGCACTAAAAGTTATAGAGCTCCTAGTTGCATATGAACATTTGGACAGTCAAATGCACCCATGCGCCACATTCATTAGGTCCAAGGCACTTTCATGGGCAACCATGCAAACATGCCACTAGCATGACAAATATTAACCACTTGATCGATGGGCTTTAATATGGACGGTCAAGATTGTTTATACAATAACAGGTCTAGTCAACAATTTGGCCCATCTATTTCCTAGGCCACATTATGGATTGCTTATATTTCTAGGTAATCATTAGGCAATCTTAGCCATCCATCCATGGACTGGAAAACGCGGATGGCTATTTTTTTTAAAGACTCGATCAAAGATGAATTGGATTATCCAATCTGTGCAATTTTTGCATGCTAGTCCATCAAATGTGTTTTGAATTCAGTAGACAAGTCAGATTAATCAACTGAACTGTCCAAGTGAAAAATGAAACTAGGAGTACCATAACTTATGATGCATTTGAGCATTTCTAACAAATAAAATGAGAAGAAAGGGTAAAAAAATCATTAAATGGAAAAGGTAGGTAAGGAAGAGTTAATATGCATCACTTAGGGAAAATCAGTGAGAGACTCTGAGCTTAAAATAAATCCTCACTTATCTTTTGTAACACATGGGCCATGTACAATAAACATTTCATCACTTCAATTTTGAATTTCTTCCATAGTCCCACACACGCATAGACCCTTCACACATATGAACTGTCACACGTGTAAAGTCTAGGAAGCATGCATTGGGTGGAGCCCCACAACCGTGTGGATGGATGGATTTGACAAAAGATTAGGTGGCCACTCTGAGGAAAGCAATGGATGGTCTGAGGAAGTTGCCAACCGTGGACATGCAATGTACATCCATGGCCCACCTGATAAGAGAACCAGCCTGAGTTAATTGGCAAAACCATCTGCACGGTGGGGACCACCCATGCATGCAATGTAGGGAAGCGGATTGGGTCCTGCCCCTGCCTGGACCGATTCCTTTGTGAGGCACACCGGGATGTATGGGTTTTGTCCACGCCGTTCATCAATTTTTCCATATCATTTTAGTGTATGAGTCAAAAAAGATAAATACAATGCTTAAGTGGACCACACTGTGGGGATTGAACAACCACTATTAAAAACTTCTTGCGAGCAGTAGAAGTTTTGGATCAAGCTGATATTTGTTTTTTCTCTTCATCTAGGTCTATGTGGCATTATGAACAGTTTGGATGGCAAATAAATATCACAGTGGGACCCATGAATATTTCAACGGTGAGCGTCATTATCACCATAGCTTACTTTGGGGTGGTCCACCTGACCTTTGGATCAACCTCATTTTTCTACTCATACATCCTAAAATGATCATGAAAAATGGATGAACGGTGTGGATGAAACCTTCACATCATTTCGACCCCACAGTGCCCGTGCACGGACCGATTTCCGTCCGGCGGGGGGCAGGACCCAATCCACTTCCGCCGTCTAGCAGCGCTTGTGGTGCTCGTCAGGAGTACCTTTTTTTTCACTTCGAGAATTTCTAACCGCAAACGCGTGTAAGACCATCACATCTACATGCAAACAGACGTGATAATGTGGAAAGTGGGCGTGAAGTGAACCACACCAACCAGATCTTCTCTGATCGAAATCAGAGCATTTTTTGAATCCTCAGGAGGCCATGATGTTCGAAATGACTCCTCAGCCATCCATTTGTTTTATCCCACTGTAACCCACCTGAAAAGTAGCAACCAATTTCAAGTGAACAAAATTAACACGTAAGAAGTGTGATGGCCCATCTAATGAAAAGCTCAGATTATTGCATACTGGCATGCGTGCCTGCGTCTAGACACGCCGGGCTCCTCCATACGCCTGCACGTATGGTTAGAAAAGCAACCTCACTTAAATGCCCCTTCTTACGTGGGTTCCCTCAACTGTAAAATGTCAGACAATTGCCTAAAGGTTCCGAATAACGTCGCATGAAAACTTCAATCGGACGCGGATTTCAGGAAGTTCCTGCGCTGGGAACCAGGTGGGGCCCACTGTGATGATTTTGAGAAATCCTCTCCGTCCATCCGTTTTGTGAGTTCATTTTAAGACATGAGGATAAAAATGAACCGTACCTAATTCTCAAATGGGCCGAAAATGTGAGAATTGAATTTCGACAATTGAAATATTCGTGGGCCAATGAAGTTTTGAATCATTCTAATATTCGTTTTTTTCAGTTCATCCTAGTATAATGACGTTATTAACGGTATGGATGTCATGTAAAAATCACTGTAGAACCCAGGGAGGTTTCAACGGTATGAATTTCCCTAACCACTTTTTCCTATAATACGGCCCACTTGAGGGTGGATCCTGTTCAATTTTACTCCCATAGCCTAAGATGAGCTCACAAAACCGATGGACAGGGTGGATTCCATACAAACATCACGATGGGCCCCACCTGAGTTCCCAGCGCAGGAACTTCATGCGAAAGGCTTTCGCAGTAAATCCGCGTCCCAATCCTTCCATCGATGTGGATTCCCGCCTGAAACAAGTAGGTTTCCTATAATACATCGCGTAGTAGTAACAGTGTACATCGCGGTTTTATCCTTTGGATTTTAAGTATCTTTGCATGATCCAAACCGTTTATATGACGATGAACCTCACCATAAAAAGTGAATACATATTGAAATATTTCAACCGTTTGATCATTTGACACTTTACCTTTGAGTATAGATGTTTTGCTTAACCTGTGAATAATCAAAGGTATGAAGCATTCAATCTCAAAAGTTTGTTTGGCATATCTCTAATCAACGGTGATTACTATCATATAAACGGATTGGGTCATTGAAAATGATCACGATCCATCAGCTATAGTTGTGATGTATCCAAAAGGAATATGTCGGGATGTATTCTAGCAAACAGGTTTCACAAAACCACCTTAAATCATTATAAATGGCCGAAAATGCAACACCCCAAAACCAGTGATTTTCCATTCTCCATAGTCCTGCATTTTGCTTTTGATTCAAGTCCTCTCCCTCACTCTCCCCATGGAAAACGAGGTAGCTCTTGCGCGAGCCAAGGTCAACACAAAAGGGCCTGACCCAAAGAGAAAATATGCCCCCGGGAGCCAGATGGGAGCCCTAAGCGCTCCCTGCTTTTGCATCAAGAAGCTGAAGAACTTGAATTCCAGCAACAACGACGCTTCTGGCTCCGGCGAAAACCTACCGGAGTCGATGATGGAGCAATATCAGCATTCTATACATTGTGAGAAGCACAACCCAATCACACGATCTGTGCACGGGCTGCTCCAAAGGACGAGCTCGATGCCATTAACGACATCCATTATGATTCCATTTCCTTATGTCCGGCCTGCACAATCAGAAGGCAGCTCCACCGAGATGGGGCTGGCGAAGAAGGTGAACCAACCAAAGCTGCCACCACGGAGGAAGCGGGAGACCAAGCCACCAGGCGACAACAAAGTAGCAGCTAGTGAGGAGTTCAATGAAGTGTCGAGCATGGATGTGGTGAAACGAGATTTTGATCTCAATTTGCTACCACCCGAGTATGAAGAATGGAGTTGGATCTAGCATCTCCTTTTTCATAATTGGCTTCCATAAAAGACTGACGAGTTCGGAGAGTTAGGGTGTTTGGAGTCCATCAATGTGGTTTTCTGCTTTCTTTTGTGTGTTTTGGTTTGTTTGGGTCTTTCCTTGTTTGTTGGTTTTAAAAAATCTTTTCATGTTTCAGTGGAAATTAGGTCGCTTTGTCTGTCCACCATACATCTGAATGGCTGTTACTGTTAGGTGAATGAACTGCTAGTTATGTGCATGTTATGAAATATAAGGTAGTTTTGTGCTAAACACCTTGAATGCCATCTCTGTCTCTTTAAAATGGTGAAATGATATGTGATAATGAAAATAACTAAGAGAAGTGAAAGCTTGAGGCAGGTAGTCAAGAGAAGGAATTGTTAGGGATTTATTGGCTTCATATTAACAATGGGGATTTATTCCGTGATGAATGGACACCAAGCTGTCGAAGAGACAATCAGACCCACTAAGTAAATTGAATTTATCATCTTTAATTGATTAAAAGCTCAATAAAAAGCTAATAATGTCTCATATATTGAATCATTTTCCATCGAGAGGCTGCGCCAAAGGAGGATGATTGAAAAGAATGCGTCAATTTTCATAAGAAACCAACCCCAAATCACTCTACGTAGGTGGGCCTCGCAACCACCAACATGCAATTTGAATGGAAATTAAATGCAAGTTAATCGACGGAAACCGAGAGCTAGGTTTTATCGTCTTTGCTCGGTAAGCAAAATGACTTCTACATATTCCTGATTCCGACAAGATATCGACAAAAAAAAAAGGGGTGAATTTACATTAAACACCTACCTAGAATGATATTTCGTCGATCATCATCTATACCCTTTGAATGCAAATAATAATAGTATCTTCTACAGTGACCGTTGGTCATTCTTTCAGTGCGAGCGAAGTGTTTCTATATGAAGAAAGAGCGGTAAGTATCCCTGCAATGCTGGATGACTAACGCTACATAACGGTATGAACGAACTGGTTATGACTAACGCTGCGTAACGGTATAAATGAATATTTGGTAGTTTTGTGCAACATTATTTGCATATGTACTACCTTTCACCTAGCCCTAATTAAAGCCTTTGGAAGCAACGGAAAAGTTGGAACTTCAATGATAACAAGACAATAGAAAAGATTGAAGTTTAATTCTAACAGATTACTTAATCACTTATCGGCAGCCTTACCAGATTGGTTAATTAGCTGTCTTTTTCTATGTAAGTTGGTTCCTTCAGACTATAGGTACATCCAGCTTAAGGGAGTCGGTGTTGTCCATCGAAGAATTCACGTACATATGGCAAGAAATGTACGAATAGGACCTTTAATTTCTTTCTGTAAATGAGAGTTCTATTAAACAAAAACCAAAAAAAAAAAAAGAAAAAAAAAAAGAAAAAAAAAAAAGAAAACAAGATCATAGGAGATTTTCGATTTTTCACTAAGGTTTTATTATTCGAATTAACTAGCTAGTGAATCAGATTTCAAATTTTGTGTTTAATCAAGAGGAAATTGAAATTAGTGATCTTTCCTAGTATTCATAATGAGGAAGCATCCCTCAAACTACAATTATGGTTTCTCTCAAGTCCATTTTGATGATCGGAACAATGGAAAGGAAATGCAATTTGATTACTGTAACCAGATTAATTAGACTGATAATCACAATTCAATTTGAAGTGCATCCAACATGCCTTTTTTTTTTTTCATCCAAACATGCCCTAAATTTAGCTAAGAAAATCGATAATCATATCATCCCCTAGTGCACAAATGTAAGAAGAGTTCACTCTTGGAACATCAAGAGATCCATGATGTGGCTTTTAGTCCTTGAAAATTCAGGCATAGTACAATTCAAGCCACCTCAGTTAAACCGAAATTATATTGGAGGATTTAAGTGTGATTTTGATATAAATCCTGAAATTTATGGCAAAAGAAAGAGAGAGTATTAATGCAAATGAGCTTCATGATTAACGATTAATGACCTGCTACAGCTGTTGAACCTGGGTCATGGTTAGGTGATCCAAACCGTTGATCAAAGCTTAGGTTGGCTGCCTAGAACATCTTCAAGATTGGAAGATCCTAACTTTTGATCAATAGGCCATGTAAACAATGGCTAAGGAAACTGTCCGCGATCAAAGGTTGAAATATTCCTATATGAGAGATCTATTTTTCGTTTTTGGGTATTTTCATCCATGGTGAGGCCCATCATATAGACGGTTTGGATCATTGAAACAAGGCCCAGATCCAACGGCTATAGTTCCCATGTGTCTTACCACAATAGCAAAGCTCCTAAAAAAACGCTTAAGCATGCTGCCATAGGGCATCTTTTGCGTGCTCATTTGATTTTGAAATGATTACCTGAAATCTGGTCAGATACGGCCATTAATTTCCAGCTCAAAATGTCATTCATGCAAACAACACTAGCAAAACTCTCTCTCTCTCTCTCTCTCTCGGACGTTACAAATTTTCCAGTTCAATTGAGAGGAAAAGAGACTGAAAAAAAGCAGAAGAAGAAGAAGTGCTAGCTATAGCGTTTCCTAGCATTCACAATGATGAAATGGCCCCTCAAATTGCATTTTATTGATTTTGAGCCCAACTGGAAAAGCACAGTTCTATAAACTCGCACTCAACTGACTCAAATTAACGTGGCGAACTCAGTAATGGGGTTACATGCACTGCTGTTGCTTTACATAGTTCCAAAGCATGGAAAAAACTCTACACGACTCAACCGAGTCGACTCGACCAGATTTCGCAAAACAAAGACTCAAGAAGAACTTGATCTGGTCATGACTCAGTCAAAACTAGAATAAACTTTACTCGAAAAAATAAAAAGACAAAACTCACAATCCAGTTGAATTGTTATAGCATTTTAATCGGGAGAAGTAGTCAGATTTATTTGTAAAAGTGGGGCCCATTTCCATCAATCCAGACCGTTGGTCTATTGGACCCCTGTTGGATGGGCCCAGTCCCCACGAATCTGCTCCACTGGACGATGCTATCCTTTTCCAATGTTTGGATCTTCAAATAGATGGGCCGAAAGAGAAAAGGAAATTATCCGGGGAAAATGTTTTTACCATATTGTGGTGCAATCGGTTTCTTGTAGGCCCCACTCTCACTGTCATGTGTTGATGAAATCTAATCCCACTGCCAGTCCCACCTGCCCTTGATTCTCATAGAGGACCCACCATGTTGTGTATATATGCCAATCTATCCATTGATACGAAACATCTGCCCAGGTGATGGTACACCTCAAAAATCAGGTCATTTGGATACTTGGGTCAGGTCCAACGAGAATCAAGGGTGGGCGTCTCCTCCCAAATTTCCTATTTGTGTGGCCCACCTGATTCATTAATTGCCTTGATTTTTGGGCCATTGATAAATGGGGCAGGGTCCGAGTGGATGTCATCAACGCATTACGGTGGGGCACACAACAACCGTCTGCAATATATTATGACATTATGGTCAGTATGTTTGGGCTAGATAATTTCAAATTGACACAAGGGAGGATGTAATAAGGTCGATCACCGTCTTACCTTAAATCTACAAGGTACTTTTGAATTTATAAGAGAAAATTTTAAATTCAGTAGAAAAAATAGAATTTGTAAGAAGTTTTAATTGAATGAATCTTAAAAATAAATTTAACATCTTTTAAATAACCTTAAACAAACCCTAAAAACATAATCAAAGAGTTCTAATCAAATAAGAAAATAAAATTCAAAAAATATATAAATTTCCACCACCCGCAAACCTACCGAGTCGATAGGTCGAAATAGCTAAAGTATCTAGATATTTGAATCAGAAATTTTGTGACTTTCGACCTATCAACTGATCGAACTATATATGCTGATATTTTGTTGATTTCTCCTTAGGCTTCTTTCGATCCATGTGCGTTAGGGACGTGCTTGATCCCTGTCCTACATTAGACCCATTCACTTGAAAAAATAAAATAACATAAAATCGTCCTCATCTTTGGTTCACGATATATATTTAACTTTCTCAAGTTCTTAAACAGACTTGGATTACAATACGCATTCAACTTCGGGTGTCGATAACATCTTCCTTGCACTCTACAGTAAGTTCTCTGATATGGATGAATTTCTAATATGATTGCATAAACATAAGTTATGCTAGATGGCCTAGAGATTTGCAGTAATTTAGGATTGTCCAACATCATCATGGAGACTCTTCTGTTATAGGAGATGTAATGTCTAATCCATTAGCCTCATGCCCTTGGAATATCTGGTACCGATTGAGAATTATTCAGAGAAGGCGACTATCCCTTAATCTCAAGATATCTCATTACTTACACGAAGGCAGTGCAATTACAAATGGGCTAGCGAGGATGGCCAGTGATGGATGCCCCTATAGGGTTTACTGGAATTGAGCAGACCTTCGAACGCTAATAAGGGGTTCATTAGCCATAAATAATGCAGGGATAGGGGTTGTTAGGGGGAAAAAAGCCCGCCTAATCGCAGCTCCCTTTGATGGTGGGCGGAGGATTCCCAGAATGACAGTCGAAGGGATTTCCATGCTACTCCTCTATAATGCTCCGGATTTCGGGGGGTGAAGTAAATACTCGACTCCTGACATCCCGAGTGTCACTTATGCTTTGCGGAAGCAAGATTTTATAATTCGTTTCACCTGACATTTGAGTAATTCGTAGAATTATACGATATACTTGGAATAAACATAAATTTTAATGCAAGTAAATCAGTTGACAAGTGAAATATGTTTATCCAGAGTACAGGACTACAGCTGAGGAAAGTTTACAATTCTAAAAATACAAATGTACAAAAATATACAAAAATAACCCTACCCTATAGCCTCATTGCTGGCCTTAGGGCAACTAGGGTGGCCCACCCAGGAGCTGGCAATAGGAGAGCTCCTTTAAGTCTATGAATGCTTCGTCCAACGTGTCGGATTCCTAGTATCTGCATCTATAAAAGTGTCCGGATGGTATTTTAAAATACTGTCTCATAGTGGAAGTGAGTGATCAACTCAATGATTTCCATTAGCAATAAGTTACACAAGTTATCAATTCCATAGGAGCAATTAATGAAAAGCATATAAATACAAAGTTTCTATCTACTCTTTTTAATGCATATGCATGTCATTATGATATGATGCATGCCCTCGTTGTCCAACACTCCCTCAAGCAACACCATCCAACGTTCGCAATACCAAACACTCCTTCAGTGCGACCTCGACTGCCAAGTCGTCAACCTAACTAATGCGATATGATGTAAATATGTTAGCTACGTATTTAGTTACGTTCATTCATCTAGTAGTTTGGAAAAACTAGGAAACTATATCGAAGTCAATGCCCTATCCCGATCGTAGGGTCTAGGCGGTTGTGGTGGCCTTACGCCCATGATCCTTGATCTTTTGGGTTCATAACTTTCACATAACACATATGAAGGCGGATTGTAAACTTAATCACTTGCGATCACCACGGGGAGGCTCGTCACTCCAGCGTAGGCCAATAACTCGAGCATAATGTCTCATTCCACTATGTCCGACTTACGAGGCGGGGTTGTACACTGGATTACTCACGGCCACTACGGGGAGGTCGTCATCCAAATGTATGCTGACAAATCGAGCATAGTGTTTCATTCCACCATGTATGGCTCAAGAGACTTGTGGATCACATCATAATTGTTGTTAGTGGACGCTACATGAGTGTAGGGTGTCTCAAGTTCAACAGGCATGATCATACATGGTTAACAAATATGGTTGGTCAGTTGGTGGGCCAATTTGTATGATTTAGGAGAATTATGGGACATTCGGCATTAGGTGCGAGCAACCCACGTAGTCCAACTACTGTCGACTACTTGTGTTTGACCTAAATTAGTCAGATTGGTCGATGGGTGACCCAACCTTTGGGGCTACCCGTGCGGGTCTTAAAATTTTGCTAAGCAACTCGAAAAACGAATTAATCATCTAGCATATAGCATATCATGGGAAATCATAACTACTCTTAGTCATAGAAAAATTTAAGCATGCATATCTATAAGTGTAAGCATTCAACATAATCAAAACATATTAATGACATGTAGGCACATTTTTTCAAAATTGTCGCAGATTTGGGGATCAATCAAAAATCAATTTCATATAATCAGAATTTAAAGTAAGGAAGGGCAGGAATTCAATACCTTGGCCTAATCAAGTATGAAATTAAGCAAATTATTATTCTGGACATGGATAAGCAGATTTAAAGATAAATAACTATCAATGAATTTCTCACTAATCAACATGTAAAGCGAATTTCACACCTACAATCATTAACTTCAGCCTAGGTTCGACAATTGGTCACCTAAAAGTAATGGTCCGCACCTTAAAATGGTTCGACAGTTCGGAATGCCGCTTATACGGTTTCGATCATGCAGATTGGCGTATCGAGGCCTTGCGATGACAGAATTAGCTTGTAAGGGCGCATGCACAAGGTTCTATGATGCTGAAATTTGGAAAGGGTTGGAGGGTTACTTTTCTATCATCGGTGGGCCGCTTCTACGGCGGCGGAGTTGTGAGCTCCGAAGCGGGATTGTGGTAGGAAGGAAATTTTTCAAATTTCAGCTCCTTGGAGCTCCCTCTCTCTCTCTCTACTCTCTCATCTCTCTCCTTCTTACTACAAAATTCGTATGAGAGTGAAGGAGAGAGATTTGAGACTTATATAGTTTGGAAACTTGTCTAAATGGCACTAATAACTCTTGTTGTAACATATATACCCCTAGTGGGTAGATTTTTGGTCCTTAGGGCCATCCCAGTGGCCCCCTGTCCCATCAACGCTATGTAATAGGTGTCCCCCATAGTCAGATGAATGGTTGTCCCAAGTTTGGTGGCAAACAAATAGGTCAACTGATCGCATGCGCCCGATTTGCGATCAATGGTCACCGATGTTCAATCGGGGTCCCAGTTATACAGATATGAGCAGGGAAATATCTCTGGCTCATGGCCCGACTTTAATTACAATTCAATGGTTAGAATGCCACAACTTTACCAAAGAGTGAAAGGTTTATTTCACTTAAGTTTTCAGATTTCAGCCTAGGGGATTCACGTATTTCAAGCACTTGGCTTCTGGCCCAAGTTGAGCAGTTCTTGACAATTTCTTAATTTGTCACCTGCGATGGACGTCAAGCCTAGTTAGACGGACATTATTCTATAATTTGGAAACTAGTGGGCTACTAACAAGCGGTCTAGAGCTCGTTCGAGTATTCGGGGCATTTTTTGAATGAATTAGGTAGGGAGATTTCTTGGGCGAAGTTGTTAAGGTTTGAATTAATTAAGTTCACAGTGTGGCTTATTCGAAATTAGCAAAAATAATGATTTAGTCATAATCACTCTAAACCATTGGTTCTTAGGATAAAGAAGTAAATAGGTTGACTTGGTCCATTAATTAAGATCCAGGCTATAGCTGGCTCGGCTTTGAGTAGATCTTTAGTTATAGTTGTCTTAATTAGGCAGTGATGGGTTGGTTAGATTTGGGCCCAAGATAAACAATTCACGAGGCTAGACATGAAGTTTAAGTGATTAGGTGAATTAGTTGGCTTCATACAGTTAGTTAATCGAATTTGTGCGGTACTTTACTAGTATAACTTATGTATAGGCTCACCTCGAGCGTCAAGGGTCGATAAGTAATGGCGTGGACTAGTTATAAATAAAAAATTAAAAAAATTAAGGACTTTTGACAATCCAAAATAACAAATTTTCAGGATATTACACCCTCCTTTCCCTCTCCCCTGTTGAGACTAATACAAAAATAATGATTTTCTATAAATTATGAAAATCCAAAAATAATATGGAATCAGGACAGGCTGAAGCACGTATGAAACGTTATCCTTAAAGCATAAATTGCCTCTACTCAAATAGATCGAGTATACTAAAAAGTTACAGGCAAATTGCTTTTAGAATACGACGAGCCTGATGTGGATCTGCGTTCAGCAAACACAAAAACCCATTAATGGAACTTTGTTACATAAATTGTCTGGCAAAAATAGAATAATGGAAAAATCCTAGAAAAAATAAGAAGAAGAAATATGAGTTAGACCACTGCACTAGTCTGTCATTCAGCTAATGGTTTAGATGAACCGTTCTAGATCACACCACTGGTTTGTTCTTCAAGCAATGGTTCAAATGAACCTTACTATCTTGTTGGAATTTCTTGCTGTAGAAGAGGATTTGGTTCGTATGAGTCTGTTAGAGTGTTTGTGATGGTTTGGAAACTCATCCAAGCCCAGTATATATAGGTTATAGTGGCTGGCAGTTTTGGTTCAGAAAATTTAATCCAAATGACCATTTTCTAGCTGTTGTGAGAAATTAGCCATTATTAACAGTTTCTGACCGTTATGCATGTGGAGTAACAACTGCAGCATGCTAACCATTTAGACTCATTGCCTAGTCGTTTCTAGCTATTGGGTTAGCCATATGCAACAGTTTCTACCTAGTCAACCTTTATGTGCATAAGGAATTACACCTCATTCCAACGGCTAATTTTAGCCTATATAAGTCACAGGATCCTCATTCACTTGTCTCGTGCCAGTTCGCATAAAGTCGCGATGGAGCGATCCTCTACGACATTATGCGAACGTGTGAACTGCAAAGTGCGCCATCAACGTCTCTACAACTACACTGCCTCACATGCCCACACCCTTGCACCATGTCCATGATCGAGACAGTGCCGACTAGGTGGATAAACATTACAATACTCCACTATTCTCATATATACTCAAAAAATCTCCTCTTTTTCCAATGTGAGACTATTCTCAAAACCCTTAAAAATAAATTTTTTACAAACCATTTTATTTTATATATATATATATATATAATTTTTTATTAAAATCAATATATATCAACGACCCCATCTCTCAAGCCTTTAGGATTCTTAGTGAATTGCATATTTTGAGTTGGGTTTTGTTGTATATGGGTTCATATGATAGGTGGATCCTAAATGAGTTCACCTGGTGACTCTACCATTCATTGTCAACTAACCTAAATTTTTTTGATTTGACAATCCCGTGATCACGTACAAGCTGCCTTCATGGCTGAATGGCAAGATGGTAATATATCTAAAAATAACTCTCAAATTGTGCTTTTTCAACCCTTTTTTTTATTTAAAGTTATTGAACCATTTAAATTTTAGTGAAATCTGCCGAATAAAATTCTCCATCAAGGTGATGCCCAGTTCGGAAAGAATCCATACATACTCATCTAAGGTGAAACCCATCAATAACAGGGGGGATGGCCCCATACCCAATGGCTAAAGTCTTTAGTAGGCTACTCCAATCTACATTTTAAAAGGCCGATAAAACAAGATGAAGTGATGGGTAAAATGTATAGAATTGATGGGTTAATCAAGTAAAATCTAAACCATTAGTTGCTCACAGCTACACCTTTAAATTACCTAAATACCCTTTCTTTTTGTTCAATAAATCAGTTTGAAAATTCAAAAATTCTGAAATGCCCCCTAACCATTCACACTATATGCATTAGAGAGTTGAGGACACAATAACTAAATCATGCCCTTTGATCAAAGCAATTACCTAGTCTTTCCATTTTTCCATTTATTCCCCTATAATTTCCTTTTATTCATCAACAAATCACAATTACTTTCAAAGACTAATTAGTTTGGATGACTAATAGAATCACATTGCAATAATTTATCTAATATATTGGAAATGAATGAATCGCAATAACCTTGCTTAGCATTAATGTTGATGGATTAGACTCTCGTAATTGCAGTTCCATCGTCATGCCTCATTAGGAAAACTCATAAAGCTCAACAAAACGCGACCATTCCCTCCATGACAAAACTAAATGTTTGCAATTCAATTCACTTGTGCATCCAAACGCAACCTATGGGGGAAGAAAACGGCCAACCAATGTCTAATTTCCTACTAAGATACAACAAGAAATGAAATTGCATTTAGGTTGTAACTCAAGAAAGCCAGTTTTGTGGCATCTTTAGCATTCATGTAAAAAACTGAAGTGGGCGTTTGGATGTACAAGTGATTTGTATTTGCAAGCATTAGAAATGAAGAAAATAATGATATTTCCTAGGGACCAGGGCCCATTTTGGTGGCCAGTTCCGGTCCAAACCAGTCCCTGCCACCGAGTGAGTGGCTCGGTTTTAAAACATTGGTGGAAACAGTTAGATACTGCAGGGCTTTATATCAGAGCATGAATGGAAAAACAATGCAGGTATCTTGGACCGCCCATTGCTACTTGACTTGCGTGAGATTTATTCCAAGATCACGTGGTGGGCACCACCTGACTACATGGGTTGGGTGGCCCACACAGGCACCCTTTTGGCACGTGTGTAAAGGAACGCATGGAGCTCCCAAAACGCCTAATATGCATGTGGATTTTCAAATTTTGGAGGGAAGATCTTTCCTTGCATGAACCTCACAATCCTAAATAAATGCCCGAATCCTCTATATATTGGTGCTCCACCGTGGATCCTGGGGCCCATTTCCTACTTTAGGAACATGACGTCTGATGCAATGCATCATCCTGACGTTTGCTAGACAAACACACGCCACTCTCCACACGCATGGCATCAGCACGTGTGGCACATCTGATGCGTGCACAGTGTAGGTCACAATGTGAAAAGGAGCTCGTGCAAAAATCAGGCCAGTCCATTGATCAGTTGGAAGACATATCTCCTTTGACCGTCTACTGTTTGGATTTATTTTTATTTTTTTGCCCTAACATCCATTGTTTTTATGCACCGCAAGTCCTAATGAGTTGAACGGCTAGGATGGCTGGATTTTTGGGTCCGAATACGGGAGACCAACATTATGCATTAACATGTCCCACAAACAAAGGACGCGGATTGGTGGTGATTCTGCCACCACAGACTTACCTCTATGGTGACTGGACTCTGTGGGGACCACATTGATGCCTGTGTTTTATCCAGGCCGTTCATCCATTCTGTCTGATAATTTTAAGGCATGAGCCCAAAATTGAAGCATATCCAAAGCTCAAGTGGACCACACAACAGGAAACGGTGCGGATAAGGATAATGATGTCCACCATCGAAACCTCGTAGGGCACATATGATGTTTATTTGCCATGGAACTTTCAGAAGCTTGCACAGACCTAGATGAAGGGAAAACACAAATATAAGCTTGATCCAAAGCTTGTGTAACCCGAAGAAGTTTTCAACGGTAGGCAATTCAATCCCCACATTTTCCCTTGGTGTGTTCCACTTGGGCTTTGGAGGAAGCAGAGTGCATGGTGAACAGACTCTGTGGAGCCCACCATGATACATGTGCTATATCGACGTTTTGTCAGCTCATTTTAAGGCGCATCCAAAGCTCAAGCAAGCCGTTGCACACAAAGCAGTGGTGATTGAACACCCACCATTAAAATTTTCTTAAGGGCCACAAGAGTTTTCGATTAAACTGATATTCGTGTTTTCCTTTCCAGGTCTGTTATCACCTTATGAATAGGTTGGATGGCAAATACACGTCACAGTGGGCCCTAGGAAGGTTTCAAGGGTGGGTGTCATTACCCCTATTTTTTTTCCTGTGGTGTGCTACATTTGAGCTTTGGATCTGCTTCATTTTCAGGCTCATGCCATAAAATAAGCTAGCAAAACGCATGGACGGTGTAGATAAAAAATAAATAAATCACAGTGGGCCCTACAGCGCCTGCCATCAAGGATATCCCTGGTGGGAGACTCACCAGGGAATCCACTCGCCACAAACAAGTTCTAGGTTGGCACGTATCATTGCATAGTGGTGCACGTGGACAGGATGAGTGTGGGAGCCAGCAAACCTCTGAGAAAGAACGGAGGAGCATATTACGAAAATAACCCTGGCTTTGCTTTCTAATCTATTAAGACCATCTCCTCCATGAGACGAGAAGAGGAGAAGAATAAGAGAATTCACGTCACACGTGCAAGATCCGAGCCCTTAATTAGGTAGAGTGGACTGTGAACATGCCCAAAGGGCAAAAAAATTATGCCAGTCCACTCATCAAGTAGACCACACTGGTACACTGACCATGAACCCTCCTTCCTTTTTTTTCGCTGAACTCCATTTTCCTCATACAAGGTGTCCTGCCAGATGAGTGGACCAGTGGGCATATGCTCACAGCACCCCACAGAACGAACGGCCCAAATTTACACACGGCACATTACATACATACATCTAAGCAGTATACTATATATATTCTGCATGGTTTTAAGACTCGAACGAGTCCCATGCTATTCTTCCGAGTCGACTCGAACTTGGTGCTACCTAATACAATCCAATCCCACCCCCCACCAGAATTTACATTTGACACATTGCATACAGCTAAGTAGTATACTAGATATATTTTTGCCTGCTTTTTAAGACTCAGACGAGTCTGATGTGAATCGTCCGAGTCGGCTCACCCACCACCCAATATGATCCAATACCCCCCAACACACGCACACACATACAAGTCACCCCCAACACTGAGTTGGGCGAGTCGCAACTCAATTTGAGACTGAATGAGTCAATTCGAGTCACCGAGTCTGAAAATGATGATATTTTCAAATTATAAATATAGTATTAATGTTGTCTAAGTTATCAAAATTAAAAACCTGAAGAAAATGAGAAAAAATAACAATAACTAACCCAAGCTGGCTTTTCCATATTTAGACCCTATTCATGCATTTTCATTAAGACAAACAGCAATATCTCCAGAAAATAACTCTTCTATTTTCCTCTTGTTGCTCTTTAATGCAAAGGTCCATGTACTGAGTCACACCACTAACAAAACCCTATTTCAAAATAAACGCAGTTCTCCAATGAAATCTTTTCATACCCCACCCTTTTTAACCCATGTCATTGATTTTTCTTACCTATCGACCCATGTCATTTTTTCATTCACAGGACCCTTATCTCCATATCCTCGCCACTCCAAGTGGTAAAAAAGAGGCCAAAACCCCCTCATTAATTCCTATAAGAACCCCTTAAGGCAAGAGCTACTAGTCCATTTTTCTCCTCTTTTCAGTCCTTCCCCTTTCTTTCTCCTTTTGCATTTCCTCCCCACCATGCAAAACCATGTAGGCCATGGTTCCAGCTCAGACGGCTACGTCTACAGCTATGGCAATGGCTACAGCTCTGCTCCTGGGCCTGATGGCTATGGAAACAGCTCCATTCCTGGGCCTGACCAGGATGCGTGGCTGGCTATGGGAAGTGGAACTCAGCTGGGGCACATGTGGGAACTGTTCTATACATGTTCCTACTGCAAGAAAACCTTCTTTACATCGCAGGCCTTACGCGGCCACCAGAACGCACACCGGATGGAAAGGGAAGCTTTGAGAAGGGAGTATGAGCCGCAAGCGTACAGGCATGCACAGGCGCCCCCACATCTATCCATGCACCAATCCGGACATGGATTTGAACATGGGGTTGTGGCAAACCAGACTGAAAGGGATGCTTTGAGAAGGGAATATGAACCACAAATACACAGGGGTGCTCATGCGCCCCCACATGTATCTGTGCACCAATCTGGGCATGGGTCTGAACTTGGGGCTGTGGCGCACCAGATTGTAAGGGAGGCTTTGAGAAGGGAATATCAACCGCGCACACACAGGGGTGCTCATGCACCCCCACATGCATCCATGCACCGAACTGGCCGTAGATCTGAACATGGGGAAGCAGCACGCCATATTGAAAGGAACGCTTTGAGAAGGGAATATGAACCACACATACTCAGGGCTGCTCAGCCACCCCCACATGTATCCATGCACCAATCTGGCCGCGGATCTGAACATGGGGTGGTGGCACACCGGGTTGAAAGGGACGCTTTGAGAAGGGAATATCGACCACGCACACAGAGGGGTGCTCAACCGCCCCAACATGTATCCATGCACCAATCTGGCCATGGGTCAGAGCATGGGATAGTGGCATGCCAGATTGAAAGAGATGCTTTGAGAAGGGAATATGAACAACACATATCCAGGGGTGCTCATGTAGCCCCGCATGCATCCATGCACCAATCTGGCCAAGGATCTGAAAATGTGGTTGTGATTGGATGCGGGCCCAGGCCTCGACATGGGTCCCTGCTTAAGCCTGGACTCAGGCTTGGTGAACTTAGGCGTGGGTCAGATCCAGTGGGGCCACAAGTTGGGCAACCACATGACAATGCGCAGGTGTACCGAGATCAAATGGAAAGGATATTTGGCACCCAGAAAGAAAAGAATCTCCTGAAACAAATGGAACTCAGGGCTGATGAAGGCAGTGAGGACGACTCGGAGGCGACAGTGACATGTCCAGAGCTGAAGAAAACATGCTGGTGTGGGTGTGAGAGTGCTGATGGTTCCGACAGTGAGGAGGGTGACAACGAGGCCAGCTCGAAGCAGCTAGACTTGACCTTGAAGCTGTAAGGGATCTGCTGGTGGCAGTTTTCTTCATGGTGTTACATTTAGGAAACTTGTTATGAATGTATTAGGAGTTTGGAAAAGATAGAAGATGTAACCAGAATAAATGCTATAACAGAGTTTCTCGTGTTTTACCGTTTTGCCTTCTGCCTCTTTCTTTTCTACAGGGTTCGTGCCATTACCGGAGCAGCTTTGTCATATGACCAGTGCTACATGTCACTGTTGCAATCCCTGCCTAGCTGACAAAGGAAAGCAGTTTAATTGCTTTAGAATAAATATTGATCTCGCCCTCCATCTCATTATCCATTGTTGTGTAACTGGAAGACAAAGGAGAAAGGAAAATTGTAAAACTTTAGCAATCAAATGAAAGAAATGTTGAAGACCTAAAATGTTGCAGGTGGACACTGGACAGCTTTTCGAGCGTTAAACCCTTCCGTGAGGCGCCGTAGATTAAGCTACAAAACTTCTTGACTGCATCATAGAGTTTCTTGGCTGCATCATAGAGTTCTGGGTTGATCCTTGATGACTCAGAAGGTTTAAATTTTATATGGGCCCACACTTTTCATGTCCCTTGGGGTGCAAATATAATGGCAGACGATTTTTAGCTAATTTAGCAGTTGCTCTCCCTAGTTTCCTGGTTTCTGCGAGCCGGCCTTGTCTCCCTCTAGTAAGATAACCTTGTTTGGAACAAAGTTCTTCATCATCATCATGCAAGCCTTATCCCAACTAATTGGCGTCCACTACACGAATCCTGTTCTCACATTCCACTCTGTCAAGGACCACGTCCTCAGTTAGACCATGTCATCAAATCTTGTTTTGGAACAAAAGTACTTGGAATGAAATTCTATGCATCTATTGGCTCAAATGTAATGATGCATCAAACGAGTTGGCCTACAGTAAAATTACGACTTACATAATTTGGTTAGCTCTTGATGATAACATGCATGGCAGCTGATCAACTGAAACACTGGCATGTGCCCACTAAGACTTCCGTTAGAGACTCCCGACATATTCAGATATTATGCTATTATTTTCTTTTATCTTTCGACAAATCTGAAAACCGTTATAAGCAACGTGGCCAATATAGAAGTATTCAGTCATAATATCCGATTCCAAGTCAACATAAACCATAGTGTTAACATTGTACTTATTCGTGCTTATAAATTGCTTTTTTTCCTATGGACACGTGACTTCTCCCAATTTTAGGTTTACATATCTCGGTAGAAGTTCTTACTATCGGCTACGGAAGTTCTACATTTTTCAATGTGAATTCATTTATTTCTCATTATTACACATCTTCTAATGTGCTAGCGCTACCATTTGGGTCGATAAGCAGCCCTGCATATCGTTATCGAGAGTTGACCAAATTAGGGAAGTCATGATTTTATTGTCGTGCTCAAAATGCCTATGCTAACGTAATTCATTATTGTAGGTTTTCTATTGGCATTGTCTTATGTTTAATTCCTATTATTTTGGCCAGATTATTCTTAACTGCATATTTACAACACAAACTCATTGCTCAATTGAACTAACCTTGCATGAGTGATGACAATGGGCAAACTAGAGAAAGCTTCTTATAGTCCATGTCACCTTAGAAGATATGTAATAATAAGAAATAAATGAATCCATATTGGAAAACGTAGAACCTCCGTAGCCAATAAAATGAACTTCTACCAAGACCTTTAAACCTATTGGGAGAAGTCACGCTTGCGTAGGAAAAAGGCAATTTATAAGCATGAATAAATACAATCATTAGCGGCTCCCGACAAATTCGGATACTATTCTTTTCTCCTATTTGTTAATCAATATGGAAAACGTCATAGCCAACATGGCCATAATATAAGTATTTAGGCATAAATTCCATTCCAAATCAATGCAAACAGCAGTCTTATTGTTGTGTACTTGTTCATACTTACGTAATTGCCTTTTCCAATACACGAATGGCCTCCCCTAGTTTTAGGTTTAAAAGATCTCAACAAAAAACCCTTATTGCCATCCATGGAGGTTCTACAATTTTCAATGTGAATTTATCTATTTATCATCATTGCATATCTTCTAAGGTGGCATGGATTATAAGAAGTTTTTCTCTAGTTTGTCCCTTTGTAACTCAATCGAATGTCGTATTGATCATCTAGTTTGTATTGTAAATATGCAATTATGAATACCTCAGTCCTCACCAAAGCAATAGGAATTAGAACAATGGCAATACCAATAGCAAAACCGCCATAATGAATTGCATTCGTATAGG
Organism: Magnolia kwangsiensis; assembly: GCA_037074715.1. NCBI lineage: Eukaryota > Viridiplantae > Streptophyta > Magnoliopsida > Magnoliales > Magnoliaceae > Magnolia > Magnolia kwangsiensis. Next base: position 113,050,522 of record CM073581.1, read on the forward strand.
CAATTTGTATGCAATGGTAGATCTTGACATCCCCAACTCCGTAAACTCTAGATAATGATATGCATGGCAGTTGACCAACCCAAATGGTGGCATTGGCACATGCCCAATCTTTGTTAGCAACTCCTGAGAAATTTGGCTATTATGCTTTTGTTGTCTTTTTATCTTTTAATCAAACTGAAACAAACACAACAGAAAACGTGGCCAATACTAAAAGTATCCAGTCATAATATTTATTCCAAGTCAACGGAAACTGCAAAGCTACATTCTACGTATCCGTACTTACATAAATATCTTTTCATATACACGTGTGACTTCTCCCAATTTTATGTTTGACGGATCTTGGTAGAAATTCTTATTGCCAGGTATAGAGGTTCTACCATTTCCAATGTGGATTCATTTGCTCCTCATTATTACAAATCTTCTAATGTGATAGGACTAAACGTTGCCCTTGTCGTCACTCAATCAAAGGTCCAACGGATCACCAAGTATGTATTTATGCAGTTATGAATAATCGAACCAAAGTAATAGGAATTAGACCTAAGACAATTGATGCAGGACAATTAACCACTTGCTCTAAAGGCTCAAACTGATAGAGCATAGTGACTTAATCCCTTTATCTCATAGCCTAGGCCATACATCCATGGGATTGGTCCTCCGCTGAACCCTCCTCGTGGGCCCTAAATTCATGGGTTCCACCCCCTCGTGGGCCCCAAATCACATGAATTCCGCCTCACATGAGGTTCTTGCCTCACATAGGCCCCAAATCACATGGGTTCTACAGGCCGCCCACCCCGAGTGTACCCCTACGGCCCACAAACCACGCCACTCGAGCCCGATATAAAAATGTCCATGCATTAATCACCCCCCGTGGGGAGTTTCAAACACAAGACCTACCACTCTGATACCAATTTAATACAGAACAATTAACAACTTACTCTAAAAGCTCGAACTGATAGAGCATGGAGAATTAATCCCTTTGTCTCATAGCCCAGGCCCCACATCCATAGGTTAAATCCTCGGCCGAACCCTCCTCGTGGGCCTCAAATCATGAGTTTCACCCCCTCGTGGGCCCCAAATCACATGGGTTCCACCTCACACAGGCCCCAAATCACATGGGTTCTGCGGGCTACCCACCTCAATTGTACCCCTGCATCCCATAGGCCACCCCACTCAAGCCCCGTGTAAAAATGCCCTTGCATTAACAATGTCAAATGGAAAACCACAATAATGAATTGTGATCGTATAGCATTATGCATGTAGCCATTGAAATAGCTACTCTAGCGACAATTTCTGATACTCTACCCATTTCATAAAGATAAAAGGTACAACATATAAAAAACACATATCTCTTAGGGAGGTGGGTTGTGCATGTAAAGGCATCATCTATTGCTCTCCAACTCCTTGTATTCTTTGCTCGTTCCTTGCGAGCCTTTTAATAAATATTTGTTATCTCTCTAAAACACAAAATAGCTAAAATTACCAACTTCCATTTATGGGTATTGTGTAATATGTCTTGATCAACATGGTTTCCTTGTGGAGATTAGAGACTCTCCACTTTAGACGAGCTTTGGTTGGAATGCTACTAATTACGAGCAAGCAACACCATGTCCAAAATGGGTACCTTTTATCTTGATTTTCAAAAGTTGTGGAAGTGATTCGACCATTTTAAGAGTTCTATCGATGAACTATATGGAAAACCTGCAATAATGAGTTGTGTTCATATAGCATTCTGCATGCAACTATTGAAATAGCTACTTTAGAGACAATTTCTAATACTCCACCCATTTCATAAAGTTAAACCCGGTTTAACAACATATAGAAAACACAATTAACTAAACTTACCAACTTCCTAACATATGGGTTTTGTATAATATATCTTGATCAACATGGTTGCCCTGTGCAGCTTAGAGACTTTCGACTTTAGACTAGCTAGGTTGGAATGCTACTACTTACGATCAAGTGACATCGTGTCCTAAATTGGTACCCTTCATCTTGGTTTTCGAAAGTTGCAGAAGTGGTTCGACCATTTTAAGAGTCCTAATGATAATCTATATGGAAAACCCACAATAACGAATTGCGTTCCTATAGCATTATGCATGCAGCTGTTGAAATAGCTACTCTAGTGATGGTTTCTTATACTCTACCCATTTCATAAAAGTTAAACCCATTATACAACATATAGAAGACACGATTAACTAAAATTACCAACATCCAAAAATATGGGTTTTGTGTAATGTCTTGATCACCATGGTTGCCCTGTGGAGTTTGGAGACTTTCCACTTTAGACGAGCTTTGGTTGGAATGCTGCTCCTTACGAGCAAGCAACATTGTGTCTGTACCTTTTATCTTGATTTTTGAAAGCTGCAGAACTGGTTTAACCATTTTAAGAGTCCTAATGGTAATCTATATGGTAAGGCAATGGGATTTTACTATTATTAGGAAACTCTCTTTATGAAAGAGATGCCGGATTTGAGAAATACTATGGAGATTCACAAAGATGAGATTGACAAAAATCTTCACAGCATAAGTGCCAACATGGAACATGTGGGAGATCCAGCATGTTCCTTAGGTGCATCCCACCATGAACTTCCCCTGACCCAGAAATTAGGCTGGCCCACTCAGAATGTGGGCCATACAGATGTTGGATATTGATCATAGGCAATTCTTTCAAAGAACACAAGGAAGCCAGGAGAGAATACGATAAGGAGTGGACAACACCAGAGAACAATGAGCGCTCAGTAATAAATGGAATTGTCCTCAGCAGTGGCCGATGATTATCAAATACCATCCATCTTCTAATCTAACACCTCCATTCGCTGCACGATTGAAAGATCCCTCAAGTACTAAGGATCGAACAGACACCAGATAACATAGCCAAGTTGAGCATCAATTGAAACAACAGATTCATTACAGGCATCCTGCTATCCAAATAATCATCTGCGAATACCAATTATATTACTTTCATATATTAATTCTGAATGATCTGGACAGTGCCAGATACAACACCTGTTATCTACAAGGAGTCTGTTTAGCGTCTGTCACAACTCAGGATCCCATGTCCTTCGTCACCCACTTAGGCCCACGTGCTTAGATGGGCCAATGATTTGAACTGCCCATGTTCTTTTTTCTTTCTTTTTTTTTTTATTACTTTTTTTTTTTTAATGACTACAGGGTATCCCCTCCCTATTTTAAGGAAAGACTAATCCCTGCGGATGCAGGCAATCACCCGCCCATGTTCTTGTCACCACCATATATAAGCTAATCTCCCACAATCACACTTCAGAAATGATCCTAACCTTTCATTTCAAGAGTTGAATTCGAACCATCAAAAATCTTCTTTCCGATGTTCTAAATTCATCTGAATTTCTTACAGTGGACCCCACAGCATTCAGTTCACAATATGGACGGTTCTGATCATAGCACTATTTAGCATGTGGGAGCCAATGTCCGGCAACACATAATGGATCCTTAGTCGCAACAGATGCCAATCTTAAATTGGCCCCACGGTTCCAAAATCTAGACCGTTGATATTATCGGACCACTGTGGATAGGGTTTCTGATCCGGACCGTTGATCGGATCGCAGCAACACACTTACAGATCGGGTCATTAAAGACAAATCCAGAAAAACAAAAAACAAAACCCTAAAATTCCATATCAATGTCACGTTAACTGACTATGAAAGCCTCAAATCCATAGACATTTACCAAAAGAACCCTAACAGATAAAAGAGTCCCATGAAATTCAAGGAAGGTAGACGGGTAAAAACGGCAATCCGAAAACTCTATTTCATTTCACTACCTCGTCTCTGCCCGAACCATCTCCTCCGACCGACGAGGGTTTCGTCGCGTCGTGTCCGTCGTCGTCGGGGTCCCGAGTGGGGTCTGATTTGTCGAGGGAATCACGTGCTCGGTCGAGGAAGGGCTTGAAAGCGAGCTCGATTGTCATCCATCCAAATGCTAGGGCCCCAAATACAACAAGAGCCGATTTCAGTGAGTTCGTCTTCGATTCCCGTTCTCTAATTCCACCCATTTCCCCAATCTGTTTCTCAGTTCTTTCTTCGCGGCAGACGGAACGAATATCATCACAAGATAAGCAACTTTGATACTTGATACTCTGGCTGAATATGATAGATGATACACAGGCACTCTCATGCCACTTTGAAGAATTGCATTAGTGGCATACAATTAAGTCAAATCACATTCTCTAAACTATGGGTACCTGATTAGATGTGTCTCTGGATGTTTTTTGAACCGTTAAAAAAGAAAAATATCGAAATGAGCCTATTTTAACAAACAGGTGTGCACGAATTAGAGGTTAGGATTGCTCAGACAACCTGATTTATGGATTTTTGAATTAGAAATAGTGGGATCCACAATTTAATCGGTTTGTTTTGATTTATCCTACGCTATATACACAATTTCCTAGTGCCTGTTTATTGAGCGTGATACTCTGCCGGAGTATCAAATAAATCCGCAACGAATTTTGCTACAGTGACCTGCTTCTTTTCGTAGTATACACGCGGTCTGATTTATGAGAAATAAGATATACATTTCGGTAATCCATACCGTTGCTTAGTTGTGTCTAATCGTGGATGATGAAATTTAAAAAAATATTTATTTTTTAAATTTGAAATAAATAGTTGGTAAAAAAAAAAAAATCAATGGTCTAGATTACTCGGCCATCGATCCCTTGACCCTCTACTCGCGCTGCGGCAGTTTTCCACGTTCTAGCCGACCTGGTTCGCGGGCGCGGATCGGGTACTACACCGACCAGGACCTAGCTCGAGACGGGACGGTCCTGTAAGGGAATCTGTGGGGTCCACCATGATGTATATGTTTTATCACGCCGTCCATTCAATTTGAAAGACAATTTTAAGCCACAAGCCCAAAAACAAGGCAGATTGAATGCTCAAGTGGACCACACCCCAATCAGCAGTGGATATTGAATTCCTATCATCGAAGACTTTCTAAGGCCCACCATGATGTTTATTTGTCATCCAAACTGTTCATAAGCTCACATAGAACTTCATGAAGGGAAAACATAAATATTATATTTATACAAAACTTCTATGCCCCCTAAGAAGTTCTCAATGGTAAGCTTTCAATCCCTACTGCTTCCTGTGGTGTGGTCCACTTGAGCCTTAAATCTTACTCCTTTTTTGTTTTATCCACTAAATTGATCCTTTAAAACGTATGGACGGCGTGGATAAAACATATACATCATGGTGGCCCCATGGAGCCCCTGACAGGACCGTCCGTCTCTATGTGGATGTAGAACCTAATCGGCGCCCCTGGTTCACGCCTCTTCCTGGGCCTGCCCAAGAAGCCCATGGAATGGCCGTGAAGTATTTTTAGGCCCGATAATAATTGTCGGGCCTGATCTTGAATGTACCAAAAAATCAAGATCGCATTCATCTTGATTGTAGATGGACGTATCACGTTCAGCTAAAATAGTAATTGGACCATTCGTCTCAAGGTACAAGATCATCTGGGCTTGTATTGGGCCAGCTTTTGTCCCTCTTATCAAATGGGCTTACTCTATAGAGAGGCCCATAAACAGGCTTGGGCCTTGAAACTGGATCTCAACGATTCACTCGATTAGATGGACACAAAATTAAGATGCTGATTAATTGAGGTCTCTCCAATGCTCACCAGCAATGCATTCACACATGCCAACTTGTCACACGTGCACCGTACCCCTCTTACAAGAGTTGGGCCAGAGGTAAAGTTCACATGATCAAAAAAAGCTAGTCCATTCATCAGGCAGACCACCATGTAAAAAAACAATAGGATGGTTTAAATCAAACATATCAACGGTTTGATTCAATGTACATGTGGAGCCTTCCTGATGCAGACTTGTCAATCTAAAAACTGCTGATTATTGAATTTCTCGTTGAGTCTAATCTAGGGGTGTCAATGGGTCGGGCTAGGAAGAGGCTGAGATTGGCCCCAGCTAGGTCTTCTTAAGTTTCCTGAGCCCTGGGCCCAGCACTGATTAAACAGGCTGGAAAGGCTCTGGCCTGTTTATGCGACTGCGCAGCCTAAAGTTCTGCAAAACAAAAATGTTACGTTTCCATGCGAATTTAATATGGATTTGTCATTTGATGTTTATTTTATGTGGATTTATTGTAGATCCATTGTTCAATTCGTATTGATATGAAAGAAGTGTTTCAAACCTACGATAACTCTTTTATCATTGCCATGGATATTCTACAAGTTGGAATGTTACCGAAATTATTGTCAAACCATATTAACTTGTCATTTAATATTTACACAATTAATTATATTTTGTGTTAGATTCAAAGACAATGTAATAAATGCAATAAGAATCTAAATTAATAACACCACCTTATAAGTAAAAGATCTCAATGATTAGACTATTTAAAGATTTATATTTTTATTATTATTATTATTTTTAATACTAAGTCACACATGCAACAATATTGCATCATTGAAACATGAGGTCTTTAAACTACAGGTGTACAATTGCCTCGGAACCAATAGCATCTTTAAATGGTACATGAAAGACAATTCTACATATTTTTGCCAAACCTTCCATAAATTAAGCATGGCTGGTATCATTTCAATGTGTTTTGATTCTTCAAACAAGAGAGGATTAATGCTTCTGAATTCATTGAATTAATTCCACTATCTTATGAATAATGGTGGCCCTATTGATGAGTGGACCAGGTAGACTGGTTGGGTTGGGTCATTCATCATTGGTTTTGGGATTGGGATGACGACCTGGGTCATTGGTTTTTGGCAATGCTCCATCTAGAGTGGGACCTATGGGTGGGCTCATTTAGAGCCCCATCAAGGAAGAATCATAGCCCATTAATCAGATCATCTCATTAGTGGCCATCAAATAAACGGTAGAAAAGAAAATTTAGGACACATGCCAGATCATCGATCCACATCTCATTGAAATATTGCACCACATGGATAATTTTGACCCTTTTAGGTGGGACCCACATGTTTAAACCATGGTCAACTAAGTGCTCCGACTCCACATCAGACACGCTCTCCCTTCCTCTTATGGGCAGTTTTCTTTCATATATGCGTGCTTCGAGGACAACCGTTGGATGCAGTAAATGTTTCAATGGTCTACATTCTTTATATGTTTGGGACTTATAATACATGTAGGTCACTGGAAAAAGGAAATGCAAAGTCTTAGATTCAACTATATGAAACCTTGATCATTTAAATTTATGGACAACATTGACCACCCCCCCCCCCCCCCGCCCCCCCCCCCCTAAGGCCGAAGGTCACTCAGATTGCATAGTGTAGAACACAGCACCGACTTAGTACTGTGTATAGTGAGAAAGCTCTAATATATGTGTTTTATCTTATCTTGCTGTAATATTTAAGAGCATTAGCTAAAAAATGAGGCAGGTTCACAGCTCAAGTCAACCATTCCAAGAGAAATAGTTTTTTCCTTGGAAGCTAAAGAAGTCTTAGATGGCATGGATATATTTATTACCTGTTTTTTGTTTTTTACACACGCACTCAAGCTAGTGTACTTTCACCACCTATGGGTACTTGAACCTTTGACTGGGAGTTGAAACTCCTGAGAATCTATCACCTGAGCAAGAGTAAGGACCCAATATATATTTATTACCTTATCTCCATACTTATTTGACCTCATAAATAAGTTTGTTAGCAAATAAATACTATAGTGAGCCTTAGGAAAGGTTTAGCAATAAGTGTCATTATCCCCGCTACTTTGTGCGGCGCGGTGTTCTTAAGCTTTGAATTTGTCTTTGTTTTAGCTCTTTTTCTTTTCTTTCTTTTTTTTTTTTTTTAAGCTTGTTAATGTACTCATTGTCAGTGCACACATCACTGTTAGCCACCCCCAATCAATACCAAGACTTCAGTGTCGAAGCAAGGTATCTTTTGCTCACTCTACCACTTGAGCTATTGATTTAGGTGTATCTTTGTTTTAGCTGATCCCTTCAAAATGATCCAACTAAATGAATAAATAGTACCAACATTAGTGTTGGTCCTAATACCTTTAAAATGATCCAACAAAATGAATGAACGGTACCAACATTAGTTTTGTGTCCTACAAAACTCAATCGGTGAGTCCAGTTAGAGCCTTTTCAGCTCCATTAGGGCTAGGGTTAGGACCAACAACTGTGCCGCAGGCCAAACTATTGGGGTAGGTTTCAGCCCGAATTTCGAACTATCTAATCAAGATTCTGATTTTCAGGGCTGAGCCCGGTCCATTGACACCCCTCCTTTGCATGTGCTTCGCACCGAAAAGTAGACCTTATTCATTTCCAATGATTAGGTCAAAGTTGGTTATAGCCGGCACATGATTATTTTATACTCTGCCAGAGCATGATAGCTCATAAACTGCACTCAAATACGGCCATGCATGTAGCTCAAACTGAACCATCCAAGCCGGTAGGACCCACTCTAGGTACGTTGCACCCCTGTCCTAATCTCTGATTAGTGGACATACTTTTGATGAATTCGGACCACTGACTATTTTTATTCTACCCATCCATTAGATGTACACCAATCTGACCAGTTAAGTCATTATTCCAACCAATTTTTGGTTTATGATCCATCTAAAGAGGGACCTACGACTTGGACGGTTTAATTTGAGTTTTATACATCCCACTTGTATGCGTGTATATGGACCATCACACCCTGGCAGACCACAGATAACCACACGCAGGCCCAAGTGATTTTGACTCTACGTGACAATTAAGAAATAATAATAATAATAATAATAATAACACGTCAAAGTACAATCTCCAGATGGACGGCTGGATATGATGGATCTAGATCTAAACAACCCACATGTTTTCTCCGCCACATACTCATCTGACTACATTTAATTATAACATTGACAGCTCCCACCAGAGAATGTAACCCACTTACATACACATGAAACACATCGACATTTTCTCAAAAAATAATAAAATAAATAAATGTACCCAAAAACAAAAAAAAAAACCACATTGCCTGTTGGTCCACATAACAATCTGACGTGCCCCAAGAATCCTAACCGTGCTTATTAGCGAGAGGCAAATCTCCACTGTTGATTTTCATGATCCGCACCAATTCATTTCAGTGACCCACGAATCATTGCACGTTAGCATAAACCCCTCACGCAAGAATGGCATATAACAACCAACCCATTTATGGATTCTACTTACAACAGAATAATACAAATCCAATTAAATTGAAAAGAAAAAATATAAAGAGAGATGCTCCAGTGCTCTAGAGCACTACAAGTTATAGTGCTCCTTGCTTCATTGGATAGCTTGGACACTCCAATCGATCGATCTGAACGGTCAATTAAGTCTAGAATATATTTCAAAAACCACAATGCAAAAATCGCATTGATCGCATGATCCAATCCATCCATGTTTCCAAGCCATGCATAGGACGGTTGCGATTGCCAAGAAAAAGTGTTTTTTAAGAGTTATAAGCAATCATGATGTTCCTAAAGAAAGAGATGGTTAAAATTGTTGATTGGATCTATTTTGTATCATTAATATTGACCGTTGATATTAAAGGAAATTGATCAAATGATGAAAATTTGTCAGATCGGAGTGAAATTTTCATGGTAGCCCATGAAATGTGCGTTGGATCTATGAACAGTATAGATCAATGGATCGGGCTGGCTAAGTATCCCAATGCAATTAGTAGCACCATAACTTATAATGCTCTGACTGGAGCATTTATAAAGTAAAAAAAATATAAACAATAAACCCCCACCCTTAACCTGCGCACCCCCGAACCTTAACCTTCACACCTCCCACTCCATGATGCAACTCATCGAGTCAACTCACCTGAAGCCCTGGCTTATGGGCAAATGGTCCGAGCCCACAAGCTTTCTGAACTCAGATCTGACCTTCAAAAACACGTGGGCCAAGCTACCTTTGCTCTGGTGACCAAGCACCGTTGATTCCTCCTCGTTCATCTCCAGATCACTGGCAAAGCTGGGTTTTGTAGATAGTATCCAGGCCCACCCCCAGGCCCACCAACTCCATAGAGAGCTCCCAGCATACTCTCCCATAAAAGACATAGACTTGGGCCTTCTGAAAGCCCATGATGTAGCAGCACATGAGATGGGCTGGATCTTGAGTGAGAGTGAGGAAAGCCTTTTCCTGAGCCCTTGAGCAAGTGGATCATTTGGGCTTGTTTGGAAGATGGGGAGGGATTCGTTGGTGGGCTTTGAAGGGAGGAAGCTCCTTTTGATCTTGGCCGTTGGAGAAGCCATGGAAATGGGAGGAGAGAGCTTTTGGGTGATGTTGGTATTGCAACGAAGGAGAAGGAGGTTGAGAGAAATGGAGACTTAGATGCTTGTGTTCACAGCTCTACAACAGGCTGGTTTATTCTTTTTTGGTGGTTTGATGGGCATGGCCCACCCAAAGCTTTTTCTTTTTGTTTCTTTAAATGTTTGCTGGCGGTGGATGTACTTCCATTCACACGCATATTTACACGCAACACACGTGTCAATAGGGAAAGTATGTCCAAAAATCTGAGAAGTTGATATGGTGGAACCCACTGTGAAGATGAAATGTGAGAAAATATGGACTGGGTTATGTAATCAGGCAAGCCTAACTTGTATGTTGAACATGGACTGTCCGTTCTAATTGTGAATAAGTGGCCTATATGATTGATTGGATCAGAATACAATTTCACATAGTTATCTTCATAGTGGAATCCATCTTGTGATTCTTTCAGATTCTAAATATAATGGCTAGGTTTGTACGTGTCATGCGTGTGACTTCGCGTATGAAGAGTGCGTGTAGAGTTTCTATTTTTATTATGGTTGAGGCTGTATTGCACCACCGTCACTGGAAATTCTCGGCAATTTTTCGGCAACTCGTCAATTGTCATCTCCAGTCTCCAGATGAGGCACAACACTTAAATTAGGAGAAACGCGATCCTAATACGACTCTCCCACGCTTGCAAACCTCGTGCATCTTTACAAAAGAAGAACCGTTCATCTCGTTGGACCCACAATGAAAATTCTCCTCTCCCAAAAATTAGGCCAATACAATCACCAGGTGAACCACACATGAATTGAAAAAAATTAGATGGTTGTAAAATTCAGTGGTCGAGATCTAATATACATGAGGCCGCCTGGTGGGCCCACGATTCTAATTTTCGACCCAATACGGGAAACAACTTATGAGATACCTCAAGGTAGTACACGCATGCAACGTTAGCACGTGTGGGCAGGGTGCGCGTCTTGATGGCTATTCACCGAGCTCGACTTCCCATCTAGTGGGTGGAGATTTTCATACTAATCCAGGCCGTTCATTAGAATGAACACCTCCTGCATAGACGATTGGCCAAAACTCAGATTGATTGGATTGCCTAGCCTTGTAACAAAGTAACCTATAATATCAAACGGCCGTCAATACAATTTCAACTAAAATTTTGAAAAAAAATAAGTTCTTTAGAAATTGAATATTCTAACTGTCGAATTTATAGACGTTGTAAACCACCAAGAGGTGGTCTTACCAATCTGGAGGGCCCATCTAAAGGGCAGCTCTGATGGACGAACAGCGGTGATTTGGTCACATCCGTCCAACGGTGATTTGGTCAGATGGACGAGAAGCGGGGGATTTGGCGATACTAGTGTCTCAGTGGATATTTGGTCATATCGTCTCTCTTATCGTGAGAAATTGCGAGATAATTGCCGCGGCATAGTAGCTTATAAACGGGAACGGATTGGCTACTCCCCCTGACACCAGCCAATGGCTGGTGGTCAGCGCTATGTGGGCCCCACCATGATGTATATGTTTCATCCATTCTATCCATCTGTTTTTACAGACAATTTTATAGTATGAGACAAAAAATTAGGTACATCCAAATATCAAGTGGACCACATTACATGAAACAGTGTTGAATGAGGGTCGACCATTAAAAACATTTTGGGGACTAAAAAAGTTTTGGATCAAGATGATATTTGTTTTTTTTCTCTTCATCCAGGCCTGTATGACCTAATTAACGGATTAGATGTCAAATAAACAGTATAGTGGACCTTAGGAGTATTTCAATGGTTAATATCCAATCACTATTGTTTTCATGTGGTGTGGTCCACCTGAGAATTATATCCCCTCATTTTTTGGATTAACAAATAAAATGATCTTTAGAAATTGATGAACGGAATGGATGAAACACATACATCATTGTGGGGCCCACAGAGCACCGACCATCAGCCACGGGGCTGGTGTCAGGGGGAGTAGCCAATCCGTTTCCCTTATAAACGGGGTTCCGCCTGCGCAGCTGTCAGTTGCAGGTCTAGTTGTCAGGAGAATGATTCGGTGGATCCACCCACCTTCCATCCAACGTACCTTTCACTCTACACGTGGCAAGAGCGGTGTATCGGGATGGTCATCTAGTGGGCCTCACCTTAGATGGCCGCTAGTTAAAATCCGGGCTAATAAGAAGATCTGAGCTGTCGGTGCCATCCACATTATCCCGGTTGAATCTAGATCATTAACCATTTTCATTTCACCACTAATTTTAAGGACAATGGTTAGACAGCTAAGGATCATCCAGTCGGTTCGATTTTTCAAACGTGAGCCATCCCTGGAAGGAACCTCTATCTAGACAGTTCCGATTCACCATTCTCTAGCTACAGTACAGTTAAGAAAATTTTGAAAATTGACCGATAGAATTTACCCATATGTGGCTTTTGAAAAAGAGACCAAAGATATTAGGGATTGCAAGATGGACGGCAGCGATCAATGAATCTACCTGCCACGTATGCGGTGGAGAAATGGCTTTAACATATTCCGGTACATCCAGCTCTACCGTATGCTCTGGCGCATGTGAGCTCTTACGGTTCCTCTGCCGAGGGAAGCGGATTGCCTGTGACTTTGTGCAAAGAGATATACCGGCGAGTCTGGTGACAGAGACTGCGTGGGGCCCACAAAGATGTCCGTGATAAATCTACTCCGTCCATCTGTTTTTGAAAGATCACAATAGGTACACGCATAGAAATTATACAGATTCAATATTCAGGTGGACCACACCAAACAAAACAGTGGGAACAAAACATCTACCCACCGTTGAAACCTTCCTGGGGCTGACCATTATGCTTATATGCCATCCAAACCGTTCACAGGGTTATTATCACTCGGATGGCATAAAGAAACACGTTTCAAAAGAGGAAAACTTTGATACGCTGGCAATCTGTAATGGATGATACGCGGGCACTTAGAAATTACGCACATGTCACACAAGTAGGTCCAATTAACCTATCCAAATTATGGGTCTCATTTATGATATATCATGATCTAAAATTACGCTTATTTGGTTATCTGACTATCAGATATGTGGACATTTATTGGACGGTTGAAAATTAACAATATCTAACGGTCCTGATCCAGCAATAAAGTGTCCACGAATCAAACGCTACGATTGTTCAACTAATCTGATTTTAGGATTGCGACTCAGCGAGAGTGGGTTCCATTATTCACTCGGTTTAGTTTGAATTAATATACCACGTGTACAATTTTTGAGTGACAGCGTATCAAGTGTCCTACTCTGCCAGATTATAAAATAACTCCTGAAAATAAATAAACAAAAATAAACAGAAGAAAGATCTGAGACCCTAGAATATTCTACAGCCATTGGGTCCTTGCTCTTACCCGGGTGGTAGACTCCTTGGTCAAGGGTTCGAATACCTATGGTGGTGAAATCCCACGGTGTGTGTGCGTGTGGCGTGAGTGTGTGGGGGTGTGTGTGCGTGTGTAAAAATAAATAAATAAATAAAATTATTCTGCATCCATTACATGGTGTACACAACAGACAGCTGTCACATCAGGATTTGACGGCCGCCAAACAGATGGTCCACCAAGTTGTTTACATATGTGATAGTTCGCATTGTATGACAGCCATTGGATTGGAACCCGACACCTGTGTTGTATATGCGCACGTGTTGGACGTTGTATAAATTGCAGATGAAGAAAGTTGAATGAAGGAGCAATTAGTTTACATCTGCTGACGCCACCCTGGTGCGAGATCCAGTCCATCTAATGGGCCCCAGCATTGCTAAACCTGAACCAATGTAATGCCGGTGTACTCATCAAATCCATGTGACCTGCTTGTTGTTAAGTCGGTATTCTCAACTTTAGATTTGTGGTATTCTCAACTTATAGATTTGTATTTTCATACAAGGAAAGAAAACGAAAATATTAGAGACGTGCTTAAGCGTGTATGTTCACACTTTTCTTTGAGTGATATTCTCCAATTTTCAATGTAATTGAGACCGCTGGTACGTTGCAAGAAATTAACTTTTAGTATACGGCGAGTGTATTTGTGGCTCTACGTTTAGTAAGCATAGAAAAATCACTAATGAAATTATGTGTACATAACTTATTAATAGATAAAAAAATTTTAAAGAAAAAATTCCAAATCAAAGAGAAAGTTAGAAAAAAAAAAGTATATTGAACCTCGTTGGCTTAATTGAAGAACTCTTGAGCTTTACTGGTTCATTTAAGATAGTGACTCCAGTGGTTTATGATGACTAAATGAACTATCCAAATTTAGTTTATATAAGCTAGGGTAGTTAGATGTTTTTGCCAAGATTATAGCTTCAATTGACCATTTTTAACTGACAGTGAAAAATTAGTCATTATTTGATAATTTCTAACTGTTTTGTAAATAAAAAAAAATAAGTTACATGCTAGTTGTTTAGACTTTATGGCTAGTCATTTATGATTATTGGGCTAGACACATGCAGCTGTTCCTACATGGTCCAATTTATTATTGCATGAGCAGTTACACTAATCCTCTTAATTGGTTAGTTTTAGTCCCTATATATGGCAGACATACCTCTCTTAAACCTTTTACCCACAACACTCTAGTCACTAAATAATGTATATCTTTTAGCCACTGTCGCGTCATGGCTCGCACCTGTCTTGCATAAGGTTGTAAAGGAGCGACATGATGCGCACATATGAAATGCAAAGTGCACCAATACCGCTTCTACAATCACACTGCCTCACATACTCACGCCAAATCGGAGTCCAAGAGCGTGCTTGAACACATACCCCATGCACGCATGTTCCAATGCAAGTCTATGCACTAGTTGGATTCACCAAGCAAATATTTAAGTACAAAACAACCTACTTATTAACAAAAAAAAAAAAAAAAAAAATTCTCCTTTCCTATATGAGACTATTCCCAAAACACAAAAAAGCTTTTTACAAATCTTTATATATATATATATATATATATATATATAATTTTATTTAAAATATTTTTAATCAAAACATTTTTCATAACATGGTTCACATGTGTATTAGAGAAATAGATGGTTGGAATTAATTTTAAAATTTTAGGGGAAAAAATGATGTTAAATGCAAAACTACGGCCATCTTCTTTGTTATTGCATGAAAATGCAGAGATGAAGGAAAGTCCACATTTTAATTCTCTTAGGGCATGTTTGGATTCGTGTTTGTGGGTGTATTATATGGTATTAAAGTGTGTGATGTGACATGTATGGTGTTTGGTTCGGAGTAGGCAACCGCAGTATTCCACGTGCGCGAATACATCGTGAAGCCAAAAAACTGCATTGACTGTATTCTTGGGCATAATACATCTGGACCCTTCTCCATACATCCCAAATGCCTCTCTAAGATCACTCCTCTCTTCTTCTTCCCCATAAACTTCAATCAATCTAACAAAGTCCTCAAAACCCAATATCCCATCTTCGTCCGAGTCGCTGGACTTGACCACCACTTCTGACTCCTCCACCAACGGATCCTCCCCAATGGTCCTCATGCAGCTCCGTAATTCTACAGCAGAGATCTTCCCATCTCCATTTTCGTCCAAGTAGCAGAAGACAAACACCGGTTTTATGCATGTGAATGAGGTTGGGGGCTAAGATGTGAGGATTTGTGTAACGCCCATGAAAAATTCGTACTTGGGCTCAAGTACCAACTCGACCCGAAATTGCGTAGAATTTATTCCTTTAGAAAATATGACTAGGTTAGCTAGTGCAACGTTAGAATAGCTGGGAAATGGTCCCTGATCACTTTAAATACGTTCTACAAGGCCCAAAGCGAGTGGAACCAATGGTGCTATAATGCTTTAAAACCTCGGACCAAACTCTAAGCAGGTTTGTTCTCTAGACCACTTTGAATCTTTGTATTGGATCTAGACCGCACGTCGAAAGTCCGATACCTCCTATCTTAGACCGTTAGAACCGCCTAACTGGACTTGACACTCATTCCGAAAATCAAGTCAAACCGATAATCACAGGCTATTTCATTGAGCCCGGACGAAGAGAGTGAGAATAGGGTTAGAATTGGAATTTGAAATTCAAATCTGGCACACAATTTTCCGCATCAGTATTAAGCGTTCTTACCGTCAGAATACAGCCAAATTACACCCTTGGATCAGGAAAAATATCTATTACATATCACGAGACTTATAGGCCTGATCTTGGTGCGATGACCGTTAAACTGAAACTGGTCCACCACGTGCGATCTACGAATCCTACCGGTTTGAAAACTGGATGTGTGCTAGATCCAGTATGCATGAGCTTAAGTCCGACCGCATTTGGCCTGGGGACCTTCAGAAATGCTCTTTTGGACCGAAACGGCCCCGATTTGGTTAGGCACCAAGTAAACATTGTTCCCAAGCCTATTTTGGGCATGTTTTAGGCTATAAAAGGGGTTGAAACCCTCACTCCTCTCTCCCATCCGAATTTGAGAGAAATCCTAACTTGGGAGAGAGAAAAAGGTGAGAGATTGTGAGAGAGTGGGAGAGTTCTTCCTGCCACTTGTGCTACGTATTGCACGTGCTTAAGCAACACACCCCTACCGCTTTCCCGGCGATTTCACCGCGATTCTAGGTAAGTAAATATCCTAAATAGTTGCTGATTTGATTTTTCTTTGTTTCCATAGCGATGTAGCTTATGGATCTCGTGTATTAGGTTCCCTATTCGCCGTAAACGAAGCGTATACGCTCCGTTTCAATTCACGAGTTTACAAGACATAAGGTGAGGATTTTAAACGCTTTGATTGACGGTTCCCAACGCTTTCAATGTCCTTTAATAGTAGATTCTTGACGGTATTGCCGTTTGACATGTACAAAATGCTCTCCGTTTCCCATTTCGTAAACTAACGAAGAATATGAGATTTAGGGCATTTTAGTCATTTGTAGGAAGTACTGTTTACATTCATATTTTGCCGATGTGATTGACATGGTTTGTTGTCGCATTAGGAAGTTAGGAATACGTGCATAATTAGTTTGGCGAAGAGATTCGCCTAATTGCGCACTTCGGGTCGACATACTATATGTAGACTTAAGTGTGTAGTGTATGTGTTTGTATAAATGCTTGTATTAGTATGTATTGAATTAAATGATGTTATGAGGTAGTTTGAGATTGATTTCTCAATTAATATGTTGACCTAAATGATTTCCTACATGTTGATTGTATGCATGATTTCATTACATGCATGAAACATATGTGCTTGAAGATTTACTTAAGTTGAATGTTATAACATGTGTTAACATGCTCATATGACTGTATTTCAATTCCAATACTCTTACATAATTTGCTGATGTATTTCCATAAGTGTTGGGACTAGACTTAGTCCAGGCAGTCGGTAACCGAGCGAGTTCGTGGCTGACTGGTCTTAGCCACGAGCGATGCGTCGATGAACGCGAGTCGTGTTTGGAGTTGGCGGCAGTGGTTAGGCCACGCGAAGTGTTTTATGCACTTCATGTCGTTCGACTTGAGATGCGATCGCGCCAGTAGAGCCCGTCAAGTAACCCGACTGGCCGATGTATGTTCACCTTGTATGAGTCATAACTGCTTGAACCTAGGGTACTGAACTTACCATTGTAAACCCTGTTAACCATGGTACCTTGATCCACGAAGACTCATGAGCCGGGCATGGTGGTATGGGACACCGTGGTCGAGCTGTCGGCCTACGCTGGGGCCACAAACCTCCCCGTAGTGACCAGTGAGCACCAAGTCTCGTGAACAGATTATGGTGGTATGGGACACTATATTCTAGCTGTCGGCCTACACTGATCAGGCGACGAGTCCTTTGTAGTGACCGCGAGCGTATTCTGAGTCCACGGGAGGCGACGACCCTTCCGTTGCAGTAGAGTACAGTAGGCCTGTATTGATAAGGTGATGGGAGAGCGGTGCAACGAGTGTGAGCAACAGCCCTGGCAGCCCTTGCAGTGACCTACGAAATATACATCATATGAGATTACTAGGAGTGACGACCCTAGATAGGATCTGTGTTGGGATTGATACAAGGGAAGTACCTTAGTTTCCCAATCCTGCTGTTTGAATGGACTAATAACAACTTGGAAATCATATCACCATGCCATTGCATGTGCCTGGAAGATGTGGAGCACTTGAGGGTCAATTGCATGCCGCGGTCGTAAGATGTTGCCGTATGAGGGAGATCGTCGGTGAGGGCATACATCACGTCATGTCATCTTGCATTAACAACAGTATTAGGATTGTCTGATTTACTGCTTTACTATTATCGCATGATTGAATTGTGAACATGCTAATCTTTGCTCTATGATTCCACTGAGTTGATCACTCACTCTCACGTTACGGGATGGTGTTTGCAACACGCACCAGACCCT
The DNA here is from genome assembly GCA_037074715.1 of Magnolia kwangsiensis. Classification (NCBI taxonomy): domain Eukaryota; kingdom Viridiplantae; phylum Streptophyta; class Magnoliopsida; order Magnoliales; family Magnoliaceae; genus Magnolia; species Magnolia kwangsiensis. The sequence goes on from CM073581.1 coordinate 113,069,125, forward strand.
GTTGTAGATGCAGGTGAGGCTGAGATCCAGGAGGTGGAGCCAGACTTTGACGAGGACCAGGACGAGTTCTCGTACATGCAGTATTACGATGGCTTCGCGTAGGCGACCTGGATCGATGGGATTTCAGTGGGACTATTTTGGATATTTATTTTGTTCATGTCCATGTATATGAGACTCAGTGATGTATTCATACTTAGAGACAGATGAGATTTACTTTGTTTTCCATACAGTGATATATATATATATATATATATATATATATATATATATATATTGTTCAGTCTTCCACTTGCTTTTATCACTGGATCTGAGGTATGAATTATAGTTTTGGTATACTTTTACTCATGTGAATGCTTTAAATCAGACAACATTGAATCATAATCATTTTTGTTGCATAAGTGACGGCCTGGAACTCGGGAGTTGAGTTTATACACGACCCCCGATTTTTAGGGTGTTACAAGTTGGTATCAGAGCATGAATAAGAGTATACTGGGCCTGGGTTATGGTCTCGTGACGTACGTTGTCGCTTCCTTGACTTAGATGGGTGCGAGAAGGGTCTAAAAACACTTCTATGATCGCAGATTCGCCGATAGGCGAAGTCTATTAGAATCGATCGCATGATCGAGTCTGTAACGCATCTCGGGTCGCGGAAAGCAACCCGAATAGCTTCTAAGCCGTAGAAAATCGGGTTGAGACGTCCTATGGGCGATTTTAAACCTGTAAAAGTAAATTCTTGGGCCGTGGGATGACCACGACTCCTGTAATCAATCGCCAGGGCTTAAAAATCCTGTTTCGCCAAAAATCTTCAAAATTCTTCCTCTCACCACTCCAATATTCATTTCTTTCTTATCCAATTCATGTTAGGCATTAAACCTAATGTGAAAATAATACAAAATAATACTTTTGTAAGATTTTACAGTGAATAGTAAAATTTCATGAAAAATGTCCATAAGGCCATTCTAACTTCACTTTCTTTAGCAACTAAGGATCTAGATAGATGTACTAGCTCCTTTTATCCCAAATTCATATGCTGCATTATAGGGTTTTGTATTCATAATTGCGGAATGGTCCCGGAAAGCCCCGAATACATGTTTGGGCCTATGTAGGTCAAAATACCATGAACCAGGGGTCGGACCATATAGATCTGGGGTCCTTGGACCATGGGGGACCGAACCCATCTGGCCCAACCGGCCGGATGCACCACCGATCGGCGATGCATCACCGTACAGGTGGGCCCGTTCGCTGTAAATTTTGGGTGCACGCCCTTAAATATCATGTGCACCCTCCCCATATAGCTCTCGTCTAACAAAAACCCTCAAATCATACCCCTCCTTCACAAACAGCCCTCCCCATAGCCCTATTTTCATT